>OZ038478.1:103311139-103518639 GCA_964036315.1 Acanthosepion esculentum
CGAATGTGAATCGTATAACCGTTACGAAAAATGCTCAAAAGTATGAAGTATGAATATTTTGTCTAGGTTAGTGAAATCGAAATCTAAGGCTGATTTATCGATTCAGCGTTAATAGTAAACAAGAAATAAAGTTTTGAAACAAGCAGTTAAAGATAGTGTCATCGAAAACTGAGCAACACATTAGCCTGAAATGATATGGAAAAATATTCCTGTATTCTCGAGAGGAAATTATAGCGTTGTCAATATCATAAGTGCACCTGTCGCACTGTATATATGTGTGTGTGGTGCATTACTTTTTGAGGGTAAGTTTCAGTCCACTGTGTGTCGTAATGACAAATGTAAACATAAAAATGTCTTTGGGAAATATATGACACACTGGAAATCTTTGTTGTCGCGCGTTTCATCCGTTAGCATTTCATCGGACTGGTTTCTTTTGACGTTGCCACCTCGACGCATTCGCACGAAACGAGAGAATCAGGTAGTTTAAAAATTTTTGAAAGAATAATTTTGAGATAATTTTTTTCTCAATCTAGCCCAAATCATCTATATTCATTTACTTTCTTTTTCTCCATCACATATGTCCCTGAATATCACACATCATGACATTATAAAATCTATCAAGAATGGTGATATATTGCAAGTGTCTGGACGTATATTGATTGTGTCTGAAATAACGATTAAAACACTTTCCAGATATTTTCGTCTCAGTGGATTATTTTCTCTTTTAATCATAGTGACATTCCTTGTGTCAAAATTGTGGTTCATTTTCTTTCGATTAAGAGCAAATGCGTTTTATTATTGTTATTTAATCTCCCTTTTGTGTTCATATATTCTGATATATGTTCATATGATAAGGCGATAGATAATGATATTTTGAGAGCAGCTGAAATAGGAGATAAATCAGGGAAAAATGCAAAATTCACTAAATAGAAAATTAGGAAATTGAATCTTTTTTGTCTTACCCACGTCATTTAATTGTACAAGATTTGTTGTTTAATATATATATATATATATATATATATATATATATATATATATATATATATATATATATATTCCAATACATTATCCGGATTCAATTAAAATCATCCATATTTCCTTTTCCTCCTGAAGCAAAGAATGGTGTAATATGTTTCTTTCAATCCTATGTCTAATATAATACTTATAAAAAGTAACATCATTCATATTCCAGGTTATTCTGTTGCACTGATTTCCGCATAAATGCCCTAGGGTAAAGAATGAATCTATTTTTCTCCTTCCATCTATGTGTTATCTGGAAGTGTATATTGAACTCTTCTAACTAGGATTGCACCCATTCTAATAGACTGGAAATGCTGATTTCTAAACCATGAAGAATGAAACTGGAAAAAACTTCACTGCTTTATCAAGAATGCATTTCAATTTTTCACAGATGTTTAAATAATCTGTGTTGAGCCATGATCGGCGACATCCTGTCACAACGAAAGGTTAGAAAGAAAACCCCCATCAATACTGAAAAGAACTATAACAATTACTGGACTTGAAAAACCTACTTTGCTGAAAAATTGTTTTAAGAGCAAGATTTTATAAATTTCAACCGAAAGTATGACTTTCTCTTCATTCAATGAATTCCGAATGTTTCCGCATAAAGAAAAAACTAATTTTAACGTTGCCATTAGCATTACAGATGCAATTGATTAATACTGTTTTAACACTGGTTAATACATAACTAAAGTGGCACAGTGCAAAGGGGAAGTTTTCGATAGTTTGAACAATAAACAAAAATATCATCTGGAACTTAAATAAAATAATGGTATAAATAATTTAGAAAGCCTTTTCTCAGTCGCATTATGGTTGTTCGCCATCAAGTCAGACAACCAGAAACAGTACATTTCGCAGAATATTTGCAGATAAGCAACGCAGGCATTTGAAACGATGGCATACTCGTGGTTATTTCGATTTTCTTAATGTGGGAATTTAAATTTGGCGATGTTACCAATGGCCGGCCGATAGAGGCCGAGGGTTTCCAGCTGGTGGCTGCCGCCAGAAGAGCGCTGCGGTTGCGATCGGCGGCCCGCCTGCGGGTTACTAGCGGCTTGTATATAGGGTATCTTCAAAAATGTAAATTCAACGCTAATCGCCGTCTTTGGTCTTTCGAAAACCTGTAATTTTATTGCCATTTCTCCATACTGATGTTTTCTCATTGTATTTAAATCTCAATAGCACGTCATTCCTAGTGGAATTATCGCCTTGCTTCGGGTAAAATGATTACAAAATATATAACAATACTGGATTTTCGTTGTGCATATGATTTTCCTTTGTTTTATATGATTTGCTTCTTTCTGTATTCGTTGTTCTTTATTTTTTCGAACGCGGGAGCGCGCACGCACACACACACGAACACAGGTACGTAGGAAACAACCCACAATACACACACACACACGCGCGCGCACACACACACATGCACACATAAACACGCACACACATCTACGAAAACGCCCAAAACACATACACACACAAACACAAACGCACTTGTACGAAACACACAAGTGTGTATGACTCTCTGTGTGTCTGCGTGTTGTTGGTTGTTTTTCAATAACAAAGAAACAGCCCCTTTTTATCATTTCACCACAACTAAGACAATAAAAGCATTAGAACGTAAGGCATTTACTGAGTTTTAGAGATTACCATAAAAAAAAAACTACTATTAAAAGTGAATGCAATAAAAGAACAAGAATTAAGAAGACAGAAGCATTTAAATGTTTGAAGGTCAAAATTGAAAGCAAAGCAAGAATCCGGAAGTGATTTCCACAAAGGAGAAATTCAAGAAAAGAAATTGTCAGCATAGAACTTAGGTTTGCATTTAGCCATTACAACTGTAAAACGATGAGACCTACCCATCAATCTAGTACTGCGCTTAAATTTATAAAGTATAGCGGAAACTTCATCAAGACATTAACATAAATGAATTTATAGAAAATGCACAGTGCGGCTATGTGCGGCGGCGAGAAAAATGATTTAAGCCGATATCCTTAGTCATGATCAATAACATTGCAGATTATTTACTGGATGTTATCAATAATCACTAAATATATAGTAGGAGCGACAGACCATATGTGACAGGAATATTCAAAGCAAGGGCTTGTTTACTTTTATGTCTGCGTTCATTTTCCATGGACAAATTTGAACATGAATTGTTCAATGTCTTCCGTACGCTTTAGGTTATTATGAGCTTCTTTGAAATAGAAAATGAGACATTATATCAGATGCTAGTTTTTTTACTTTTTTGCCTCTCACTGAGTCGTAAAATAATTTTATTTTCAGCAAGTTCCTAAGTGAAAATTCTTTTGATCACTTCAAATAAACAAAAAAATAGTTTTATTACGCTTAGTCTGACTGAGAACTATGCTGAATCAAACATATTTTTACATAGTTTTATTTTCATGCAAGAGATTTATTATTCATCGGCCCGAATTCCTTCATCCAGAATGATTTATCTGTGTAGAAGATAAAACATCTATAGGTCTAACAATTCTCACTTTCGATTCGCTTTGGTGGAACTAATTATTATACTTTAAATCTTTGTCAAGGCGATGATACATTTAATTTTTGTGCAAAAATAATAAAGGGTAGAAAATAGTCATGATAAACCCATAAGATTTCTGGTGTTTGTGTAGATGTATTTGTATTTTTCCGGAGAGTCAGACAAAAATCATGCAAATTTGGGATTCAAAACGTGAAAAAAATATTAAAGAAATAGAAAATGGACAAGATTCTGCTTCGGCGTTGATGCATGTTAAAATAAGTTTAATGTATCCGTTGAAATTCCTCAAATAAGAAAATAATAATGAACATGAAAATATACCTAAAATATAACAATCAGTTAATTGCCATGCCTAATACTTGCATGTCGGTTTCGATTTATGTCTGATTAAGCAGATGTTTTTCAAAGTAGTTTGCCGTTTCTATCTGTTGCAGACTGGATGCTAACCAAGGCTATATGACCGAGTCTATCCAAATATTCAACTCATAGATAGAAGAGAAGTGGTTGATTCATGCCATCACAGAGGTTGTTTGCTCGTAATTTAATCTAACTGACTTTGTTTGAATGAAAAGAATAATACTATAACGGACATTGTTTAAATAAAAAGAAAATACAGATGTTAGTAAAGATATCTATGTAAAGGTGTGCTTATTATATGTAATTATATGTGGATTCTTATGAAATAATATGAGACGAAAATTTGTAATATTCTTTTTCACGAACCACATGAAATCAAATGACGCTATTACTTATCCAAATTTGTGAAACTTCTTTTGCCACCCAAGAAGATATTCTGCATTAAAATGGATATTTTATATCTCTTTACATTTGAATATTCCGTCATTTTGTGCACGCAAAATTATTTTTGAATTTATTATTTTATAATTTTGATTAATATATTATCTAAGGCAAAATATTGCTACTTACTCTTCGATTTAAACATTTTCTGATATATGGTTTCACTATCTTTTACCAATGCTATTAGCATTATTTCCTTCAGCAGAATATATTCCATTCAGAAAAAATTATACAAAATTAGAATGTCTTCCAAATTTACAGATACATTTAAACCTCAAACCTTTCACTCTCTAAAATATTAAGATGCCTTTAAAGTAAGATATTTTAAGTGGAAGACGATGTTGTTTCTTTTAGATCATTCACTGTCGGGAAAATTCGTGTCATTTAATAGATAGGAAGTTTTTTTGATTTCTTGATGCTGCAAGCAAAATACAAGAGCAAATTTTTTAACTGACTAAATAAAGATTTCCCCCTTTAATATTGAAGCTGGCATTTCACTTTTTAAAAATATATTTTAAATTAAAAAAAAGATTTAAAACTTAAAATAACTTGAAAAAATCTAATAGGTCTCGAATTAAAAGAGAGCTATATCTTGTCTTCTCAATTCCACTGACATTATCCAGTTTTTTGATAGTAACTGAGATGTTCCTCTTTTATGTGACGGGTTTCTTCAGGACGTTGGTGATCATGGCTCTCCACAACGTACTAACATTTGCAGCTATAGTTATATTATTTTTACTATCTCTCCTAGGCCTGCTCCGTGTGGGATACTTGTTACGAAAAACCACCCATCTCAATATCGATTCTCTATTGTTGGTCAACTGCATCATGACTACAACATGAGGACCTCGTGTTTAACGGCTGTGCAATTTTTCGAAGGTTCCTTTTCGGTGAATTGGAAAATAATGCCAGCTACATTCACAAGATCGATGAATTTATAGGTAACAATCTTTATCAAATAGTCTATTAAAGATTATAATCAAAATTAGATTATTGCACCCAGAATAACAGCATTTATATCAGTTAGTTGTTTTAATTGCCTATGGAGATTTTTTAAAGTTTTGAAATTACACATTATTCATTTAATCATAGATCGTTCTCTATTTAGCCAGGTTTCAAACAGAAACGATGATGAGAAGTGCGACTGATTTCATGACACTCCTAAGGTAGATAGCGAAAAATTTATCAACAGCCACTATTAAATTGTAGAAACAGTGGGGGGTTCACTCACATCACAGAAGCAAAAATTAGCCTTATGTTCACGGAGGCAAAAGAATACTTGACAGGAAATAAATCGTACACAAATAACAAGAAACTTTATGTTAATTTCATTTTATCGATTTAATTGTTGTGTGTATTGGTGTGTATATTTTTAGGTTACATTTGTTTTATGGCACATGTGATAAAGGATAGAATTTACTCCGAAGTATTACAGGCCATATCACAGAGAGTAGCTAAACACTTGTTGCCCGAACCAAGGTTCGGGGGGAAGAGATTGAATTTAATGTCCTTTAGCGGGATGTTCGTATTTCTTGCAGGAAAGATTTTGTTGCATATTGGAAGTATTTATATTATTTTAAAATTTAATTTAATTTACTTTGTTCAAAGCTGTGTGCTATTATTTTATTGTATTTATAATTTTCATTATTATTATTTTATGTTTTATTTTTATTGATTTATAATAAAAAAAATATCCCGAGAAAGCTATTTTAGACAATTACGTCATCAATTATTCACTTGCATTGTTTTCCTTGTTTGCTTACACATTTATTACATTTCTTTCTAGGTTACGTTAATATCACTGGATGTGAATATTTTTTCAATTACTTTTTCTTCAAATTTCCTTTAAATTAAGTAACGTATGTTGCTAGAAAACACATTAAATAATATATATTCAAACAAGCCTGAAGACACACCCAACAAATTCACAGTACTCGTCTGTTTATTCACAGATTTTCAGAAATTGAAACTCAGAGAATATAGTAAAATCCTTTTCTAGATGACTGATATAAAGTGTCTTATGAAGTAAAGTGTATTGATATTGTTGCTCAAATTTTAGTACTAACCCACTTTCCAATTATAAATCGATCGGTGCATTTTTAGAAGGTCGAAAATGGCAAATATTTAAATACAAATATCTTAGCGAGCGTAAATTTCATTTTCCTAGCTTTGAAAAATTTCCCCAAAATTTACAAGTAACATTCTTCAGTTGATCGATTCGAACCTTAGTTTTTACAATGATTTTGAATTTGGAAATTTAAAAAATATCTTTAAATAACAGTTTTTACCAAATTAAAAAAAAAAACATATAATTTGATTAAGATGATTAACTAGTAGAAATCTCCAATTAAAATTCTTTAATTCTATTAAAATGTTTATAATCTAATGGATATTTCTGAGGCAAGGAATACGTGTTCTGCACGAACTTATACGAAATAATGTTGGGCAGCATTTAAAAATTTGTACTGTACAGTGCAAAAGAATTCGGTTATTTGAAATTATTGAAGATGTTTCATAATTGTAATTTTATAATTTGAGGTTTTTATTGTGATATCTTCAAATAAAATGTTTAGCCATATCGAAGTCACTTTCCTACTTACGGCAGTGGACTGGAAAGTTCATAGTCTGACTATGTATTAATGATCGTATAGATTGCAGAGATCTCTCGAAAATGGACTAATAGCATCATTTTTGTTATCAAGTACCCAAAGAATGGTTATGCCCAAAGACACTTTGCACTGTCCTCTATTTTTCTATGTACTAAAAAAAGAAACCATTGCTGAAGAGGAAGTTCGAGTTCATCCGGAGAATGCAAAACGCTCATGATTGTCGTTACATCAACGATAATCTCTTTAATGTATTTCAATAGAATCTAGCAGAATAGCATCATTACCTGTGTTTTCTTTTGTTTAAAATTAATATTTCCTTAAGAAATGCTAAATATTAACACTATGTAACACTGAAATGGTAGTGTTAAATCTAGAATCAGGTATTAGAGAAATTAGGCACGCAGAATTACCTAAAGAAAACATTTGTAAGGGAGGTTTTTTCCCACAAATAGCGTTTTGTTACCATCATGTTATAACTTGATTCTTATATCAAATTAAAGATATGGCAAAATACAGCGACAAATTTAATGTAAGATAAACAATTAATTTTTGTTATAATAATGCTAGGTAATGTTCGATAGGTTAATAATGATGGGTAAGTTAAGGACACATAGAACCCTAAGAAAAATTGCTGATTTCTACACACTACCTCAACAAGAACGAGATCAGATCGAAAACGGAGTATAGTTGCCCTCTATGGTCGGAGTCCAAAGGTTTGTCCGCGTTCTTGTAGGTGATGCATTATCTTCCACCATACAACTACATTCTCACAGACGTAACATCGCATGCTTTTCGCTGCTCTCTTGCAATTTCCATGGTAATTGTTCAGATGAACTACAATGATTAGTGTTACCAATTCTAATCTTCAGAAGAAAGACCCGCTATATCAAGCACAGTGTAGAGAATCACCTTTATACCCTTCGGATTCCATTGATGATGTGTATGTTCCACGCGAGCAGCTTCTTCTCACGTACCATTACTTTGTGGAACCGACTTCCATGAGCATTTTTCCGCGATCACTACAATCTTACCCTGTTCAAATCTGCGGTTACTCTTTAACTTCCACATATATCCGCCTAAAGTTTGCCTTCTAATATTTAACCCTTTGCTTCAAGTCGATCCCAGGCCTTGTATACGGCGAACATCTTTATAAAAATAAATTACATGACATACTGTTCGGAGCCGTATGCTCTCTAAGTTGATACAATATCATTATTTTTAGCTCTTTTGTTTTCACTCATCGTGATTTTTTATGGTCATTTTGAACTAAGCATTTTATATAATGTACATTGATATATAGATCATTCTGCACATTGGATATATTTAATATAATTTAATAAGCACTAATCTTGTGACGCGTGTTCGAGCTTTCCACTGTAACATTGTATGTGATTTCTCTCGTGTTGAGATCACAGATAACATGGTAAAATATAGATTTTAAGCAACGTTTTCATTATCTAGATCAGGTTTCTATTGGAATATTAAGTAGTATATTTTGGAAAATTAAATTTCAAATTTTAAATTTTCGTTACTGAATGACAGCTGTTTATCTCTGAAAATTGAAAAAGTTTTCGATAAAAAAATCACGAATATTACCGGATACGACAGACAACTCAAAATGGCCGAATTGAATAACAATTGTTGGATGTATAAACACGGTTAGCAAGATATATAATAACTGAAATGTTAGCAACAAACTAATACGTATATGTCAATGAAGAAATAGTACTATGGTCACAATTTTATTTTAGAATTTAACCTTGACCTTTTCGTAATTACATGTTATGGATGCAACGTTATGTTTTTTCACTTTTCTTCCGGTGTAAAATCAACCTCCTTTTTCTTTTGCGTCCCGTGATGTTAAGATTGCATGTAAAAGTTTTACTCTTTTTCTTTACCGCCCGGAATAAATAAGATACCATTCTCTTTCACTCTTGTAAAAGCATAATTCTTATTCATATTTTCGTTTGTTCTTTTAATTTGTCTACATTTTAAACGACAAGTCAATGGCTCTTTGGAGTAAACGCTTGGAGTGACGACGGACAGTATTGTATAAGCTCTTGGCAGATTTGTTGCGCAGTACTCACATACCTTCTGGAGAATGGTAAGTCAATTTACTTTCGAATTTAGGGAATTACCTCTAAACTGTAATTAGGTGCGCAATCTACAGAAGGCTCAAATTCGTCGGCGGATTTTCGCACTTTGTACGATAGGATACTCAAACAGCCGAGAACAGAAATGTTGATTTTCTATGTGGCAGTGGACCTTTTATGGTAAACAAGAATGAATAAATGGATAATTTCCCAGCTCTCCTGGGTTTACGTCATAGTTTAAGCACCCCATTTCACTCAGCGATCAAAATATTTTCGAACATTTCTGAGTTATGTGAGCTAAAATAAAGATTTCTTTATTTAGGAATTATTTACTATAATACTGTATCTTGAATTACGAGCATATTATTATTGTTGTGATTATTATTATTATTATTAGTAGTAGTAGTAGTAGTAGTAGTAGTAGTAGTAGTAGTAGTAATGTTTATGCGAAGTAAAAACTGACTCGGTCAGTAGTTGGAAAGAATGCATTCCAGTTATTTCTCGATTTTGTAAAGTTACAGATTTTGTTACGACATTCGAAGAAAAATATTTTCCAGAATTTTCTCGATGATTTAATTAATGGGTATTGTATTTGAATTCCATATCTCGCGGGAACGTAGCTGATCAGATCTGTCGCCAAATTCCTTCTCCTATATGTGAATTTCCTTGGCTTATTGGAAAAGATAGTGGAAAGCTCTCTGGTTACTCTTTATACGATATTGAATCCCACGTAGTAATTATAGAAAACTTATGGAGCCGGTTGAATATATATATATAGTTAAGTAATGAATATATATATATAGTTAAGTAATGAAAATCTTGGGAATCCGTATAGATAATCCCAGTGGGAGGAGTTTTCATGATCGAAAACTTGGTGTACGAAGTTACAATCTCCACCAAATATATATATATATATATATATTGTAATATCTGCTGTGAATTGGAAACAGTGCTTCTACAACCATCGCCATTCCGTCACTAATGAATCCATTAGACAACAAACAGTGCTATCGAAATTGGGATTTGGTGGAAAAGGTCTTCACTCCACAGGTGAAATGGAGAATTATCTCTAGAAATCGAAATCCTAGAAACTTTAGAGACAGATGTAACCTCTACATTAAAGTGAAATCGTGATAATCAAGCATAATGATACCGAGGAATTAGATGATCTTTAAATGCATACACAGAAATCATCTCAAAATAACTAATTACATTTATAAAGAATGTCCATGGAATTTCTGAAAATGTATATTATCTATATTTGGAATACTACCCGATTTCTCTCTATATAAATGTAATCATTTATCATTTATAAAATATATGAATTTGTGTATGGGCATATATGTTTTGATATATATCCTTATAATTAGGCTAACATTTATAGCTGTCCATATGGTAATTATAAGCATACACATATATTGCTTGATGTATATGTAGGTGTTTATATACGGAAGAATTTACTTGATTGTATTTGAATGTGAGGATGCGTACAAGCGCGCACGCGCGCGCATGTATATGCTTGTGTATGTGGGTACGTATATATATGTATATATGTGTATGCGCATACATATATATGTATATATATGCGTATATGTATGCATGTGCATGTATATGTGTATGTACACACACACATATATATATATATATATGGATACGTATGTGAATATTTATGTGTATATGTATGTGTATGTATTTATATAAGGATATGTATTTATATCTGTATGTGTATTGATACCTTTGTATGTGGTTGTGTATGTATATGTATATGTGTACAGGTACATGTATGTATATTTATGTAGATATGTATGTGGTGTATATGTATGCATATATGTATGTGTGTATATATATATGTATATATATATATATATATATATATATATATATATATTAAGTGTAAAGATAATATTTAATTATTACCTTTAAATCTTGCTTCATTTCGAATTTTTTTCAAATTAGATTTGAAGACTTAGACTTTAATTAGGAAATATTACTCCTTAACTGTTATTCACAATGTTAAAAATATTAATAATATTAATAGTTTTTGTTCATTGATATTATACTCAAATTATATTTATTTGCTACTTTAAATTGTTGAAGAATTAACACGCTTAAATTACTGTTAAACTTTAACTGCAAAATATATATATCTTAGTTCTTCCAAATTAGCCGCAATATGCCCAGATATATTGATTCGCTTAATTTTCTTTCCTTTTCCAATTCTCTATTCCCATTTCTTTCCTTAAACCCCCAATTCTACTTCTGATTTCTTAAAGCTTTACTTCTCTGTTTCCTCTCTATATCGTTTCCTGTGAGATGACCTATTAAATAGGTCAATGCCTGATCCATAACACCGTTTCTCACTATTATGTATTGTAATGAAAATAAATTTATAATTAGTTCTATCTCTCCCTTCCTTCTCTAATTTCGACCATATCTGTCACACACACTCTCCCCACTCATTATATCTCCTTACATCAACTTATATCTACCCCTCAAAGTGTATAAAAAACTATATATAAATTTAAATTCTTTTTTCAATGTGGTGTGATGAGCCAGATAAAAAGAAATTCCCTGGGAAAATAAATTATAACCAATGTATCTTTATTTATTTTTACTTATATTATTTCTCACATGTATTTAACATATTTTACTACTACTGTCCTCTGGTCTGAGTCAAGATTGAACATTAATGTTATATATATATATATATATATATATATATATATATATATATATATATATATATATATATATATATGTGTGTGTGTGTGTGTGTGTGTGTGTGTGTGTGTGTGTGTTTGTGTGTGTGCATGTGTGTGTTTATGTGTGTGTGTGTTTTTGATCTAGCAGAAAATAAACATCTACACCAACTCCGAAAAAATAACCTTGTGCAAACCCTAGCATATGTCTCAATATACAATATGAACAATCCAGAACTATTTACGGCAATTACACGAAATCTATACCTACTTAACAGGAATGACAAACTGAAAAATATACTAAAATCAAACAAATAATTAAAAGCAAACGCCAATCTAAAAAATCTAAAAGCCTGAAACACATTAACATCATCCTAATTTAACCAACACAATATACAGGGGTTCACAAAATAAAACAAAAAAAATGATTTGTGCGGTATCATTATAGAAGAGAACTCCTACATTTAAAAAAAAAACACAACTATATTTACAATAAATAAAAAATTAAACTGCAACTTGCAAAATGTGATCTATGCGCTCAAGTGCACAAAATGCATGAAATCATATATAGGCATCAGCCAAGCACAAAATAAACATGAAATTGCCCGACAACTGAAAATACTTTCTCTACAAATGTAATCAAGGAAAATTTAAAATTATGCCAATATAAGAGACAATTGTCTTTCTTACAAATTCAAGAAAAAAATCTAATACAAATTCAAACCTGCACTGAACAGATAATAAACCCACACACATGGATACACCGCTTGCACATATGATGGCCATATACAGTGGTCTGGTTGAATACATATATACATGTATGCACGCACATACAGTTAACCATGAGAAAAATATTTGCATGACACTGGCAAAAACAGAAAACAAATAGAGTACTCACTGGCACACACTTGAGCCCTACGCAACACAGAAATAATATGTATGTGTATGGGTATACACACACACACACACACACACACGCACACACACACATATATATATATATATATATATATATATATATATATATATATATATATATATATATATATATATATATATATACACGAATATGTTTGTGCGGTGTGTGTGTGTGCATACTGATTCCTTTTTATCAGACAGCATATATATATGGGAAGGAAATAGACATATTAATGAGTGTTGAAACTTGACTAATGCATGGAATAATAATGCAACACAAAATGTACTTTGAACAAAATGTATTAAAACTAGAAAATGTACACAATATTTACATATAGTCTTTTGTATATTCCTGGGAAGACCGTTCCTGGAGAATGTGTTGACTAAGTCGCAGTCGGGCAGAGTCTTTAGTTGAATCTCTTGATTCGCCTCTCATGTCTTCCCGGTACCAACCATATTTATATAGTCGGTACTCCACTATACAAATTAGGTGGATCCTACCACAACAATGTGCAAGCTAACGGGGTCACGCACATACGATACACAAAAATGGAAGTAGATTTGACAGTCTTAGGTGTAATGTAAGGATATGAAAACGTCTATCATCAACACATCTATCATCACCACCTCTCAGACCAAACCTAATGGTTTTATTACCAATTAAGCAAAAATTCCCTTTTGCCAAAAGTCCAGAAATAGTAAAAAACATAAGTAAAATTTATTCCTTTAAAAATTTCTTTCTTTTATTTGACTGAAGAAGTCATGAGACCGGAAACACGTGTAGCAGAAATATGAAGAATAAAAGATAATATATCTACTAAAACAAAGCCACGTTATAATCAAAAATATTTGCGGTTTCGCACTTTCATATATATATATATATATATATATATATATATATATATATATATATATATATATATATATATATATGTATGCATGTGTGCAGTGAAATAGGAAAGAACAAGTTAGGTAGATAATCCGGTGTTCCTTAGTATTTAGCTTTATTTTCAAAAGGACAGTGCTCCATACAGAAGTAGAGCTTATATTATAATATTATTTTTAGTTTTTAAAAATATGATTCCTCCGCTACATAAGAGTTCTCATGTTTCAAAAGTGAGAGCCGAGACCCCTAACATAATTTTTTAAGTTATGTAGAGTTAAGTTGTCTGGACCCACTTCCTTGTCAAGCGAGAATTTGGGAATAAGCTATTTTTTGGTTAGCTAGTGTTTATAAGTACGGTATCATTGGAACATTAGTTGCTATGGAAACGGCTATTTTCGGCCGTTGAAGTTAGGTGGTTTAAGGGGCTAAGAATTAAGAATTAATTTTTATCTACAGGCCAGTCCCTTTCCAAAAATGCGTATCAAGTTACAATGGGGATTCTATGTCCAAAGTGGTCTTAGCTCCACAATTTTCAAAACAGATAATATTAGAAAGATAATTTATAGTGAATTCAGAAGAGAAGCAAACGAATATTGTTTTAAAAAAATAATGTAGAAATATTTGTGCCAACATTTTTTTTACAGATTTTAAAAGATACGCTCCATTTTTAATAATTTCAGAACGTATAAATATATATTTGAATATGTTCACCTCAAGCCAAGCACTAAGGCAACTAAGACGCATTTTGTTACTGAGTGTTAGAAAGTATGAGAAAAATAATATGAGAAAAAATAATAAGTTAACGATTGACATTTTCATTTTTGAAGATCAACGAGGATAGAAAGGCAGGATCCGGAAGAGAGTTCCACTAGCGCTAAGTGCAACAGAAGAATCTGTTAGCATAGAACTTACAGATATATTTATCTATTTCAACTGTAAAATGACGAGAACTTGCCGCAAATAAAATACTGCGCTTAAATTCATAAAGTCTAGGTTATGTTGGTCGGAACAGTTACCAGAAAAGTATTTATCGAAAGGCACAGGGAAGGTACATTACGGTAGAGGAAAAGTGACTGAAGCTGTGATGCCAGATTAAGACCAATAGCATTGTAAATTCATTTTAATCACTAAATGTATAGCAGGAGCACCAGAAAGTATGTGGTCGTAATATTCACAGCAGGGACGAATGGTAGACTTATAAGTATATACGATAAATTCTGGAGAGAAAAATTTTATAGTTTTACAGAGTGAACCAACTTTCGTAACATTCAGACTAGCAGTTGATTCAATATAATCTTTTCACGAAAAGTCAACTGAGAATGTTAGCTCGATAAGGCGCAAAGAGTCACTCTTCCATGCCGATGGAAGGCAGAATGGCGACACTCAGACGAGAGATAGACGACAGTTTCTAATTATACTACTCTGATTTTGGAATAGTTGGTAAAGCGAACCAATGAAAGATAGATATATATATATAGCAACAATATTGTGAACATAATTATTCACATCGCTTTCATCATTACAAATAAAGCTGTAATATCTCAAATTTTCATATGCACCTTTTCACAAATGATGAAATAATGGATTTGAAAGAATATGGTAGTCGGATTAACCACGAAATCTGGTTTGTGGTCCTTAAGGTTATATAGCATTTTTTACATATTGTTGGCCTACTCTATCACTGATCTTCAGTTTATCAGTGAGTTTTTTACTGCTAGTATTGACATTCCGAACCATATTGAGGTCATTATCATTCGCCTTTATATATACATATCAGATTTATTATTCGCCTTTATATATATATATATTAGATTTATTATTCGCCTTCATATATATATATATATATATATATATATATATATATATATATATATATATATATATATATATATTTCTGAAACATGGTTATCACTGTGTAGCGGTAAAACCATATTTTAAATCTATTAATTTATAATATTAATGCTCTGTAAATTTAAATTTACATTGAGCACTATTGTGTAAAAATAAAAAATATCTATAAGAACACCGGGTTTTATATCTTACTGTTCTTTGCTTTTATATATATATATATATATATATATATATATATATATATATATATATATATATATATCAGATTTTATATATATATATATATATATATATATATATATATTCTATATTTTACATATATATATATATATATATATATTCTATATTTTACACACATATATATATATATATTCTATATTTTACATATATATATATATATATATATATATATATTCTATATTTTACACACACATATATATATATATTCTATATTTTACACACACACACACACTCATATATATATATATATATATATATATATATATATATATATATATATATATATATATATATAGATAGATAGATAGATAGATAGATAGATATATTCGCCTTTATAGATATATATTATATTTCTTATATCGGGTTCTTATTCAGGTTCAGTGGCTAAATTGTAGCAATTTTATATATTTAATTTGACGCATGCAGATTAATTGTTTTTTATTCAGACTTATCCAACTCTTTTCGAATCCTCTGCAGTGTGCTAAGATTGGCCCACAAACACTCTGAGATATTCGTATTCGAACTTCCAGTACGAATGTCAAGCATTAACTCATGCAGTTTACAAATTTCTGGCTGAGTGAATTGCGTCATTGTGCACCCGTTCTCGCAGATGTTGTCCAGCGGATCCTACTCTATTGTGTAATCGATAAAGTAAAATCAAACAAGTCGCATGAGCGAAATTAGAAATATAAAATATATTGAGAGTACATAATATGAAACTCAGAAAAAATCTGTACCTTGTAAATTTTAGAATTTTTACTTAAATGCAGAATTCAACCCGGCAAGAAAGAACAATCAGTTACATCTCAGAGTGACACTAGAAAAATTGAAATTCTTTTTACTAGACAAACGCGACGAGAGAAAAATTTGTTTTATTCTCAAGGAGACCGAATAAAATGAGATGATATATGATATCTCTTGGTTACCGACGAAGTGTAAAACAGCTTGTACCCACAGAAGAACAAAATAGACTAAACCATAATGGAAATCATTATTTTTATTATTATTTTTTACCTTGAGGGACCCTTTTCGGTCAACACTTTCTCAAAAGGTGAACGTTGGCGACCAGCAGGACACAACCAAAGACACATTAGTAAATAGAGAATGAGGAGGAAAATTGGAACACGATTAAAACAGATTTTAATTATATATAAAATAAAGACTAAAAACAAATTACGAAGTTCCAAAAAGAATATGAAATGGAAAATATAACTCAAATTCCCGCAATCAAAAATAAGGAACGAATACATTGCTCCTTTTTTACATAGGCTCGGCTGATGAAACAGGATAAACAGCCTCAAGTATTCGAAGATGGTGAACCGAGCGAGCACTATGTAAAACGGAAAAAATGCCTCATTATAATCGGCGGCACAGACTGGATTGGCCAGTAAATGCTAACCAATGAAGGAGTTGTGCACCGCTTGGGGGTTTCTTTTAACACGATTCTGAAGAATAGGCATGTACGTGTTGCGTAATACGCGTTTCCAGACGTTTTGGTCCGTCTTATATACACTGCATCACAACGGCATTTAAATTTATATATTACTGAACTATACTGAAAATAGGACCACCGACTACTTGCAGTATTTGTAGGATAATCATTACCATCAAAAATGTTTTTGATCCTTGCAAGTTCTTCGTTTAACATGCTAGGAGAACAAATCTTTAAAGCACAATGAACCAGGGTAGCTACTATAAAAATTTTGACGGCCTTAGGAACAAAATGTTTCATGTTTGCGTTTGTTTCGTCCAGTTTTGAATGACATTAGAGGTAATGTAACGTTTTTTGAATTCTTTCGTTTCGCTCCTTATTTAGGTAATTACAAGGTGAGTTTGGGAAGCGTGTTACAAAGAGATATAGGAATTCCGTGAATAGTTTCATCTCTAGAAGTTTCAGAATTGACGATGGAAATTATAGTAAATACATTTTCAATGTTTCCAGTGTTAATCCGACTGATGTATATATATATATATATATATATATATATATATATATATATGAGAAGTGTAGACACTAATGGCAAGATCGAATCATGACAGCCTGTTTCATACTTGAACGCAAAAATCAGGTAGCGTTCAAGTATGAAACACATTGTCCTATATTTAATCAGTTACATTTTCCTTCTTATTCAGAATTATTTCCAGAACGGAATAAAAAGCAGTAAAACAACAAATAAATATATGATAAGTAAAATGGCGTTCCAGGGAGTTGGTAGCATAGCCGAAAGTAGTGTTCGTCAGTTGTTCCCTACGTTCAAAATTGGAAGTTATTTATCGGGAATATCAGGAAAGTTCCCGAGGGCTTTCATTCGGAAAGAATGGCCCAATACATCTGCTGATTAACATAAGCAAGGCAACATGACATGAAACATCTCAGAGATATTCCAGAACTCTCATATGGACGTCGAACGATATTTGAATGGTGCGTAAAGAACTATGATATTGAGGTGCTTTTCAACAGAAAACGTTAAATGACTAAATTTCGTTGTAAAGAAGGATGGCGTAAGGATGAAAGGCACTTAAGCACAATGCAGAGTAAAAGTTACCATAGGAATAAAGGAATAAGTCAACTTCGGCCAATCGAAATCAGGTTTGCATCCGAAGAGGACGATTCTATGGATCTGCTTCGATTGATAGGATAGTGTTTATTACGCCCAAGATAAATATGTTCAGTTTGATTATATTATTCCAAATTTGGGCCGATTAAATTAGTCAGTAGTCAGTTAGAAGCTTTCCTCATTGGCAAGAATGACGTCTGCGATGAGGAAACTGCAAAACCTCATTTCCATTTGCCGGCCTGTCAGAAAAACATAAAAAGCACGTACGATAAAATCTCAGGTACACCGTACGTGAAATTGATTCTATTTAAGATTCTTATTTTAAAACCTCGTCTGATACGCATAAACATAGTGTTATTCTCGAACATAAGTCGGTTGCACTATTTCTATTTAACAAGCACCTTCATTTAATCTATTATATTTCTATTCTTCCGTCTGATTTCAAATCATACGGAAGAATACATGCGGAAGAGGGCATTTACAATTTCATGTGTACTACATGAGATAAGTACAATTTGCTGTTTCATTATATTTGTTCAATTTATTGTTTATCTTATATACGAGCGGCGGAAAAATGCTACCCACATAATTGTAAATCATCAGCTGCATAGTGCGGCAGAAATACCACCCACATTTTAAACTCTCTATTCTCTGCAAGTGGTAATGGTGTCATCATCGAGCTAATTTGTTACCATTCCGTGAGAGTTATTTTTGCCGTAACTATAGATTTCTCGTAAAATTGAATTTCTATATTTGTACGCCGAGTTCATTCAAATATATGTTGATTTTACACCAATCTGTTGTTGTGTCGCACCCAGAAGAACAAGAAAGGGAATAGAGAGTGAGATCGGAGTATGCATGGTGCGTCTCTAAGAGTCTTTATCAGTGTATCTCAGCCGCAAGAGTGGGGATAGATTTCCCGAAGGAATTGTGACCACAGATATATTAATGCAAACAGTTGTCATGCTGCACTTTTTAAAAAATTCTAATAATATACAGTGTACTTATTGAGTCTGACGAACTGAGAAAAAGTGATGATATTCTAAAAAAATATTGAAAACTCTTCTTTGGTAACTAATATCGTTTAAAAACAGTTTTCTACATTAAAATATTATTTGAATTATTAAAATAGATAGCTCCTGACTTGCTTATAAAACTTCAGTTACAAAACTTAAGCCGCCAATTAATAGAAACAAAAATAAATGAATTCTCACGAGATGAAATAAAAACAGGACGTAAAAGCGCACAGTGAAATAATTAAAAACCAAGAAGATTTGAATCTTTTTTATTGATTTTCTGCCGTTCAATTTTCATATGACCTATTCCGACATTATTTTTATTTCTGTCACTTTCAACCTAATTCAAAACGACCATCTATTCATATTCAGTCATAATGTTGTTACTTTTACGCATTGTGCGGCTGAATTTATTTTTGCTATGCATATTTTTTTACCAGCATTATAAAAAAATCCTTTTGTCATCTGAAATATCTTAAAATAATACTCTTAGACAACAGGGAATAAAAAGATTGCACAGGCATAAAACAAAAATTGTGTTATGCAATACAAACTTTGACTTCAAACTTTCACTACCATTACGCGTACACACGGAAAATTTAAGGCTATTTTTGTCTCCTCACTAACAGTCTGTGATGAATGATTTAAGATACTGGCCAGGTTGAAAATTATTTTCAGCAATTAATCTTATAGTAATTAAAATATAAGTTGTATTTGCCAAAATTATACTTGAGCTAGAATACGAGTGTTAAATGTGTCAAAGTCTAACCTATGGGCAGTTTGGAGAAATAATTTGCATAGTTTTTCATTTAGGCGATAAATCAAGACTATGATTTTGATTATAGAGTGACGTATATTTTTAGACAAAGGTTCGCACAAAGTATATTTCCAGTCAAGATGCAGAGACGATAAAACATCAATTTGTGGTATTATTTGATATAAAAAAATTAAAAAGAAAATATCCTTCAGTGTAAAAAACAAATTTAGAAGCAAAAAATATCTATCATTTTTTTTTATTGAACCTCACTGACACACAGACACACACACACGCACACACATATGTGTGTGTATTTGTGTATATATATATATATATATATATATATATATATATATATATATATATATATATATATATATATATGATGAAAATGTGGAAAAGACAAAGCAAAATCCGAATATATGAGTTTACTGTTTTTATTATGTTTTTGTTTTTGTTATTCTGTCGACGTCAGACGTTTCGGTCAAATAGATCTTCTTCGGGACATGGTTAATGGAGACATAATTATATTAGATTTAAGTTTGATGGAGAGACGATATATACAGGACTGGTCACAAACAGAAAATTTTGACCGAAACGTCTGACGTCGACAGAATAACAAAAACAAAAACATAATAAAAACAGTAAACTCATATATTCGGATTTTGCTTTGTCTTTTCCACATTTTCATCATACCGTCGGATCTACATCCACACATTTGCTTACATATATATATATATATATATATATATATATATATATTTGTGTGTATATATATATATATTTGTGTGTATATATATATATATATATTTGTGTATATATATATATATATATATATATATATATATATATATATATATATATATATATATATATATATGAACACAAAAGCTTTCTCATAATTTAAATCACAATAAATACGATGTTGTAAACAAAATTAATGGTTAAAATTAAGAAATATTAAATTTATTGAAATACAAAGAATCATAACATTTGACATCAATTGGATCTTACTTACCTCTACGGATTTTTCACTTACGTAATTCGTAATTTTTAACGCAATATATTCCTGATATAATGAGTGTAGTTAGGCAACAAATGTCCATTCAACCAGGTACTGTTGAAGCCAGCTGATAAATAATACGACGCTAAAGGTGCAGTAGAAATATTATCTGTTCACCTGAGAACTTTTTACGGTCTCGATATTTCTATTGGCTTAATAATTCAAATGAGTTATTATTTAAACATGCTCGCCCCAAAATCTTCTATATTAGACAATTGATGATAATAAATTCACTTTATTTTAAGATATTATATCGCTGAAATGACCCTCCCAAACACCTCATTGTTATATACTACACAAAGACAGCATTTTTGTCACAGTCTCACTTGTACTAATCCAGAACAAAGTGCTCTACAGTAATGCACGGCCATAAATATGATAAATTATACAATATACAACAACTCACTTTGAATAGCACTATGAATTTCATTAAAAGTATATAAAAACAAAGATTACAGTTCTTAGAAACCCTCACAAAACATTAGCAGCAGTCATAAAATATTTTTTGAATCTTAATCAAACACATCATTTTTACAAGAGATCACAAATATGCAGTATTTAAATTCAACATCATCACAAGTATCACAAAACCAACCGCGAAATTGATTTCAACTGTTCAATTTGAATAATAATTGGAACCGGTCGAATGCACGGAACCTTAATAAATGGTTTGAATCTGTTGACATGTTTAAACGTAAGTTAATATGTAAACTGTATTTCAACTAATGTAGATCTAGCTGCAATGGGAAGTGGAGAGAAATTAAAATCAAATATCAGTGGCCCAAAAATATGGGACATTATTTTCGAAGAGGAGACCTCCCCACCCCAATTTCACTTAATGCCCAATTAGTACTTCTATACTAAGTATATATAAATTCGCGAAATTTATTCGCAGAATTTGAAAACTACAGGCATCAAGACGCTGGTTGGTTTACAATGTTTGCAATCATCGTGATAGGCATATTAATACCTAAAATAAAATCGATCAAATATTAAAATCCTGTAAAACTTAAACGATTATTCAACACACATTGCATTTTATAGGATTTTTGACTAACAGATATTGAAAAACAATATCAGTTACTTCTTATCAGCTTTTGATATTTGTCTTCAGCATTCCATTTTCTCCAATAAAACGTCTGTGTCACTAAGTATTTCTAACTGCAAAAAGAATTATCGTAGATTATTTCTGAAAAAGCAACACGTATCTCGAGCATGTTAATCTTCAGGGATTTAATATAATCCCAATAATATTGTGTGTATTATTATTTGAGAACGAGTTATATAAACAATGTACTCATTCCCCCAGCCATATAATCCATCTACTGAATAAATCTTGCTATTAATAATGTTAGCAATCAGATATCACAGTAAACTATGTAAAACATAAAAAATGATATTATTTCCACGTGATCTCTCAGCAGGAGCCCCTGTCATTTTTTGAAAGTATTAATTATATACAAATGAATACGGTAGCTACTAATTATGTTCCTTTCTGCTTTATTTCTTACAAGAAATTAATTTAAAATTTTAGATACACAGACGAACGAACAAAACCTTCACTCATACATAAAAAATAGGTAGGTTTGTTTGTATATGAGAGAATCAACAAATATCTTTTCATGATCTGTGAATAAAAATAATTTTTAGAAAATCTCTGCCAACATCTTAAACATTCATTTTGGTCGCCTCATTATCTATAAATATCTCTCAACAGGCCTAAATGCTTTTTCGTTAAGAGGAAAATATGTTCCATTGTAGTATTCAACTTTTAATTATATTTAAGATTATATTTATTTGATATGTTTGTTTAATGTTATATAAATTCCTTATGCGTCATTTAATGCCGAAATTTAATTTTCTTGGAAGCATGTAATTAATAAAAATATATGTGTTATTCTTTGCGCATAGACATATTTGTGTGGGCATAATTAGCAGAGGCGGTTATATGTGTGTCTTATGTTTTATTTTTACTGAAATTATATTTTGGAATACTCTTTGATTTTCTAAGAAATTGTAGGATATTATATGGCTTAATGCCATGAAAGAGTTCTTTCATGGTGGTTATTTAGCTGATTTTGTTTAGTGGTGTATCAGCATCTATGGGTTATTTAATAACGAAATGCAGTTCGTTTCTGGACCATTCACAATAGGTTAATATTAAATGGGGTGCCATCTGTACAATAATGACAATGTGGATGTTATTTTTTACTACTTTTGTTCATTATTTTAATGTCATATTAGCTGAATGACAAATTATCTTGCTTGCACATTCTACTATGGAGACTGAACTTTTCTTAACTTAAAATACAAGTTTCTAGAAACGTTCAAAATATGAAGTCTAATGAATGAACTGAATGACATGTATGCAAAGAGTAAATGAAGTTTATATGTATGTGGAGGATGGGTAACACTTGATTTTTGACATGAAGTGGTTAACATTGTAGTGTTTAGGAAGCATCCAGGAGAGTCACTGGCTCAAAGCATCGGCTGTTGGGGGAAAGTACGTGTAATACTTTCGACTCCTTGTACTCAGCCTAGCCAGATTTAGCTGTAAATGTTTGATATGGCGGAACTAAAGAATCGAAACCTCCCGAAAGTAAATAGCGATAAAGTAGGGACAGGCTTGCGACGTTGTGTCTGTGGGAAAGTCCGTGTAAAGGGATTTAGACTACATGAAACATCCAAAGTGAGGGTTTGTCCTCTCCACCTGAGTTATGGCAGTAACCCTTCATCTAGAGTCTTACTTGAAGTTTGTAAATATAAAATATGGCAGAAGAAATCAAATAATTTCTTTAGCACTACAATCATCCGAGCAATTTTATTCCAGCATTTTGGAATATATATTTTTTCTATGAGTTCCACTCGGGTTCTAGATTGAATTGTGTCCCAATTGTGGCTGCCGGAGTCTCATTTAGAAAGTAGCTGTATATCATGACTTGACAACAATCCCGACCCTGATTGCTGATGATAATAGTAATGTTAGTCGTTTGCTTATATAGAAACATTCGGCATCATTGACTGGGCAGCTTTGGTTGAAATTTATGAAATATTTATTTGAACAAAACTTATTTGGAAAATATATTTTTCAAATCCAGTAACGGTAAACATTTTCTCTACATTGGATTGGGTCTTCTTTAACATTTCCACCTCCCAAACTAGTCAATAACGTCAATAAGTGACCAGTGGTTACTGGGAGAGAAAGAGAATGAAAAGAAAAATGTTGTTGAGAAGAAAATGGAATAAAAGAATTGGTTCAGAAAGAAAGAATATGGCGAGTGAGAAGCATATAATTGTTTGTATGTCTTAGTTGATAAGAAAGCAAGACGACGGAAGAGAGTTCCATAAACGAGAAGTGCGGTAGAGGATAATATTCGAATAGAACTTACGGTTACATCTAGATATTTTAATAGTAAAATGATGAGACTCTGTTGACAATCTAGTACTACGCTTAAATTCATAAGGTTGAGGTAGCAAAGACAAAATTTCATTGGAGCAATTGCCATGTAAATATTTATATAAAAGAAATCTCAGTGAATCCGAGATGCCAAAACAAGACCGACAATCTTTCATATTCTTCTTAGGATTTTGTCAAGCACGAGACCAGATTTGACAGAAATATACGATGCACGGACGAATGGCAGAAAACTGTCAATACCAGTGTTAGACCTCTCAATTGATTCAGTATAATCTTTTCACTTCATGATAGTGGGAATATTTGACGGAAAAGGTGCACGGATATGATCATCTGGTGGTAAGCATCGGAGATGCTGATGGGAGGCAAAATGGAAATCTAATATGACAAAAGTACTGCAATTTCATTTAGAAGCGTGGAACTTTATACGCAATTTCTGACTCATGCTGAAGGTCATTTCAGAATCAGCTGCAAATTGTAATTTATCGAATCTATCAGACTTGCTCTTAAGAGAGGAGTAAATTGTAGTCTCATCAACAATAATACTGAGATGGGAACTGAAGGCATTGGAAAGGTTGTTGATGAAGTTAAATAAATTTCGCTCCAATGATTGCTCCTTGTATAACATCCGTATTATTTCGAAAGTTTCTAGAATAGTAACCGTTCATCATGTCTTTTATTACATGCTGTTTTTAAAGAAAGATTGGATCAATTAAAAATCCGGCCAGAGACACAATTGCTCTTTAGCTTGTGATGAAGGTCAGCATGCCATGGTAGCATGAAAGGGTCGCGTGTGAATAAGGGATTGTTGCCGAATAAACGAGTGAAAAAGAATTATTTTCATACACGGTAGCATGACCAGTATTTTCAATAGGACTGAATTGCAACGCAAATAAAGTAAAGGAGCGTGTCGGTCAGAATTACTACAGAAATGAGTCGGAAATCTACTGATACATTGAGCAAAGGAAACATTCAAATTCTGAACACTGGCAAGTCCAGTGATATAAGAATTATACCACATTATATTTATAGTATTAAACATATATGTCAATCGCTGAGTTAAAATATATTTTGTCATGAACGCTAACATGCGTCCATTTAAGTATGTTTACTCAATATGATAAACTACAGTTTAACCTGTTTTAAATGTATAAAAGCTAAATGAAAGGAAATAATTTACTTTTGAAAGACAAGTCAAATGTGATTCATGAGAAATGGTACTCTATAATAAAAACACTTCCAATATTCAAGGCAATTTTGAATTTGAAAAAAATCATTCAGAGACAGTGTTAAAGAAAATGACAGATAATATACCTTTACATTTAAATTCATTCGCGTCTTTGGTTTCTATGCTGCGTTACAATGTAGAACGAGGCAACTTTTCGTCTAGTTATGTAATGTCGTGACTTTATTTCAATTGGACATGCAATGGAAATAACTAAAATATTATATTCTACGTATGACTGGTACAAAAACAGGGTGACATTACTGTGCGGGCTATTACTGAAACTTAAATACTCGTAATAGTGGTATTTTTTCAACCCTGCTAATGTCGTTAGCTGAAAGCAGTATAGGTGAAAGTAATTAGTAATTAGGAAAGATGGTAAACTCATATGCAATCAGTTAGAATAGATAGCGAAAATCAGCAAACTAGGTTTTCCTCTTCCAAATGATCTTAGTGAAAACGACAAAGTGAACCCTATTTTCATTGCGAAAAGCCTGTAATCGCAGCAGAAATATAACCCGTCCCTTTAATATAGGTGATAAAAACAGGAGTTACATAATTATAATAATTATAAAATTGGTTGCTGCAATTTTCAATACCAAAAGTTGTAGTGGATAGTCAAGGATAAGCCTCCACAGCCGATATCAATGTCTGAGCGACAGGGAAGAAAATTGTTGTTGAGCGTGTGGTGCAATTGCAGCGGTATTATTCATGTACAGTTATTCGAATATAATGAAAAGTTAAAGGTGTGTTGGTACGTTCAGCAGCTGTAACAGATCAATAATACTTAGGGCCAAAAGTTTGATGCGATCTTTTTTTTCTTTTCCTCCATTGCAAATCAAGGAAGAACAGCGGTAAACATTTGGAATTCGGTAGTTTTTTTTATTTCCTCTTTCCTTATTCACGTGAACTTACATCAACCAATTAGGGTCTTTTTAGATCGCTGCAAAATCTTTTAATGTGGTAGACCTCCTCTAATGTAAAGCAGATTCAAGTGTTTGTCGAAAGTAAGTTCACGCTAAATCTTTTAGAATTTTACTCAAAAGATCAAAGGAAACAACAAGTCATAGCCAATTATAGTCAATAAATAAATGAATAAAAGATAATTTTATTTGAATATTTATTGCAATAATTAATAAGCAACAAGTAAATTATGTATGAATCACCTTATAAAATTATTCAATATATATGTATATAATATTTTGCTTTTACTATCGGATTTATTTTGTATGTATATATATATATATATATATATATATATATATATATATATATATATATATATATATATATATATATATATATATATAACAAATCCGGTAGTAAAAGCAAAAATATACATATATGATAAGTAATGTTCATAGTTTATTATTTTATCAGTAACACGATTTACATCTTCGAATCATTAAAAATAAACTATGAGAAAATAAAGTAAATATAAGTAACTAACAAATTACTTAAATTAAAGTAACTCAAGATCAGGAGAAGAAATGATGTAAACACTTAGATGTAAAAAAAAATCTCTGTAAGCTCTCAGCAGTCTATATATAATTCACATATGAAGGGCAGTGACTATGGTCTGATGATTTCTTAAGGTGGGGAACTAAGAGTCACATGGAAGAGCTTAGTTTCTGTCCACATAGTTTATTTTAAAATAATTAAACGCATGTGCATGTTCGGGTTTTTGTCATCCATGTTATGACACGTAGGATTTATAGAGCAACTCCATAAAAAAAATCGCTCATCTAAGTTTGTATGTCTTATGCAGCATATAAAAAAGCTGTCTATAGGGAAATAACATAAGGTTAAACGAGGTTGAAATGTTGCGTCGACTACAGATGAACGCTATCTACATAATCAATATTTTGTTTTTACTAGTCGCTGTTCGCTGATTTGTCATCCATTTGATTTCTTATTTCCTTCGCCCTCATCATGTTTTGAATTCTTCTCTGTGTTGTATTCCTTCATAAAATCAGGCGATTATGCTTCGCCAAAACATTCCGCCTCTTGTAACTTATTTATATATATATATATATATATATATATATATATATATATATATATATATATATGAAATATATGTATGTATTTTTGTCTGAATTTTGGGGACTAAAATTTGTAATTATTTACATGCGGATTACTGTCTTCACCTTTGTTGATATCACAACGTTTCGGTCATTGTATTCTCCGGCCTTCATCAGGTGTACTTCGATCAAGTGCACCTGCAGGTAATTTTTAACTGAAAACTTTATTTCATATATAGGAGTTATTTTTCCTCGTTCCACTACACATATCAATATATAATCGTTAGAAATCAAACAAAACATGGAAAAGTTATTTCACCTTTCACTCACTCCTTCCTCAGACTGTATGTAGCGCACATACCAAAAATATTAACTCGATATGAGCAATGCATCGAGAACACACAACGACCGTAGATAGAACATTCGATACAAAATTCATAAACATGACAAAGGCTAGAGGTTACAACCATAGATACGTTCTGATAACAGCAACAACGATGAGGACAATAGTCTGCATTTGAATAATGTAACTGATATATATGACTTTACTTTCTGTTTACTCTGCTTTCAATATGAATATATTAATACCATCGTCTCATTTTTGAAATGGTGTCTATAATATTGTTATGAGTGGAATATTTTAATTAGTAATAGACTTGAAAAAAAAACTTGAAGTAATAAAATATGTTTTTAGGTATCCATGATGAATACTAAATTTCTATATTAATTCTTATATTTACTACCGTCTTTACGATGGCCAGGTTAGCATGCTAATTGAATTCACTCCATGATGAATTGATAATTGAACTTAATCAATGAATTGATAAGATTTTCTTAACAGATTAGATACACTGGATAATGCTAATCTACTAATATGTTTAACCGTAATATAGCCATGGTTTTGTTACTCAAAATGTTTATTCGTTATTAAAGCCCGGTTGTCTACTGTATCATCTTTGTCATACAACGTACACTACAGCAAGCAATTAAGTAATTACTTATCTTTTTAATGATAAGTGTACTGCAAAACTTCCCCTCCACTATATAAGATAATTTATCGTTTGTTAATTATCAGAAAGTTATTCAACAGCACAATAAGTATATCAATATATGATTATTCATTATTTCATACAGATCATCGGGTCTTTCCTAATTAATTTTCCTGGCGAGAACCTGTAGCCTTTCTATAATTATTAAATGTCGTTTTTAATAGAGACTTTAAAATAGCTGAGATTTCAGGTTCTAATTGTTTGGCACTCTGTTCACACGTGTGAACAGCGTCTCAATTATCTTTATCAGCTTGTTCTCAAGTGTCGACGATGAAAATTGGTACCAATTTGATCCCGCTGATTTATTAGTGACCTTTATTTTAACGGGACAATCACAAATTGACCCTATCATTTATACACACAAGAATGCGCGAATTTGGCAGCCCTGCGGTCAGGATAAGTGTTGCCTTTAAACTTGCCCATGAGCGTTAATGAAGTAATATTGTTTTTTTTTTGTTTTTTGCTACCTCTCCTAATCCTTTTTCATTCGCTGTTTTCCTCTGTCCACATTTGCTTTCAACAGTATCTGTGAGTGTTTCTACGCCTTATTTCCTTATTATATGCCCGAGATATTTGAATTGATTCATTCGGATTCTAAATAAAAGTGGTCATCTTCTTTCCATTTTCTATAAAGCTTTGTCCTTGCTTACATATTCAATCTATAATATTCTTTGCATCTTTCTGTAGAACTAAATTTATATTGTTTCAACTCTTGACTTCATGTGGAGGTAGATTGTCCTGCATTCATTGCCATATAGGAGGTCCGATATTATGTAACAAGCCAGTATAATTTCCTTTGTTACTAACGAATTTTTCTTAATTCTTCATACATTCTAAATTTTGGGTGTGCATCTTTCGCTATTCCCATTTTCTTTTAGATTTCGTTGTTACAATCTTCATCATTTTTTAAAATGCTTTCTAGATATTTCATTAGGATTGTTTTCGTGTATCCAATTCGTAGTTCGCATCCTCTGCTGACAACCACACATTTCTTTCTTACAATTGATGGTTACTTTTACTTCTCGCTTTCGTTTTCGCATACAGAGTATCTAACTATACATCTAGTGATTTATTGAGCGCAACTTAATTATGACACAAGATTAAGTAGCACCAACTAAGGATCAAGCACATTACTCGCTCTTAACTCTTCTTGCGAGACAAATTAGCTGTTATACCACGTCGAAGTGCTCTTCTCTCTTTCTTTTTCTCTCGCACGCTATATATATATATATATATATATATATATATATATATATATATATATATGAGAAAATATCCCGATATATTTTACAGAGAAAAACAGCCTGGCTATAAATATTACCAAGTAAGGAAAAGTTAGATAACACCAATATAACAGGATTAAAATCACAATAAAAAACTAAGCACAGAACAACTACATGCGACACCAGCAAATAGATAGAAAACTACACAACAAAGGTAATAACCCTAATACAGTTGCGGCCAAAATGTTCAGGACAGCATTGTTTTCGTCAGAAAAGTGGGTATATTTTTTTATGAAAGTTGTTTTATATTCTATAATTTTCACAGACAGTAAATACGATATTATTCGTTATTGTCTGAGATTTTGGTGTAATTTGTGAGGATAATACAAAAGTTTTAGATGATTTAGTGATTTACTGCAAAACCCATGGCGGCCACAATGATCAGAACGGTTGCTCCGTGTTTTAGTATATTTAACCGGCGAACTGTATTTTTTTTAATTTGTTTACGTGACGGAATATCTACAGTGCACTTTGTTTATATAATGCAACTTACTCCGTTACCAATTCGTCAGCAGATTATTAAGACCCGAAAGAAGGATAATTTAAGTATTGGGTCTATTGCATAGATTGTTAACAAGTAAAAAGTGTTGTTCACCGTATTCTAAAGGTCTACTGTGATTGTGGTTCGTGTGAAGCAAGAAAGTCTACAGGTAGGCCAAGAAAAACGACCAAGAGAGAAGATCGTGCTATGGTAAAGTTGGTTAAAAAGGACATATTTAAAAGTGCTGCTGCTGTTTCTCGGGAAATGAGCATTGTATTGAAGAAAACCTTATCTCGAAAAACTGTCTCGTCGTTTAGTTGAACATGACCTACAAGCAAGAGCACCTGAAGTGAAGACATTGATCAGCTCCAAGAATGAAAAAGTGTCGTCTTACCTTTGCAACCGAACATGTGTTGTGGTCTCAAGAAAAATGGCAAACGGTGCATTTCAGTAATGAATCTAAGTTTATGTTATTTGGCTCAGATGGGAAAAGGTACGTTCGTCGAAAAGTAGGTGAAAAATTGTCGCCTAAATACCTTAAGACTAGTGTTAAATTAGGTGGAGGAAGGTCCATGGTTTGGGGGATGATATCTGGAGATGGTGTGAGCCCTTTGGTGCGATTACATGGAAAGGTAAATTCAGGAGTTTATAAACAACTTGTAAAAGATCATGTCTTGCCTGTGCTGAGATATTCAAGTAAGCGATCACCCACATTCATGCAGGACAATGTCCCATGTCACAAGGGTAAGGGGGCCATGAACTTCCTCAAGGCTGAAAAGGTTATTGTGATGGATTGGCCTGCTCCAAGTCCAGATCTCAATCCTGTTGAAAATGTGTGGAATATTCTAGGAGAACGTTCGAAAGCCAGAAATCCTAAAACAACCGTGCAATTATGGAATGCCCTTCAGGAAGAATGGAATAAGATCACCCAACAAGAAATTGAAAATTTAATTTCCTCATGCAGGCGAAGATGTCAAAGTTTGATGAAAGCTAAAGGGCTTCCCACTAAATATTAAATAATTCCAGTATTCCCTGTCATTTTTTATTATTTTGTTATTTTTTCAACCGTTCTGATCATTTTGGCCGACATGGGTTTTGGAGTAAATCATTAAATCATCCATAACTTTTGTATTATCCTCTCAAATTACGCTGAGATCTCAGAAAATAACAAATAATGTCGTATTTATTGCCTGTGAAAATTATAGAATATAAAACAACTTTGATAAAAACTTATACCTACTTATCTGACGTAAATAATGCCGTTCTGACCATTTTAGCCGCAACTGTACATGATACCACACACAAACACACCCACAAAGCAAATACAGTTACCCAAATACACTTAACACCACAGAAACATATTCAACACACCATTATACAATAACGTAGCCAGACATAGGACAGAACACACACACGTTTACAAAGCCAACACTTAGAGATGACAACTAACAAAAAAAAAAAAACAAAATCAACAACCACTACCCATATCAAGAAATAAAATCAAAATTCCCCACAAATTTGATACTTAACCCTATACAGGTAAAAGAAATCTAGAAACATCTGGAACGCCCCTTATAACAAAAACAAATATATAGAGGGCAATCTAAACATAACAAACCCAATTTTACCAAGTATTTCTCACTGTCTTGAAATCCCAAATCATGCATAAAGAGGGTATCTCTTACAAAACTAGGAATGTGTAGAAAAAAACAATCATCAAATCTTAGAAACCCCATTCCGAACAAGAATACCAGTTTAGATAAGATAAAACCAAAAATAATAAATCTATATATGCGCTTACAAAATGCTAAATCTATTTATTAAAATTAGTCTCAAAATTCTGCCCTGCCCACAAAAGTTATATAACAGACCTAAAAAAGAACTTAAAAGAATTTAAACGCAAACTCAGGCTAAAAGAAACATTTAACAATAATGAAAATATTACAGATGACTCATTAGTAAAAAATAAATCCAAATTCTTGTCAAATAAATACAATAATACAAATGAACTAAGCATATTTTTTGAAAAAATCTGGAAACTCAACCTACAAGAAAAAGCCAGCTAATTCAATAAACTTACATACAGACAAATAGAGAGAGGTAGCGAGAGCATACGAAGAAATAACAACAAATGCAGCGCTGTATTCATCATGGACACAAGATAATATAAAACAATAATAGAGGTACTAGGGGCTAAGAACAACTATGAATTAATCGACACCAACATACACGAAAATATTATTAAAAATTACAAATGCCTGTGCAAAACATAATATGATATTACCAAAAATTAAAAAGACTTCCTAATAAAAATCATCCAAAAAAACGAGCAATTTTTTACGGACTACCGAAAATTCACAATTCGTGAGAAATAAAATCAGCTATCCAGACACAAAAATCTGAATGTATTAACTTCCCGAACCCCAGTGACTTTGTATTCAGAGCCATAGTAGCAGAACCAGACTGTTCAACTAGCAGATTTACTAACCTGATAGACACCATAAACAACCATTTACTAAACAGATTAAGAACTACATCAGAGATGATATCCACTTCCTTAGCTCTATACTACAAAAAGTAGATCCGGGAACGCTCATGGCAAATGTTGACAGCAGTAGCTTATATAGCATTATACACCATGAATTAAGTAAACAGGCAATCACATTATGTATTGAAAAACACTCAGAAACACGACGGCCCCGATTCACCAAGGAATTTATTATCGATAGTACAGACCTAATACTGAACAATAAGACTTTTGAATTTGACAACAAAAACTATATCCAAACCCTAGGTACCCCGTAGGAACGAAAATGGTATCAACATATACCACCCTTGAAAAAACCTCTATGAAAAGATAGAGAAAATATATGGGGAAAATATAAAAACTCACTTCACTAAATCTTGGAAGTGATACTTAGATGATTGCTTCATTTTCTGGAAATCGGCATGGGGCAATATTAACCAATTCCACGTTATACTTCACAACTTACACTTGAAGATCAAATTCACCCAAAAATATAATTTTAAAGAACTGCCTTTTTTAGATATACTCATCAAAAATAAAATAACCATACTATTACAGATATCTACCACAAACCTCCAGATACCCAACAACGTGTACATTTCAAGGTCCATCGCCTAAAAATCTGTCTAAAATCAATCCCCTATTCCCTAGCATGTAGGGAATATATTGACTGACAAAAACCGAAAAACCCGCTTAGATAAACTACATAAAACCTTCAAAAACGAGGCTACCTCACACCACTAATGAACACGCGTTTTGGGCTAACAGACAAAAATCCTTTAGTCCAACTACGAATTACAAATAACGCAACGTTAAACAAATTTCAGCATGTGTCTCAACATGCAAGAAGAAATATCCAGAGTAATTCCCAGAAATTCTAAGAAATCTATACCAAGATAACAAGAATGATAAAATGAAAAATATACTAAAAACAACCAAAGCGATTAAAAGTAAGCGCCAATCAAAAAACCTAAAACATATTAACTTCATCCAAATTTAGACAACGCACAATACTGTGACTCACAAAATGCAACAAAAGATGTAGGATTTGTGTCGTCATTATAGAAGGAAACTACTAGACTTTTGTAAACCCCACAGCAACATTTAAAATAAAGAAAACATAAATTGCAATTTCAAAAATGTGATTCATGCACTCAAGTGCAATAAAATAACAGGTCCTTTATAGATATCACCCAAGCACTAAACAATAGAGTTTCCCATCACAAAAGCAACATTAAATTGCCAGACAACAGGAACCTCTTTGTATCACAACACATTTACAAATGTAGCGAATATAAATTTAAAATTATGCCATTTTATCAAACAATTATTCTTACCTACAAATAAGACAAAATCTTCATAGACAAATTTAAACCAGCACTAAACAAATCATAAGCCAACCACACACACACACACACAAACGGACTCCATACACACATAACGACAGATAGACTAGTCGAAGCACAGACGTATACATATACACACACAATAGAAATATCAATGGAGAACGAATAAGTACATACATGCTTGCAAAAACATACAAACGAGACGAACCACACGCACACACAGACACGAACCTTACACACCATACGAAGTGTATGTATGTATGTATATATATATATATATATATATATATATATATATATATATATATATATATATATATATATATATATATATGTGTGTGTGTGTGTGTGTGTGTGTGCTCTGTCTCTATAATAAAACAATGTACATGGACGGAGAATGAATATGCATACACACTAGCAATACACACGCACATCACAAAAGATGAATATAGGTTTAAAAAGATACAGACGTAATAAAAAATAAAAATCTTCTTCCTTTGCCCTTTCACTGACCAATCCTAACCGATTTTGTACCCCTTAAGCATCAGAAGATTTTCAAGTCAAAGAAACTTTGGATTGATACAAGAGACAAAAGACAATGTTTAAACACGGAAAACAAGGAAAAAATGAATTCCTTTAAATAATATGTAGAAATAATAACTCTTCGACACCTGATAACAGTTGAAAGAGCCGAAAAACGTGTAGCAAAAAATATGGAAAATAAAGTATAATATATATTTTTAAAAATCCACATTATAACCAAAACAGTTTGCGGCATCTCTCTTGTCTTATATATATATATATATATATATATATATATATATATATATATATATATATATATATATATATATACCAGCTACATTAAAAATGCAACAAACTCCAACGTAACTAGATTTTTGCCTTATTTAAACTACTATTATATCTATCATTTGAGCCCATATAATGCAAACTAAGTCATTTTTGCACATGTTCTTTCCTTTACCATTTATGGTAGATATACCATTAAATAAATAATTATCAGACCATAAAATTTATCTACACAAAAATATACTTGTAAAAATGAGAAACATCAAGACGTGGAAACAAAAAAAATAAAGTATTATTTATTATCTGGTTGTTATGTTGTTTTGGGTATACAAGAGACAGCAATACTAACTAAACTTGTGTGTTTGGTGTCAAATGTAAATAAAATATGGTCGGATTCCGACAGAATGATAAGATAATAAATACGTAAAATGTAATGTCTTTCTTGTATGTTATTTATAGATGTGTGTAATTAGTATTCATATAATTTACTTGGAAAATATGAGAAGTGTTTGGGGTTTCCTTACCTCAAGATTCTATTGGTTGATAAAAGATATATATTCACATTATGTAAATTATCATCGACACACGTGTTTACGGCCTGTCCGTTAGCGAGAATGTAACGTGTTTGTATTTGTAGAGGAGAAAAGTGGGTTTTATTTTCATTGGTTTTGAAAAAGTTAGCTGATGATAATTATAATTGCTATACTTTTAAAAAAAATATTTTTGAGAATATAATTAAATTTTTATGGACACGTCAAAGTGATGGTATAATTAAATTTTCATTTATTTATTTCTATGGATACCAAAATGGCAATTTTGTGAAAAGTATGGCTACGCAGTACTATTCCTACAAATGTAATGTACACACATACAGAGCGCAATGCGTAAATTGTCGTCTAAATTACGCAAAAATGAAAAATAACACTGACATCGAATGTTAAAAAATATATTTACCAAGAATTACACAAAAACTTCTTGAAATAGTAAATAGATATTTTATTCAATAAATTCTCCATTAGCTTCGACTACCGCCTCCAGGATATTTCGGAATCTCCTGTATGGACGGTTTCCTTCACAAGTTTGTGAATCCTGCAATAAACCATGCCGTCAGTTCATCTTTGGTGTTACAAGGAATTTTGTTGGTCTCTATCTTGACTGCGTCCCACACATAATAATCAAGGGAGTTTGGTGTCTGGGGAGTTAGTTGGCCAGGTTTAAGGGGTGATGTGGTCGCAGAAATTGTGTGACAGCTATGACTAGCTGTCTATATTTCTGTGATGAGGTATTACGTAATTATTTACATTATCTGGACTATTGTCTTCATCTTTGTCGCCATGTTTATCACAACGTTTCGGCCATTGTACGCTCCGGCCTTCTTCAGGTGGTTGGAATGTCGGACTGAACCCTTTATTTCGCTCACTGGGGTAGACTGTTCTAGTTCCACGTGCCATGTTTAATGGATGTCAGTTATCATTTAATGGATGTCAGTTATCTCCTGTTAATTTTTCCTTCTGGAAGTTCTCCACTGCCTTAACCGGTTATTGAACTCACACTCTTTAGGTCTATCACTGGATCTAACCAACGCGAGTTCAATATGAGTTCAATATTTTGCTAGTGAGGTTTTCGATGATCGATAGAAAAAACAACGCAGATAGAGTTCGCATTAAACGCTATAAATGACGTGAAAGATATATTTAAATTTACTGCTACTTTTCAGAACACTTGTATACCACATAGTGTTTATCCTAAATTTCGAACGTTTTACTCAAGAAATTGGAAAACATTCGATTATAAATTTAGCAGTGTGACAATATCGATTGAATTTACCCTGTTTTTTTTATCTATATTTGCTGCCTAAATACGCATGATATATATATATATATATATATATATATATATATATATATATATATATATATATATATATATATTGCCATGAGACTGTTTCGCTGTATCACAGCTCAAAAGTGAGCCTAGACGTCCGGTTGACTCTAGCTGGGAAAGAAACCCGGCTGAATTGGCATCAATCGGAGAATCTACACCTAAGCCGTTGGCGTACGGTAGGGATGAAGGTAAATTTAACTCTATTTATTTTTAGATAAACATGCTAGTGATTGAGAGAACGAGATTCGTTTTATCGAAGAGTATTGCATTAGTAGCAATAATGGTCACTGTTTACTAACTCACACCCCGGAGAACTCAACCGAAATAATTTTTCAATAGCATATATAAATTTATACACATTTCAGGTAAGATAGTTATTGCTTAATTTGACCATACATTTCATATATATATATACATATATATATATATATATATATATATATATATATATATATATATATATATATATATATATATATATATATATATATATATATATATATATATATATATATATATATATATATATATATGTGTGTGTGTGTGTGTGTGTGTGTGTGTGTGTGTGTGTGTGTGTATGTATGTATGTGTATGTACGGTCAAATCACGCTGAAAACACCGGTTCTCGTTCGATCACCGAAGTTAAGCATCGTAGAGCCAGGTCAGTACTTAGATGGGGGACCGCTTGGGAACACCTGGTACTGTACGCAATTGTGGCTGTGTGGCTGAGTGGTCTAAGGCGTTGCTTTAGAATCACGAGGCACCGAGTTCGAATCCTGGCTGGAATTAATTTCAGCAGCTATCGGACTCCAAGCGCAGGGCACCTTTGGCAAGTGTCTGTTCCATAGCCACGGGTCCACCAAAACCATGTGAGGGAATTTGGGACAGGAAACTGTGTGGAAGACCTCGTTGGCCAAAGCTAGCACGATATCACAAAACACCGTGATTGCGAGTTGAGGTGGCCAGCCTTGTTCATTCATGATCACGCTGGGTTCGCACCAACGCTCTAAAACTGTTAATTGGCTCTGCACACGCCAATAACAGTATAAACTGCAGGTGGGCTCTGTGGGCATTTCCCAGGTGGGAAATTGCAAAATGCCTGTGCAATATGCGCTAGCTAGCTGTGAATTGCAACGGGTGTCCTCGATATCGAGTGGCCAATTATTATTATTATGTGTATGTGTGTGTGCGTCGTGTGTGCACTTACCTGAAACTCTCTCGTAACTCAAAATTCAACACGTATCTGAAAGCAAAAATTGTCTAAACTCCGACTTCTATCTCAGAAAACTCTTATGCCGGAACGTTCACATCTCAAGGTATATATATATATATATATATATATATATATATATATATATATATATATATATATATATATATGTACATTATGGTACAATGCGTACAGACATGTACTAAATCTATCGAGAGATTCATGCCTGCAAGTTAACATGGAATGTGTACGGGAAAGATTCTATTTAGAGTTTCTGAGAGTGTGTATAAGCATTCCTAATCACTATTCGAAAAACTACAGTTCACGCAATACCTCCACCAGGATGACATGTGACTTCGTTCTGTTCCAAAATTTCCTGTATTCAGAACAATTTCCTTTACACAATTTCAGTCTCAATAATTGGCGCCAAAGGCTGTATGCTTGTTCTTCAATTCGGAAGAATGCCGTGCGATTATTTAATATCGGTGCAGGCCAATATTATCAAGATGACACCTTGACAAATCAATCATGTCGAAATTCGGAACTCGGCCTAATGTTCAGCATGCTATCGTTCCAATACATATATATTTATTTTAAAACTGGAGTTTAATTTCATTGATGTGTTATTATGAATGCAGTTACGTCCGATAACATTATTTTAAATATGCCAAAAATGAAGGTCAGACCACAGAAATAGCGTTGTTTTTTTTTTATTTACTTTAAAAAAAATCTAACTGTAACTTGCTTTGGTCTGAAGAATCAACATGTCTGAAGTTTATAGCTTGTGCCGGATAAATAAATAAAACACAATTTCCGCATAATATTTAAAGAAGCAAATTAACGGAGCACGATGTCATAATTTCGTATACAGTAGATATTATTGTATTGATATATATCTATATGTTTACTTTCTTTCTTTGAGTTAATCCTCTCTGCAGCAGCCATTTTAAAATCCACTGGCATGACATCAGAATCGTGTCATTCACATTGGCGCTAATAACATTTGTTACTAAAAAACGGCTACAAATAATCAATAGTCTGAGGAAAAAGCCTGCGAATTACTTGCAAAAGCGCTAACAAATCGGTGCCGCTGTCTATTCTGCCGTCTATAAGTGCATGTTTGTCTTTTTGGTTTTGTTTGATTTGCCGTTCACATTAGCACAAAATTACATGGAGCAGGTGAGAGGAATTCGCCATATTGAATTATATCTTCTTTGCTTTGTTTAATATTGGAGCTTATATTTATTATTCTATGTATACTTTTTCTTTTTTATGTTCCCGTCGTGATTGTGTGACGGTTCACATATGGTTGCTCATAGAACAGAATCGGGAAAAACGAAGCATGCGAGTTTCATTTGTCATTGAAATAAGAGGGATATCGATTACGTATATTTATTTTTTAACTTCTTTGTACTTATTTTGCATTTCATTTCTCTTACCAAATATTCTTTTCCATTCACTTGGTATGTGTTCATTATTCCATCTTTGATTTTGTTTCTTTTACAAATCGATCATTTCAATCACCCACACCAGTCACTTTTACACTGACTCAATTATCCGTTTCTCTGTATATTTTATCTACGTATTTCCCGAGCATCCGTCATCCAGACACAGCTTCTCAAATTCCTGGCCACGCCCTCAGAATTTTGTCTTTCTCTCTTTTATACTCACACTCAGTTATATTCCGCCATATTTTTCTCCTAAATATCAACCACACACATTATATATCTATAATTAACTTATACTCGCGAATTGCTTCACACGACTTTAAATAAATGTTTTAGGAAGTAAAGTCCCATAGATACCGGAAAGAGTGATAACAGATACTGGACGTGAGAAACGTATTTTCCTAAAAAAATATTTTATCAGAAATAATTTATAAATTTCAACAGAAAACAGTTCTGGCTTCTCGGTTAATGAATACCAAATATCTCCTTGCATGGAAATGGCAAATATTACAATTGCTATTGTCGTATATCCCTCTGAATTATTTTCCTCAGTTCTATCTCAATAAAACTTTTGTAAAGCTTTGTTCTGCAAAATAGTATTCATCCATTGGCACTGAAAATGGTTTATAATCACATTTAATCTTGCTCACTTAAATCAATTGCTGGTATATACCGATGGAACTATTTGGCTGAGTCATAAGTAATTTCCGTTTTGGGGAACCAGTTGAAATGATATTTATACATCCTAACTTACAATCATTTATCATATTATCATATTTATTTAACATATTTTCCTACCGCATCGGTAGTTAAAGAGTAAATTTGGAGATCACGAGCATATATGGAACAATGCAACGTCGCATACAGCAACAAAAATCAGCTAGCCATTAAACAGGTAAATAAAAGTAAAATTAACTTTTAAAATGTTTACTTTTATTTACCTGTTTAATGGCTAACGTTTCTTTTCGGTGGGGTTCATTAGTTATTTTTTATTGACGTTTCACTCTGTAAAAGGGTTCTTTATGCTCTATTTTAATTTATAATTTAATCTATTTTTAATTTTAAACTGTAAAATCTATTATAATTTAATCTATAATTATTTTTCAACAGATATGATTCTATGTAATTCTTTATATTTTAATCTATAATTAATCTATATAGTCATTAAATTTAAACTTAAGTTTAATCGACTTTTTACTTTTTATTAATCTATCTAAATGTTTCCCCTTATATTGTAAAAGTTTATTTTGGGCTATTACTTATCTATTTATTTTAATTTCTTCCTTTATTTTATTATAATTAATATATATGGTAATGTCTTAATTTTTTATTATAATATTGAATTCCTTTGTTTTATATTAAAATTAAATAATAAAACAACTTTAATGATTGCATTTTCTTATGTAATTCTTTCAAAATTTTAATTTTTTTCGATTTGAACAAGAATTAATACTTCAAATATAGATCATTGTTAATCTTCAACCATTTTTAACTTCTGCCTAGATTTGTATATGGTCTGTATCCTGTTACCTCTCTTTACTTAAGTGTTTCTTTTATTCTTTTTTCTTCTCCCTCTTAAATGCTTTTTCCCTTATTTGTTGTTTATTTCTCTGTTGTTTTCTCTTTTTTCTATCCTTTTTAATTCTAAATTTAAAAGACATATCGTCACGATTCATTTTTATATCAAACGTTTTAATATTGACAAGCTCCAGGGAATTTATCCTGAGGAGTGAAATTGTGTTAAAACTGGGGTGCCATTGTGTTTCTTTTTCAGGTAATTCATTAATTCATTTTGAGTCTCTTTATTAGCTAATTTATATATATATATATATATATATATATATATATATATATATATATATATATATATATATATATATATAAAAATATAATTTTAATATATACAAGATTTATAGCTTAAAGTGCACGATATAAAGGACAAAGCTCATGTGTATATATGAAATTGGATATCGAAGACGACACTCAGCTGCGACCGTGTGTTTCATGTTTAAACGTTATCGTTAGGTACATGAAACAAGTGTGATTAAAAAGAACTGACACTATCTCTTTAATGTATTTGTCAAATGACTTTAATTAAATTATTATTCTTCGTATCGTTAAGAACGCTTCTCTTTTTTTTTCAGGATACGTATAGAAGATTTAATCTTCAGATCTAGTGGATTTTACAAGTTTCAGATTAAAAATAAAAAGGAAGGACGCTTTCTCTCTGCCTTCTCCAAGGTGAGTTATTAAATTGAAATTTATCTCTTGTATTGCCATTTTTTATATGAAACGTCTTCGATTTCATATCGCTAAGAGCAACATTGCATGAGGGGTTTGTAAGTGAAACATGCCTTGGAGAGTATGGACAAATAAAAGCCTATATTTTATGATTATTTGGCGCAAGATAGCAAATACATTGTATGCAGAGTGCAATGTAAAAATCGTAGATAAGTTCACAACATACAGAAGAACAAGTAGAAAACCAAATATTTCATTCATATATATATATATATATGTATATATATATATATATGTATGTATGTATATATATATATATATATATATATATATATATGTATATATATATATATGTATATATATGTATGTATGTATATATATATATATATATATATATATATATATATATATATATATATATATATATATATATATATAATAATGCTATTTTTATTTGTAATTTTACTACCGCAACATTGCATATATGAAATAATGATGATCTTCGACAACTTTATTGCTTTTATGGATGGTAGTTGATTGATATCATCAATTACTTTACTTAAGCTATTTTAATACAGGACTCGTCTTTTTAGCTTCCTTCTATGGTTGTTGTTTTTTTTAGAGTGCACTGCAGTTGATCAAAACAAATGCTTCATTTATAAAGAAAATTATAGGGAGAAAAGGATTATTGTGATGATTGACATCCAATATTTGATCAGATAAAAAATGATTTCCGACTCCAATCAGTAAATGTACAGGAATTTATACAAATAAGTAATGGATAGCTGCTGGCCTTGTTCCAGATCAAAATATTGGCTTTTTTCTAAAATAATCAGGATCGATACAATGTTCCAATTTCGAAGTGTTAATTTCACCGTTACTAAATGGGTACTTACCGTATATAATCAAAAGATTATTCAAGTATTTTTGTACACTATGGAGCCAACGAACAGCGGATGTGGTTAGTGTCTATTCTAAGCAGAAATCATCATTTAGTGTAAGGCAATGATATTATTCCATATTAATTTTACATTCCGTATTTTATATCTTAAACGCCGTCCAAATAGAAATATTAAAACATATATTATTTTAAAAACATGGTTTTTGTCATCTTCCGCAGGCGCTCATTATATTCTGTCCCAATACTGGATGTTTATTCGAATGCTTTAGAACTTGGTGATAAATGCTATTGTTATGCAGCGCGCACACTCACCAGTATTATACAATGTATCATGTAAATCTTCCATGATTTATGAATCTGCTCTATACAACGACTTCATTTGAATACATTTGCTGTGCGAATTTGAATCCAGATTGAAAGTAACCGAGTCAAGATGACGTAACTTTGCTGCGTTTAGCGAGAGAACACTGTAACAACTAAAAGCACAAGACTGATTCAAGTTTCTCTGAGGTTGACAACATGCTCAGAGATCGATCTCGCTAAGGACATATATCAGCAGAGGAAGATGAACTCCTGCAACAGATGATAGAAGCCAATCTACACAAATATTATCGAACACTTGAACGCTTTCGGCAAAGACAACAAGTTAGACTAATGGGTAACACACCAAGTATGCAAATTCGACTGTTTGAGACGTGCCGAGATGGCTTCCCCATTACCCTCCTAGGGTTGCACTACTGTCTGGCTTGAGTGAATTCTGACTGGATACTAAAATTCTCTACGGCAACAAAAGTAGTATAAGATTGTGTGTTGATAACGTCAGCATGTCAACCGGAACAACTATCCATCAGGTGATGCTCAGTATCTGGTTGGGCAGCTTGGACCTGATCTACTGGGAGATGTTCTTATCAACATCACGATTTAGTTTGACGTTTACTGTGCACAATTTGACCTTTTGGGGTAAGAGCTGTCTCTTCGAATGAGCAATGTTCGATTTCCTCAGTAGAAAAAACTGAAGCCTGTCCGAGACATTCATACACACCCACAGTATTCCCTGGTCAATTTTCTCCCGGGAAAATTGTTCTGTGACAACCATGACCTGGAACGTGGTTGAGAGAATTCTTTGTGTTAAAGACCGCTCAATTCTGCAGAGAATGAATTTCCTGTCTGCTAAATAGCAAAACGTCGTTGACTCATATTAGGATTATATTGCTGATTGAAAGATTTTTTTACTTTTTGAAAAATCGTTTTGCAATTTATTCAACATATCGCGTGAAAGATCCTTCCTAACAGATACATCTTCCGTTATGCGCCGTGTCACTTCAAGTAAAAAACTAGCTCGCCATAGCTTCCCGTCTCTTATGGTTCTAATACTTTTGGCTGTTTACTAAATATTTGTTGTCTCTTTGCCATTCAATAACCCAATCTAGTTTAGATGTAGATTATTCTCTGATTTCATTTGTTTCTGCCCCGTTCAGTTTACACTGTTTGAATTAAATTTATAAAGTCCTCCTTCCGCCTTATTTGCTGCGGAATTTTTACCAGTCCATTTTCCCCATTTATTTAAAACTTTGCATTTGCTCCCGTTCTCGGTAAGACGATAAACTACGTCCAACAGTAAGGCCTCTGATCAAAAGGTTTTGAGGAAGGTGGAACCACCTCTTAACTGCTGGTGTTTCAAGGTCCACACAGACACGACGTGGTAGCACCTGTTAGGGTCCCAGCTATGGGCAAATAGTTAACACCCAAATAGGTTTTAATACCAGAAATACTTTTTAATAAATAAAATATTACCAGCAATAATTTTGGAAGGAAAATTATTATCATCAAAACTTTGAAAAAACAAATACCAGCAATATAAACTAAATTTCCCCCAACAAAATGGATTGTACTAAAAAATATGAATAACTGAAAAATGGTTCAAATATATATGTATACATACACACCGTTTTTATCAAAATATCTCTCTGAATCTATTTCAAAATTCTGTTGTCATTAGATGACCAATTGCGATTGATATGCCATAAAACAAAACAACCAACCAACCATCGTCCTTGCTCACGGGATTCGTTTATGGCATTCTCGGCTTCCTGCTTTAAAACACATCTCTATCGCTTATAGGCATCCCTTCATCTTTAATATCTGTCTATATTTCTAAGATGAGGTATTATGTATATTATTTACATTATTCGGACTATTGTCCTCATATTTGTCGCCATATTTATTACAACGTTTCGGCCATTGTACGCTCCGTCCTTCTTCAGGTGGTTGGAATGTCCTCAAGGACACATGACACAATGTATAAAGGCGTTGGTTAGATGCAGTGATAGGACCCAAAGTGTGTGAGTTCAATAACCGGTTAAGGCAGTGGAGGATTTCAGAATGAATATTAACAGGAGATAACTAATAACTGATATCCATTAAACATGGCACGTGGAACTAGAACAGTCTACCCCAGTGAGCGAAATAAAACGGTTCAGTTCGACATTCCAATCACCTGAAGAAGGCGGTGAGTACAACGGGCGAAACGTTGTAATAAATATGGCGACAAAGATGAGCACAACAGTCCGAATAATGTAAATAACCTTCATCTTTAGCTAAATTATTCAATATTCTTTGGTATGAAATATGATAAATATAAATGAGTAATCCACAGTTTTCTTCTTTGATTCGAACGAAATATTCCTATAACCTAACACGTTTCTTCCGCTATTTCAATGTCTCACGCATTCTTTCCATCGTAAGTTACTACTATACAGCAATAGTAAATTTTATGTACGTCCTTGTTTGTTAAGTTTCCAGTTTGAAGCTGACAAAATGGCTTTTTTTGGATGAATACACGTACATTTTTTCTTATTGATACTAGTTTGTATTTTATTTCGATTTCGTCTGCTACTTTCTATAGATTTTGCAGTTTACTTTCTGCGCCTGTCATTATCACAGGGTCATTTGCATATCTATTGCTGTTAACATTATATCCGCCGTTAATAAACACTGATCGTCACACTGTATCGGACGAAAAATGAGTTGAGAAAATGCATCCTTGTTTTCTTCTTCTATATGTCGCGTCGCTGAGAATATCATTGGCCTAAATTGTGAGGAAAGACCAAGATTTAGAGAAATTGGAAAGAAATGTCGCATAGTTAAAATAAAGAAGAAATAGTTAACAATTCTAGGCACATAACGAGGAAAGAATGTTAGGAAATTTGATACTTACCGGGACATTTTTAAGGCAAGTGACACAGAAGAAAACAACTGGTAACATTATGTGAGCTTCAGTAAAGGAATGGCGAAAAATATTTAGGTGACATAACAAACAAACAAAATTTATTAACAGATACAAAAGACTGGAAATTATGTAGAGCTAAGATCATCAACCACCGGAAGAGACACAGCGCATAAAATATGTTTTAAAATGATGAATACACTGTATTTGTCATTTCTCTTAATAAGATTTTATAAGACATGTTATAGAGTAATAACTAAAAGAGATATGTTCATAAGTATGTTTGCGTGTCTGTATATGACAAGTAAGTTTTAATGACATTAGTGCAGTGTCAGTTTTTAAAGAGACCCATTTGAAAAAGCCAGAATGGATTAAATTTCTAACAGAATAATGTGTGAATACTTAAAAAGTTATCCTTTCAAGGCGCACGATGGCAGAAATAGCACATAATCATGGAATACAAAAATGAGTTGTCCAAAAGTATACACAATAGTCAATTATCTAGTCTCAGTCTCTAGATTATGTATTATTCGTTCGATAAGTAAAAAAATATATGTGTAGACGGCTGGAAAATATCTATCTATCTATTTATCTATCTATCTATTGTGACGTCTTCGACGCTATTGTGGACTATTCCACTTACTATAAAGTTAGTAGGAAAAGTAAGCATTGAGGTGAACAGTGATATAGACTGGACACTGGTCAACCAAGTCGTGTAACACTCTTCTGTTGTATTTACTGTTCAATACATATTTATCTGCAACCTCTCGTTTTGTTATTTCTTAACCATATACTTGGTCATAACACTAACATAACTGAGTGGATTTGTGTATAAAAATGAGTGTGTATGTGTGTGTGCATGTCTGTTTATATGTCCAATGATGATACCGATATTAGCAGCAGGATTTACTTGTTTTCTACATCATACGAAGCTCAATTTTAAATCAGGAAAGTATTTTTATTTTCATATTTCGTATCTTTTACAAAACATCGCCAATCCAAGTAATTAATCCAACAATAAAATATTTTCCGAAGCATACACCAGCTTTTCATCAAAATTTTATATTTTGTTATCTAAGAATGATTCAAATTTTAATCCCGGAATTCAACGTAGAGTTTCCGAAATATTTGTAACGCCGAAAAATAATGTAAATTTGCATGGTTCGAAAAAAAGAATAGTCGTGTCCAGCATCGATTACTGAATCACAACAATACTAAAAGAGAAAGTGTTGCCATTCAACAACATTACTGATCGATTTTCTTAACTAGTAATATTTTTCTTCTCTAATCTATATTTCTTACGGTCCAATACCGATATATATATATATATATATATATATATATATATATATATATATATATATATATATATATATATATATATATATATATGTGTGTGTGTGTGTGTGTGTGCAGGTGCGTGTGTGTGTGCAGGTGCGTGTTTAGGCAGCAAATTCTCTTATAGGCATGTCTGATTAAATAAATTACAGAAATTATGTGTGCATATTTTTAACACAATCAATTCATACTCATGGATAACCTTTCATGTATTACAAACAAGTGATATGAGAAATGTGCTATAACTGTGAAAATCGATTTTATTTCCCAAGTACTTCGAACTTCTTCCGAGATCATCTTAAGGGTTGCAAGTAGTAAAACACAGTTTTGTATTACTACTTGCACCCCTGAAGATGATCTCGGAAGAAGATCGAAAGTACTTGGGAAATAAATCAATTTTCACAGCTATAGCACATTTCTCACATCATTTAATTGCAATACACTGAAGGTCATCCGTGAGTATGAACTGATTATGTTAAAAATAAGCACACATAATGTATGTAATTTATTTAATCAAATACCTCTCTCTCTCTCTCTCTCTCTCTATATATATATATATATATATATATATATATATATATATATATATATATATATATATATATATATATATATATATATATATATATATACACCCAATTGCATTTAAGTTAGTCTGAAGTTTTGAAAGCTGACCATATTTCTTTCAATTTGCATTCTTTTAATGAATAAATACCCTTCTCCAAATTTGACAAGATAGGAAGAATCTCAGATAATCCGCTTTAACTCTGACTAGTTACCATTTCCGCCTATTCTACCAGAAGCCATTTTTCTTCTGGATATTTTTTGAATGAGGACTAGCAAAAATAATATGATCTACTAATTGGTAATCTCATTATGCTTCACATCATGTACAAGAAAGAAGCTTCAAATTTTTGCAGTAATCTAATAATTAAAGGAAACAATTCTATATGGAATTTTGATGTTGTCCTTATTTTAAACTTCCTTTTTTTAAACTAATCTGAAACTTACGTAACAAACAGAAAACATAAAATGATATTTTCATGTAGACAGCCAAAAATAAAACTGGCCACTACATGATTAATTAGAACAGACAATGCTAATAGTTTACGATGATTGTCAGCCAAACGCAAGTGAGTTGATTAATGAAATCGAAACTATTCTACTATGCACTCCTTTATGTTATTTGTATGAAAGATTAAATAGTATTATTAATTTGATAGAGATTGTTGTCGTCGAGCGATTTCGCCATGTTTGATAAATCACTTCTTGGTGAGAGAGAGAGAGAGAGAGAGAGAGAGAGAGAGAGAGAGAGAGAGAGATACATTGTTTTGTGTCAATTCTTCGCAGCTAGTCACAATATTGTCACTGTCAATTATTTTTCTCTTCTTTCTTCAGCGAACGTGATAATATTTATTTGATCATTTTCATGCCGTATTAGGTTTTTGCATATTGTTTAATATTAGTTACATGGCATTTTTTGTTTTTTATTAAACAAACTTGGATATAAATCTAATATATATGATTTTATATTAAAATGGAATATGTTTTCGCTGTACGACGAATTTCCCATTATTTTCGCCTATCTAATACTACGAGTAATGACATCAAACTGAGGGCTCGCTGATCATATTAGACATGACAATCAAGTTACATTTGATTAATAGTTGCTGGAAATATCGTGTTGAAATATGTGTTTCCGTAAGATCAGTGAAGTTAAGCATTTCCATCCTGGTCAGTCCATAGCTAGGTGGCCGCTTGGGAATACCAGGTTTGTAAACTTGGATATGCGGGTCTTGTAATGATGACTTGATACTACCGCGAAATTGTTAATCCAAAATTTGAGTGCCAATTTCTGTTGGGTTCGTTATAAATACTGTCGCTCTAATAACTTTGGGAATTGTATGAATCCACATCTTCTCCGCAGCCAACTAGATATTAATTAGCAATACTTGTACCACTAAAAGTTTATCATCTAAAAAAATCTTAGAACCAGAAAATATTTCCTGGATTTAAATAACTTGCTTATGTTTGATAAGCCGGAGAAAGGGAATTAAAATGAAAATTACTTTTATATTTTATGTAATTGCTTTACTATTTTGTTAATGTTTTTTCTACTCTACATAATTTATTCTATCCCCTTTTTCTAAAAGATATTTTATTCTGTCTTGAATTTCTTGTCTCATTCAGTATCGATGATTGCTCTTAGTATAGTGTGATGTTTGTCATTCGTTTCCACATGAATTAATGATTATATATTCTGATGTCCTGGATGATTTTTCTCCAATAGTTGTGGCTTTCATAGATGATATAGAATTAATTTCTGTTTAGAATAAATAGTTTTCTTCCAGTTTCGAAAATATCTTTATTATTGAATCTTGAAATCTTTATTATTTCCTCTATTCGTAAAAAAAAATAAAAATATTTTTATTTATGCATTACTTTCAACTATATCATCGATATTACATCGTTTACATGCAAACTCAATTACATACATGCATATATTTACATATCTATATACATACACTCTCACTAAATTTTATTTTTTATTCCCGGAGATGTTTTTTCTGTTTTCTTTTTTGAATTTGTAGGTATGACGAATTGGATTGTATTTACGATTCCAATGGAATAAATTATGACCATGGAATATGAGTGTTTAAGTCTTTTTATTATATCCTTACTCTGCGCTGGACATAGAGATCTACCTGGATTCTATCCTCTTGGAATTGTTTTTTATACATATATGTATTTTTATGTATGTATGTATATATATATATTTATATTTTAGATATATGATTACATATGTATGTTTATATTTACCACTAATATTATCTATCTATCTATCTATCTATCTATCTATCTATATATATATATATATATATATATATATGTGTGTGTGTGTGTGTGTGTGTGTGTGTGTGTAGAGAGAGAGAGAAAGAGAGAGACTTCTTCCTGCATTACATCAATTAAATTTGAAATTGTCGGGTTTGTTAGGAAGAATTTTAAAATAAACTCTTTCACCGAGATCAATTTTGCTATTAATAAAACAACGAAAGTACTGTATTACATTCCCGTACGAAAGTTTCATCGTTATTTATTGTAATACATCGGACAATCTTTTCTTCTTGAATAATGATTTTAAGAGACAAATATATAGCGTGGCAGAAAAATATATACAATTTTCTTACAGGGCATTTCTTTATGTAACTTATTTAAATAAATGATCAAACGATAAAAATCATCGTTAGATGATCAAACGATAAAAATCATCGTTTGCTAAAAGGTAAATTCTAGAACAATAAATAAAAAGAAAGCATTCATTAAAAGGGAATACACACAAGTTCCAAAATGATCATTTTGTAGGTGATTATACTTCTTGGCCGAGTGGTTAGGAGGTTCGACTTCTGAATATGAGATCCGTCATGAAGGAGACTTCCTGATGTTATCGGACTGGAAGGGACGAGCCCATTGTGCTGCACAAGTTATCGTGACCAAGTGTTTGAGCGTGCTGGCCTTGTTCAAATCGTTGATCACGCTCGATAACACGCTCTCTCCCAGAAACTGTATCTAACGTCTACTCAGCATAGTTGCAGTATAAACCACAGATTGGTGTTGAATAAATGCAAATGAGTTTTTATTTAACTGATTTATCAGAAACAGCCATAGAGCATAGATATGTCTAAGTTAACACCGTATTCGCTTCCGAGAATTTAAAGTTTCGCTCGAACTCACCTTCAGGAAACCTTGCGATGATAATACAGCGAAGACAGTTTGCAGATGAGGCATGGATTCAAATCGTGCTTCCAGTTCCTTTTACAAGACGATCATGACATTCAGAAAGACTTCTCTTTACTTCTTGTACAAGTGTTTTGACATACAACATCTTCCTTTTCTCCAGGTAGCTTTTCTCTTTCTTCTTCAGTATCTTTCTGTAGAACCATATTTCTATTGCTTCGAGTCTCTTCATCTTTGAGGAGATTATACAGCATTCATTGCAATAAAAGACAGCTATCCAGTAATAGTTCTGTACTTTCTTCTCCGTTTCTATCGATGTCATTCTGCCTCTTAATTCTCTGCGTAGCCTTTGGAATACAGCTTGGCCATTCCAGTGTGTCTTTGGATCGCAGTGTCGCAATTTCCATCCTCTGTTAGAACACTTTCGAGATATTTCAATTTAGTTACTTGTTTAATTTTAGTATACCCGATTTGTAATTTGCAATTTGGATTCATCCCTTTGCTCACCACCAAAGCATTCTCTCTTATAATTTCTATTTACTCCTTTTTTTCGCTTTCCTTCTTTACCTACTGTAGGACATTTTGTAGTTCCCTTTCCGTGTTTAATAACAACACTGTGTCATTTTCATATCTTAAACTCTAAAGATTGTGGCGACTAACAATTTATCCTGGTATAAATTCTAATTCTTTTGGAATTGCCTCATTGTATAGGTTGAGAAAATCCAGTGAGAATAGACATAATTGTCATACCCTCCTGTCTATGTCTGTCTATCGCCTGAATTCATTTTCTATCTGCAGGCGGTTTACTGCCAGTATATGGTCTTCATTATTCGAATATCCTTTCTGTATATTTCAAGGTGGCTGAGCAGCTCTAACAAATCTTTGTAGCGGATTTTATCGAAAGCCTTTTCGTAATCTATAAAGCCCACGTACATGGTTTTTGCATATGTATTGCTCTTTCAGATAATACTGTGAGCATAAATATCGCTTTCCTTATTTCGCTGTCTTTGACGAACTCGCACTGTTCTTTCCTATCTCCGATCTGTTTCTGTAGCGCGCTCTATTCATCAGAATCCGGGTGATGAGTGTTGTCATGTGTCTCATTAGACTGATTGTCCGAGTGAGATAACGCCTGGTTCCTTATGCAGTACTATGCAAATATATCTACTTAGGTCTGGTGTAGATTTCATTTATTATTTCTGTGCTCTTATCTAGGCTGAAATCCTCTAAGGCCGTCAGCATTTCTGTTACACTTCCTTTTTCGCCCTGCCGTTTTGTTGATATGTCCGGTCCTTCGGTATTTTCTGTGTATATTTCTTACTTTATATATCATTGTTCCATCCTTGGGTGTCATGCATCATGTTGATGGGCATGCCTTTTCCTGTTAGTTCTTTACTTCGTCTGGAGTACTCATTCTTTCTATTTCTGCACACTTTTCGTTCAGCCATTCTTCGTTAGCCTGTCTGAATTTGTTCCCTGTTTCGTTTTGTCTTCTATTCGATTTCTATATTCTGATCCGTATCTCGGCATTATTTACATTATTCGGACTATTGTCCTCATCTTTGTCGCCATATTTATAACAAGGTTTCGGCCGTTGTAAGCTCCGGCCTTCTTCAGGTGGTTGGAATGTTGAACTGAACCCTTTATTTCGCTCACTGGGGTAGACTGTTCTAGTTCCATGTGACATGTTTAATGGATGTCAGTTATCAGTTGGCACATAGAACTAGAACAGACTGCCCCAGTGAGTGAAATAAACGAAATTTTAAAAGAAGAAAATAATAATAGTTTTAATTTATGAAGAATCTGTTATTTTTTTAGCGGGCCCGCTAATGATTGAGGATTATTTAATTCTTGTTAAAGATTAAGGGAATTAACATCCATTTTAAAATATCAAATGAAAAATTCTTGATTTAGACATCAAACCCATGTGCTTGATGTCTCTTGCTTTTTAAGAATAGAGATTTTTTAAATATAAAAATAATTAATAAATTGCACTTTTGTTAACATGGTGCGCAACTGACTATGTTTCAAGGCTCATTACTGTGCTCGGGCGCACCGGTTGAGAAACACTTCTCTACACAAATAAACATCTAGATATATGACTGAAAGACATTCTCCACTAAGTTAATAAATGCGTATTTATTTTGTGTCATTATTGCATTCGAAACAACTTAATTCGCCTACTCCGCATTTAGGGATGTATTCTTTGCCAAATAATTGCATGTTTTGAATACTTTATCCAAACCACTATCATCTCGGTTGGGTCTCGACATTTTCTGGCTATGTCAAAACAAGAATTGCTGCTTAAAAGCGCTGAAGTACACAGTTTGAGATATCATGACTATTCCAAAAAAGGAGGGTAAACATTATTTTAAAGAGAGATCGGATGCACAGGGAAATAAGTAAGCAAAAAGAAAAGAAGGAATGTAATTATATCCTTACTACATTATTTTCACTAAATAGTAGGAGGAAAATGGAATTATCATTAATATGGAATACAGTTTTAAAATATCCATTATATATATATATATATATATATATATATATATATATATATATATATTCTATTTTAAAAATATGGTTCGATCTCTACACAAGAATTACCATGTTTCAAAACAGAAACTAACATTTTAAATTTAATTAAAATTAAATTTAAAATCCATACCTCCTTTCCATGCTCAAGAGATTTTTAATAAGCTTTTTAGAAAGTCGCTTACTTAATAATTGCAGACAATATTAAGTTGATAAGGTTACGGAAAATTCCAATCATTTCGATAAGGGGTAGTTGGGTTTTAATTTTCCTAGACGACTTATGTATCAAATATGAGTTGCTTTCAAAATCAGATTAAGTTAAGGTGTGGTAGGTGTGTCTTCTCACAAACAAAGATAACATTTTTTTCTCATTTTTTTATTCATCCAAAAGCAGAATTTAAGCAGAGTAGAAACTGACCGCTTCGGAAAAATCCGGTAATACAATTTTAAACTTAGTAGATGGAAATTGTCTGCAACAGCTAAGAGAAGGAAAAATCTAATTTTAAATATATCATTCTCTCCGCCTGTATAAAATCAAGAGAATATTCTGTAAGTAAAAACCGAGGCCAAAATCCGGAGGGGAGAACTCAAATTTAGTTCGACATTGCAATCATCCTTAGTCTTATACCTCCAAGCAGTATAGAAACATGTCGTTCTCCTGGAAAACATTTGCTGCGAGGAGGGATCAGACGTCCTGCATAGATAATTCTCCATCTCACAAAATAAATCTTGCACAAGCCCGAAATATATTTCGGTGTCGCCTCAACGCAGTATCAAGGGCCGGAAAGCATTCCTGATTTAAACAGCATGCGATAGATTTTGGTCTACAGAGGTTATTTAGACGGTGAACTATTACTACGTGCGGAATAAAAATATCTTGAGGAATAGATCCCATCCATCCAGAGGTAGAGCATAAGGAACAAATCAGTCTTGGTTAGAATTTGAACTCCTCCCGTAACTTTTCTTAGAAATAATCGCTACATTCCACGCATATTCCTATTATCGCAGCAAACCGAAATCACCTGTTATCATCTGATAATCTAAGTTAAGCAGCGCCAAGACTTGTGAGCACGAAGATCTTTTGAAATTGCTAAAAAATAGATAGTTAGATAGTTACAAACACCATTATGTACTTTAAACTGATTTCTTCATATTATAAATATAATAAATATATATCACCACCTTCCATTTTAGATTTGTTCGAGGAAAGGAATTAATTCTTTGCAAATATGTTTTCAATAACCTCCCTTTTATGCTACATTCATAGTTTTGTTTCCGCTCTTATTATCTAAAATATAACTGCCTTTGAAAGTTATCTCATCTTCTGTTTCTTTTTAAATTCCTACCTCTCTTGCAAGACATTGTGTGGACCATGAGACGAGTGTCATATCCTGCAAATTGCTTGTGTGCCGGAAGGGTGTATTCGCGTCGGGTACTTTTCCAGTCCCCTATAGCGAGGATATTAAATTTTTTTTGTGGAATTGTCTGAGACGCATTACCTTGTAAAAACACATATATTTTAATGTTCACTCTCATACAGGGTGATAAATAAATACGGTAAGGAACAGTGCATAGTTTTACAACATATTGTATATTCTTCTCTAGAACAGATACATTATATGTGTTCTAACATTTGTAGATTTCATTCCCTGCATTGATTTTTTTCATTGTTGATTAATTTCCAGATTAATTTCTCCTCATGTGAAATCGGGATTATACAAAAAAAATAGCGAATCGTGTAGTTATATTATATTTTATATTTCTCGCATGATGAACTCTAGTTTTCCTGTCAACGACCAGTTGATAAACATTTTGAAAAAATGAATAAATGCATAACAAAACCGAAAGAAGAAACAAAGTACAATATATATATATATATATATACATATAAATATACAAATTTAAATTTCAATGTCATGAATGTATTTAAGTTTTCACAGGATAAAATTTTCTTTTAGTCTTGCCCAGTTACAATTAACATGCACATCACCATCTGAATATCACTGAAAATAAAATGTCGGTCAACACCATTCTGATCCTATAGGAATTCAGTGTATAGTTTGCCTCAATGTTAAAACAGAGCTTTTGCAAACAATGATTGCACAATCGTAAAGCTGGTGAATATAGTCCTAGGATACATTTTCGGGGCCTCTTGCTAGATTTGGTGAAAAACCATTGTAGGCGGGATAAACGAAGTCTCATTACATCATCTCCGATACGTGTTGAATGGTGGAGAGTTACAGCATCGATTAGGCCGGAGAAGTTTAGTAACACCATGCAGAGCATTTTCAATATAACAGGCGTAATGTTGACAGCACATTCCCTTACTCTTGAAGCAATTGCAGTAAATTGTGTACATTGTACTCCGGACATAGTTGGTGTCGTTCATCGTTGATTCCAAAAACACCAATTGACGATGTGTCATTCAGCGAAGACTGTTACATAAATTCAATATATGCTCTCCTCGCTCTACACTTCAAATTGTTAATTGATCCTCTAGATGACTCGTTCGTATAATGGCACTGTGTAGAATTCGACCAAAGATTAGGCGTCTTCATTTTATCTCTGTATATCACATCGAATTACAGTCAATGCATAGATTTTCAAAATGCGGAGATCTGTGAAATGACCACCTGATATTTAGAAGGTACTTAATCCATTCCTTCTCAAAAGGCACTGGTGAACCATAATCAGCACTTGCTCTTAGAGCACTCTTTCAACACAAAGAAAAGTGCCGTTGCATGTATCACAATCTAAAGTAAATTGGGAATAAGGAAATATAAAAAGTTAAAACAGCTACAAAGGCTCATTGGTTCTCTCTTATCAGAGCAAAAATCGAGAATTAAATCAAATATCCACAGTGACTAAAAAATATACAACTTGAGACTAGTGTTATATGCACACTCAGAATATATAATTAGGGATTTAATCACATCAAACGCTACTGTTTACAGTGCGAAATTCAGTGGGAATTAATTTATACTGTTTTCAAAACAAGAAAGTGATAATTGGTTTTAGGCTAACTCAGCACTGAGAAAATGTTTGGGTTATTAGAGCGAGCATACTACTTGTCTTTAATCAGATATTTATTATTGTAAAAATACAATAATTATGAAAAAACGCCAAAAGAAAAGTGTGGAAAGGCTGGTCTTTGCTAACTATCCTAATCAATCAGAATCACGACACATTCATTCAATACAATTTATCCATTTACCACAAGAACACATACCTCCCCATCCAATCCTGCATATACCACAATGCCACATATTTCTCAGGCGACCTGCAATAGGCCGCATGATATAGAATTCTCAAATTATGAAAGTTCATAATGTTTAATTACAAAATTTAATAATAATTTTATGAATCATGGAATAATGGGGAGGGAATAAACCTAGAAAACTAATAAAAGATTGTAAGAAAACAGACTAAAACGAAAGAAATGTTAGTAGGAACCATCCACCCCTCAAAATAATAAGAGTGACCGCTGTAATCTGCCGATAGATAAAATCAAGAAGCACACTCACTAATGGAGAGGGAAGGGTAAAGTAAATTATGGACGGGGAAAATCAAATTCTGATCCAGTCGAGATGAGAAAAAGCGGAAAAATACAAACTGGGGAAGTTGGGAATCTTGACATGAATCATACAAAAACAGAATGCTGGGAACAGGGCATGAGAAACACTTATTCACATAGACATAAAGTGTCTAGCTTAATCAGGGGTGGCATCACAGGAAACGGCCCCGTTGTGACCAAGTGAACTTACATATGAGTTCAAGGATGGCTCCTTTCATAGTAAGCAAACTGGCTACTTTCATCCACCTTTTGATGAAATCGGTCGACATCAAGTGCTTTCTATCAGTTTTGATCTTCACCTTCAGCTGATCCTGGAAGGATCCGATCAGAAACTAATGGGAATAGCATTCGTATCGCAAGAATCCAACCATTGCCGACGACCAGATCACTGTTCTTGCCACGTCAGAAACAACATTAATTTCTCCCCAGAATACGGGGTCTACACATTATAGCAGAAGTATGCGAGATCGGTGAGCACGAGGCAATCGGAAGTGATACGAGCCGTCAACAGGCCGATATATTCCCAGAAAGGGTGTACCTGTGGATAATAGTAGAAGGCGTGCGAAACTGTTTATTCTAACCCAAGGTCACACCGATGAAAGTCGGGCAAATACGCCCAACCCCATTTGAACATCCTGTCTCTGATAGCACGTTCAACGAAAGAGTGCAACTCGGTCCCCAACAAGCCGAACCGCCCACAGAGTGGATCCTTCGCGACCCCACTCTGCAGTATCACGATACAAGATACTCCGAGGCCGTGAGCAAAGTCAAGAGTTTACGACGGCGCTTAGCCCAGATAATGGGATAAGTGATGTAAAGGCTAAGGAAGGTGTTCCTAACACTCCCTGCCAAAATCGAAATCTCAGTCAAAACGCAGCGCAGGGAAGCCAACTTTGAGGTGTGTCGATGACTCACCAAGTTTGGAAATCCCAGCCATCCATGACACGTACGCTGGGCACAAGAGGGTGGACAACAAACTCTCGATCGACTTCCTGCCGTCCTCAATTGTTTTTAAACCAATTTTCAGTTCTTACTTAATCTGATATATTAATATACCTATGTAAATTTTCTACCTTTCCCCTGCGAATATTGGCTGGTAGGTATTGGTTGATCCATCCTTTGACATATTCCGCCTCTAGAATCAATCTTACACTGTCATATAAAGTTTTAAATTACCGAACTAATATCATGTTTTGTCAGAACATACTTCAGGACCAGTTGGGCACCTAGGGGTGGTGTAATGGTTAGCAAGCTTGTCTTGCTAGAACAATTATGACCGAGTAGTGAGTTCGATCCTCACTGGGTGCCCCCTACTTTCGGTCTTGTGCCACATCTAAGCTACGCTTGGAAAATCACTATACTTCAGGATCAGTTTCGCCATAAATCGGACACGACCGATATGTGGATTGGCGAAAAAATAACTGCTTCTTATACCCACTGGAATGTGCCAAGAAAATCTCTCACCAATCCACGTTAATTTTAATTTATGGTGTAAACAGGCTTTAAGGAATTTAACTGACAATTTCTGCAATAATTTTGATATAAGATTAGTCATTCATAATACTAAGAAAGATAACATAAATATAAATTTGGCGAATGGATAGCGAATGTAATCTTTGCTAATGAAGGCAATGAATTTTGTTGTTGACTGTGTTATCGTAACTCGTTTAAAACAATTCTGATATCAATGAACGAAAGGAATTCAGATTACAGTCGATATACGGTGATCTTATGAACATGATTAAAAATAAAGGATGGAGATAGATATATAGGAGTAAGTATAATATGACTATTCATATGCTGGAATCAATGCAATTAGACTTCGACAGCTGATTTATTTTATTTAATATTTTGATTCTAAAATCGAAAGCTGTAAACAAATAAACTAAAATGTGGCACATCTGATTTAATGTCAAATTTACATACAAACTTTGGTTTAAAAATTTGATACTAAAACAATCTCTAGTTTAGTTGTGCACCTTTTTATTAAAATGACATTACCAAATATAACATTACGTAAATGGAATAAGAACAACCCATATCAGTTAAAACACACACACACACACACACACACACACACACACACACACACACACACACACATACATATATATATATATATATATATATATATATATATATATATATATATATATATATATGTATATGTATTTAAAAAGTCTGAAATTTTGAATCTGTATTGAGTTCCTGTAGCAAGTATTTGCGGACAAATATTCTTCGATTTATTTTTAAAATAAATACCAGCGCTTAACTCTAGATTTAGATGAGATTTTTGGCGCGTCAACCCTTTCTTCGGCAAGATTAAGAAAGCGCTAACCAGTTATCGCCCTCTTGATAAGAGGCCAATCCAAACTTCAATTTCTATTTATAATAAGAAAAACAAAATAATCCTTTGTTTATATATTTAATCGAAATAAATTAATTTAATTAACTAAATATCATATAAAATGACATATATATATATATATATATATATATATATATATATATATATATATATATATATATATATATATATATATATGAAAATTTCACAAAGTTAACTTTTAGAGAAGACAATGTTTATAAATAAATGACAGTAGGGAAACAGTAATTGCTGACGCGTTTCGTCCAATGCGGACTTTTTCAAAGTAAGAAACGAAATGAACTTAATTAAACAAAGAAAATTAATAAAAAAAAAAACAGAGTTTTCTTAGTAACTGGAATGTAGGAAAGGCTATTTTCATATTGTTAACTGAAAATAACGTCACTTGATGTCACGCGTGGAGAATATTATCATTAATTTATGTTGACGGATTCAACCATTTTTATTGATTTTAATATGTTTTTGTGTAGAATAAACAACTTAAATAATGCCTTAGTAATACATAGGAATAGATTCAACGATAATTTTGATTTAAAAAATTCTATACTTATAAACAAAGAAAATTCACTCAGAAGGAAAATTCTAGAGAGTGCCACCATAGAACAATACCCAAATATTAATCTACGCCCATTACTGCTCTCACAAACAAATGTACCTGTCTGAACGGTTCGGGTCCGATGAAATTGATAAAAAAAAAGGATTGTTCGATCCGATATATTTCGAAATGACGATGAAGAGTGGCTATTTGGACAAATCGAACACACGCAGAATATAAAAAATTGTTGGCTGAATTTTAAAAAGTTCTTACGTGAAAAAGGTAAATATAGAACTCCCCATCACTGGGAGTACATATATGAATTCATATTTAGAAAATATTAAAAAGACGTTTTTGAAAAACTAGTTGAAATAATGAATAGAATATATTTTGTAATATATCAATTTTTGTTTGTGCATGCGTATTATAGCTGTCCGTAATATTAGAATCTTACTGGTAAAAGGTTCGAGGTAGAGGAAATTGAGGATAAGGAGGATAGATGCGCTCGACATCGTTTAACGTTTTATTTTCCAAGGAACTATTCATCTGATCTACAAAGTAGTGGATATATGGGGTAAAACAGCTGTCAGCAGGGCACTTTCTATTTCCATTTGATATACGGCATGAACCTATTCATATCAGTCGAAAAATGTAGCCTCCTCCTTAGCGCTAAGTAACATTACCTAAAACTTAGAGATACTTTGAAGACTAGAAAATAGAGCAAATTAGATTCTTTTGAAATTTATAGCTAAATCACAACGTGTAATTTTGATTTTATTTTATTTTTTCGAGTGAAATTCTTAAAATATCGCTTTGTTGGTTTTGTTAAACTTTTTTATATAGGATGACACATACTTCCTATACAAATGACTTAATATAATCGCTCGATTTATAACGTCAGTGTGTACAAAGCAATTTTATCCAGCTTACAAAATCTGGGGAAGGAAAAGTTGAATACAAAGGATTTTTCCATCACTTAGGTTAAAACACTTGTGTACTTATTTGCAAATATGGTTTATCTATAAAATGCCTTTCGCTCTTAGCAACAAGAACCAAAGTCATTAGCAGGTCTCTTTCATCTGAAACGTACGTGATATTATCCAATATTATGCAATGGTGTACATATGATGCATCTTTTCAAAGAAATGCTCATCAGTTACTGCGTACACTTTCCTTTTATTTTTTATATCACATTCTTGCCACAAAAAGAAAACTATTCTCACACTGAATAAAATGAGTATATATTGAATTTATTTTTATATATAATATTTTCGCCGTACTAAGTTAATAGGAGCCTGGTGCCTATTTTATCATTATGTATAATGTAATTCATGTGAAGTAATTTAGCGAAATTGTAGTAGATAGTATCGTAAATGACCCGAAGTTATTTTATCATTTTCGATAGATCTGCACTTTTCACCAGTACAAATGATTTAGGTTCAACAATCAACGGACACCCAGGGAAAGCATTTTAGCAGATGCGCATTTTAATCTCTATTTGGCTATATATAAAATTAAAAAATCGCTTTTTCCATGTAAATCAGCTAAAATGTTTCATTTTTTCCCAAATTCGTTATTTTGTGTTAGCATTTACCATGTGATTAGTAAGATACGTAACTTTTCATACGAATTTCACACAGGCATATAAAATGTATTCAGTCAGAGTAAACTATCAATATGTGTATATGCACCAAATTTACAAATATAATGAACAATAAAACCATTTCATGATTTTGTACAGCTGAAAACGGAAAGGACGATAGACCTGGCTCGTTAAAATTCCTACCAAGGCGTTTTCGTTCGCCCTATGTAAAAATGTCATCGGGAAAAGTATCTAACCCTGCACACGATATACGTCGAATCGTAGTAGTCTGAAGCTGTTAAAATCTGTATATAACTTTGAGAATTATAATTTAAAATGCCTGCCGTAATGCTCTATACGATTTTTTTTGTTACGAACGAAAATGTATCTTCATAATTCCTAACTAGTTTTAAATAAACCTGTGGCTAGAAAGCAGTTGTTAACATTCCATTCAATGTCGTTAATAAAAACATCTTGCTATCTCGGTTTCATAATCGCTTGTATCTTAGATATTTTTCAGTCGAAGTTTTGCTGATATTAATTTAGCTGAGGAACTTGAAGACAGCATGTGTGTATTGGAAACTTGCCGTAAAAATGGCTGGAAATACTAAACTGATTAGCAGCTAGGCGGGTCACTGCTTGGGAATACTAGGTGTTTTAAGCTTGGTGGGGATGTAATGGATAATGTTTCGAAATTGTTAATCGGAGGATCGAGGTCCAATTATAATCAGGTTCGTTATATTCGATTATGCGCTAATACCCTCAGAAAAGATGTGAATCCATTTACCGTATGCTTGTCTCATTATTAGCGGCCCGAAACTGAAATCAACATGCAGAGTTCAAATCCTAGTTCAGATGATTGCGTTTGGTTTCTTTCACAGTAAGTAAACATTCCTAAGAGAGCCTTTAAAAGGAGTCAAAGACGTACAGAAAACTACCTTATCAGAATTCATTTATACGGCTAAATGTAAGACTATATTTAAACATGTTTTTGAAGGGCATAAAAATATTAGATGAATGAGAAAGTGGAATGATCTTAGCTCTACATGGCTCAAACCTACCGTCTAACTGGCTTATAATATTTGCAACGAGAGAAAATTAATGGAATGAAAGCAGATTTCACAGATATTCCTGTAGAAGAATTTTTCTAATATTAAGATATGTATATTTCAAAAGAAAATAATTTGAAATAATACTGTAAGGAATGTTAAAATTGAGTAGCTAGAAACTTAATATTTGATTAAAAGATTAATAACTATAGATCAGGCATGGAAAACCTTTTTGGAGCAGTGGTCCGAAGAGCCACAAGGCGGGTCGCATTACTAAAAATATTCAAGGAAACTTTGTGTAGTTGGCATATCAGCTACTTTCAATACAGAAATTCATATGCGTAAGCATATACCTTTGAAATGGAGGGGGAAACTTTTTTCATGAAAAACAAATTTATATCATTTGTAGTCTTTGTATAATATCAGTGATGGCAGTGTGATTAAATCGCGTCACTGCGTTTGACTTACTTGTAATTTATTCTTTTGAAAATGAAACAAGTACATTTTTTCTTCTTCCGAAAAAATATAAATGTTTCCTGTTTCAAAAGGCAAAAAAAAAAAATATATATATATTTACGCGTATAATCTTCCTTTGTGAAAATAGACAATGGTTTGAAATTATGAAAAGGTTATTTTCACTGAAATTTACAAAATTTAAGTAACATTGTATTTAATCATTGTTTATGTATGTGGTTATACATGCGTTTGACAGTGAACAAGTGTGAACGGAAAAAAGAATTTCAGGAATAATATCTCATGAAATTTAGGGTGACATTCAGAAAGCCCAAAAGGTTGCATTTTGCACAAGGGTATAGATTTTCCCGTAACCTATGTATTAATATAAAAGTTAGTAAAATAATTATTTACTTAAAGGGTTCTTTGATTCTGTATTCAGACTGAAATATATATTACTTATGATTACAAACAACAACAACATGATTTAAGGTCTCTAATAAATTAAAACAATAACTCTTATTTATTTTATACATACACCGAAAGTTTTTTTTTTCACTAGAAATAATTCAACGGTGAAGAAACTATTTAAATGAGTTTCTTTATATATCAGAAAATAAAAGCCGAAATGTAAAGTAATGACGTCGAATGAAGAAAAATAAATAATATTAATAGTATGAAAAGAAATTACACACTTGTCCTTTGTGTAGTAACTGGCATTTTCCCACGAAATTCAATAGGAAATTGAGACATGCAATTTTCGTTAGCTGGGCACGTCTGAATTTCGATATGAGAAGACGTTTCTGCCAGGTGATGAAGTTATTTCGTTTGCAGGAATTATTACAGATAAAAATATGTTGCGTTGATAAGTATTAGAAACAAATCATCTTAGGTAAACAATCAGTGCATATAGAATATTAACAGATGCAACCGGATATGTTAGATACCAAATTAATTTAATACAAGCAACGCACAGAAGGAATTTCGCACACATGATAAAGTGATTATGTATTTTTGGCATTAATATTTGCTTAATTAATCTCCAAATGCCACAAGATCACTAGACATTCCAGCAGAATGGAAACTCCCTTCAGTTCTAGCCTTTTACGTAATTTGCAAAACTTTCACAGCAAAAATATTCGTATGGTCTTTCTCAAATATAACAAATTTGTGTACGTGCTTTTAAATGTGTAACAAGAGGCTTTATCAGAATGAGAGAAACGTATATTTCTATATTTTAATCCTTCTATATTTTAACCATGCTTTGTTAGGAGCATATTGGAAATTGTTCAGTTTATACAATGTCTTTATACGTTTGTTTTGATATCGGATATAAAGTAATACGAAATTATCAGAAATTCAATTCCATAATAAATGACGAAAGAGTGGATACGCGTACATTGCATTACATATTAAGGATTGAATTTAATATTTGAATGAGTAGTCATGTGCACTAGATTTTAATGCAGTTAGTTCTTAACATGTACTTACAATACTGCCAATATGTACACGTATAGGAAACGCAATATTCGTGTAAATGTACTGTATATACACCTGAAATCTGTCAAACTTATTGGGTGTGGCCTAGAACACGTGCATGTATATCACTTTATTACCTCATTGGAATGAAACAGATATTTCCAGGCCTTCTTCCTATCGATTAGCTGGAAGAAATTGCACCATACTGAAGAGAAAAAAAAACTGAAACGTTCTTATGTAGATTGGTTTAAAATCATAAATATTATTTATTAGACACAAAATGGATCCATAACCTTGTATATAAATTTCGAAATATCAATTTTAAAATTTGTATATGCGTGATGAATAAATTTGATAAATTTCATAGTCACTTATTTGTAAAATATACAATAATATCTTCACCAGTATCACACTGTAAGGATTTCAATCATTGTTTCATACAAATGAATTATTGCCCATCGTACAATAATGAACCTGCTCTTAAACCATCACAACTAAGCGGCAATATTCGATAATCGATAACATTATTAAAAATATATAAACCTGGAGCAAATAATAAATTAAAAAATATATTGTTCTGTCAAACTTGAAATAATGAGTGAAAATATAATTATACTAACATGAGGGATACTGTCAATCTGATCTGGGTAGTGGAGTATGCTATTGAATAGTAGATATGCAGATAAAATATTCAAATTACTGAACCATCTTAAGAGGCAGTAAATCTCATAACGCGGAGTTTAAGATGCGGGCTCATGATATGTTAATGAACATGTGCAACTATTTTCACAATATCCTTTTGAGCGTAGTATTTGAGGGCCTGCGTGTGACGCGAATCTCACATGGGAGTGTCACTACGTATGTTGGACGAGTCGCAAATTTTGTATTCAAAGAGGACAGGAGCTGACAAATGAACAGTCGTAGACGGCCTGGCAAGGTTTGGCGTAAGGATCCAATGTATATATTGCCCAAGATATTCACATTTATGAGAAGCAGCTTGCACTGAGTTCATTGTTTGACATATTTCCAACCAGTTTTACGTTAGCGCTCCTCCTACGTCCAGCTTCATGATGGTCCTGCACAGGCTGTCGTGACTTGTAATGTGTCCAAACCATGCCATGTACAAATACACCAATACACTGTAGTGTATTTCTAGTTGTGCTGGGAAGATATGTGTACTTCTGTTTATAAATATGTTGCAGAATATATTCCTTACATTTACCTACTTAATGTCCATCCGAGGACAAAATGCGTCGCTAGAGAAGTTTTTTTCGTGTGTCTTTAATAATATCGTCTATTACAGATATATTATTTTATATGTAATGTTACATATATAGAAAGAGCCAGTATGACGTGTATGAAGCAAAATATATTTTATTGGACTTGAAGAGTCGATACATATATATATATATATATATATATATATATATATATATATATATATATATATACTATCTTTAAAGGATAGTATTAGGGGATACCCATATTTGATTTGATTTCAAACATTTTTTTTATTTTGCTATCGATCTCAATATTCGAAATATCATCTTAGATTAAAAAAATAAGGTGCATTTTTCTTGAATACATTTTAAAAATAAAAGGGGCGTCTACACCAATATCTTTCTAATAAAAGTAACGTTTAAAGTCATGAAAATTCATTACTTCACAGCATATACAGTTTCAATGAAATACCCTCCGCTTGATAGAAAAACATTGTGTTATCTGCGAATGATTGCGAATGAAGTCATTGTCACGCGAATCAATAGATGTTCTTCCTAGATCTTTGCGAGCGGCAACATGAAGGTGCGCCGTGAATGACTCTGAAGTCATGAAGGTATTATCCTTCTCATATCTTCTTTTCTTAATATAAAATCTCAATAACCTCCTATGTTTACAAATAGATATAGAAATGGCGTTTTAGCATGTTAAAAATGATGGCGAGTTATGGAGTGGGCGAAGCTGGAAATTTGTACATAGTTATCAAAACGCCAGCATGCATCTCATGGGAATTATAGATGCACACAGTCAAATGGAATTCAAAGAGCGTAAATTATATGTATTCTTTCACGTTATTTGTATTTAATTATTTTTCAGTTTCTTATGCTTGGAACATATATTTTCTCGATTTTTCCAGATATTATCAATTTCATTGATTATAGAAGACAAGTATATTTTTCAAAAAGGAAAACTTATATCAAAACAGGAAACAAGGAATAACACTCTCATCTTGTTCAAATGCTGGGGAGGAGAGTGAATCGGACTACAGGCGAACCTATCGACTATTATTTTGATGCGACATTATAAATGTAATTTAATGCGTCCTTCCTCATTTTCCCATTTTATTTCGACTATTCACGCTTCTTATTTTAAAGACGCTGTATTTTAAACACTGACATTTCCCTCTTTCCAAAACACACACACACACACACACACACACATATATATATATATATATATATATATATATATATATATATATATATATATATATAATGCGTGTGCGCATTTTTCTTGAAAACGTATGTGACCAAAAAGAGCAGATAGTTACATAGCCTGTTAAAACTATATTCATCTTTTAAAATACAGAAATACACATCACTGAATGATTTTTCCCACTTCACCTCTTTTGTTATCTCTTCTCCCGTGTTTATTTTTTCTTCCATCTCTTTGTGTACCTAGCACGAAATTATGCAAGCTCTTCGATTATCGGCTGGCTAAGACAGAAATGCATTGGTTGTTATTCTAACAATGGATGCCATCTTACAATTGTAGTATGCTGCCAATTTCAAATTAGACTGACTAAAAAAATACAAGGAGCCTCTAGCGTCGAGTCTTTATGCATACTTAGACTTATAGATCTCATTGCCGGCACCGTTTCTTAGACACTCGCATACACGACAGACTCAGTTTACATATCTCATTTCTGCATCTGAACAAAAGGTTAAAAAATCGAAAGTTACCCATCGAACATTTTCCTATATAAAAACAGTACGTAGACTGACATCCATTTTTAAATATTAGTACTGGAGATAGAAGCCATTTGGCTGACAGTACGTGTAACGACAAGAATATTAGAATGTACATTGTCTACTTAAGTGTTTTCTGCTGTTGTATGGAATAAGAAAACTGAATTGCATTTAATTTCATCGAATTAGTTTTGACTTCAGAATATTTTTACTGTTCCACTGAAGAGAATATTTTCAACAGATGCTATTTAAACAAAAAATACAAAGTTAAATTAACTTCTTTGTAAATTAGATATTTATATTTACATATTTAATGTCATTAAAATATTAGCATAGTCATATTTGGGTGTTGGTCGTTTTTGTTTTCTTAAAACAATTTCACTGACTTGGGATGAGTAATTGATTTGAGGAAACTATAAATCAAATTGTATGGGGAAAATATTCGACAATGAAAGGCTAAAGTATGCGCCCTGAGACTTTCGGTAGGTGCTTATTTCATATTGAAGAGTGATCTCTACACAAGCATATCTGTCCATTAAATACGTTCACAGTTATGAAAAAAATGTATAGCGTATTTATATACCATATATTGCATGCATTCAACAAAAATATATAGTTGCAGAGTTATGAAAAAATGACTGTGCTTGTAGCGAAATATTTGAGTATTTATTTGTCAAGAAGTTACTAATTTTAAGGCATCTATATTAACGTATGTACCAATTCCAGATTTTTTGACAGTATATGAGATAGCCAGCGAAAAATATTTGGTCTAATCGGAAAATTATATACATTAACTCATAAAAATTGATTTAATGAATAGTAATGGATATATCTGGAGAAATGCATCAGATAGTACACACGAGATGAGCTAAAATATGACGGAGGATGTATAAAATAATAAACAAAAGCCTAAAGTCCTTATATTCAAAACGAATAGAAAGTACAAGTGCTTCAGTCCGCCATTTAATCGAAATTCCATTAATAGAAAAGTGCTTAAGACAATTCTGGAGAACGGGTGAATAGAGGTAGATGAGTGGAACAGATTATCAATTGCTTTGAAAGATATAAATGTATGTATGAAAGATATAAACGAAGCCAGTAGAAAAAAATATCATTTTAGAAAACGCGTTGTCTGATAATCTCTTCACTGAAGAGGTATTAAAAAAGAAATGTAAGCAATGAATATTTGCAGCAATGCTATTGTAGCTATTCGATTGAAACTTATCTAGAAACTTGTCAATATAATGGGAAAATAGGAGCATAGAATGAATTATGCTTACTTTTAACAATTTTTGTGTTTTTCGGTTTCAATAAAATAAGAATTATATCTTCAAATTTATATGGGGAATATTAAAGTAATATCAACTGTAGTATAACATTTCTGGAGAACATATGCATGTACGTCTACGTATAGAAGTACACTATAGTTTTTCTCGCTCTCCGTCCGTATGTGTTCGCTCTCCCGCATAGTGTAATGTGCGAAATATATTCTTTAAACAGATTCCTTTATTCTGGTTCACTATGGAAAAATGCATGAATTAATGCATGAGAAAACTATTTCAAGTACTATGTACACTGTGATCACAAGGTTTTTTTTTTTTTAACTCTATGTTTGGTAGGCTCATATTAGCTAACACATATTGTAATCGATACTTATACATCATCAAATCCGATTGATCTCATATTCTTACCCCAAATTCAAAACTGTCGTATACACTCTCTCAGGTTCTCACTCACACTCTCTTAGACCCTTTCCCTTTCTCTCTCGCTATCTCTCTCCCTGTCTCACTCTCTCTCCCTGTCTCATTCGCCCTCTCTCACTTTCTCACTTTCTCTCTCTCTCTCACTTTCTCACTCTCTCTCTCTCACTTTCTCATTCTCTCTCTCTCTCTCACAGTTTATCTGGGCATCTCACGTTCTTAAATTCTCTCTCTCAGGCTCGCACTTTCTCGATATGCGTGTCTCTCACGCGTACACTTTCTCTCTCTCTCTCTCAATGTGTCTATCCCTCTCTTCGTCTCTGTCTCTCTCTTTGTCTCTGTGTCTCTTTTTATCTTACCCCTATGTGCTATACCTGTGGTGGTTCATGTTTAGTATAGGAAATATAGCGTTTGTCGATATTAGAACAAAAATCAAGTCTCGGTGGAAACCGATTCACCCTCCAGCAATGTGTTTGGATCGTGTCGGATAATCGTTTGCTTTGTATTGTATTAAACTGTAATTCATTATATATTGTTCTTTTATGTTTACGCATAAACATACAATGTCAAATTTCATTACTTAGCAAAATAATACATACTTAGATTATTGTTTAACAACTGTGAATGACAATGGAGTGAGATAGATATACATTTGCATGAAGATCATAACCAGTTATTGAGGGATTTTCACGAATTTGACGAAAAACTTCAGGAAAACTGAAATATATCCAATAAATTCCAAAAGAAATGAAGTACTTTTCCATTGACACTGTGGTTGAACAAATACTGTCAGTGAATTATCCAGTAGAGTTCCTGAACACAAATTATCCTCCTGGAATGCCATCACACAAACTGGAACTAAAAGACAATGTACTAGTTATGCTATTGAGAAATTTGGATCATCCAAAGCTTTGTAATGGAACAATATTATTTGTCAATAAGAAGTTTCCTCATCTCTTGAAAGCAGAGATACTTACTTGTCCAGGAAATAGTTTTAATACTTAGGACCCTCTTGATTCATCCGGATCTTCATTTTGAGTTCAAGTTCAGTAATTTAAAGTAACTAGACTTCATCTGATGGAACCATGTTTTTCTCACGGACAGGTCTATGTTGGTTGTTCAAGGGTTGGGAATAGAAATAATATATTTGTACTGACCCCAAATAGGAAAACCAAAAAGGTTATCATGCAGCTTTGTAATAAGTACCAAAATTCCAAAAATATTGTTGAAGTTGAATAAAATTTAACATGTACTAAGTTTAATGTAGTAAATGCATGAAGTGCCATTGTTGGGTCGAAGGCTAAGTCAAGGGACGCCGTCATAGGTAGCATAAGTTCCTCCTGATAGTAAAGTTTAGGAGTGCGTCACATAAATATTGAAGGCGAAGAATTCGACATAATTAAACATTGTAGAAATCAATTTATCGAATGCCACCGTAGAAAATTGTAGAAAAACAGAAAAATAAGAAAGCAAATAATAGAAATACATAACGAATTTAGAATTAGAATTGCCATAATAGCTAATCGAAAAGAGTAAATATTCTAGACGTAAACTCTAATTTGTATATCACAAATAAAGCATATAGGAAAGCAAATAATAATCCCCTCAAACGGAGTCTTGGTTTTCTCAAGTATCCATCAATAATTTGATGGCCGCATGTGTTGCCAGGTTTAGTATGGTGGACCAGAGCTGATACAATTTTTTAAATTCTAATTAAGAATGGTTTGCTATTGTTTTTTAACTACTAAGTAATGGTTAAAATTTAAAATATTTTAAGCAATTATCTAATATTTTACTAATTTTTTTAACTGTAATTTTGAAGATGCTTTCTTATAATAATTTAGAAATAAAATACTATATTTTTTTTAAATTGTGTAGTTACCTCTATAATAGTAGATAATTATGATAAATAATTTTATTAATTACTATATTATCAGTTATTACACTTTTAATTAAATAACTGAGATATAATATGAATCATTATATTAATTATATATTATATTATTAATTATTATATTAATATTTATCTTAAATTATTAATAATAATTAATAATAAAAATTATTAATTATTATAACATCTATCTCACTCAGTTATTACATTTTTACAACTGAAATATATTTTTATTAATATTATCTCAATAATTCACTTTTTAATTTAATAACTGAATGAAAAATTGCCGGCAGCTGAAAACCTATATATGTCAAGGGGCTTTTCCCTAGGGGGAGACAAGCCTTGAAACATAATATCACTTGCGAGACACCATACCAAGAAAAAATGTAGGTGTATTCGAGATAGAATCAAAACGATGCAAAACTGAATTTACCTACAATAGAGCTGATGGCATCTGAAGACTGAACAACTTTTTTTAATCGCGAGAAAAGAAATCAGATCATGATTTGAATTAGAATAAATGAAAATATCTATGAGCAAAAAAATCTTTAAATTGAGTTATATCAGCGTGACTACTGATTGTAGATATTTTGTGCTTTATAAAAGAAAACTATATTTGAAGCAGATGCAATCAATCCCGAGAGCTATGAATTATGAGGCAGTAGTTAAAATTTACTTTAAAGGAGAATCTCGTAAGTAGTGGCCATGAAGACTCTGCAATATTGCCATGCACCACACATACATTTGAACATCTCTTGTGACCCTTGTGTGTCAGATTGATTTCATGACGAGCGGGATAGATGAAAGGTTTAATTTTAATTACAAATATAAAAAGAAAATATTTTTTCTATTGATTATATACATATTATTAGTAAAATTAAAAATAATTCGGAACTGTTATTTAAAAAAAGAATCATAAGATATGACCATTTTTTAATTTAAAATGTTTTCTACTATGCAAAACTATAACTCATTAAAATGTCATTATTTTAAAACACTTTGTAATTTTATTTCCATAATTTTATTCCAGAATATTCTTTAAATTTCTAGAAAGCCCTAGAATTATTTTAAAGTATATAAAAGTAACTAAAAATATAATTAGTGATTTGTCATGAAAAGCTATAAGCACAGACCGCAATCTGTTAAAGTAGCAATAACTGCCCTATCAAAAGCTTGTAATTCGACTCGAGAAATCGCAAATAGAGCTAACACTTCTCAGTCAACTGTTTCTGGGGTTTTAGATGCTTCAATTCCACTGAAACAATTGGTAAGTTATATAACAAGGGTAGAAACACGAGACCGGTGAGAGAATTAACCAAAAATCATTAGAGAAATTAACCAAAACCAGTCAATTACCGGTGCAGAAATTGCTGCTACCTTGAAGAATGATCTCGAAGTAAGTGTCAACACCTCTACTGTACGCAGATGTCTCTTGAACGAAGGTTACAAAGCCTATTCAAATGTTTTTAACCCGAAGCTAAATAAAACACATAATGCTAAACGTTTAGCATGGGCAAACTTACAAATGCTTCAATGAGTTTGACTGGAAACATTTTCTTTTCTTCGACTAGACAAAAATTGAAATGTTTTCAAAAGAACGAAAATCAAACGGAGGAGCGAAGAAAACCCTTTGAAAATGGCAGTTAGTACTGTGATGCTCATGTCAATTTTATGGTTTGGGGATGCTTCTCATTCAATGGGACTGAATTTTTCAAACCAGATGACAAAACGCAGAAAAGCACTCAATACTAAAACATATTGGATACCTGCTTGCTGCCATCTGCCGAAAAACTTGAAATTGATCAATCAAATCTCCTTTTTATGCAAGACAATGCTCCCTGCCACACGTCAGATCAAATGAAAAATGGCTTTATTGAAAACATATCAATGTTATCGTATGGTCACCGCAGTCTCCTGACCTAAACCCATTTGAGGATTTATGGAGTTTATAAAATTGAGACTTTCGTAGAAAATAATTCAAACCAAAGAAGATTTATTTGAACATTTTATTGTGGAGTGGAACAGTTTGCTAGGAGAGGACATGTGCAAAACTTTCATTAAATTATGGCGGACGATGTCAAAAAAGTTCTGAAAAACAAAGGTGGAAGCATAAATTACTAACGAAATTTTTCTTTTCTGTTTTTATTTTACACAATTTTATTTTTTAAGAAAATATTAAATTAACTTTGTACATATTAATACAGTACAAAAAGTAAGTTACTTTTTTTGCACAGCAAATATTTACTTTTAAAACAAAAATAACATGCTTTAATTTTGTTTCTTAAGAAATCTTTGCAAAATGGCAGACAATGTATCATTTCCCTTACATATACATAAATATTTTTAAACATTATTTTTTATCTAAAATCTTAAGAAAAAACAAGATTTTTAACCCAAAAAATTGACTGAGTCACTTTTTTGGCACAGCACAGTATATATTGTGTATGCCAATTAAGATTGTAGGAAGAAAACGTTTACTCGAGTGTGTAAAACAATACTTTCAACAATAAAGACGATACAATTAATAAAAATATATAAGAAATATCAATATTAAAAATGATGAAACATAAAAGGAATTTCAATAATAATATAACGTTTCATATAATACTCAATATGTTTCAAAAAACAACCTTAGTCCCAGCGCCTATTTTTCAGTATATGGCAAGTATCTATTTTACTCTCCTTCTGCGAATGTCAGAATTCAGTATAACTCAGTCTCAGTACATTTATCAAAACACATTTGAATTCGCTTTTTTCTTCTTTGACGTGTGGGCGGTTTCAGGATTCTATCACTCTCTTCTGTCAAACAAAGTGAACAATTCTGTTATATCTTCTGTGTTACAATGTGCAACTTAATGGATTCTCCCAGCTACACTGTGACAAACGACAATGGATTTCACTTCGTTGATAGAGGATGGAGAAAAAATAAACATCCCTATCGATTAATTCTTTAATTTTGTAAATTTTACATAGTACTTTGCCGATTTCTTCATTAGATTTGTTTTGTGTTAGATACACACACACGCACACACACACACACACACACAAGCACACCCACACATACATACATATATATATATATATATATATATATATATATATAATAAAATTTACAAATTCAGTTTCATTAATACATAGGATATAATTACCTGCAGAAGGCATGGCCAATTTATACAATACACGAGAAAGAATCTAAGACGGATGATGGCATATATGACAACTATTTGAAATGTACTCAAATTTCTTAGATCTGTCGACAAGGTTGTCAATATCACTTGATTTTATGGTGTATCAGAACATTACAGCATGCAATATTATTTAAATTTAATGCTCTATCAGAACATTTCTACATAGTGGAACAGGATTCCATTTTGCATTTATATCAATATCAAGAAAAGTTGCTGTAGCAAATTCATTATGATGGTGCACTAGTAACTAATACTACATGTAAGCCTGTAATTCCTGATGGCATAAAACATTAAAATGCAATGAAAAAACATATCGAACACATCTTAATTTCGCGCAAAACAAAAATTCAAGCATGGTCTCTATCTATAAAAGCAGGATGTGTGTGTGTGTGTGTGTGTGTGTGCGTGTGTGAATGTGTGTATCTGTGTGTCTGTGTGTGTGTATGTATGTAACGAATGCACGGCTGCAATTTTCGATGAATTTGCACATAAATTTACATAGACATGCTCCAAGTTAGTGAAACGCCAAGACCGACATTGCATTTGCCAACTCCCATCGATAGTGGAAATAATCGATATTTTCATGCTTCTACGGCAGATTTCATGTAGTTTGCGACCATTTTCTACTGGCCAATGGGAGAGCCTATAGCTGGCTGCTACAAATAGGCAGGAAGATTCTATTGGCCAGCGTGAGAGCCAACAACTGACTGACACGAATGTTAACTAGCATGCTAGCATGCAAAAAAAATCGATAGCTGCACTCGTCACAAGTGGAAAAATTTAAGCCTTTCATTCGGTTCTTCCAGTTACGAGTCCTTTTTTCAAGCTGATCGTTTTGTGTTCATTTTGTTTAGTTCTTTTTTCGTAAGAGATTTAATGTTTAGTATAGAGCTTAGAAAAAATTCGCAGTGTGAGATAGGCAAGAAGTAAGGCATGTAGCATCATCAGCACGGCAAAGGGCACTCCTGTAAAGGCAAGGAAGGTCAAAAATATTTTAAGTCAAGTGATAGCGATTGCTGTATGAGTCGTACGATTTTTGAATCAAGCACGGGCAACGCCGGGCCATGCTGCTAGTTTAATATAATATATGCAATTATAACATGTTGATATTCTGTTTATCTGAGCGTTATCAGTAATACGTGTTTCATCTGATTGTTTCTCGATGTAATATATCTGAAACATTCTGGCCAAATATGTTCTTTCTTTGATATTTTTTTTGGTATCACCAGAGCCCTTTCTTTTCAGACGCGAAACATATTTTTTACGTTAATGTTCACCCAATACCAAGTGCCACTGAAAGGCTTACTGAATTTGTGTTATGGGCATAATTATTGGAGTTAAGTATTGTAAATTACGAAAGTATATCAGATAATAGTTGACAAGAAAATGAAGGGAGTTCATGCCATGATGGATCGTTTCTTTATATATCAGATCCGGTAGAAATAGGGAATGTTCACATCGAAAATTGTTCTATTGCAACTGTGGGAACACGTAGTAGCATGGTAAATATTTAGCTATAATGTCACATGAAGGTTTTTTTATTTTTGTCTTGGATGAACTCTAGATCGAATAGACAGTTTATATAACGAGATTCTTTGAGATTGAAGCAATTCATAGTGACTAGTGAGATTTCATTTAGCCCGTTTATGATGAAAGAAAATGTGTTTTGTAAATCTTGTATAAGCAACTGATATTCTCACTGCTATTTTAAAAATGTTTGCAAGTAGCATAGTACAGTTCTGCAAAAACAGGAAAGGTTTTGCCATAACTAAAATAATAATAAATCCGGTTTTCTGCTACAGTACGTTACAAAAATATTTGCTCACGATTCTAATGCTGATGTGCGCCTTCTAGATTATGTATTTCGATTAGAGAACATTCCGGCGCAACGAAGTTAATTGTGTCTATTTTCCAAGAGGACATTCTCTACGTATTTTCCTGGCTTTCACATAGTCTCTTATAACAAGCTTTTTCAATAGCGAGAAGGATAATACTATATGAACTACACGACTAAAATCAACGTATGAAAGAAAATGCAAGAATCCATTGTTCTAACAAAACAAAAAGAGATCTAATTTAGAAACGGATATGTGGTACTTTGGGTAATGCGTCAACATCACAGCATGCTACATAATCGGAACGTCATCTTAAGAATTCTAGTTATGTTTTTAAATGCAGCCTTCCGAGAGATGGCATATCGATAAATGCGCCTAGCCTCTAGTGAAGTGAACAACTTAACAGGGTGTACATATGGTCACCTATCGCCAGGCCAGCACTCCTTCCAAGTTTGTTGAATAGGAGTACAGCTTCATCACTTATTTCCTGTTTAGGATATGGTTTACCGATTCTTTCTTCCGTGGACATAATGATTTAACTGTCTCAAATTGGGATTGTCTGGCTGATAAATATAGCATAATAACGGAGTCTTTGTATATCAATGCCGCGGAGAGATAGGTGTCCCTGAATATATTCCTGGTGGGCAAAGCTAAGCCCACATTATGATTTAGCATTAGCCACCTTCATGCCAGTTTGTATTGCCATGGATGATAATGATAATTCTGTTGGCCTTTTTCTTAAACCAAAATCACCTAATGACTGATACAAGAGTAAACCAGTAAACAGAAAATCACGTAACCGCTCAACATTCTTTCTACAATATTAGCGGAAAGTCTTCCAATATCTGTAGAGTAGAACCTTTGTTCTTGAAACGTTCTTCAGATATGTTTACACTTTGCGAAACTAATTTAAACGCATTTACCGCTACCAGTGCATTCTGTCCCAGGTTATCTTACATTTATCGAAAGATTCGAGCATGCATATACATATTCTTGGTGCTTAGGCGCGTGAAAATCTTTCACTTGCAGAGGAATTGACTTGAGTTCCCAGATGATTATTTCATGTACGTTCGACATTCATTATTGTACTCTATTAGCTATCTCTTATTTCTTTATCACCTAGTCTGTATTATATTAGACAACATTTCTGATAATATAGAATAGCTCTCACTCTCTCTCTACAGTAATATGCGAACATTTGTTTATGTTTGTTGTTATTAATGCTCATCACCTCATCAAGTGGCTTAAGCATTCTAACGTTACTGATGTTGCCACTATTCAGATATTCAATTTCTCTGTTTCCTAGCGTCTCAGTCAAAGAGTAGATTTCCCTACTCATTTCCCTAATACATCTGATCAACACTCTTTCCTGAATGATTTGTTCCTTACCACCTCTCCTTGTTCTTGTCGAGCATCACATTTCTCTCCTCTTGGTAATTTGCTTCACGCAGTAGTATCTGTTGATGCTTCCTTTTCGCTGTCTCTTACAAAGAAACCATTCCTTTCGTGACTTTCAGATACAACTTGTATTCATATTTAAACCATCTTATTGAGAATTCTTTCACAGAGGACTCTTCTTTTATTAATGCCGGTATCGCTACTTTTGTTCTTCCTTGGAAATACCAGGTCAAACCACAATCTTCTATTTGGTTCCTATAGGCCTGTTCTGGCGTTGTAAACCTATCCTTAATGGGGCTAGCTGTTTTTTGCTGATAATATTGGAGTGAAATGATCAAAAATTTGTTTCATGCTAATTTTCTGTTACAGATTTTTTTCAACAATAAAAATATGCAGATTTGTTTGATTTTTTAAATTTTCTTTTAATGCATAAACCACATTCGATTTCTAACAAGATTTGTTTTCTGCACAAAAGTGCATTAAAGAATCATGGAAAATATCACTGTCACAAAACTCATAAAATTAAAACCCTTTAATATTTTCTGACAAATTACATCGGTAAAATTTAAATAGCATCCATGTTGAATCTGCCTCTGTTAGTTAAAAATAATTTGTTTTAATGAGGAAAAATTAAAACTTCCCTCACTTCCCGCAAATGATACAAGATTCCTAATTCCGAAATTAAAACCTAAGGCATTCAGATATTCTCGAAGATCAAGTAGAGAATTACATTACAAATTGTCGTATATATAATTTTGAAAAATCAGTGATATAATCTTTCAAATGAAACAAAGGTCTGCATCATCTCAAAAACCTGTGGATGCTGAATTATTTTTGAATTCATAGATGCAGATCGCGATGCATCTGACTTGGATTGATTTTGGGAATCGTAGTGGAATGCGTAATTTATATCATCTCTATTGTATATGCACACACGCACCTGCGCATTTTGCTGAATATGGCAAAGAAAAAGCTTTTATTCAGTCTATCTAGTCTCCTTACAGTTTTTTTTTGCTTTATTTTATGAGGGATAAGAATATATAATATTGGCCCGTAGAGATGGTTCCGAACGCTTTCGTCCAATATATAAGCCATGTACAACTGCGTGGGGGTGGGGGAAATTTTCCGTTTATGCGGTATTGTTTTTTGTCTTCGGTATTGTGTTGTGTGAATGTAGATAATTTATATTGGACTTGTTGCTTACTATTCAAGTTGGTATGATTTAAACAGCCTTATGTACAGGGATTTATCTTATGTTGCGGGACATTGAGTGTGAATGTTTAAAGGTAAATTTACCGAACTAAGTACGCACAAATCATCAGTAGTTAGCCGTAACACGAATATTGTTTTTTTATTTTTTATATTTAGTTGTATTTATATTTTGAGTTTTACAACACCTTAAAGGAATTGATAGACAGCATTGTTAGTAAAGACGGCTTTTAAAAATAACGAAAGTATATTTATTAGCAAAACAAACATCTTTTCGTTTTTTTTTGTGTGTATAGGGAGTACCCTCTGCCAGCCGCAATGATGGAGAAAGCATTACATCGCATCATCGCCACTGTGACACGCTGCAAGACACACTCCGTTTCGCGAGGCTCGTCTCTTAATCGAGACGCAATCACGCCAAACCTTCGAAGGAACGCCATCTAACAAAGGCCAATAATCGCAGAGATCTCCACTTCCACTGGAGTAAAAATAAATCTGTCCGCAAAGGAGAATAATATTTAACTATTTTTTTATCTTCGCGTCCCGTGCGACAAACCCCGGCTCAACCCCAGACCTGATCAAATTAACGGTCGAAAATGGTTAATGAATAATTGTTATTAAGTATGCGTTAATAAATAAATAGTTAATAAATAAATTGTTAATAAATAAATGATTAAATAATGGTTATTACATGGTTATTTAATTTGCAAATTGATTTTAAAATTGCCTTAATAGTTTCTGTTATTGTGGCTTAACATGATTTCTAAATATGAGGAAATAACATAAATTAATGTTCTGCAAGATTCGATTACAAATTTCCCCGTAAAAAACAAAAAAAAAAACAAAAAACAAAAAACTCATATCATACACATGCACCCAATAATTATTTTTTTATTGATATAAACGCATATGGTGAGCATTTATTTCTATATGAAAAGAACAATTTTAGATTCAAATGACATTAAATTGTAGCGCATGTACAGTAAACAAATCATTTGGTACAGATATCAATTTAGATCACTTGGATAACAATAACATTACATGAGAAAACATTTACCGTATATACTCGGGAATAAGCCGACTTCCTGTATAGTCCAATAATTGAATTTACATAATGCAACCTCTCATCGAAAATACACGTTTTAAACCGCTCAAAAGTGAACCTGTATATAGTGAGACCTACTATCTTTGCCTCAAAACCTGATCATGAAAACTCGAGTATATGCTAGTGTATATACGATATTATACCTTACTGATGTATATGTTTAATTTATAAAAATTCTAAATCATATTTAGAGAGCTTATGCGTATTGTACTTCATTTCAGTTCTCATGTTCCTTAATTCAGTTGAGACGTACTTTTCTTACATCACTTGTTCTTAGACAAATATAAAACATACATCTGAATCAATATTGACACCGGTATTTTTCTTATGATTTCGTATGATATCTGCAGACGAATGTGTTGGATTAACCCCATAGTTTCTCCTCCTCTCATAAATATAATAGACATTTTCAACTATTTCCACCACATTTACTTTTTGCAAAAACAGCATAAAACCTTTGAAATATTCACCATTCACTTCATATAAAAATATATTAATTTTACTTCAGCATGAAATCTAATTCGTCTTTACTCCTCAAAATATAACACTTATCAAAAATTGAATTTGAGAATATTTAAAAGCATTATAATCTTGAACGAAGATCTGAGATTGTACAAGAAATCTGCAAAGTTAAATGTATAAAAGGTGTAAATTGGAGCTGACCGATTTCTTGGAAACGAAACTGATCGATTAAGCTTATTTAATCGAATTGGTCATTCCTTTGTGACATAAGATTGTTTTATTTATTTTTCTTCTATCATAGCATAAGCGCTCATATTTTCTAATCGTACATCTGAAACTGATTTGACAGTGTACATAGATTGTCATGATTCTAAAAATATATTTTCAATGCAATGAAACAGGAAATGACGTACCAAATATTGGATCATTTAGCAGTAGACAAGAAGGATTTTCACCCAATCATTTTAACTCTAAGTCGAATGATTCGTGTTTTTCTGGTTTTTGTCTTTTTAATTTTGTTTAGTGGCATATCAACATCTATGGCTTATGTTATGCAATAATCGGAATGTTTTTACTCTATTGTTTATTTTGTTTTTATATAATTTATATTTGGGGGGGATAATAAAGCTTTTAGTCATAAGTCATATTAATTAAACCATAGATAGGCGGATAACAGGTTTCTTTATTTGATTGCATTATTTATATTACTCAGACTTCATTCTTGATTTTGATTTAAAGATTCAGCCGCAATAGGCGACAGTTTTCCTCTCAATTACTGTAATATATCGATAAATAAATACAAACCTTTCTCTGGGAATCGCTTATGATTAAGAAATGAACGATTAGCTAATGACCAACGGCTCAGCGTACTTTCGCAAGTAGGTTAGTGTGAAGAGCTGTCAGCCTAACTAATAACACACCACAGGGTGGGAAATCATAAAACAATGAGTTCGAAATATCAGAGCATTTCACAATTCGGCAGATGAAAAAGACGAATGGTAGAAGACTAATCAGTGTCGAGGCCGTGATGAAAAAAATTTCTGTGGAATGAATCGTCATGCAAAGAGACAATGATTGCAGATAAATACAGGTCCTAATCTAACTGCAGAGTAGAGCAATGGTTTTATTCAGACATCTGTTGATTAAAAATATATTATATATGAATGCTTTTGTTAAATTGCATAGCAATTTCCCTTTACTCTATTTTACTGTAAGATTTTAAGTATTAAAAGTTACGTAAGTTCTAAGTATTAGAAAAAAAGAAAACATGCTTGTATTTAATTATATTTTTGGTATAGACACTGGAAAATTCTACCAAAGAGGTGGATTCTCGAAGATTTCAATTGACTGTCTGTTTCCGGAATTGTAATACAAAATTTCGCCAGCATGCACCATTTTACAGGTTGAACTGAAATTTAAGGGTCTGCGAACCATTCTGTAGAGAAAAAACATATATCTGTTTTTGAAATCCGAAAATCTAAAGATTAAGAGGACGGGCATTTTGAAATGGTTATAGTCATTTGTTAAGATCATAAACATTGGGTGAAAAAGTGATTTGTCGCAATAAAATGAACAAAAATGCTTACGATTATTGGTGAATGGAGCATGACTTTGCTGGAAATAGTCAGCTTTAATTTAAAAATATTAGCGCTACGTAATCACAGTATATTACACCAAATAACAAAACAAAACTGATGGACAAGTTGCAGAAAAAATAAAATGGTTAGATTAATTCGATGAGAAAAACAATGATTTGACATGGCATATTATCTGAAACAAAACGTTAGAAAGGAAACCTCCATCAATATCTGGAAAGGGCAATGGCATAAAATGGATTTAAGAAATAGATATTTTCTGAATAAACAGATTAAATAAAACTTATTTTAATTATTTTACCGACAGTAATGCTGTTCGATGAAAGAATTTTGAATAAGTTATTAATAAGAGAGGAGGATATTGTAATTAAATTCTAGAACACAGTAATTAGTAGGAAAGCATAAAGAATTTTACGAGTGTTAAGTGCGCGCGAAGAAACAATTAGCATATAGTCTCAACAACAATTTCAATAGCGAAATTATAAGACAAAGCACTTAGAACATTTAAGATCGTGATGACATGGCACCAACGATTTAAAAAGAAAACTAATGCGAAATAATGGGGAACAATTCGATTTCGACGTATGAGAATCTGACAACTTAATAAATTGATTCAGTTATGAATTTTGTGCGATGAATATACGTGCCACTTAAGTGTCACTTCAGATCCGATAGTGATTTATAAACGAGGCCGCATATGGAGCAAGATTGAGAAATGTTGGAAGAGATCACTGTTAGATTGGCAGACCATTTAGATAGTGCTCTCGCTTCTTGAAGGCGATTCAGACTAGCAAAGTGAAAATACTGAGTCCAGTAAAACAGGTTGACCTCCACTGTACACGCTCCAATATATATATATATATATATATATATATATATATATATATATATATATATATATATATATATATATATATATATATATATATATACCCATCCATGCTCAAAATGAAACTGCAAGAAACCCGACATTATGCAACGTTGATCAGAAGAGCTTCTCAAGTCGCTACGCAAAAGTTTGGCCTCCTGACTACCAGTCGGGAACAGCAACCAGAAAACTGCCAAATCTGTAGCCTCAGTATGAAGAGACTTGCCACAAACATCACAAGTGATGCACGGCAGCACTACCATTAAGGCTAGAGAAAAGGAAAAGATCCGGGAACCCCTTCCTAAACAAAAAACAAGGGTGAGCATCTACCCCTCTTCAAGAGAAAGGGGAGGAGTATTGACCGCTCTAGAGGAAAGCCTACATACACTTATTAAAAAAAATAAACTACAACAAAACACAAAACAAACAAACAACAACAGGCTTGGCACCCAGAAAAATTATTACAAAGAACGAGTTTCAATCCGAAAACTCAACCGGAGAACGAAGCTGGAAGCCACGGAGAGAATTATATTTGTATAGATCGCACGTGTGTTAGAGGGATAAAATACATGTTGTGAGGAGAGGGTAAAGGGAGATGCATGTGCATTCACATCACCCGCCCATATGGATTGCTATAGATTGATACAGGGAACCATGTATCGGATGGCGTATTGATACGGAATGAGAAACTGAAATTATAAAGTTTTAACTTAATTTAAGTGCAACATTCACCTCTTTCTGAAGAGATAAACATAACGTCCAATCCTTGTACGAACCAGAAAAATCACCAATGTCTTCAGAGAGAGAACAGAGGGTAAAATGAATTCAATTCCAGTTTAAAAAAGAAAGGAGATGTTAGTACCGAGGAAATCATATACATACACTTGAGTGAGAGAGAAATTCTAAGAGATACATGGAAGCATGTCAGGCGACCATATTCTTTTCCACCTGGCTCCTTAGACAAAGCTTTAAACAAGGTTTGACTTTTATGTTTTTCCTTTGGTGATTCTTACAAGGAAATATGCATAACACTCAAAACTAAATTATTTCTAAACATAAAACAATTTTTATAATGTCTAATACATATGTTATATATATTCACTTAGAATTTTACTTAATGATTAACAAGCTATATGGAGTTTCGGTAGATTATGGCGTCTCCTATTGTCGTTATCTAACTTCCTGCAGACTGTTGCTAAGGCATAATTTTGTCATTCCAATACAGCGTGTGGTTAAATTTCAAACACCTGTATATGTAAACAAAACAAAATATATGTAATCGTAGTGCTAAAACATGCAGAGGTGTTAGTTTAGAACCAATCTTAGAAAGTTATATTTTTATTTCGTGCTCTATTAAAATGAAATCTTATCACTCAATTTTTATAAAACCGAATTTTATTTTTTTATATATGAATCTACATTAGCCTAACCTAATGAAAACTAAATATTCTCTTCGTTCATCTATTTACAGATGTATTTGAAATTTCGGCGCATTAACCTTTGATATTTGCTTAATTCACATTCTTCCCAAATGATTTGAAGTCTGAAGAAGTAGGTTCAACGTCTACTGAAGTTTCAGCTCTATGTCCTGTCTTCAAATATATGTTGAAAACTTCATCCTCGACTCAATAGTAACCCCTCAAAATCCTTAGTGTCAAGAGCAAAGTCTTTAAGCCTGTCATGATCATGAAGGTTGTCGGCCGCTTCGACAGAACAACTTTCACTTTCTTGATACCTTCGATTTCCTTGGTACACATCCGATATCCTAACTGCGATAAAAATACGTATCAATGAGGCACACCATAATAAATCTACACAGAGATCGATTGCCCTAAGCATCTCATTCTTTCGCAAGATACATTCTAAAATGTTCTTACTCACACACCAGCAATGTAATATCTGGAAGAGTAATTATAATCATGAACTCTTTCCATGAAGGTAGTTGACGCTGTCAAGGCATCCGAAGTCTACTAGATAAACACAGGCAACTCACGGGGTTTACTACTCGTTCCTACCTTCTTCATTCGTCATATTAACAATCTTCATAATAACATTCCCATGTCGTTAGTAAATAACACAGTGTAGGGTAAAATCGAGATGACCAGAACTTGGCAGCCAATCTATTACTGGGCCGAACACAAATTGTCCAATGTTGTCAAAACCGGCTTGTAACTTTCAATAATTTACAAACAACCTATGGATATCTCATCACCAAATGACCCTATATTCTCACGAGTCATGTTGTATGGTTTCACTCTCAGTGAAGATTCATCGCGTAAGTGATTTTAAAACTCGGCTTTACCCCAGGCCTCAAATGGAACTTATGTAGGCTATCTCTCGCGAAAGATGCTGAAAATTTTGTCAGCTCTTTGTACCTCTCCAGACTCCACCAGCCATGCTCTATCTTTATAATAGCCAAGTAAGACTAAAAATGGAGGATTGCTGCCATATCTGCTCTGGGTATACACAATCCTCTTTCCATCCTCGGCAAAATTCAAAAGGAGTTTATGAGGCCTCGTAGGCAATAAATTAATCTTCACACTCTCCCACAAATGCATCGTGGAAAGCCTATCGCTAATTTATTGCTAATTTCCTGGCAAATGTTATGATTAGTTACATTGTTTTTTGTTCTACCAGTTCGGGCATTTACAACTAAAACCCGCCATACTATATACACACGCACAAACTATTTCCAGAAATTTCGTACCTGGAAATAGTGCTAAGAAGGAAGTTCGATTCGGATATCAGTTTGCTAAGTGATGCTACTTTATGTAAAAGGCTTCTGAAAGGATTATTCCATGAACCGTACAATGTTAGAACTTTCAAATATAGGGTTAACCGTTACCTATCATACGTATCCTCAAATATCTTTCTATATCCATTATATATATATCCATTAACCAAGTATCTTGAGTGGCTCTTGGACCTTCTATTAGGTGAACATTTATTAAAAAATAATCTGCTTCAGCGTTGTGTGTATCATGCAAATGGTTTTGACTCTCTGCAATATGTGTTAAAATATTTTACAATTTTACTCAAAATTACCCCTGGAAATGCATTTAATCAAATAAATTCTACGAGTATTTATACCGAGGTTATACTGCAGTATATCATGGATAGAGGAAGTTAATAAAACATGGAAAGTTACGGCTCCCTGAAAACTAGGTGGAAATTACGGTTAAAACCATCTGGAGAACTCCAATTATCAAGAACATTTTTTTTGCTGCCAGGTAACATCTTGACAATCTCGTAACTTTACATGCATCGCTGGAACAAATTGATTCCAATTGTCTATCTGTTAATATATATGGAAATTCAAGATTATTGTGATTTGATTGCTTCTTACGCCTGAAACCATTCAGTCTGTGCATATTGTGCACTTGTTTGTGTGTTTACGAAAGGATCCATGGATAATATTTCATGCTTGTTCCTTTAACTGCAAATAAACCCGAGGATTTGCTTATTTGTTTGTCAGTAAGATATAAATAGGCAGGCTCTACGTGAAAAAGACCTGGCCGTGTTTTATGTTTTTACAATCAATAAGTTGGTGAAATATATTTTACATAAATTGATTTAATTCAGACAAAGATAATTCAAGTTGAATATTCATTATTTAGCCAAAGGTTACAAATTATAGTAATGTGTTGTAATGTTATTTTGCATTTCTAGAATTAATGTTTATTTCCTAAATATTTAGATACATTATTTGATGTGAGTTCGTAAATCCTTATGGTATTTGTGTGCAAATGTGTTATCAGCGCGTTTTTGTCAATCCTCTATTCCGCGCCGGGCTAATTACATATTTGCAGCCATTAACATCAACACCCAGATTGTTATTAGATTAAAATTACTTATTTTTGTTACTTATTATTGTTTTTGTTAATATCTGTGTACATGTAATCATGTACACAGATATTCACCAACGCACGCAGGTTTTGCTTCTGCAAGTGAGTTCATAACCTGTTAATAATATCTATTATTGTGTGAACTTAATTAATCGCAGAAGAATAAGTGAATATTTAATTTAAAAAAGTCTTATATTTAAGTGAATTTTCCTGGAAATTATCATGAAAATGAATACTATATTTCAGATATAATATTACAATAATTAAAAATAACTATTAATAAAGTACATGCATATAGTTGGATATCCATCCATTTAATGTAGAGAGTATAGATATATTTGCATGTAATTCATTGAATAAAATCTGCGTAAAGAGCAATTGTAGCATATCGTAATGAAAAATATTTTCAAGAAATAAACTCCGAATCTATGTATACCTTCATCTTAAGTTTTGCTTTAGGTTTAATATAGACTTGTAGGAATGTACTTCATTACAGTCATTAAATATCGAGAGTTAGTGTTATAATAAATGATTACATGTATCTTTATTTTTCATGTAATTAAATTCGTGGTGAATATTGCTCGTGCATCTGGAACTTCCTTTTTCTAATATAATCATCAGCAATTTACATTTTTTAATATAAATTGTAATGAAAAAACGTATCCTACTTAATATCAAATATACGTGATAATTAAAAATATTAAGTACACACAAATATAATTTAGTTCTTGCATATCAGTGACAACGTTCACTGTGGCTAAAACGAACATAATTTCCCTCGTCATGATATAGCCGGAATAAGAAAAAGTCATTTGACTAAATCATTGTACCTGTTTTATGTTATTCGTCATATTAACCAGACAATGCACCTCAGATTGTTATTTTTTTTGCAATGCTGCAAACCGATGGGGAATACATTGTCTAATAAAACGACATTAAAGTGTTGGTTGAAATCGCTTCCACATCAAATTTAGTAAATTTTTACTTAAACGTGTCGGAGAGCTGCTTGAAAAATGTCCATTATTTTTAATTGTTTGTCTATATTCACCGACAAATCTGCATATATGACCGATGTACTTCGAACTTCAGTAATAAAATTGCATTTGAGTTTTATTTTGGTCGTCAAAATGTACGTATTATTGCTTCCTCAAAATTACTAGATGATTCACTTTCATGTCTTTCGCTATTTTTTCAAATATTTTGTTGAATATAAATCGTCTTTTGTTTGGCCTTTTTTTGTTTCTCAGTCTATTTTTGTGAAATATTTACATTAAAGTCTATCATCTACAATTTTACAATGTCATTCATGGTTGTATTCTCACTGTACAACTATTTTGCCATTTCCAATTTTGTATTTTCAACTCTCATCTTTACTGTATCTTGTTTTCCTTTGGATATATTATTGATGTTTGAAGTCTTTAAAAATAATACTATATCATGTATAATTCCAATCTGATGAACAATCCACAAATAAGATTTTCTGAAAAAGAAATAAATTTTAATTATGTAAAAGTATTACAGATTCATAATTCCACAATATATTAAATACATATATGTAAATACCGAAAGTTAGGTTGAAATACATAACACATAATGTGAAAATTGTTTTGTTTAACAAAATCAGTAGATTTGCATATATTTTTGAATAAATATGTACAGTATTCATATTTTCGGTACGAAATACCCTATAGAGATAAATACGACTTTAAACAAATATTACTTTATACATGTCAATTTCACAACTAACTATATTTTTATACACGCGAACCCGGAAAGCTTGATATGTCCGGTGCTATCTAGTAAAATAAATGCTCCGACTTTTCTAAAGCTCTACGAAATTGACAGTCTAAATACTATCCACATAATGATCATTGACTAAGTATCAATTTGAGAAATTATTTCTAAATTCATAAGCTAAAGAAAAAATCAATTTGATATGCATTAGATTTTAAAAAGTCTCATTTCTTGTTAATTTTCCTCTGATGAATTTTCAAATTTCACGTGATTACTAAATAACGTTCGTAATTAAATTAGTATTAGAACTTCTGACATGCAACTCCCCTCTATCTTAAATCTCTAGGAAATATATGACCTCTTCAAACCTTTGCGATGTCAGATGTTACATCGTGGTACTCGGTCGGAGAATAAACGAATCCGACTTGGGTAGAATCTATTGACTTCAATACTAATCCACCAATTTCGATATGATTAATTGAAGAACGTGCTTCCTTAAAGTGTCAAACGATCTTGCCCTTTGACATGGTTATCGCGGAGGACTTTCCTCCCACATATGACCCGGTGCTGTACCCGACTCAATCATGCATAATCACGTTCTTATATCAAGAAGGCATGTGGTCGAATATTTCGGGGGACAAGTGGTCAGGCTGCGAAACACAATACAATTGGATTTCTTTTTTATAATAAACGTATACTAATCAATTTTAACAAATACAATTCTAAAATATAAACTGTGTTCTTACATTTTTTAACCAAACAAATTAACGTGTATATTTTTTCTAATTATATATATATATATATATATATATATATATATATATATATATATATATATATATAATGTTACATCTAACTCAATCATGTCTCTCTACCCGCTTCACTCCCTCACTTTCGTTAATTTACTTATTACTGCCCGTCACAAATGTGTAAATTTCTTTTCATTTTTCGTTTCAGCATTTGGAAATAAAATCTGAAGATCCGCTGTCCTTTAAAAGGGCTGTGGTGAAATAATTTATTATATGGAACCTTAAAGTGGTCTGTTTTTATTTAATAAATATATATATATATATATATATATATATATATATATATATATATATATATATCACTTGTCTCTTCTCGAAGATATATGCTGAAATCATACAAATAGATAAATGACACTGTTGGATAAAGCAAGTTTGATTTTCAAGACACCTTCCTACTCATATATATTCCCACACGTGGTTTAAGTGCTTGAATAATGAAAATCCTCTCTAGATAACAAATACGGCTGTCGTTACTAGTAAAACGCGTCAACAATTACTTACTTTTGTGCAAATTAACTATTTCGTCTCTCCTAAATGATTAGAATATTTACTAAATGTAGGTGGATTTTCTTCAGCAAGGATAAATCCAGAAAAAATTTAGATAAGAATTTTGTGGGTCAGTCTTTACTGGCGTAGTGTCAACAAGACCATATCATCAAAAAGAGATGTTACCATTGTTCTAGTCTTTGTGCGTGATGAGTGGTTGCATGTTCATATATTTACATATTTTCTGCCCTATATGTGAAGATCCTGTTGTGAATATTGTAACTTCAGATTCCATTCTTCTTCTTTATAGCGTCGGCGATAATGCTTCTCCACAATCTCTTGTTCGATTTAACTCTTAATAAACTTAGTCTTTTGTTATTTCTCCCAAATCCTATTCCACCATCCATTCACTAAATCTGTCCCTGTAGGTTATGCGTTGTTCTCGTCTATGTGACTTCCCTTCTGTTATGGTGAAACACACCTAGTCTATAGATAATAAACTCTCCCACCTAATATAAATAGGACTCAGTGAGGGTCGACTATGAGTCGAATACGAAAGTAGTCAGCTAGCATAACAGGATTACTCTGCGCAATTCTTATTATAACAAGTTCCTAACGTTTTTGTACGTTGAACCTATTTAGGACCGAATTTAGTCCAAATACAGTTTCCACTGCGGAAAGTAACTCTACAACACCTTCAAACTGGCATGTGAATATCAAAACTTGTAACCCTCTCTTCTCATTATGTGCCCCAGAATTTCCAAGTGCTTCTTTATGATGTTGAGTGTAAAGGTCCTTTTTGCTTCCATTGACACTAGAACTTCGACGTTGCTCACATGGTCTGTCCATGGCATTCGCAGTATCCTTCTATAAAACCGCATTTCTGTTGCCTCACGTCTCTGCATTTTTGACACGATTTGCCAACATTTATTGCAACAGAGAAGGTTTGATATTACATAGTTCAATATTCATTTCTTTGTTTCTAACGAATGTTTCGTGTTTCTTTTCGAAACAAATTTTCCTGTCTTCAGTAGTTGCACCAAATATGAGAAAAGAAAATACATACTTAATCTCCTCGCTTATATTATTTTCTCATTTTGTCTTGTTTCTTTTCACATGTGTTTACTTGATCTGTTATATGTATCTGCGTTACACTAATATTAGCGTATCATAATGTGTTTATTTTCAATCTGTCTGTGCTATTTAGTGTTGAGCACAGAATGAGTATAGCGTGACACGGATCGATATTTGTTAAATATTTAGAGCTTGAGAGATGCAAAATTGCACAATATTTATCTGACAGTCGCATTCGTTTAACACCTATCGTGTTTGGTGTAAACGACGAAAAGCATTGGATCCCTAGTGACAGCAGATACTAAGGGTGTGAAAATGATATGCTCTCAATAATGATAGAAAATTATAAAATTAAGTGTTTTAGGTCGTTGTAATATTATTAATTAGATAAAACCAAATCTAAATCATTAACTAAGTGCTCTTATATAAATATACCTAAACACACACACACACACACATACACACACGCGCGTGCGCATAGCACATACACCACTTCATCTTTTTCATTTTTTCATCTTTTACGATTGTTTTTTAGTTCTTTTATCCACTCTTGAGTAATCACCCAGGGAATGTTTCAGTGGTATAGGCATCCCTAAATCTTGTAACATTTTTACTAATTTTCCACAGACGCACCTCGTTCTTGCTCCAATTTCTTCTGATACATTCCATACGTCTATCTCTCTGTCTTTCACATACGTCGTATTTCATTTTTCTTAAGTATATTTGTGGTACTGCTTTCTATTTTACTTTACGCTCTGTCATTCAAATACTCTTCTGAATGAGTCAGTTTATGGGGCCTCTGCCAATGCACATGGTGATCAATGGTATAAGTTAAGATCTTTGCAACATGTAGACAGACACTGGTTGCCAGCAAGACGATTAATATATATTTTGTGTAGTATGGAGTGAACATTTTCTTTGTATTCACTTATTATGTATGAGATCTGGCCTATTTTCACTACCATTTTCAGATGTTTCTCTGCTTTGATGTCTTACTTTTGTTTTTATTGAAGGATGTACATTTGGGCATTTTCGGAAGGATTTTAAATTATTTAATTTATTCCATATGCCCCACTTTTCTGAAATGTATAAATAGTTTCTTTATAGCTCATTTAAAAATTATTTTGCTTGATTTCTTTAGGATTATAGAATACGATTATATACCAGGTCACTTTTGAATATATTTCAATATTTTCTTGAGATTCGTTTACAAAAAATGAGTGAACAATAATAACTGAATGATTATATTGAAACAAAGTAATTCCAGTAAACCAATACTGAGGTGGTCGAAAATTATTTCAAGATGATTCTCTGCCGAAATAGAGAAACCATGAACCAAATGTGATATCTATATTGCCGTGGAAATACTTTGGAAGAACTACATAATTTTTATTCTAGTTGTCATGGGTATTCATGACGTTGGTGATCATGGCTCGCCATAATTCCTGTTATTGTAGATTGTGATATTTTTATCTCTCCTAAACACTGTTCTGCCATTCATTTTCTCAACTATACTAGGTAGTTTGCGCGTTGTTTTCCTCTGACCCTCTTGCCTTGAATCTGTCCTGAGAGCATCCAATATACAATGCCTGCTTTCCTCATTATGTGCCATAGAAATTCCATCTCTCTTTCTTATAATGTATAAAGGTTCTTTCTGCTTCCAGTTTCTCTAAATCTGGGTTGTTGCTCCTTTGTTAGGTTAATGTTATCCTCAACATCCTTAAATAGAACGACAATTCTGTTGCATCAAGTATTTTCATCAGATTGTCCGGTATACACCGTTATATAGGAGGGCTGATATTATGTAATTGTAACGCACTCTTGTCTTTGTTTTTAATGATACTGTCCTTTTCTTATTACTTTACATATCCTTCGGAAGGCATCATTCGTTTCCCATTGCACATTCGTATTTCAGTCTCGCACTGATATTTAAATTACTGTAATAGTTTATTTTGATACCTCCAATTTGAAATTTGGATGTTGCTAATAACTATTATTATTATGTCTTCTTGCAATTGATATTTAGTCTTTTCTTCTCGCTTTATTTAACTATTTACTGTAGGATTTTCTGTAGGTTCTTTTCTATGTCTATTCTCCAAATCTTGTTATCTTCAAATACTATGTTGGTAATATTGTGGTCACCAGTGATAAATCCTGTTAGAACTTATAATTCTGTCAGAATCGACTGACTGTATAGTTTAAATAAACCCGGTACACTTTTATTTTCAGACGATTAGAAGTATGCGTTTATCGCGATTATCTTCGATCCTTGATCATTAGAAAATAAGTTATTGCCTTAACGTGTGTGTCCTTTATCAGTAGATACACTGCATCTGAAAGCTGAAAATGTCATACAATAGGACAATAACTGATCTGCGATGAAAACGTCAATATAATACGCAACTATTTAAGTAAGAATTGTTCAATATTATTAGCGTGATTGTAAGGCAACTTGGCAATTACTTTTACTTGAACGTTTGCTTGATTTTGTACTAAAACTGTTTCGACTGAAACAAATATGAGAGGGGAAGGTACAACAAGAGACAGAAAGGCGGCTAAGAGCTTCCAGAAAGCGTTCCAACCACTCAGAAATCGTTCACAACTACCGGAAGTTCATTAAGTGCAAAGAAAACTCGGAGACCAAAAATGTTAAAGATATATAAACGAAAGATTGTAAAAACCTCGGTAGGCAATCAAACATTAACGCTTATTGGTGGTGATGATTCATTTTTTGCCAAGGTTAAACAAGTGATTTTGGATGACGCCTGTTATGGAGATGGTAGGTAGGAATATGCGGTTGATTTTGTTATGGTTATCGGGATTATTATTAATTGTTGATGTTTTGTAGGCTTTACGTTTGGTCTTGTGCAGGAGATAATACGGCTATTGGAGGGGTTGAACGCGTTTTTGATGTATTCCTGTTCTTCGGACGGGGTCATTTTTAACGTAACGCCTTATTTACAATCTTACAATACTAAACGGCTCTAATATATACATATAGATAAAACAAGCCAGCAGACAGACGTATTATTTATATATTGGAATTGATAAGCTTGGATAAAGAATTTGATTTGATACACTCTTATTTTCAGAGATTCCAATACATACGAGGGGGACCCAAAAGTAACCGGAATCGTTCTCTGTGTGACAAGCCCGTAGTAGTGTAGGCTTACAAGGCTAGATACCACTTGAAACAACCCTCAGGCATCAGTGTGCTAACTGATGTCATTGTGGTTCAGCGGCTCCGTGGTTCACATTAGCTTGGAAGTGCTTCAGGCCTTTTTGTCTATTTTTACTATGGCTTAAATGATGCCTGTCGTAAACTGAAAGAACAGTTGGAAGTTGATCCAGACCTTTTTTCGAAGGTCATCACTGGTGACGAATGCTGGTGCTATGACTACGAAATGGAAACGAAGCAGCAATCCAACGTCACCACGACCCCAAAAACACGTCAAGTGAAGTCCAATGCCAAGACGATGCTGATTTCTTTCTTTGATGTGAAAGGAATTCTCAACAAAGAATTTGTTCCTCCTGGTCAAACTGTTAACCAGGGTTTTTACTTGGAAACCCTGAAGCATTTGCGGGAAAAGGTGAGAGGATAACGCCCTGACCTGTGGCAAAGTGGAGGGTAGTGGTTGCATCACAACAATGCGTCAGCGCACACCGACTTGAGTGTGAGACAGTTTCTGACCAAGAATGGCATGGCCCCACATCCCCACCCTCCCTATTCACCGAAATCTCGCCCCCTGCAACTTTTTTTGTTCTCCGTTTTGCAGATGCGTAAGAGGTTAAGAAGAAAACGACGGTGTCATTAAAAAGCATAAAGTTACAAGAATTCCAGGACTGCTTTGAACAGTGAAAGATTTGACTGGACCGGTGCATTGTTTCAAATGGAGAATACTTTGAAGGTGATAAGAATATAAACATGCAGCAATGAATAAATAAAATTATATGACACATAATTTTGGGTGTCACCTCGTATTTATCACATACTGTTTTGTATTTCTTTCATTTAAAACCGAGGACACCAAAGCGAGCATACTCTTTTCCTGCGAAACGCTTCTTTTAATAAATTTTTCTACTTTTTCTCATCGTCTTGACTATATATGGATGTATAATATTATCCGAAACCAAACACGCATCCTCAAGCCAATCGAATGGAATGTAACAGAAGGCAATTTGATGTGGGGAACTGTTTGTTTACTGTCGATGATCACATCTTTTAATGTCTTCATATTCTTTTAAACATACCAGCGGTATCAATGATATATATTAGTTCTTGTGATTAATTGAATTAATAATAAACTTTGCCGGTCAATTAAAGCCAGAAATTATTTTGGGGTTATGAGTTTTTTGAAGGAGATAATGATTTAATAATACAGATACTAATAATTAAACTCTATCTGGGGGGAGAGAGAAGTGGATTCATAATTTCCGAAGGGTATTTGAGCGTAAGTGAATATGACGGACTCGACTCTAATTTGAAATCGGATCTCCGATTTCCACTTTCGAATAATCTCTTCAGGTGCTTGTTATTGAAATTGACTCGTAGTTGCTTAACTTCGGTGATCGTACGAGAACCAATGTTTTAACGTGATATGGCCTAAGTCTGAATTTCCATCTTTACAGAATTCTCGTTGACCTATTCCATATTTGAATGCCTACTGTTCTTTGTAATGTCTGTGTTCTGTACCCTATTTATCAGCATGTCGAAAAGATACTCGCTCATTGAAATACTTTTAATCTCCCTCTTGCGGAAGTGTTATTTGTTTTAACTTCTTTCAGAATGCATTATCAGTCGGGTTGTAATTTTGGGGTTTTATACTTATTCTGAGTATACGTATAACTGGAATATATTTATCCCTACAATCCATACATGGATAGAATGGAAAGTTTCCTCATAATGATTCGATACTTTACTTCGTGTCATTTCTTGGTTTCTTGAAACCAAATCCTTTTTATTATTTAGTAGTTAATTGCTCACAACTGAACACGTTTTCGTCGGGTTCTGTATGACGTCCATTACCGAACTTGAAAACTATAACAGCCTCGTGCTTACGGATTTACGTCTCCCATGAAGATGGGAATTTCCTGCGATTGCATTGAGTCCTGATATCATCCAATGGGCTGCAAAATTTAGGAATTTAATTTTTCGTGCTGTTCGTATACAAATCTATTACAGATATTAAAAAAGATCCCCTTCAAACCGAAGAATTATATCGGATAGCTGATATTAACAAAGAACATACTTCTTCGTGCACTGCACTAGTAAGCTTTGTTATTTTTTTCATATTTTCCCAGTTTGCATATATGACCATTGCTCAGCAGTTTATAAAATGTTCATTATTTACCCTCCAAGGTTCACTTTCGCAGAAAGTTAGTATTTAACCTGTTCCATTCCTGCGTGCAAATTTCAAGCAGGTCAAAGTGGTGCATATATTTTCAACGTTACTATTTTTCTGTTACAAAAATCCGTAGATGAAAATCTGTTGTTGCATACCCCTCTTTATCTGTCGAATCTGTCCCAGTGAATATGTCTCCATTCTAGTTGTCATTGCTCAAAATTACGATGATACTTGTATACATCTACTTAGAGGACAAGGTTTACATACCAAATGGTTTGGCCCATTTCAAACCTAATTTACAATAATTTATTGGAAATGCTTTTGGGATTGCAATGGAGTAGTTATATTATCTTCATCACGGTTATTTTATTGACGTACACTCTCTAGGTCGTTGGCATGGGTGGATCAATATATGTTCTAGACTTGGACGGATTTAAGTTTTAGCCCCTACAGGTTAGATAAGGGTTCTCCTCTCTCCAAAAGAAAATGAGATGTGGAGTCTCAAAAGCCGCTTACCACTCCACAAAACAGCCTTAAAGTGCATAGTTGTAATTTTTAACATGTAAATTTTAAATTATATGTATTTCTGAACATTTGATTTGTTGAAAAGATAGTTATTGCTTAATTTGACCATACATTTCATATATATATATATATATATATATATATATATATATATATATATATATATATATATATATATATATATATATGTGTGTGTGTGTGGGAGGGTGTATGTAAATTATTTTCAGATAGTGTATCTATAAAGAACAAACCGAATAAAAATACAAGAGAAAAAATATTCTTAGCCGACGCGTCTGACGATACCTAATTGGTCTAAATTTTCTTTTTCATTTTTAAAAAATCATATTGAACGCTTTTTCATTACTTTATCGGTTTTTGATAAATATTATTTTGTCAAATGTGTGTGCCCGCGCGTGGGTGCGTGTGTACGTAATTGAAGAGATTTGGAGTGATGAATTGTATCGTATTAAATTTCTGTTGTCTGAAAATATATCCCAAAAGTTTGTTCCATTTGTATTTCAGATATCTTTATATATTTCTATCACTAATTTACTTCATTTCACTTTGAACTCTGACATAGTCGATTTTTAAAGCTGCTTTGTAGACGGGTCGAGAAGACAGTTTGTGATTATCGACAAGAGACACTAAGATCTTACTTAGGGAAGGGGCCTTCTACGAAATAATTTCTTAAAAATTCTAATAAAAAAGCCTACCATGTATTCCTTATCTACTAACAAAAGGAATTTATACAATCAAATTATATTAATAAAAACTGACCAAATTTGGCAATGTGTCAAACAAGGATTAGCACTTTTGCAAATTGAACAACCCACGGCTATAAGATCCGCAATATCAAGTACATTATGTCATCAAGAAAATGACAAAGCTCAGAGACGATAAATATCATAATTTGGCAGGTGGTCGACTCGGAGAAATCATTGATGCAATTCTCGAACATTAGGGTTAAGTTCATTTTTTTGTATTATGAAACCGAACGTTCTTAATATTCTTTTATTTGTAAATATATTAATATTCCTATTGAATAATATTCTCCTTAATATTCTCAAATCCACTGGTATATATATATATATATATATATATATATATATATATATATATATATATATATATATATATATATATATATATATATATATATATATATATATATATATATATAGTACAGTTAATATAGATTAGTTGGCATATATTACATGTGGATCCTAATAATATCAGATATTAAAATTAATCCACAAAGGGAGCTCAATGTATTTATTATAACAGAACATATATATTAGACAGCCAAAAACAACCTAAATTACCTCATGCGGGTATAAATTCATTTCAATAAACGCTAAGTACTTTGGACTTATTCAACCCTGGTGAATGAACTGTATTCGTAACTAATTCTACTTTTTTCCTCTAAATATAATTTCATCTATCTCTAAGACTATAAGGTACATTATCGAAACCTATAATTTTACAATCTATCTGAGTGTTCCAAACTTTTTCTTTTGAAGAGCTGTCTGGTATTTTAATTTTGGATTTGTAAAAGAGTTTCTAATTAATATACCAGACAGCTATTTCAAAGAAATTTTGAGAATTGAAGGAAAAGGTCTGAAACCTCAGATAGATTGGAAAATTATAGTTTCGTTCATATTCCTACTAGTCTTACATATGTTTAGAAGAGGGATAAAATAATAAGATGCAATAGTCAAAGCAAGCTTTTAAATCAAAGTAACGAATTAGTTTTAAAATGTAGACAGAGAAATAGATTTCATATTAATCTTATCTTAAAACTCCCCCCTGTTTTGAGTACTCATATTGATCATTTTTTTATTTTGTCTTTTTGTTTAATTCGGTTCTTTTTTGCATTTGTTTTTGTTTTTTATAGAAATCCAGGTATAGTTTGGTTTTCTTGATAATTTAATTTATTCTTAAAGTTATAAATGGATAATTTATTCTATCTTTAAATTGTTTACTCTTTAAATTCTTTGTTTCTTAAAAATATAAGATGTTTAAATATATTCCTCTTTTAAGTTATCTAAATACGTAAATTGTAAGTATAATTTTGTATTATCTAGTGGGAAACTAAAATCGTTTTATATATATTTAAAGGGTTTTCTTATATATAAACTCCCTTTTCGGCCCTCCATTAATTTCAATTAAACACCTCATTCTTCATATAACCCGAATTTAGGCTCATAAGGTTAATATCCGGGTTGAATCTGTCGAGCCTCTACCCCGTTTTAAGAGAGATACATTCGCTCGACCCCTGACCACTGACTCGGGCATTGTGTTTGACTGAGGCGTCATTTTGTGTAGGTTCGGTATCAATTTCTCGACTACTCTCTAAGCTAAATTCTAGGTCTCTGATTCCGATACAAATACAATCCATTCACCAGGACCAACATACTTAGCGTTGGTTGAATAAGTTTATACACATATGATGTAATTCTGGATATTTTTGTTGTGTAATTAATATATATATATATATATATATATATATATATATATATATATATATATATATATATATATATATATATATATATATATATATATATATATTCAAGTTTCATTAAAAACGACAGACAAGGTACTACGGTTAAGTTTTTTATTTAATTTTTCTTGTGTTCCAACAAGATCTTTCTTTGTTGGACAAAGGCCAAATGTTTTATTTTTCCGAGCGCATTCGGCTATATCTTTAGCCATTATCAAGGATGTTTTGATTTTTCAGCTTAATTGAGTGTGTGCATTATGTATATGTCTTAGTGTGTAGTAGTGGTGTTTTAATTTCCAAATACGGTTAGCACGTTGTGGCTTTGTTCGTAGTTTGTTAAGGGTAGGCTTTTTCTTTTTATTATTAAAGCCTCCATTATTTTTAACCTTTTTTTACAGGTGGAAGCAATTAATATATTTGTGTTTTCTACTAGTATATTTCTAATGGAGTCTGGTAAATGTTTGTGTGTGTTTAAATGGGTTCTAATGGAGCTGTGATCGAATAGGTGTAACGTAAGACGTCTGGATAAGCATGTGGTTGTGTAACCGATGTAATTATTTATGAGTCCGGTTTCGTTAGGAACGCAGTTCCCTAAGGGGCATTTGAACTCATAGATAATATTTGTTCTTTGCAATTTTGACTTAGCAGGTGTGTTGTTATTTTTGAGGATGAGGTTAGCAGTCTTAATTTTTTTATAATAGATAATTAATTTGATTTTTTTATTTGGGTCGATTGGGGCGGTGTATTTCTATATAATATGTCTTAGTGAGGATTCGTCTTGTTTGTAATTCTTATACATTTGTTTTTTTGTAATAAATGTGTATGTGATTTTTGACTGTGTGTTCACTTTCAGTATTACTTACTTTAGGGAGAATATATATATATATATATATATATATATATATATATATATATATATATATATATATATATATATATATATATATATATATATATATAATATGTGTGTTCGTGTGTGTCGACTTTGTGTTCAAAACCTAGAGGCAACAGCGCATTCAAAAAGCGATCAGATGATGGGAGTCAATAAATGTAATCACTTTGAACGTTCAATTCTCCCACTCTTATCTTACAGAATTTTAATCCCCATCTCAAACATGGTGTTATCGAAATCTTTTGTTATCGCCGACGAGAAAAATAACATCGTCAATTCGTCTGTAGATTCATTTTTGCGTTTATATGCCTGCACGTATTTATGAGTGTTGTCTGTTGTAATTTACTGATGGTGTATTTGTGATTCTGCTGATTTATGTTGCGATTAAACTTGCTACATTCTCACCTTAGGACCCTTAGTTTGTCACAATATATATAAATAAATTAAAATACAATTTTAATAAATCGACGACGTTCATAAAGCAAACAAGTTTTATTGGAAAATTCAGCTTCTTGCATTAAATTATACACCATTATCAGGAGTGTCTACGAGATAAGACTGACTAATTCATACATCTATATCCTAAGCAAGGCCTTTTCATTTTAGGACATGATACGAATTTGCGTTCCATGTTTTGATAAAATAGTAATGGAAAAAAAAAATATAATATGCGGTTCTAATACAATGTATTTAATGATACACTGAATCCTAGAATTAAATTTCAGACTGATTTTTGCTCGGTGCCCTTCATAAAACATGACTCCATGAAATCTGTACGCAGGCTTGTTTTAAAATACTGGGTAAAAAATATTCCTGCATAATATCATACAGCATGTAACAAGATAATTCGAACGTTCACACAATAATTGAAATAATGACTAATCTGGAAAATATATACATTATGCACATTATGCTAAAAATGTTCAAGTGAAAGGATATTCGCTTAACATGCAGTGAGACATAAATAATTTATTGAATATAACATTAAACTGAAAAACAAATAATTTGTTCTTTAATAAATAAATTGAAACGAAGGTGAAGTGGGGAAAATAGATCGTTAAATTATGAATAGAGCACGCATAACATTCTCCATGAATGTCGCATGTCAACTGAAATTGGGAAAGTCTTAACCTAACATTAATATTATATCAATTTATTTTAAGACATTATGTAATCTAGACATTTTAGTTTTATCTGATGCATGGTTGAGATAATTGTTCAAAACGTAAGAAAAATTGCTTATCTCCTACAAATTAAATAAATATATATTAAGAAGTCAAGTACATATAACAATTTCCGTAAATTGTATAGTTTAGCACGAAAAACCCTGTATTTAAACAATCAATATCTTCACATATCCATTCAATACTGATAAAATTATCTCCACTATTATTATGATATACTCCTATGAATTGCTCTTGCTCTGCATTTTAAAATAAAATATATTTCAATGAGACCGAATCATAAATCGATCACCTGATCCAATATAAAGGTAAGTTAATTATAACAAGATATTTCTGTACAATGCTTATTGCTATGCCGGTAAGCTACAGTAACATGTAAAGTTAGAACAATGATTTTTATCAAAAATAATAAATTCTTAGTAGATAGTGAGGTATTTTTGTGCTCATCGATAGAATCAACCAGAAACGCCTCGAACAATCTATGGAATAGTGTGCTGAGGAAACTTTCATATATGTGACTTCCAAGCAAATAATCTCCAACTCCAATTATAAATTCTGGCGGCATGATATATGAATTTACAAAGGGGGAATCACGATACATTAAAGAAATGGAAAGAAGGAATGAGGCGGTTGAGATATCGAAAGTTCAAGGTTGGTAATCAAATGAGACTTTGAATGACGTAATTTTACGTTTCTATCCAAATACGCTCTGAATGAATTTGCATGTACACGACACATTCTCAAACAGAAATCACTTCTCTCGTTTTTATTTGATGGTTGGTTAGTTGAACAGATAGATGTGAATACGAGAGAAAAGTTCGAGTTCAACTTGCTCTTGACGTTCACGTACGCGCAAATACTCATGGGGAAGTTAAATTTAATCATTCCTTCACATTATAGGATTGCTGTTACAAAATCATTATCTCTCAAAAGTATTTAATGAAATATTAATCGTAAAATAGAATTCTAACAATACAAAATGTATGTCGGTTTTAAATAATCCACTAATGGTTGATAAGCCATAAAATAAAAATAAACAATCAATTGCTCATTTTATCGAAATATCCTTAGGTTTAATCATTTTAAATATCCTTAATGGATATTATACAATAATTACCTTATACACACTTCTAAGTCCTTATCGTATAGATGGACATATGCGCATTTGGCAGGAAACTGAACTTTCAGTCCATGATCATGCGCTCCGTTATGTACGATCCATGCATGTGGGTCTCATACGAATGATCTATGAGACAATATCGTAAAGTTACGTTTAATGTTTATTTTACACTCGTGACAAATTTCGATGGAAATCAAATATTTCAGTTTTTCAGTTTTTAGATGTTGATTAGAAATCGACTTTCCCTCCTTGTTGAGTCACAGTATTTCTACTTTAGTTTACCTACACTTCAAAAACAAAAGTATGGAATCTTTAACAATATACAAATTATATCATACCGTGTCATCAATTGTCTATGAGGACACTGTGTAACGCAAGGCCTAAACTCATTTACATTCTTACAAGAGGTGATTATACTTTAGCCAACTTCAATTATTAGCAATAGGTTTGAGCCAATAAATCTTGCCAAACAAAACTTCGAAATCGGTTTGAAATCGCCTGACTTTAACGTTATTTATCTCTTTCTAAGATAAACGAAAAATTCACGTGCAGGAAAACTCCTTCTAAAAATTCCATTATTAAAATCAATTGTTCATATTGCCTGATGTATTTTTCTTTACGTTTATATTGGGCTATTAAATCTTTTTACTTTTCATAAGACAAAAAATGCTCAGAATATAGAAAAAGGAAAAATAAAAGAATGTACTTGGTAATCGTCTGTTTTGCAAAGTTTTTATAATAGCGAGAGAAAGAGAAAGAGAGAGGGGGTGGAAGAAATGGTGAACTGTTCCACTTTTTAAGTTTACTATATGAAATATATGAACAAGTACAATTCCATAAAAATACGAAAACATGCGAAAGAACTGAGGCAATTTTTTTGGAACTGATCGCTAGTAGAAGCAACCGAATCATGCCGGTGTGATGAACAAACGACGACAATTTCAGAATCTTGACGTTTTTAAGATGACAGTATCTCGAAATCGCTCTTATTGTAGTGGTAAGTGTTCAGTAATTCCTTCAGTCCATATATATCAAATACTCACTGAAATGTTTTGTTTTCATATCTACGGTAAGTTACCCGATTTGAAGATAAGAAATGAATGAGAGTTTGTATTGGAATGTTGTAAATATTAACATTTATTCAGTATTTTCTTCATTTCATAACATTGCTTAATTATAGAATCTTTGTTAACTATTTATTCCTGTATTTATGGAATGTTTGGTAAGATCGATAAGGTAAAATTCGAAGCTGCTCTCACAAATGAGCTTCACTCTGTTGTTAACTGGCGCAAGAAACGGATTAACTTTAGCATCTCCAAAAGTAAACTGCTTTCGTTCAATTGTCTTAGTAACCTTTTCGGAAGATGATGCAATATCTGTTATTATTGGAATTTCATTGAGACTTTAAATAATAGTGACAAATCTAGTGCATTCTCAGTTAGAATGCCATTATGACAAATATGTTGAATATGTTTATTTAAGTCAAATGCAGCGATTCCGTCGTTAAAAATAGAGGACATGAGCATAAGCACCAATCAAAATAACTAGTGTTATATACGAAGAGAAACGTTGATCTATTTTGTTAATGAAATATGAGAATACCCATATTTTACATGAATCGACGTAAATTACAAGACGCGTTCACTTTAGTGTGAATATCATCATACGTAAAAATAGAATCACCCCATGTAAAGCGGTCTTGGCTATTGTCTCTTTTGGCCCATATATATATATATATATATATATATATATATATATATATATATATATATATATATATATATATATATATATATATATATATGGGCCTAGTGGAAAGCAAAATTGTCCATTTATTAGATTACGGTGTTGTGTCTTAGAAATGGTTAAATATAAACCTACTGGAATACTCCGTGGCTTTTTTTACACTATTGGACTATACTTCGAGAAATAAGAATGTATAAACACTCTCCACGCTTAACTGAAGAAGCGTAATGAAATCGATCATAAAAGAAAATGACATGTTCATCATTAATTAGACTTATTTAAGGATTGTAAGCTCATGAAGGATTGAAATTAAGTTTACACACACACATACACACAGAAACACACACACACAGACACACACACACACACACACACACACACACACATATATATATATATATATATATATATATATATATATATATATATACAATAGCGAGCATAAAGATCAGAACGATGTTAAGCAAAAGTCTAAGTGTGAAATAATATTTTATTTTAAAGATTCCAATTTTTTCAAGGAAAAATGAGGATATAAAGGTAAATTATATTATTCCAAAATATAAAGCTCAATAAACTTATTTTGATAAAATTATAAGAATAATTATATAACATTCGAAAAAATAGATGATCAAAAACATCAGAACGATTAAATAAATCCATAAAATTTCATAATTATTTTGCATTATTGAAAAAATTTTTAGTGTAAGAATATAAAATAGGGTATTTTACTAAATTACATCGGCTTTTACTGGCTCTTGCATTGTAAACATGACGAAAAAAATCTGTCACGCCATTGGAACTTAGAAAACTGATAGTCAAGTTATGTAATGAAGATAAACCCTCGACTGGGGATATTTCAAAGACTGTGGGGAAATCTAAGTATGGGGAAGACTGTGGGGAATTCATAGTATTTTAAGAAAACTTGAGGAAACTGGGTCATGTGAAGCCAAGAAACCACCTGACAGGCCTAGGAAAACTACTGCAAGGGAAGACAGATGGATTGGTAATGAATCAAAAAAGGATCGATTTGCGACAGCAAACGCTATCTCTAAAAGAACTAATGTTAACCTTGGCATTAAAATACCAAGGCACACTATTTCCCGAAGATTTAATGAAATAAATTTGAACCTCTAGTAGCCACTACGAAGCCTTACATTTCTAAAAATAATCAAATGAGCTGAGTGAAATTTGCCACTGAACACGTCATATGAACAGAAGAACAGTGGAATTGTGTTCATTTCAGCAATGAGTCAAAGTTTATCATGTTCGGTTGTGAAGGTAGAAGGTTCGTTTGACGCAGTCCTAAGGAACGATATTCGCCTCAGGGCATTAAAAGCAACGTTAAATTTGGAGGAGGAAGTGTGATGGTGCTTGGCATGATTTCATTTGCTGGTACGGGACCTCTTTGTTAGGCTACACGGTAAAATGAAGGCAACTGTATACAAAGAGATATTGAAGAAACATGTTGTGCCTAATTTGAGAACTGCAATTCTGTATTTACCAGCTGTATTTACGCAAGATAACGCGCCGTGTCACACAGCGAAGTCTGTTAAGACATTTCTTTCTGACGAGGATGTTACTGTTATGGAGTGGCCTGCTCAGAGACCAGGCATGAATCATATTGAGAATATTTGGAAGTTAGTAAATGAAAGAGCTAAGGAAAAGAATCCAACAAACGTCGAAGAAAGAGGAATGGGAGAAAATATCCGTTAATGAAGCAAGACATTAATTCGCTCATGTAGCAAAAGATATCAAGCTGTTATTGCAAGTAAAGGTCTACAAGTACTAATGAATTATGAACGCTATTTTCATTTGGATATGATGTATCTATTATAATAGTATGATTTTGCTAATCATTCTGATGTTTTTGATCATCTATGTTTTCGAATGTCATATAATTATTCTTATAACTTTATCAAAATAAGTTTATTAATCTTTATATTTTGTAATTATACAATTTACCTTTATATCCTTATTTTTCCTTGCTAAAATGTTCTATGAAGCTTTAAAATAAAATGTTATTTCACATTTAGACTTTTTATTAACATCATTCTGATCGTTATGCTTGCTACTGTATATATATATATATATATATATATATATATATATATATATATATATATATATATATATATATATATATATATATATATATATAGTGGTGGTAATAAGTTTATGAAATCCAATGAAATTGTTAATAATCTTGTTATTACTGCACAAATTCCTTTGGAAATTAGTGTGTGGTACCTAGATCCGATGGTATCAGTATACATAATCGATTTTCTAAAATCTTTGCGCCAAAAAAGTTAAGAAAGTTATTACGTACGTTATTAAGAAATTTATTAAATACGTTTTCGAGTGTGGAAATAAGCATAAGGCAGTTTTGAAAATTTGTATTTAATAGCAAAATTGTACAAAAGTCAATATTTACATTTATTCCCATTCAATTGTAATACTTCAACAAACCTGTTTTGCATTGAATCAATAAGTTTTCTAATAGATACAGATGGGATTTCATTCCAATACTGTTTAATGCAAGATTTTAGAGTTTCTCTATCTTCAAATTGACGTTTATGTTTGTATCCTCTTCTGGAAAAGATTCCACACAAATTTTCTATTGGGTTTAAATATGGAGACTTAGTGGACCAATCCAAAACTTCAATATGTTTTGATTTCAACCAGTCTTTCTTGAGCTTAGATGTGTGTATGTCCTGCAGAAAAATGGCATTTTTGATGTCTAGACGATTCATAAATGGGACAATACTTTTTAACAAAATATTGAAGCAGAGATTTTCCCCTCACATCACGACTAAATCAGCCTTTCCAGACATAGAAAAAGCACCCCAGTTGCTTCTCCTTTCTTAAATCATTCCAATAACACTGGTAGCCGTCGGACCCAACCAAGTTATAATTTTTCTCGTCAGAAAACACCACGGTTTCCCATTTCTCCTTTGTCCATGTTACTTTTTTCTTTACCCAATCTACACGCATATTCTTGTGTTTAGCCGTTAAAGCAGGGGCTCTCTTCCCGTTTCCATACACGAGATTTGGCGATTCATGGAAAAGTTGACGAACTATTCTTAAAGTGATGTGTAAATACCGAGATTTTAAATTGTAGATTGTAATTTAGATTGTAAATCTCTTGAGCTTGATTGTCCTTTAGAAGCTTCTCGAAAAAGTCAAAGTCTACCTGCAATTGTAATTTTAGATGAACTGGACGTTTTCAGGTGCCATACGATTCAGAGTCATTTATATAATTTATCCCAACTGTTCGTGACCTCGACAGTTCTCTTGCATTAACACATAGATTTTCCCTCCAGTTTATAGTCAGAGATTTACCCTTTTTCATTTTCATTAAGGGGGAGGTTCCTTGGCATTTGGCAGTAACTGTATTCAATTATGAAATGTTTAAATAGGACACACGTGGCTTAAAATCATGATAAGAGTCTTTTTATAATCTGCGCATGCACTTATTCTTCCTTTGGCATTCTAAAGTAAACCAGATATGCAAATTTTCAAAACTTTCTTATAATTATTTCCTCCCTCGAAAACCAAGTTTTGCTAATGACATTTTTTGGGGGTGGAAAGTTGTTTTATATATATATATATATATATATATATATATATATATATATATATATATATCCTTATTTCCACCACTACATATATATATATATATATATATATATATATATATATATATATATATATATATATATATATATATATATATATATATACCTGTCCTGGCGTAACTAGGTTCCTGACAGGTTACACGTACGATTTAATTTTTAGTTTTTGCCAAACGTCTTATGGATTGAATTGGATCTTTTCTAATTGATCTCTAGTATGAAGGTTGGTACAATTACTGAAGGACTGAATTCAATTTTCCTCTCACCATTGCTCATTTGGGAAGACAGAGGGGCTGACATAAAACGCTTTTAATCTGCTCTCCTTCTATCAGAATAATTCAAAGAGATTTTCAGTGATACTTAAACAAATGGTGTCAAATAGCTAAACGTCTTATCTAGAAATCTGGAAAAAAACTCAATTAGTTCAGTGTTTTTTAGATATTAAACATTTTGTGAGATGCAAAATTGTGGTGTTACATAATTTGGGAAGTTTTGCTGTTACGCCATGTGTGTGTGTGTGTGCGTGTGTGTGTATGTACCCTCCATATATATATATATATATATATATATATATATGGAGGGTACATACATATATATATATATATATATATAATGTCGAGGTCTATTATAAACATTGTCTAAACATTTGATACATTTTGGAATATACCCGTCAGTTCCGTTTTTGACGTAATCCATTGCGGTTATCATCACTGGAACACTTACCTTGCTTCAGCACCAAGAAAATGAACATATTGTTTATACATCAGGGATTATGTACATATTCTGGGAGATAGCGAAATATCTGCAGTTGGAAACAGTTTTGAACAAGATTAGAATATCCAAATGCTCGGCATCGATGATTTATGTCTTCGTGCAATCAACGATGGATTCATCGTAATTACGTTAAACCAGTTTGAAACACAATGTTGATGTGAATATATGGTCGTGTTTTCGAACACATTCCAACACTGCCGTTAGCTCAGACCGATATAATAATGAACTCAATACATTGAGAAATTGACTAGAAGGATGTATGGATCCCTGTCCTGTGAGTGGAAAGCGAACGCTGCAGTTATTCGGCAAAGCGTAAATATCGGTATATTCTATGCCATTCTAATTCTCCGTACAAAATATATTTTACTGGAGGTTTATATACTTTTAAACCGATTCAGACTACGTATAAATAAGCGATATTCTTATGTCATTTACGCGTATGTTTTGTTATGGAGATCGTATTAAAACAGACATATGTGAAAAGAAAGCTAATCATCGACTTAAAGCATTTATTTTGACATTGATTATCGGACGATATACTTGTTGCGGCTACGTTAGAAATTATTTTAAATATAGTTGGGTTATTTAAGTAAATTAAACATTTCCATTCAAACATAAGTCAAATGTATAATTGCGAAATGACGTATCCCTATCTATACGTAAACATTTCATTTTACAATAAATTTTAATATAAATTTATTTGCATGGCTAAATAGTTTGATGGAAAATATATTGGTTTGTTCTCTTTGTAATGAAATCATAGAGAGAAATTAATGACATCCATCTATGCCGCACCTGCAAACAAACTCGTTAAACTTAACATCTGTGATAGACAACGATTCCTCTAAAATGATCACATAAAGCTATCAAGCAAAAACAGAAATACATTTACTCCACAACATAAACATTATCGATATTTTATATACTTCTGAAGGGGTTTGTGTGTAAATATCCAGGTTGTATCAGAAAGCTTTCTCAAGAAATAATTCGAGCAACTAGAGTCAACTATATCTAATATAAATAATGCTTATGAAGAAAGTATTCATTACAAATGCATGCTCGTAAAATTTTACATCGCCAATTTTCAAATTGATGCCCGTTTTCAAAACGAGGAAATGGGATCACAAAAATTAATCGGTATTTCGTGTGGATTCTAGGATTTTGTGAAAATTCCCCATCACCCTTTCTTATTTCATAGGGGTTGCTGATATTCTTTGGCCCATCGAGTCCAGTACCATCAGCTTCAAATTTAAATTCTAATTCGTGATATTGTAAGCCAAGAGGGTGAATCTGAATTAAACTCTCTTCGATACAGCCTTTGGTATATCAAGTGGATTTTTGTTCATGTAGTAGCATTTCAGGTTGACGTTTCTTTGTACAAATCTAAGCCTTGATGACATTAGAAATAGTAACGGGTAAATCTGAAAAGAAAACAATTTCAAATTGTGGATACATTATTTGCGACAACCCGTGTTTGCTTATCAAATGTTTCTTTACCATACTTACTGCTTTCAGTTATACTACGCGAAATTGAATATATGGTATATATATATAAAATGATTAATCTCTTAGGATTTACCTCTTTCTAGAAAACACACGCTCCATTTCTTCTGATCAAATATTATTAATTAAGAAAAATATTCTTCCAGAGGAATAGAAGCTGCGTAATCTTTTGTAAGAAAAGCCACGGTTCGATCAAGAGTGTTTTATCGCTCGGTCACGCAGAACGATGAAGAATACAAAGTACATTTTCACATTTATCAGGAAGCACTCTCTGCACTGAGATTAGTAAATAAAATTGGGGAAATACAATATGAACATACCTTTCCGATTATTTCTGATCAAAATTGTCTGGATGAATGCCTGCTGCCTAATCTTACATTACACACATGCACACACGCACACACACGGTAAACGTAACGTCTTACTTAATTTTCATTGAACAATAACAAATAGCAGTAGTTTAAGAAAATTTCTAAGTATTGTCACATCAAAACAACATTATTTATTATTATTAACAAATTAGTTAACATGTTCAAAATGCTCCCATTTTTGTGGATTTTTTTATGTTGGAAGATAAGAAATAAAGGGAAATCAACGAATGCCTCACCCTCTTCAGTTTTCAATATTTATACTCTTGATAACCCATTGTATGTTCCTTAATGTGAGCTGACATGTTCTTATGCCAAGAGATGATTGCTTGCGCTTTAGAGTGCACCGACATTTCCGCTTTTGACGGTTGCAGACAAAATATCACGGAACTGTAGTACGATCAAGCATCTCTCAAAGAAACAGCAAAGAATTAGACACATGAAGCCTCGATACGCATTCAGTGAAAATGCCAAGAGATTTGAGGGAAATGACAGGAAATTACTGAAATGTTAGTTGAGCGATAGGTAGTTTATAGTTACATGATGAGTGTATATGCGTTAGGTACAACTAATACGAAAATTATAAGATATGAAATAATCGAGATAAGGGCAATTTGTAGAGTAAATGAAGAAAACATTTTTAAAAGAAATTAAATAAAGGAAAAATGATAATTAACAAATACAAACGAGAAAATATGAGAAAAAATATAGCGCATACCGTTTGCGATTCGGAATGTGAGGATGCAATTTTGAAACAGAAGTAAACCAAGATTTTTGTGAGAGCTAAACTAATATGAAAACAATGAATTGTGCACACCAATAAGTGCGCATTAATCGGAAGGAAAATCGTGATGTACTAAAAAATATTTATATCCAGGACACTGAAATTCCTCTTAGTGAGAACTTTCTCTGAATGATAATGTCTTCAGGAGTATAGCAATTCTCACCACGCCTAACATATTGCCCGTTGGTGAAACTATTTAACACATAGTTCAGGTGGATGGCCGTAGAATCTGAGGAGTTAATCCATCATTTAACAGCTCTGCATTCTACCTACCCACCTCACCGGATCAGGTTCTGTTGGAAAACTGGTTTCGTTGTCAACCTATCCTTTTTTAATTCAGTGTTGTCCTTCGAAACCAGCTACCATCAAAGATTAAAGAACGCAGCATATCTTGCTATTTACCAAAGATCTATATGAAGCGACGTATTCACAACTTTTCCAAGGGTATTTTATGTAAGTGAAGGTAACGAAGTCGACTGGAACTCGAACTCGGCTGTCCTCAAGAGCTTCTACCCTTTACACTCGGTTGCCCCCACGCTGAAGAAATAAATCTAATTGTAATATTCCATGTACGGAAATAATGCAATCGATTCCAGGTGTATGTTACTGTGACATTTTGTCCAGTTTGTATTCAATACAATTTTAATAATTTTTAATGGCTTGAACAAGTATATGAGATATACATTGTTCCTCACTTGGCTGTACGTATGGCTTTTGCAGTTCGAGATATACTGCAATGAAACCAGATTAACAATAAATAAGATACAGCCTTATATAGTTTAATTATCACCGTTCCGTTCCTGCAGATATTGACGGAATGAAATAAAATGTGACGCAATAGATTATGGTTTTTCGTGGATGCGGCGGACATGGATTGCAGACAAGATATAGTACTGTTTCATTGGGGAATGAAGTGTGTGTAGCAGAAAAATTAGCCACTTGTATTACGAGTTGGCAAAACGTTAAGAAAGGAATTATGACATCTCATGAGATCCGAATTCAACGATAGTGACATTCAACACATGATTGAGCCAACAGTAGAGGGGACCATACTCTCGTTTAGGCCAGTCCTCGACCACAGCATATTACCATTATTGACATTAGTTAGTGCACCTCATGTGAGTTACGAAATATGACAGCAGAATACCGTCGCTTGTTCATAATTGTATGGTTTAAAATGCTAACTGGAAGACGAGTTTGTTTAGAAGAGCACCAGTGTAACAGATGCGGGTTTGTAACTCACTGATGCACGGTAATTGTAGAACTGCAATCGAGTGATATGTGTTTTGGAGTTCACAAGTACCTAACAGGTAACAGGTGTCTGTCTTGACAAATATGTCTTACACTGATGTTATGGCAAAATCTCCCTACCTCTTTACGCACACCCTGTTTCCTGGAGGTGAAGTTTAATGACAGAATGAATGTTTAATCCCATAATAAAGACAAAATAGACACAACACGCTTTAATCTTTGTCTCAACGAAGTGAAAACTAAGTTTAAGACCGAAAATGAATTCAAGATCTTCAAATTGTCGAAAAAGAAAGTCAAAATCGGGTAGACTTGAATAAGCCTCGAAATATGCTAATTGTGTGCATTCGAGCCGTTGTTACCCCAATAAAAGAACACGACTTTGAACATTTATTTGCTCTTTGTGAACAAATTCTCTTATGTTGGACTTGGGAGTCTGACTCATGACTTTTGGAATTACGACCTTGGATACAATATTCTTTAAAAAAATTAAAACATATTGTTTTTACCTGCGTTTTAATTATGTGATTCATTATTTCGGTGTATTCATTATGGTTATTTATATTTTCATGCAGTGACTAGCAAGATCGACGTAAGTACCGAGGAAATTTTGATCTAATAATAGATGGAGGGAAATAAGTTTCTTTGAAAGCATGCATCTAGTGCCACAGAACTGCTGCCCTCATCTCCAAATTTATTTTACTCTTCACCAAAAAAATATCCAGCAAAGATCTGTCAACCGTGGTTAATCCCTGGATGCACTGCAGACATAGATCACCGGAACCACTACTTCAATATCTATCGCAAAGTCCGGTGTAGTCTGGCACTTACTCCGAATAATATACTGTCTTCAGAATCACGCGCCCAGTTTCGGTTTGATTTTTTCCCAGGAAATTGCCGTCATATTTTATAGAGAAATATGCCAAAACGTGTTTTCACGTTTGCTATTTAGCGGGAAATTCTTTTGATTAAGTTATGAAATGTGAAATCTCAACAGATGTGCCTCTTATTTCTCATCTTTTATTATTTGACTTTAAAAGAATAATTTAAAGACGAGTTCGTTTCTTTCATTTTCTTTCTCATGAGATATACTGTTCCAGTGAGAACAACAATTAATTAAACAAATGTATCTCAGTCTTCGGTGCAAAAGGGTAAATAAGTTTAAGGAACTTTGTAATTCAACTATGATTTTACATAAATTATGAGCGATGTCCTTTTTCTGCAAGTATATCTACAGGAGAAAGATGTGTCCGTTCCATCAAACAGCATGCTACATTGAAATAAAGAATTTTTAAGGGAATAAGTAGATTATAAATAAACACGGGATTTCGAAATGCTTAAATTCAAGCAGGATTTTATCGAGATTTGGATATGATTTCACAGGACAATAAAGAATACTGAACTAAGGAAAATATAAGAATCTAAATAAATTGATAATGCATTAGAAAACAAATGGAATATTGAATAGACAGAAAATATGTAATACCGCAAAATGGTAGGGAAAATTGAAGGGAATCAGCAATGTTTAGAAAAAAATTTTAAAGAACAAACAGTTAATTAAATTTATCAATATATTGAAACATTTAATATCAGAAGATCTAATCGATATTGAGAAATTTGGGATGCTGCTCCCGCTGTAGGTCTCGATAAAATCTAGAGACTAGAATGCAATGTTCGCATTCCCACAGATGGGCCGTGGCTTTCCTCTGCCGATTCTACAAGTATTGTAAGTCACTCAGAAATTTAAGACCACTTGACAACTTTTTTAAAAAGACTGTACTCCATGGAAACATTTAAGCATTTCTTACTTAAGGTTACTAATATTCTAATATAAATGTTATGTAGACAAAAAGTTTTAATCCGAACATTTTATTGAGAAAATGATATTTTTATAAAATGAAGCGTTTTACACTTGATCTAAAATATAAGACCAGAGACACAAATTCTACGAAATTTTAAGAAACGTGTACGAAAATATTCAACAACCAAATTTAATAATAAGTTCTACCTCCACTGGTTTTGATGACTTCAAACTTCTTTGGGCATGCTAGACATTAGTGTTTCCATTAAGCTGCGAGTAATATTGCCCAGCTTCTGAAGATAGCTTCACGAAGTTCATTTTTTGTTGAATATTGTTTGCCATTTCGATAAAGATCTCTTGCCATCCATCCCAAAAAAATTTTCAATTGGGTTCAAGTTCGTATGAGCATGCAGGATATCTCAAGATATTGTAGAAAGGTCATGGTCCGGCATGCAGTGTAGATTGCTGCATTATCCTATTGGAATAACCATCACACAGACGATGGTCCTCCGTCACCAACGATGCTTTTTGTAGCATGCTAACATAACCATCGCTGTCTGATGACCCTGCACCACCTGGAACTCCATCGTCCCTCTGTAAGAAAAGGAACCCCATAAAATTAAGGAACCTCTACCACTATGACGTGTGGAGAAAATTTCAGGAGGCATGTTTTTGTTATGCCAATATCGTTGGAAGCCATCAGGACCATCTAGATTGAATTTTTTTCTCATCAGAAAACAGGACTTTCTTCCACTTCTCAATGTCCCATGTTTGGTATTCACGACCAAATCTTAAACGGTTCACATTGTGACGTGGAAGCAGCCGAGGAATTTGTTTGCGTTTTTTATTTACCATGCCTTTTTTTCGTAAATGTCGTCTGATGGTTACTGGACTGCAATCAGCATCTGTGGCGGCCTTAATTTGACTAGAACAAAGTCTACAGGCTTTCACAACAACCCGTCTTATTCTCCTACTCAATGCCGAACAAATTTTTGGGGGCCTACCATTAGACTTTGCGTTTCCATAATGTGCATTGTCCTTTAGAAAGTAGAAAAAAACAGTTTTACTGCGATTTAACTTACCTGCGATCGCCCGCTGTGACAAAATGTGATTATGAAAATCTAGAATTCGATCACGATCAACTTCGGTAAGTTTGCTTGCTTTAAGCATGGTGACACCTTTACGCAGTGATTTCTAATCTCTAACTGAACTAAAAACATTGGAATTACCCTAGTTCTAACAATTTATACTCCCGGTCTTATAAGTTTGTTCAAGTGTAAAACGCCTCATTTTATAAAAATGTCAATTTCTCAATGTTCGGATTAAAACTTTTTGTCTACATAACCACTTAGATTATAAAAGAAATAATAAGAAATGTTTAAATTTTTTTCAGGAAGAACAGTCTTTTTAAAATTTGTTCAAGTGGTCTTAAATTTTTGATTAGTTGTGCATGTATGTATATATATGTGTTTATATATCTGTATATATATGTATGTGTATATATGTATATATATATGTGTATGTGTATATATATATATATATATATATATATATATATATATATATATATATATATATATGAATATATATATATATATATATATATATATATATGTATATATATATATATGTATATATATATATATATATATATATATATATATATATATATATATATATATATATATATATATATACACAGTGGTATTTGATTAGATTTTAGGCACCCTAGATTATAGTCATTTTGCCTTGTTTAATAAAGCCTCTTTTTTATTTCCAGACCATACCATGTTAGTTTCACGTCTATGAACAATAGCTGACATATATTGCAATGAAAGGTCGTGGAAATAAAGAAACTAGTGAATTTCAACAGGCCAAATTATAGGATGGCATGACAAACAGATAAATTGCTAGGATTTTTCCAGGTTAATCATTATACGGTTAATAATATTTTCAAGAATTATAATGAAGAAACAATTGTAGGGTGGAACAACGTTCAGGAAGACCAAGCATCCTGTCTGAGCGAACTAAAAGTGCAATGAGTAGAGGAGTCGTCACAAACCGTTGACACAACGTTAAAGATGTCATCAACAGCATGGAAATGTCGCCATATGCGGTGAGAATGACTCTGAAAGAGCGAGGCTATCAAAGAAGAGTTGCAAGAAATAATTCCCTGATTAACTAGGGTTTATTAATCAGTTAATCAGTTTAGTTAACAGAATCATTCGTAGGGGCTGGGCGAGAGAATTCGAGAGCAAAGATTTTTCAGTTTGTAATTTGGCCAGATTACAGTAAATTCTGACAGTTTTCGAATTAGAAATTAGTATATTTTTGGAGAAATCAGAATGAGACATGGAACATTATAATGTCTCACAATCGACCGTGAAACATGAAGGCATTGCAGCAATGGTGTGGGGCGCTGTTTGGTTTCGAGGGAAATCTGAGCTCCTTGTTGATGAGCAGTTGAAAGGTCAAAAGTACTGTCAATTATTAGAGAAAGTGCTACTCCCACTATTTGAAACCAGTCAGATTGACAAGAATGCCAATATATTTTCAAGAAGTTAGAGCGCAATGTCATACGGGCATGGTAGCAAACACCTGGAATGAATCGCAAGGAATCAAGTCAATAAATGGGTGGCCCAAATGACTGATGCGAATGCAATATAATCTCTTTGGGAGCAAATTGACTGAAGAATTTGAGAGCGTGCAACCAAAATTATGTGAGTGGCAACCCTTAGAGAAACATATGCCTCAGACGATTATTGATAATTGATCAAATCCATGAGAAATCAAATACAAGCAGTGAAACTAGCAAATGGAGGACCTGCTACATACTAGACAGAAATAAAATTTGTTTATATTGAATAGGGATTACGTACTTAAATTTTGAATTTTGGATATAGTTTATTAGCACTTGGATATAGTTTATTATCACTACAAACCTCATTTAGGGCACTATATATATATATATATATATATATATATATATATATATATATATATATATATATATATATATATATATATATATGTCTGTGTGTGTGTGTATATATATATATATATATATATATATATATATATATATATATATATATGAATATGTATATATTGTTACGTTAGACCAATAATTGAACCCCCAACTTAGATTTTACAAGTATATTTTTAATACCTTACTTATTTGCGACGAGATATGAGAGTAACAGTCGTCTCTTTATTTCTTTGAATATGCAGATTATGGAATATTCTTGTACCCGGTTAAACTATAGCCCGGTCTTGGAAGAGAACCTTCTTTTCCCCTATTTCCTGTCTGGTCTCTGATCGCAGGCCAAGCGAACGCTGCTTGTCTGATAAGTACAACTGACTCTAATAGTTTTCAATGGATAACGCCAACTAACTTTCATATGCCAACACGTGACTTAACCCCTAACAGTTTTTTTCGTGCGTTGGGATATAACAACTTCACTTAATTGTTTGCCTTCAGAGGAATCGGACGTCATCAAGAATCGAATGAGCGACGAAAGAATCCTGAACGGTACTCTCAAACGCAAGTCGTCTATACTCATGTGGTTTATCTGCGTATACTATTTGTCACCAGCAAGGACTGAACGTCATTAATCAAGGGCATATATCAGAATATTAGCAAATCCACCTTTTTTCGCTCGGAAATTTGAATGGACATCTTTTCTTTCGAACATTTTTTCTGATAACAATCAATCGACGTTGATGCTTACAATTTGTAAGTCTTAACATGTTGATCTATATATTCTATAATCGGCTCACAATATTTTTGTCTGAATTTCGTCGCATTGATATATGTTTGACCAACCAATTTTCCCCTCATCCCTTTTACTATTTAGTTTCGTTTTCTTTTCTTTAATCTAATACACTGTATATTTTATAAAGTATCTTTATTATATATACTCGTGTCATCTTCTGTTGTTCTGTGTCTGCATTTTGTTCGTTTTCTCGCTGGCTTCACCAACGTCCGGAATTGGAGATTTCTCCTCCCATCGTTCTTTTCATCAATCTTGCACTGAACACTGGGGTATTCTTGTTTATTTTTTCTATTTACTCGTTGCGTCCCGGGTATCGTAGTCCCAACGAAACGCCGGGCGTAACAATATGTATGACTATATATGTCCATATATGAATGTATGTGTATATATATATATATATATATATATATATATATATATATATATGTGTGTGTGTGTGTGTGTGTGTGTGTGTGTGTGTGTGTGTGTGTGTCTGTGTGTGTGTGTGTCTGTGTGTGTGTCTGTGTGTGTGTATTTATATATATGTACGTCTATATATATGGATATATATAAATATATATATATATATGTATATATAAATGTATATGTATATATATATATATATATATAGGTATATATAAATGCATATATATATATATATGTGTGTGTGTGTGTATATGTGCTTATATATATATAATATATATATATAATATTGGTACGTTATTATTATATTCCATATATGTATATATTCTGAATATAATATATATATAGTTATATAATATATATATATAATATAATATAGGTACATTATTATTATATTCCATATATTTATATATTATAAATAGTTTATATATATAGTTATATAATATATATTATAAATATTATATTTATAATATATATTATAAATATATATTATACATATATATATATATATATAATATATTATATATATTATATTTATAATATATATAAATATATAATATATAATATATAAATTTACAAAACCTTAGAAAGAATAGTCGATAAACGACTAAATTAGTACCTCAGAACTAATTGTTTAATTACCAAACTCCAGAAACAAAAGTGGCACTGTAGAAAACATAGTTCACCTCGAAACATTCATTAGAGGGATGTTATAAAAAGAACACGCAATAGCCATTTTCGTTGATCTACGAAAGGCCTATGAAACAACATGGAGACATGAAATAATGAAAGAGTTATGCAATATTGAATTAAAGGGCAGATTGTCCAATTTGATAAATAACTTCTTGCAAAACAGTTTTAAATTTCGTAGAGGATCTACTCTTTCGGACCTTAAAATCCAAGGAGTTCCACAGGTTTGCATTTTCCGTCACAATTTTTTGCATCAAAATTAACAGCATTGTTAAGTGCTTAAATTAAGGAGTTGGTGGTTCATTATATATAGACGGCCTTTTGATCTGGTACAGATAAAAAAAAATTCACACCACTGAACGGCAAATTCAAGTGTGCCTAAATAAATTAAACCGATGTACTACCGGAAACGAAATGAAATTCTCCCCAACCAAACAAAAGTGTATCTATTTCTGTAATTAGAAAAATGCACAATAATCCTACTGTTAGACTTGAAGGAACAGAAAGTGAAAGCATTGACCAACATACATTTCTGGAAATCATTTTTGCTAAAATCTTACTTTCACCTCCCTGCCCATTTAAAATACATGAAACAGAAATGCTACAAAAAAGTACAATTACTACGGGTTGTGGCGAACACCGACTGGGTATCTGATCGAATATCGGTCCTGAAATTGTAACGAACATTAATAAGAACCGAATTCTACTACGGATGTTTCTTATATGTATTAATCCGAAAATCCCTCCTAAAAACCCTTTACCCCATCCACCATGCTGGATTGAGACTGTCTCTGGGTGCCTTCAAAACATCGCCCATAGAGGGTTTATAAGATGAAATCCATGAGTCATTGTTAAAATTGAGAGAAGAAAAACTGGCACTACAATATTAAGTAAAACTCATATCCTGCCCAGCTAACCCTGCCAACCACTGTATCTTTAAGCTTAAACACCAAATTCTTTTTGATATGAAAGAAAATGCTATAAAGAAATTTGGTCTTTACATGGAAATTCTCATAAGCAAAACTGAAATGAATCCAACGCTAATTCATAAACCAGCATCTAAACAAAAAACAAAAAACACCCTGGTTAATGAAACTGTTGTGAGACCAATACTTCCCTACATCATGGACTCTTCCAGTGCTATATTATTATGTGAATCATGGGAGTAGCACCAGTAATGCGCAGCCGCGTATGATACCAATATCGGACACCACTGGATAGTAAGCTCTGCTTACACTATTCTTTGTAACTTTTCTGTTTAATATATCTTTCTTACCTCTAACATGTGTTCCGTGTTTTCCTTCCGTGGCCCCTATTTCGGGTCCACATCATAAACGCTCTACGATACTGCTAACGTTTACTAAATACGGTAAAATTAATGCCACCTTATCTGATTACATGCAAGAATTCCATAAATTTCAACAAGTACACCCCATTTATAAACACGTATGCACCGGTGCCTCTAAAAATCTTGGACGTAATTCGATGCTATGCTATACTTAACAAATATAACAATGCAGAAACGGTTGACTGGCAAAGCCTCAATCTTCAGTGCAGAAGCATCAGTCAGACACTTGCCTTTTGATATTGTAGAATCTAGTTGTTCAGATAGATTCATCATACTCTCGGATTCACTACCTGTACTCTCATCACTGAATAATAATTTTAAAAAAAACATGGGAAATCCCTTAATAAATAAATTACTAAATGGTATTGACACTATTTATACGAAATAAGACACCGTTATGCTGGATAACGAGCCATATTAGCATACAACAAAGAGTAAACGCAGGCCAAATGGCAAAGGAATCACTGAACATAGCCCGTCAAATATAAAGGTTCTATACAGCGACCATCCGTAGAGGTTCCACACAGTGATCAACACAGACACACGAATGACCATTAAATAAATAAACCAATCATACAAACCAATTTTATACAACCTACATAAAAACTCAAAGGAATATTCCCATATATAATCCCCGCCTCCATAAAGAAAATAACTCTAATTATTCACCTGAAAAAAAAAACAAAAAAAACCCACTTCAGCCTTAAATGTTCCACCTCGGGTTGATGTGCTGTCAAACAGATCATTAATCAATCAATCTGACTCACAGTGCGTGAGCATCTCTTACAGGGCGTGACTGTCGCTCATACTGTGCGTGTATGTCTGTGCCTGTCACAGTGTATGTGCACATGTGTGTCTGTCACATTGTGCGTGTGTCACTTCTGTGTTTCTCTATCTGTCGCATTATATGCGTAACAGTCACATTGTGTATGTGTGTCAGATATTGTCTGTGTGTCTATCACAGTACGTGTGACAGTGCCTCTGTGCTGTACTGTGTGTGTGTGTCTATCTCACCGTGTTTCTCTATTTCACTATATTTCACTCACTGTCACTCTCTTTCACTTACTATGTGCCTATCTATCACAGTGTGTGCGTGTTTCTCATGGTCTATGTGTACGTGACTCTCACTCTCTGTGTGCGTGTCTCACACTGTGTGTGTCTCATACTCTCTCTGTCTGAGTGTGTATGCGTCTCTCAGTCTGTCTCTTTCACTGTGCGTTTTTATCTCTCTCACAGTCTCTGTCTGTTTCAGTGTCGATGTCTGACTCTCACTCACTCACTGTAGGGCTCTGTCTCTCACTGTCATTCTCGCTGTGTCTTTCACTGTGTGTGTGTATGTATGTCGCTCTCAGTCTTTCGCTCTCTTTCAAACAGCTTATGCATTTCTCTCTTTCTATTTGACTGTGTGTGTATTCTCTCTCTCTGTTCACTGTGTGTATGTATCTTTCTCTCTCTATTTCGGCATGTGTTTATGTATATATCTATATATTTGCTTCACTGTGTGCGTCTATATATATATATATATATATATATATATATATATATATATATATATATATATATATATATATCTGTTTCACAGTGTGATATATATATATGTGTGTGTGTGTTTCACATTGTGTGTATGTTTCTCTGTTTCACAGCTTGTGTATGAATTTCTCGCTCTTTCTCTGTTTCAGAGTGTATGTATGTCTCACACTCTCTCTGTGTTTCAGAGTGTACGTATGCATATACTTATGTGTGTGTATGTGTGTCAGATTCTCACTCTCTATGCCGTTCACTTATGGTATGCTGATGAAATTGTGCGAATACACTACATGCTTATCTTAAAAGTGCTACACTGCTTTATTCCTCATATACAAATATAAGTCACCAATATATTTATAAGTAATTATACAGAAAATTCGTTCAAGCATTTTATGCAAATAGCTCTATTACAGAAACCATTTTGTTTATTATCCTATCAGTAAATATTAAATGTTGAAAATCACGAAATCTGCGTCAGAATGTATTTGTTATAGCTGGTATGAGAAGGAATGTACAGGCCCAGTATGAAATTGTACAGAAGTTGTGATATTGTGTTGTTTTTTTTCAATTTATTATACAAAATAATTTTTGATATTTTCCGAGTTGAGACAATCAAAAGTAAATATAAACATAGTAAATATGATTATAACAATAGTGACCTCCACATTAATCTCTTCAAATAAATTCTGAAGTGGTTTGACTGTAATGGTGAAAACACAAATAAAAATATACCTTGATATAATTCTCATCATTTCTAATTAACTGAATCGACATGGAGCAGGAAATAACGTGTTCGAAATGCAACGTATGAAAAAAACTCTCTTTCTGAAACGAATGTATTAAAATTAACATACATATTCAGGACAAATAAATTGGTCCACGAAATGTTTTCTTTTGCCAACATCTAAATGAACATTGGTTTTTCATATTATTCATTGTATGTTCTAAAATTCATCTTGAATTATTCAACTACAGTCTATCTTATTTCGACAGTTGAACACAATTACTGTACTTTTGGCACGAAGCATTCAGCATTGTTGCTAAGTATCGTTTCTTGTATGTGCAAAATAAATACGCGACACATTATTGTTCATTCGCCGCCATGTGTTCCACTTCCGAATAGTGGACATGGATCTGTTCGACCAATACATGAACTGTTGTCTGTTGTTAAGATCATAATCGGCGAACAACGGCGAAAAATCGTTCAAAAATGAATAACTTGATGCCGGAATTTTTTTCAAATGATGCGTATCGTAGTCCACCAAACTGTTTAATCTGCAGAAATAAATTAATTATAAATACGAGATATACACTTTTTCCAGAAATTAAAAAACCTTGAAATTTCACATTTTATATTATTGAAGACTGTCCAGCTTAAACTGTTTCAATGTCTTTGATCTCAAAGTCTTCAAATTAGTACTTGGCATACAATGTATTTTTCCTTGATTCTGTATGGCATTACCGTGGCAACTATTATTTGCAACATCTACGGGTAATTGAGTGTGTGATATCGGAGTATTCCCTCTATAATTCTTTTGATAGAAACTGTTTTGACAAGCTGCATTCTTTAATTCCATCAGTTCAGAAATTTTCAGTTATGTTTTGCCATTGCTACGGGTGCTGAGAAGTGACATCTTCATTCCTATCGTATTCCAATTGTAATCTGCTCATACTAAAATTACCCCTCCTACTTTACGCCCATGCATAAAACTCATTCAGTAATCATCGCGTTTTAGTGGCACTTGGCCCTCGTATTGAATGAAGAATCGTATCGTGATATTTTATTTTATTATCATCCTTCTCTAAATGAAGTATTTTCTAAAGAAACAGACATGCTACTTGAAAATGAAAACGATTTTCCCCACTTTATGACAAAATAAAACTCCGATTTCGCGTAGTTGACCGCTGCTGAGAATTATTCAAAAATTCTATTAAGATATGTTTATGTTCACATTTATGTTTACTTAGATGTACAATAATATATTGTTATAGACATAAACAATGAGACATGGATATAGCTAGATAACGTTTGGATAATGTTACATACAAATAAATGTGTGATATCTTTTTAGTAAGATTCATGCAATTTATAAAGAAAAAATAACATGATATCAGTTGTCAAAGAACAAAAATACAGATACAGTGACATATTTTTTTTATAAAAGTACTAACGCCAACAAAATATTTTCAGCAGACATGTTGGAAAAATCTTGGCAAGTGGGGCAGTAAAAGAATATATCTAATACATTACTTAACTATTTTTTGTTTCCGATTTACAACCTGATGAATATGCTGAACAATTTCACAGACGGTGCTTCTTTATTTTTGATGGCACAGATATTTATTATTTTCGATTTTTTCTAAAGGAATGAGTCTGAATGTGGAGTGATAACTAAATCCAAGTATTTAAATGCTATAAATTTTAGTATTTCCTCCATCACTTGCAGAAGGATTAACTGTAAATTAAAGATTTTAAGAACTTGAATGGTTTAATCGACAAAAGGAATATGTATGTATGTGTGCATGTATGTATTGACAGCGAATGCTGCATTAAAACAAAAAAGAATGCATTAATATTGTTGATAATTGTATAGGTCCGTGTAAAAAGTAATTTCTATTAGCAAAGGAATCTAAATCATTTTGATTTTTGGTACAAATATACTTGTCCGATTAATAATACACGTTCTTGCCATTTAAATCAAAAATTACTATCGAATTATATATATATATATATATATATATATATATATATATATATATATATATATATATATATATATATACAAAAACTGTTTCAATCTTTTAGTAATTTCCAACCTAATTTAAATTCAGCCATTCAATTCTATTTCTTTTCATACTTAATTTATTTTTTAGTTTGCATCATTTGGAATAAATAAATGAAAGAGAAATCGAATTGCTCTTCAATTTCTGGAAGGCATAACATTTCTAAGAAATCGTCTGAAGAATACATCGCACAAAAAATGTTACAGGTTAAGCAAAGTAGACGAAATGATTTTTGAAACGAAATGAAATACGCAGACAAAAAATAAAGAAAAATAGTTATTTTTTAAAATCCTATTTGTTAGACAAAAGAAATGTTGAAAATATTATGTGGTAGGTTTTCTGCGAAAAAACAAATCTAATCATATTATCTGCAATACATATTTTCCAGTGGAGATCCTTATTTTTTATATCAATATCAGCTTAAACTTGATATTATCTATTAATGACACGTTAACCCTACTGAATGTGTTGCAATATTTTCTCGAAGCGTGATGACGATCTTTGAAGAATATTCAAAAGAATTAAGGGTTATAATTCTAAGTGAATAATGTAAATATTGCGAAAATATAATTTAATGTAATTCGCAATTATATATATATATATATATATATATATATATATATATATATATATATATATATATATATATATATATATATATATGTATGTATGTATATAAATTAAGGTTCACCTCTACATGGTATGGGGATACTCGTAGAGCGTTATGATAAGGGATGGTTTATACGGATAGGAAAGAAATCAAATTGTTGCCGCTAGACTTAAAATGGTTTAGATTGTAGTGATCAGGGAAACAGCTTCTGGAGATCTGATCCATATATCAGGGATTCGCAGGAAGAAGCTGTTTGAGTGGCACTTACTTCTTGCCGAGGGAATGCGAAAAAAATGGGACTGACATGGCGAATCCTAGCAATGAAGATATGACCTGGTGGTACCAGGAGATGCAGTTCGTCCGAACACTTTCCATGGTAGTAGTTATCGATCAGTGAGAGTTTGGAGGGTGGAAAATAATTCATTACCCTCAATGTCTCAGAGACGCTTTCGAACTCTATCAACACTGGAAAATGAATTCTGGGCAGCTCCTACCCAAATATGTCAACATTACTCGATTTTCGTCCTGATCTGGCACACATAAAGGTAGTAAATGATATGAGGAGTCAGGTACTTACTGGTTCGGTAAAGAGAACCGATCATTTTAGCTGCATCTTTAGCAATGGATCGTATATAGAAATTCCACTCGATGTTGGGTGTGAGTTTGAAGCCAAATATCCTTTCAAGATACGGTACCTTCTCGTAGAGACATCTGTTCATCGTGAATGACGGTAGTTTAGGGTCTGATCGGCGGTCATGGATTGTAACTAGTTTGATTTTAGAGGCATTGAATTGATCAATCAGTTCCCACACCACTACCACCACTGGGAAGTTAGTGTTAAACGGAAGAGTGGTAAGCTGCCAATTTCTGATCGTATATCGTTTTATAATCGGCAATGCCGTTTACAGATGATCGGAGTATATTCTTAGGTATATGATTTATGTAAATCAAAATGAGGGTCAGTTCGAGAAGTGACCCCAGGATGACGCTTGCTTTGGCCGTCAGTAACTCTGAAGATTGGCCGTTAATAATTACCTTTAAGAAGGACTTTGTGATAATGAAAAACGTCCCAGTGATTCCATAGCTGGAGATGCTTGTGTAGCACATCTATATGCCACGCCTTGTCAAAGGACTTCGCGATATCTAATTCTGCAATCCTTGTGTAATTCCCAACCAAGGCTTTCGATGCTCAATCCATTCATGCTCAAACATGTTTCTACGTCTCCCGTTTAAAGAACAAATTGGTTAAGAGCAGTACATGAAAAATACATCGTTCGAAAACCACCAGAAACAAAAAGAACTGACGAAAGGAACCCAATAACAAACCAGAGCTCTATATCCCCTGAACCTTGCTATCTTGGCATGCGGTGGTTGAGAATATATCTTCAGATTCAGCATAGGATTCATTTCACACAATGCCAACGTCAATGACGATTTTCTAGATCTTCAGTAAATATGCGAGACAATCACATAAATATGGTCCTGAAAAAAAATAATTTAAGCAATGTATGGTATTTTAAAATCGCAAAAATGTTGATAATGAAAATTATAGCTCTATGTTCATTTCAAGAAGATCGTGGAAAGCAAAGCATCCATATACGACAGCATATCGACAGTTTTGCATGCATTCTACGGACGAACTTTCTCTACATTACCACTTTCTTTAAATCATGAGTCATATTAACCCAACACATTTCAACTAATTTGCTTTCCTTCTAAGGAGCACAATATTTCGAAATATGTAACTAGAAAGAGTAGGTTAACATCTACAGTGCTGGGAAGGTTTTATTACAATATGAACGTACCAAAGTAAATATATTTTGGAAAGGATAACCATTTGAGTATATTTCCATTTATTTATATTTGTGGTAATATGAGTAAACTTGAATCTGTGCAAAATACACGCTATAAAAGATACAAGATATTTTATACCCTGTAACAAAAAGCAGAACGTTACACACCACTATAACATTCCTGTATCATTCACAAGCGGTACGGTTCCTAGTTTGGCGTGTGGAATATTGAAGGCAAAAGTATAAGTAGTGCATCAATAGCGGAAAATGCTCTTAACTACTCATTCGTCGAAAAAAAGAGGGAATACATTATCCAACAGACACACAAGTTTCGTTAAAGACAATTCAAAACATTAATTTAGAAATAAAAAAAATATCCTTGATAATGGCTTAAGGAATAGCCGAAAGCGCTCAGATATACAGAAAAATTGAGCAATTTTAACACATTTTATATCCAGAAAATAAAACACTTATATAAACACGAGTAAAATTAAATATAAAACTTAATTAAATTGTATAAAGAGAGATTGCTGCACAAATACACACATACATACATACATACATACACACACACACACACACACACACACACACACATATATATATATATATATATATATATGATAAATTACTCGAATATGAGAGTAGGCTGATTATGAAGTTCGGTTGTGATGCAAGAGCTGTAAAATCTTGCATGTGTTAATTTCAACTCTTATTAATAATTGCAGTGTTTCATTTCATGTAAACTGACATCTGGCTGTTTAAAGAAGACTTCATATATAATTAGTAATTGTTTCTCTTGAAAATAGTCAAAATTTGGTATCGTGGTGCTGTCAACTTCCATCAGAAAAAGGCTTATTCCACAAGGACATTTATGGAGAAATAGTTGCTAAATTTGTGTATGACATCTAGCTTCATCCTCAGTCAAAAGTGGGCAGCTTAAAAGGGGAAATGAGTATTCAAGGTGACCTAATGTCTTAACGTCCTGCAGCTACCACAACCGAGAAAAACATTTATCCTGTTCGCAACATGATGACAGGCTGTGGACTATAAATCAAATAGCCAGTGCTATTAGCATATCCTGTGAGAGGGTTGATAATATATTGCCAAAGGACTAGACACGGGCTAGCTTTCTCTCCATTGGCTGCCTACATTTCCTAACACCTGATCAAAAACTCAACAGGGTTGTCATATCATGACAACCCTCATGTTTCGAAGTAGTTCCTGCTGGTTTCCTTGAATATTTCAGACAGATAAAATCCATGTAGTGGAAACACACGTCAAAAGAAGGCCAAGTTCGTTTCATCTGCAGAGAATGAGATAACCTAAGTTTTTTTATGAAAACAGTATTTATTGACTATCATCAAAAGAGCCCCACTATTAATGGGGAGTACTAAAAGGCTATCAAGACCCATTGCCCAGGAAAAATGGCGAAAAGTTGCCTTGTTTAATCGTGAAAATATTTCAGCACTCATGTCCTTTGTTAGTTACTTTGAACTGGTAGATTAATCTCATTATTCTCTTGATTGGCCCAAGTTGGCAATCATTTATCCCCAAAGTTAAACCAGTATCGCCGAGATGATGACGTCATATCGGCTACTTTTTGACCAACCTAATGAAAACATCTTCACCAATGTAACTGACGCATCGCAACACTGATGTTAGAAGTGTGTGGATCGCAAGGGGGGACTAGATTTAAAAATAAACCTCATTTGGCCGCATTCCATGAGAGCACCTTTGTCAGCCGATAAATATTTCAACAGATCTTCGTAGTTTTAAATATATTTATATGTTTATTCGAATTAATTTTGTCAATATTTCATGGGTGGTATAGTCTATTCATCTGGAAAAGCTAAAAGTGAGTATAAAGTTTGGTGAAATACGATGACATCAATTTTGGTTGAAGACATTGAGATGACGCATGTTCGTTGAATATATGCTTTCTATTTAAAACGCATTTTAGGATAAAAGTACCCATAAGTTTTATACATTTGCACCGTTAGTCCTATAATGACGTTATTCATTCTAAACTATTCTCCATTTCGTCAGAATTTATTGCACATATTAATAACAAAAAAATAGGTATATATAAAGGGCGTACGGAAAATATTCAAAGTTTGCTTTAAAAAATCATTCCCCTTATCGATAATAGTTTTCTTGAATCCCTGGTAAGAGATTTAGAATTATACCTTTTATTTAACATCACGGATTACGAAATTCAAAACCTGATACAAAAAGCAGACATCGGTGTTGAATTTAAACATTTTTTCTCTTCATAAATCTCATTTTATTCTCGCTGTTCACAAAAAGTACAGGCTCGTATATAACACATACACATAAAGTAATTAAATTTGTTTTTAGCAGTTCAATAATAGACGGAAAGAAGATTTGTGCCAGGGAAGTAGGTTGTTTTTGTTCAGTTCATAAATATTGGCCACGTCTAGCGTACTCAGGAAAACGGCGTCACATTTTTAGGAAACTATAATATATTGGGGGAAATGCTGAAGGTCGTTTCATATAAAACTTCAACAAAAATTGAAAAAGAAGAAAATTACGCATCGAATATATGTCGATCTACCATGAGCAAAAATACAAAGTGGTGCTGAAGATATCAACCGGAAAAAGGGTACCTAAAATACTTGTTTCGATAGATCATGATGTTGATGAGTAATTTTTTTCTACATCCTCTCGTGCATTATGTTTTATTCACTTCATTCATTCGTCTAATTAAACGTAGACATTTTATAGTAAAGAGAGGTTTAAAATCTAGAACACTGATGAATGGATGTACATAAATTTGAACAGATTATTAAACACGTTCGTTAGCCTTAACCGACAAAATCTATTTGGTTTATATTCATTATATTTTATCAGTTTCCATTGATTTGATTTATGAGCGGGCGAAAAATGTGGATCAACGACAAAATGTTTTGTTCACATACACACACTCTCTCTCTCTCTCTCTCTCTCTCTCTCTCTCTCTCTCTATATATATATATATATATATATATATATATATATGTTATTATTGTTATTATTATTATTATTATTATTATTATTATTATTATTGAAACGTTATTTTTAGTGGGTACCTGTAGTTGAGTAGACGCTCCGTTTATTTATTAAACAGTATATTTAATTTCGTCTCACGACTGGAATATTTGAGAAATCTTGTTAAACGTATATATGAATTTTCCGATCGGATTCGAAACTACGACTCCCTTTGCAGGACGCACCGTCGTAGTATCCGACGTGCTTAAGTCTATCTTAACCAAACAGTGCGTCGACGATCATGCAAAGTTGAAAAGTGCTTTTATATGCCACGGAGAACAACTATGTAAAAAGATTGATAAGCCTATTATTTTTCCATTAGATATCAAATTAAGCGAACGTATGCATTGTAAGTTCTGCTGTTTTAGAGCATAACTTGATACTGCTTGGTTATATATATATATATATATATATATATATATATATATATATATATATATATATATATATATATATATATATATATATAGAGAGAGAGAGAGAGAGAGAGAGAGAGAGAGAGAGAGAGAGGTTGAGATCATGAAATATCGAATAAAATAGGCTTGTATGACAATGCCGTATACATTAAATTTTGTAAAAGAGATAATATTTATCACGACGTTACTGATGAAACGAATTTGCCACCTCTCTACTGCTCTCAAATATGTTGTTTTTTCACTAAGCCTCGATAAACATCAATATGTTCATTAATCTTTTAATTTTCTTCTTTCTTTGTACTTTCCTACGGTACATCATTTTGTCAGATCATAACTTAGCTGTTACAAGAAAGTCAAAATTGTGTTTATTCGCGAAAAACATCTGCCTCTAATGACGTACCGCCAATATAGGCCTTTGACTTATTTTGTGAGCGTAAGAAAGTAGAATTATTTGCCAGAATATGTGTGTGTGTGAGTAAGTATATATTCACATATACATTTAAGTACAACAACCGATATATTTAGTAGCTTTATGTTTGTGTCAAAAATCCTGTTTAAGATTTTATGTCTAACATAATCTAAAGGAAATGTAAAGTACCAAAATATATTTGGCAGCAATCACGTGTCCTTATTTATGATTTTAAGAAACCAAATTTTATATAAATTTGGTTATCCAAAGGCAGCAATAAACTTCGGACACAAACATGGCTCATGAAATCTTCAACAGATTTCCATTAGTGATTCGTATGTCTTCTGTAAAGATAGCAACAGTTTATTTGATCTTTTTTCGTTCACAGCTTCAGCTGGCATGCCATAAATATTCGTTATGTTTTGGAAATGATCGTCCTTAAATATATTTATATATCGTATTTCAGTGCTTACATTGTTTGTAGATTATTCCAAAGATACTCGTTAAATTAATCTCAATGTTTATAGTAATAAATCTTAAAAAACAAATACTACGACGGTTTTTAGCTTTGCCCTTAGGCCTTGAGTTGGTCATTTTGATATGGCATTTTCGGTAGAAAGAAAGATTTAATCTACAAAACTTCGAATTGGGTTTTCAATGTTTTACCATTATTTAACTAAAATCAATTCTAGTTGTCTTAAAAATCAGTTTAGAATGTCTATGTCTTTTTTACCATAAGTTTCTATAATTCTCTCTCTCTCTCTCTCTCTCTCTCTCTCTCTCTCTCTATATATATATATATATATATATATATATATATTATAATTATTTTACAAAAGTATGATTCCTTCGCTACATATGAGTTCTCATGTTTCAAAAACAAAAGCCGAAACCTCAATATAATCATTAAAATTAAATTGAATTAAAGTATCAAGCCATGTTTAATCCTGAAGCGAAAATTTAGGAATAACCAATCTTGAAATTTACGCATCTTTATAAGCATGTTCATTCGCAAAATTAATTACTATTGAAACGGCTAGAGCGACCATCTTGATAAAGGGCATAAGATTTAATTTGTATTCACATATCAGTCACCTTCGGAAAGAGGACAAGCCGAGGTGTCCATTTCAAAGCGAATGATGGCATTCATGTACACACATCGTCTGGTCAGTCACAACAAAAGATAGCTGTTAGCACCATAATACGTCGTGAACTTTCTAAAGAATTTTATTTTATTTATTTTTTATATATATATATTTTTTTTTTTTACGTAAAGAGCTGTTACGTACATAAACGCGACGCACTGAACAACCATTTGTTTTTTTGACGAATAAAGGGTTTTTCTAACTTATAACTGGGTTAAGATTTTAAATCTTTTATTAGACTATGAAATTTAATTTTTTTATGCTAATTATTTAAAGCGAAAATTTGTTGATGTTCGCAAAAATCCGTTAACTCACATCTATGGTTTAATAAATTTTCATTATTTAAAAACATAATAATGTTTAGCTTTTCATATAGGCATAAAGACATGCCTCCTCCCAGGTTTGACAAGTTCTTGATCTATTTATTGTTTTCCATTTTACTTTTGGTGTTTTAATAATTTCTTTTAAATGCCAAAAGTATTTGAATAAAGATGTCTGATTTCTATTTCTAATATTATTGAAGGAGTTTTGGGTTGTCTCCATCTAATTTTAAAAACATTCTTCGTTGAACCAATGTATATCCTTTCAGTGATAGGACTCTCAATGGATGAAATAATGCATTGGTATACCACAGATTTTGTGCGGCATTTATTTTCCACCGGTCAGTCTTCAGGGTTTCTACTATCATATATATATATATATATATATATATATATATATATATATATATATATATATATATATATATATGTGTGTGTGTGTGTGTGTGTGTGTGTGTGTGTGTGTGTGTGTGTGTGTGTGTGTGATGAACACATATACAGATTTAAATAATCTGCATGAGTGCTAGTCGGATTTCGTCGCGTGTACACTAACATACAAACCTTTATATCGTCACTTGAATTCTCACTTATATTTCATTCGCAGTTGATTTCTTTATTCTGAGAAGAAAACAGTTAAAATTTGGAATTCAGGGGACATACTTGTGGACTAATTGCTAACTACACCAGAGAGATGTCAGTCTGCTTTAATATATAACTCATAGCTGATTAGTAAAGTGCTAGAAACAAATATGTTCCAAGGATATTTCCGCGTCCGGCAATGTAAAGAAATCGATTGGAATTCGATCTCAGCTCTCCGATTTAGCATACCGAGACGCTACCAATTAAAAAACACTCAAATTCACCAAACTAATTATTTAGAATTATTTGGAGATATTATTTTAAAAATTCGAAAATCGATGCTATCGATTCATATGTGTCAGAACAGACATAATAACGAGACGAGAAAATTTATTTTAATAAATTAGATATAATTGATCAAATTTAAAATTGTTCATTTCAAAATCTCGAGGTATCCGTCCTTTGCTATGTCTAAATATAAGGACTAAACATGTAAACAAAATATTCTGTGTATTGTATTCTGTGCAATTTCAGCGTCCCTAGGTCATTATAAAAGACTTGGGCGTGGTTTCGAATATATATATATATATATATATATATATATATATATATATATATATATATATATATATATATATATATATATATATGTATATGTGTGTGTGTGTGTGTGTGTCTCTGTGTGTGTGTGCGTGCATATATATATGTATATATATATATGTATACATATGTTAGTGTACATAAAAAATATATATAAGTTTATATATATGTGTATATATATGTGCGGAAATATATGTGTGTGTATATATATATGTACATATCTGTGAATATATCTGTATATATATATATGTGTGTGTATATATGTGTATACGTGTGTGTGCATATATATGTGTATATATATGTATATATATATGTATATATGTGTATATATGTATGTATATATATGTATAAGTGAGTGTATATTTATATATGCATATGTGTATTTTTGCATATATATATATATATAAGTGTATATATGTATATGTATATATGTGTATATGTATATATGTGTGTATGTATATATATGATATGTATAGGTATATATATCTATATATATATATGTATAGGTGTATATATATGCGTATATATATGCATATATATATATATACGTGAATATATGCGTATATATATGTGTATATATGTGTATGTGTATGCATATATATGTGTATGTGTATGCATATATATATATGTATATACACATATATATATGTGCATATATATGTATATATAAATATATATATATATATATATATATGGATGTATTTATATGTATATGCATACATGTCTATATTTATTGGTTTATATGTATATATATATATGTGTATGTATATATATATATATATATATATATATATATGTATGTATATGTATACCTATACAAATGTATATATGTATATATATATATATTTATGTATATTTTATACATATATATCTCTCTGTATATATGTATATATTTGTATAAAAATATATGTATATATTTTTATATATATATATGTATATATATAAATCTATGTGTATATATGTATATATTTATATACATATATATGTATATATATTAATGTATATATATGTGCATGTATATTTGGGCATGTATACTTATGCATTTATATGCGCGTGTATGTATATATACGTGTATATGGATATATATATATATAATTATATATATTTATATATGTATGTATATATGTGTATATGTGTGTAGATATATGTATATATGCATATATATATGTGTGTGTATATATATGCATATGCATATATATATATGCGGATATATGATTATACATGTGTGTATATATATGTATATATGTATAAATATAGAGTAGCGGCCATAATATAAGGAACTGAAACAACAAAGACATAAATATGTGTATTACTTAAAAAGTAATGCATGATTAGTAATAAAATTTTTACCGAATAGAGATTACGGTGTAATGAATAAATATTAGACAAAGTTAGCAAAATGTACATAATATTTTTTTTTAAATGGAACAAAGGAAATAAGTTAATGGACAAAAGTTAATGAACGATGTTAATAATTTGCATAAACGTTTAATTTACATAGTTAAAAACTCGATGGAGCTTTCAAAAATGAGTATCATTAGGACTTTATTTTTAAGCAATATGGCAGATTCTACACTCAAAATACTCTCTTTTGAAGAAAGAAAAATTCATTTTCACTATAAAGAAACATGTGTTTGCTTATATATATATATATATATATATATATATATATATATATATATATATATATATATATATGTGTGTGTGTGTGTATATATATATGTATATATATACATAAGTATGAATATGTGCCTGTGTGTTTATCTATATATATGTATATGTATGTTTGTATATGTATATGTATATAATATATATATTTGTATATATATGCAGATATGTATATATGTATAGAGGTACATGTATGTTTATATATATATGCATGTGTATATATGTATGTTTATACATATATATATATATGTATATATGTATGTATATATATATGTATATATATATATATATATATATATATATATATATATATATATATATATATATATATATATATATATATATGTGTGTGTGTATGCATATGTATGCATATTTATGTATATATGTATGTATTTAAGTATAGGATTGTTATATACGGAATAAATTCCAATAACCAACAATTATTATTCCTAAAAGTGTGCTCAATACAGAGTAGAACAGATATAATTATTTATTTAAATATTATAACATAAATATGTTATAAAATTACTACAAAAATAGCTATTTTGTATCAACACTTCTGGTGTCTTATGAAGTGATGATGTTGAATGTAGAATAAATGGTTTTAAATGTTTCAAATTAATTAACGATCCTTCGCTTGGGGTAAACGCTGTTACATAAGCTAGAATGACCAATCAAAATACAAGTATATGGTAATTCAAAAGATTTGACAACGAAGCAAGGTTATCATAGATATTAAAAGATTTATAAAATTTGAAATTGAAAATTTAGTAAAAATTTACCTATTTAGAAATCTAAATCAAATCTCTATTAAGTTTAAAATTGTAGAATTACCGAGGAGTAAAAAAAATAAAAAATAGATATGCTATTTATTTTATTTTTTCATTGAAATTATGTTAAAAAGGATGTTGATAGCTTCAGACCAAAATGTATACATTTCCGTTGCTGTATGGGGCTATATATTTATACGTGCTTATATGTATGTGTATGTGCGTATGCGTATATGCGTATCTGTATGCGTATATATGTATATGTAGGTACATGTGCAGATCTGTATGTGTATATGTCTGAATGTACGATTATATATGGAGGTAGTTATTTACTTTTTCATGTAGTGTGTGGAAAACTATATGGTTAAAAATATATATATATATTCATATATATTTATTTGTTTAAATTTTATCTATATATATTTGCCCAGATTAGTTATATTTCAAGTTAGAATTCGTTTAATAACATATTAAGCCTCGAATATGGTTTGGCTATTGCGTCTGATTGTCTAGGTCAATGTGCATGTGGATGTATGTGCCAGTGATTTTTCGATGTCTATGTGTAAGGAAAGTGCATGCTGGAGCTATCAACATCAAATATGTGTGTATATGTATATATGAATATTTCAATTTTATATATCAACATGTATATATATGTATGTATATATCAACTTGTATATATCAATATATATATATATATATATATGTATATATCAACATGTATATATCAATATATATATATATATATATATATATATATATATATATATATATATATATATATATATATATATATATATACAAGAAACAACAGCAAATATAAGCAAGTAGATGACATGGTGGTGCGTAAATTACCTCCACCGCGGTCCTTCACCTTGAATACGGAAATAGAGAATGCTACTATCCCTGGAGTCTGGAAGTTAATTTCTCTTTACTGTACTCGCGGCACTTTCTGCCTCGGGTAAATAGTGTTGCTGGAACTAGTGGGGGCGATGTTTTAGAATTGGTGGTGGGGTCGGCTTACGAATAGGATTTGATACTTCACCACCGAAATTATCCAACTGGTAATTCTAATGAATTGAAGGCTCTCTATACCGGACAGAGTCTGGGGGTGATCCCTAGACTTCTTTAGAGAAGTTTTTTCTTGGCAGGCACTTGGTCTGTTGAATAGCAAGCTCTACAATCGTCAGTCAGTCATAGTTTAAACATATCTAACGAAGCCGTGAACATGGGTGCACAATTGCGCAAGGTAGATATTGCGTCGAGGTTCCAATCGATACATTCTTGATATGAAAACCCCGAAGGGGTGTACTCTGAAACGACTGACGACATGTGTGGGACATTTTATCTGCATTTTGAGAGCCGGTTTACTTAAGAGCCTGGTCTTAGTGGCGATGAATTTCGCTGCTATTTGCCTGACTTTCCTCATCTCTCGCCAACTGACCAGTTAGCTGCGACTGTGAGATTACAGAGGGCGAAACCTACTTGGCATTGAAGACGGTCGGCAATGACAAGTCTCCGAGACTTGATAGTTTAACCAATGAATTTTACTTGAGGCTCTCGCAGATCTTTTTGCTGGTTTTGACTGTTGGGTTCAATAACCTTTTCCGGTTGGGGTGCATCCACAGGAGTAGCACGAGGGATTTAATAAAGCTGTTGATAAAATGCAAGGATGGTGGCCACCAATTAGATGATTATATGCACATAACTCTGCTAAACACAGTTAAAGATTTTGGCCATGATCCTGACGGAACACTTGCAGTCAGTTGCCGAAATTCTGTTGGGACCCTATCAGACTTGTGCTGTGAGGCGCCGAACAATTGAGAGCAACCTGCATCTGAACTGCATGATCGTAGAGGGTTTAAAAGTCGACGAGCAAGCCGCTGTAATCAATTTTGATCAGTCCAAGACATTTGGTATGATCGATCATCGGTATCTGACTGCCGTTCTGCAGGCCGCCGGATTCAATCCCGACTTCTTTAAGGGGATTAGCCTTCTGTATCGCTCCTCCAGTTCTATGGTACAGGTGAACGGAAAGCGGTCGCCCGCTTTTGCGCTGTCTCTGTCGGTTTTTCACGGTTGCCCATTGTCGCCTCTACGTTATGCTTTGGCGTTCGTGTTTCTCCTTCGCCGGCTAACGGATGAGCCAAGCAGTCAGGACATACGTGGAATAGCTGCCCCTGGTGGTGCACGAAACAAAGTGTCCATGTTGTTTTATGACGTATCCATTTTTGAGTCGTGTCGCAGCGACATTGAGGTGGTACAGAATGCCCTTGATCGGTACGGAATATCATGTAAATGCCAACATTCAACTCAACGTCTCTCGACTTGCGGCTAGGTTCCTGGAAGGGGATCACCCTTCCGGTTTCCTTTGGTTGGATGGACGGTAATTTCCGCATTCTTGGTGTGTGGTTTGTACTCGACCTCCAGCTGGAAAAAAATTAATCAGGACTACATGAAAAATGTCGGAGCTTCGGTCGGGACTTGGCTCCGAAGGAAGTTGTTCTTGAAGGGTAGAGCTGTGGTGTGAGCCACTTATGATTCCTCCCATCCTTTACTGTGTCTCTATACTCCCACTTCAAGGAACGTAGGGTGGCGATCGAGGGCATGTTGTACACTCTCTTGTGGGATGGTCGCAAGAAGAACGTCAGGACAGAATTCTGTGTCCTACGTTCGTGTCATGGGGAGGGGGCGGGAATTGTCACACTTGGTGAAATCATCGACACTCCTCGGGTTTGGTTTTCCTACGTCGCGTCTTGACTGAGTATTTGATTTTGGCAGAGAGTTTTAGGGAAGTCTTCCCTAGCGTTACCATCACTCCTCGCATTTCTTGGGATAGTCGCTGACGTTGGTCCAGGAGATTGTGGAGTTTCTTCAGCGAGTGTTGAGCGGCCTTGAGGGTCGTTTCTCGGTTCACTGATCATTCACGACCTCGGAGGGTGTTATACCGTTAATTAGTGCAGGGGGTCACGAAGGATCCACTCTGTGGACAGTTTGTCTTGTCGGTCGCCGAGTTGCCTACTTTCTGGTCTTGGACTCCAGCGGCGAATTAGCTCAGAAAACCTGAGTTTTTTGCTTGCCTGGTGATTAATTCGGAACGTGCTATCTCTCAATGACAGTATCGTCAAAGTGGATAGAGCTGATTTGCTAAACTGCCATCGGTGTGTCCTTGGATTAGAATAAACGATTTCACACGCCTTCTACCATTGTCCTCAGGTACGCCCTACTGGGTCTATGTCGGTTCGTTCATAGCTCGTATCGCTCCCGATATTCTCGTGCTCATTAATCCTCCATACGTTTGCGATAATGTGTCGACCCCGTATTCTGGAGAGTAACGAATGACGTTTCTGATACTGGTAGCCGTGTCAAGAATGGCGATATGGGCGATGCGGATGGAGTGAATCTTACGATACAAACGCTATTCTCATCAGGCTCTGGTCGGATTCATTCAGCATCAGCAGAAATTGAAGATCAGAACAGATAGAACGTGTTTGTTATCAACAGATTCAGCGAAAAGTAGGTGAAAGTAGCGGGCTTAGTTTGCGTGAAAGGGGCTAACACTGAGTTCCTTTTTGAAGTCATCTTGGTCACAACGGAGAGTGTTCCTGCGATCCCTCCACACTGGTTAAGCTAGTCACTATTTGTTTTCTTAGTTAATGTAATTATGTGTTGCATCTGGCCTGCAGCAGCCACTATCTATTTTATGATCCATGTCGATATTCCCAACCTCCCCAGTTTGTTTTTGGTCCCCTTTTTTAATTTCGACTGCGGCAGACTTTGATTTTCCCATTCTGTCATTTATTTTTACTCTTTCGACTCCATTAGTGATTGTGCTACTTGATTCAGCCTGTCGGCAGAATACAGCGACCACCTTATTATTTTGAGGGGCGGAAGGTTCTTATCAACATCTGTCTTGCTTCAGTTTTTTTTTTTGTTTCAAATTTTAGTTAGTTTTCGGGGTTCATTCCCTCCACCTTATATCTTGTTTCATTAAATTTTTATATATTTTTGTATTTAAACATTTGCAGATTTTTATATCATGGGGTGTTTTTTGTAGGTTCCCCCTGTGAATATGTGGTATTGTGGTGTACGTAGGATTGAATGGTGATGGATGATTTCTTTTGGTAAATGGGTAAATTGTATCGGATGCATGGATCGGGAACGTGATTAATTAGGACTAGGATAGCGATATATATTTAGTAAGAAACAACAACCCAGGTAATTACATTGCATATTCTCCCGCCTGAACTGTCAAATTGTCCACAATATGAGCAACCTATCAATTAAATAAATATCAGACGTGTGACGAAATTATAAATAACTATTTTAGAAAATGAAAAATATATACAATTCATTTTAGGGAACATGATATGTTATGTGATATGACACCTACTTTCCGATTCGCTCGCCGCCGTTAATAAGATATATATTAATTGAACGGAGGAGAGAACCTCAAATTTCTAGCGTGTCACGAATTTATATTTAAATCTCGCCTGCTTCCAGGCTTCGTTTTTCCTCATATCATAACACAGATGAGATCAGGTGAAAATATCAAAAGGATTAATGCGAGTTTCATATATTTTTACCAAAACAAACCTTTTATAATAAACAATAATTTAATGAAATGGTAAACGAACTATATTTGCCACAGTGAATCATTCGTGAATCTCTCAGAAAACAGTATCACACAAATATTAGGCAGACATATTCATATGTATATGTAGGAAGATATATGTTAGCTTCAAGACGAACTTTCGATTTGTTTAGTGGAAAATATTTCGGACATTTTGTTTAGAATGTCTTTATTAATAGTTGTTAGTTTGCTATAAGAAGCATACATTTAAACCAGATTATTTGTACGTACTGAATGTTTAAATAGCATGAGCACTCCCAATTTGACCCCGGTCGCTTTTTTTTTTACACAAATAAGAAAATGTAAAACACATTATGATAGTTCACAGGCTTTATTACTGGATCGTAGAAAAATCTTCGAATCAATCGTTTGATTTAAAAAAAAATGCTGGAGATTTATTTTTTAGCACAGCTTTTCTTGTAACATTATTACGACTGATTTTGAGAGAATGACAGATATTTCTGGAGGTATGCAAGGTTTTCGAAATTCTACCTAATTTAATTGGAAAATATATTTTTGTGAAGTAACCGTCATTACAATTATGTACACGAAAATAATTATTGATAATAAATTATTAAAGGCATAATTCTTTTTAAACCTCGAGGAAAAGGTCTTAACAGAATTCAGAGTATTCAGGCAAAATATTGTAACTCTCTCATAATAAACATGGCGGCGACATGTGGCACTATGAGAAAACATAACTATAAAAATCATGCTAAATTAAAATAATACCTGTTGTAAGTTTCAACCATTTTTACATACGAAATAAAAATTTGCGCAACTATTAACCAAATAAGTGTAATCGTTGTACCTACAAATGCAAACTCTTTGGAAGTTTTATATATTTCAGAAAATAACTCTAGATCATTCAGCTAGATGACGTCCTTATCTGGAAGAATGACAACAATTATTGTAAAAATAATTTTGCAAAAATATCAATTTCAACCTCAACAAAACTTTCCCCTGGCCTTGGGAATGCTCTATCATACAATAAATAACAATGTTTCAATCCCGTTCATAGAAAATCACGGGAAAAATAAAGAAACTTATAGGCTTCAAGTTGAGTGCTAGATAATGTTAAAACAGGACAACTCTGAATGTAACTCCGTGGAGAAATCTACGCGAATCCAGTACACTACATTTGGGAGAAGAAAAGTCAGTATTTCTTCTCAGGATTAGGCTATTTGTTTTTTGGCTGGAAACTCTATCATGGGAAAATAAGTTATTTATAATTTCTTCATACGTTTGATATTTATTTAATTGATAGGTTGATCATATTGGAGTGCTAACGTAATAAAGGACATTACATTTATTTTATTTTTGCAAATACGTTATGTACATCTGTATCTTTGGATGTATTCTATTTTTTCAAGTTTTTTTTTCTATTTCACTGACGTAGTAAAAACGTATGAGCATTATCGCATATTTTTCATTTTCTCACTGAAACCAAAACGGCGCCTATTTTTTAGTCTTTTCTTGCGACGAAAACGAAATAGTCGATTATTTATAAATAAGAAAAAATATATTTATTTTCTAATTTTACCCTGTCCATGGACTTTTCGCATATCGATTTTCTGGTGATTGTCAAAATAGAACAGTATTTCAAGACCATCGATAAAAATGAGCTGAACAAAATTATTGTACAGCTACGCAAACTTGTTATACTACTGGGCAATTGAAAAAGCCATAATAGCGTCTGAGGAAGCAAACAAACATATCGAACAGGTGGACCGCTTGAAGAAACAATAAACAGCAACAGTCTATATTTATTTAATGCCGGATCTGAAACATACTTAAACCCAACCTATGGCAATCTTTCTGCTATAGACCTGACTTCATATGACCCCTTGATCTATACGGACAAAGACAAAGACACAGGGTGTATCAGTCACTTGCAGTAGCAGCCATCTACCAAATGTGTTGGAGAACTCTGAACCCAGCGAGGAAGATCCCACACTTTGGAAGCTAAAAAGAGCGAACTGGTAAAAATAAAGTCGTAAAGAGAGAGCGTTGGGAAAATAAGTAAAAAAAAACAACCTTATTCAAAACCAAAAGAAAAACAAAATCGGAAATGGTGAGAAAAATATCAGGAAAAAATTAAACCCTCCCCATAAAACATCTAGTGATAGATAATGTTAAAATAACTGACAAGGTAGAAACTGCTAATCTACTAACCGAAATCTATTCGGGAATCTCCAATATGAATAGATAACAGAGATTCCAAAATATCAAACAGAAGGAAAAGCTTAAACTCAACATCTCATCAGATAACCTCGAACATTACAACAAGCTTCTTACTATGAAAGAACTCAATCCATCGAAATATGCCATAATACAGCAGAGGGCCCTGGTGGGATAAGCTTCGAATTCATCAAGCACCTCCTACAAGAATCCCTAGAAATCCTATTGCATATATTAAATAAAATCTAGATAAATGGGGAATTTCTAAACTCCTGGAAGCAAACAATAATTATCCCGATTCCAAAAACCGGGAAAAGATCATGCATATCGACACAGCTTTAGGCCCATATCGATAATCGATGGAACGAATGATTAATAGGAGACTGACCTGATTCCTGGTAAAAATAAAATAACAAAATAGCAATGTGTCTTCAGAAAAAAATGAGTACAGTAGATCATCTGATAAGATTGGAAACCATTATGAGAGAAGCTAACATTAAAAAATAACATCTAACTGTCAGTAGTCCGACCTCAAGTATCTTCTTTGACCTGGAGACGACGTATGACATTACCTGGAAGCACAGAATTATGAAGCAAATTCAAAACCTTGTTATGAGAAGCAGATTATCAGTCTTTACTAAAAATCTCTTAGCAGAAAGAACCTTCAAGTAACGCATAGGATCCAACCTATCCAATCTTAAAAAGCAAGAAATAATCCCACAAGGAAATGCCCTGTCGGTAACGTTGTTCAACATAAAATAAACGACATAACAAAGAGCCACATTTCTGGGGTTGCTCGCTCACTATTTGTAGATGATTTTATGTTATCGCTCAAAATGAATGCATACTATGGAGAGACAGTGGCCACACTGTATAAACAAAATAATCAAATGAACAGCATCCAACCGTTTTAAAATCTCAAATACAAACAAAATGCATCCACTTTTGCCAACAATGTCAGCTGCAGTGACCCAGTTCAAAGACTAGAAGATGCAGAGATACCATTCGTTGAGGAATACAAGTTCCTAGGGATAACTTGTAAGACAAATCTATCCTTTATACCCGACATCAAAAACTTAAAAATAAAATTTAACAAGGCACATCTTCTGTACGTGGTGACCCATATGGTATGGGGAGTTAGTCAACACACATTGCTTAATCTCTACAGAACATTAAAACGTTCCAACTTGGATTATGGCTTCAGGGTCTACGGAACAGCCAAGAAATCATATTTGAGGACCCTGGCTACAATACAGTATGAGCGACTCAGACTTTCACTTGGAGCCTTCCTTACTTCCCCACCGGAAAGCCTGTATATGAAGACTAGCGAAGTACCACTGAAACTGAAGAGAGACACCTAACCACTCAATATTACCTCAAACCGAAATCTTGTCATCTCAACACTACGAAGAACTGTATATTGGATACAAAATACAAACGATTATTTCACGAGAACGAAAATAAAATAAAGTCCTTTGTACTTCGAATAGATCAGATCATTGAGGAATTAAAGATCCCCTTGGAAAAAATACAGGAATCAAAAGAAATAGAGATCCCTTCATATACTATTTAAAAAACAAATATAATTGAACTTCCCAAAGAAAAAATCACCCCATTACCTATCCCGAGAAATTCTCCAGAATAATGCTCAAATCATCTAAACATTATTCCTGAGGTTTTAAAAATACAGAAAGAACAAGTAGTGCCGCAGTACTCGACAAATCTGTAATCAAAAATGATTACCAAACGAGGCATCTATTTTCAGTGAGGAAGCTGGTGCCATACGCATAGCACTAGATATGATATCCGAGAATGACCACTAAAAATGTATCTTATTCTCGGAATCCCTATCAATCTTAGTCTCCTTAAAAGAGAAAGAACTAGAAAATCCATTGGTTATAAAACTCCTAAATAGGATCACCTTGGAAAAACAATGCATAATATTCTGCAAGATAACCAGTCACATTGGAATTAAAGGAGGCGACACAGCTGACTCAGCAGCTAATTCATCCTTAGAAGACATCCTTAGAAGATAAGAAATTCAATGTACCCTACACAGACATGGAAACTAAAATAAGTAAATACATAAAAAAGAAATAGCAGCAATTATGGAGAATACATAAAGCAAATAAACTATTTAAAATAAAACCCATTTTGGGAAAATGTACAATAAACATAAAAGAAAACGAAGAGAAGAAGTCGTCCTGAGTCAGCTGCATATAAGCTACCCACGCCTAACGCAGGCCTACGCCCTTAAACGAGAAGAACAACCAAACTGTACATGTGGATCTATCCTGACAGTAAGAATATATTTTGGAAGAATGAAGAAGCAGATTTCATATCAGGAAAATATACTTCAGTGCTAGGAACCTAAACGAACTGTTTGGAAAATAAAAATTAGAAAAATCATGGGGTAGGACTGTATAACAAATTGAAAGGTAAAAAAGTATAAAAATCAGATTATGTTTACAAAGTATTTAAATGCAACACAACTTTTAAAGGCAACACTACTTTGAAATACAATACAACGTAACCAAAAAAGTTCTGTCCGTTTTTAAAGGAAAAAAAGAAAACGCTTCACAGTATGTGTAACTTATATTTAGTCTTCGAAGTAATCGGCATCGGCATCCAGCACCTTCTGTCAACGTGTCTCCTGCTGTTCAATGTCCTTACGGTAGTACTCGGGGGATTTTGACGCAAAGAAGTCCGTGAGGGCTTTGCGCAAGTCTGCTTCATTGGTGAAGGTTTTCCCACGAAGATGATTATCCAGGGAGTGGAAGAGGTGGTAATCGGATGGCACATGGTCAGGTGAATAAGGTGGATGGCACAAAGTCTCCCACCGAATTTGCTGTATGTTATCCCTGATCACTGGCCCGACCTGCGCCCTGGCGTTGTCATGGAGGAAAAGCACACCTTTGCGATTCACCAGTGCTGGCTCCTTCTGGCGCAATGCCTGTTGCACACGTTTCAATTGCTGCGAGTATAGGTCTCCAGTGACCGTTTGGTCCGTTGGTATCAGTTCATAATGAACCACTTGACGACCTGTCCACCAGACACAAAGCATAATCTTGCGTGGGTGCATAGGCGGTCTTGCGATGTGAGGGACAGCATCCTGAGGAGACAACCAATGTCTGGAACGCTTGGGAGTTTCGTACAGAACCCACTTTTCATCACTGGTAAGCACTCGATTGAATAAGGATTCGGTACATTGGCGAGAAAGCAACGATACGCAGGCTGTCACTCGGTACTTGTGGACCTCCAACAGCGTTTGCGGAACCCACTTGCTCAGTTTGTACGTCTTACCTAGGCAGTGCAGGTGAAGTCTGTTTCATCGGAAACGTTGAACTGTCTTGCAAGTTCACCACACGTTAGACCACCGTCCTCTTCAATGGCCGCCTTCAGGACTCCGTCATTCAAGACCTGTGGTCGTCCACTGCGAGGCTCATCATGGAGAGACAAATCTCCCGACTTGTATTTTCGAAACCAACGCCTTGTAGTACGTTCATTCACAGCACTATCCCCAAACGCTTTACATATGCGGCGACTTGATGCAGCTACTAATAAGCCCACTTTGAAGTCTTAAAGCAAACAGCCCCGAACGAGATCTCTAGACACTTCCATCCTTCCCACAGCTGTCCGACTGATGGCCGGGCACGGTGCGCGTGTTTTTTATAACGTCTGATGTTCCTACTTCTGGCTGTCCAAATTTGAATTTCAATGACCCTCGTGTGTATGTATATATATATATATATATATATATATATATATATATATATATATATATATATATATATATGTGTGTGTGTGTGTGTGTGTGTGTGTATGTGTGTGTTTGTGTGTGTTTGTGTGTGTGTGAGTGTGTGTGTCTGTGTGTGTATGTGTTTGTGTTACAGTTTGTGTTATATAAACTGACAATCGATAAAATATTAAAGTAGAAACATTTCTAGCACATATGCAACCGCTTTTCCTATTCATTTCAAATTCTTGCATATAGATTTCGGAATAGGGGAAATGCTTAAATGCAACTGAGTTTAGTTCGTATCATCTATTTCTACTTCTAAAGGATCATTCAAAATTCGAAATTATTTTCGATTACCCCTATTTCAAATTCATTATTCCGCATCTTCAATGAGCTTTGGAATATTACACACTGTGATCCATAGTTTTTTTCTTTAGAATATGCCCCAGCGTTCAAAACATTTGGGCCATATTGATAAATTAATTACTCTGTTATTTTTACTCAAAAAGTGATTATCAATATAGTTTTCTCAGTTTATTTAATAATGTGTGGTAGATGACAGAGTATCTTTAGTATAGTGATACTGAAAATATGCCATTCAAAAAATGAAAAGTTTACATCTGTCAGCAATGATCTTCATACAAAATACATTTTTTTTTCTAAAAATGAAATTCAGTATTACAGAAATTACCAAAATATCAATGCATGGATTGGCAATTACTGTTACTGATATTGGCTCGAAAAAATATTCAGTAGAATGTGATATTGAATGGAACACGTCAATATATTCTAATTGTGAATTTTCCTCAATAATCTTTGGCAGTAATCGCTAAGGTCTTTCGTGTTTTTAACTGAAGCAATTCTTCAGTAATTCCCACTATAATGGTTCAATTATATTGGGATCATCACTGTGTGATGACCACTCTTCCAAAGCCTGAATATATTTATCCACTAGAAATATTTTTGTTGCAGATGATGTGGGGCAAGGAGCACAGCCATCCCGATGAAATTTGTCATCTGTGTAGTCTGGCAGAAGATCAAACCGTAGTAAAATGATATATCAAAACACACCTTGGTAATTGAATGACATTCTATGTAAAGTGTTTCCTCATGTAAGACACTTCATAGTGCTAAAGTAATATTCATAATGATGGAATTATATATGTGTATTGCGGCATGAGATATAAGCATAAACCGCAGTTAGAATTACACGTCGAAGCGAAGCGTAGGAAATATTTAGGTGATAAATTTATTTTAAATTTAAATATCATAACCCAAAATGAAGCGTTCGCATATCTTCTGCCTTTACCCTATGTGATTAATTATATCCAAAGTTTGTGTTTATGTGTTTTCCTAAATCTTACATAAAATATAAACATTATTTCAACCCAACAATTTTTTTTCGAGGATAAGTAATACTGAGTAATTTCGTATATTTTATCCATTTAATATATATATATATATATATATATATATATATATATATATATATATATATATATATATATATATATCGAAACCGCTGTATTTCTTGTTCTTGTGTCCGCATTATTTTCCATCATTAACAAACGCCTGCAAATTGTATGCTTTTTCATACTGGGCTAAATTTCATAGTATTTTTTATTAATCTTTTAGAATTCTTCGTATTCTGCGATGTCTGGCAAATTAGGTTCACATATATTTAAGATGGATATTCTGTCAGCTTTGCCTTATATTGAAAACTGCTGCAGGATATCTATGGTCTTTGAAAATATCCACTCAGTTCAACAGAATATTTTAAACATATCAGTAATTAAAATATCAAATATTGTCAGATTTATTAAATTACCATCGCTTGCATTAACTAATAATTACATCTTCAATATGGCATATACTTTCAGAACATTCCATTGGGGTTTTATTTCTCTTATTGTGTGCATTTGTCTGTTACACGTTTAGCAAATTAGGTACGTTATTAGTTGTTCTTTCAAGTGTATCTCTGAGCTCAGTTGACTCTATTGTTGTTACATGATGCAGTACATCTTTCATCCTTATATATTCATTATTTATATCTTTGTTATCCGGGAATTATTTTATGTGTCTTTAGTCTTTATCCTGTTTTAACGCATCCTACTTAGGGAATTTTTATTCTCAGTTTTCTTCAGTATAATACATCCCTTGCTTAGAATCTCTTTTGTGTCGGGATGTGTTTGAAACCTCACTGTCACATAGGAAATTACATTTTACATATTAAGCCTACTGTTTCCTTTATACATAAGAATATTTCACTCTTTTTAATAATTTAATTAACTTTGGAAAGTTATCTTGTCCTAATTTATGCGCCTCAGATTATCTTGGGAAACATACTTTCGTCTGTGTGAGTTTCCGCAGATATTCGATTAAAAATTATTCGATACGTAACTTGTGTCTTTAGCTCTGTGTGTTAGCATTTCTCTATGGGGACGTTTGTGTATAGTGATTTTTTAAATCTAAACTAGCCATATATTTGCCGAGTTGAGACCTATCATATCAGGGATAGGCAGGGCTCCACATAAAATAGCCAGCAAACTAAGCAGAATTTTAACACCACTTCTCGGCACTATTAGTCCATCATACATAAAATATTCAGGCGATCTCATAAACTAATTAAAAAACATATAAATTCAAAACAAATAAACACCTAACAAAAGCAAAAATTAAATTGCCTCTATCTACACATTAAATCATAAAAATATGCCAGCAAATTACTAAGCAATGTTTCTTTACTTTTGATAACCAACATTACAGACAGAATTTGGTTTACCAATGGGATCTCTTCACAGCGGCGTTCTTGCTTGTCTAATTTTAGAATTTCTAGAAAGTGACTCATTCAAAAATAGTCTCCCTACAAACTCTTCATATTTCAGATACATAGACGTCTCATTATTATTATATCCAAAGAACAATAATTTAACGGATCTTCTCTCCAAACTTAACAACGTTGAACCTACAATAAACTACACTTTTGAAACTGAAACCAACTACACTCTTCCGTTCCTGGACGTTTTGTTACATAGAAATATTAACGAACTCAATTTTGACATTTACAGTAAGGCTACAAACAAAAATGATCTGATCAATTTCTACTCGAATCACTCTTCTAAAATTAAATCTGGAATTATTATAGGTTTCTATCTAAGAGCGTTAAGAATCTGCAGTCCCCAATATTTACGTAAAGTAGAAACATACATAGAAAACACATTCAAACACATACAATACCCATATCATTTCATCAACAACGCAAGAAGAAAGGCATAAAAAATATACAACGGAAACAAAAATAACATAATCCGCAATAGTAAATTACATTTAAATAGATACATAATACTACAGAACAACTCTGTTCACTATCCACTATCCAGAATAACCTATCCTATCTAAATAATCTTAAAATAATCACAAACACTTCCAACACCATTATTAATATATTCAGATCCTCAAATACTAATAGCAATAATATTTCTGAAGCAGGCATTTATAAAATAAATTGCCAACACTATTCCTCACACTATATTGGAGAAACAAGTAGAAATTTAAAAAAAACGCATTTATGAGCACAAAAGAGACCTCACATAAAACAACTTAGCTAATACACTAGTCATACATAGAAATAAATTCAACAACAATTTTGATTTTAAAAATGCTACACTCATAAAACAAAATGATATAACTCATTCAGAAGGAAAATCCTAGATAGTGCCGCCATTGAATATTACCCAAATAATAATCAACGCCTAGGCTTTTCCCAATTTCACCTTTCTTAACAGAATTACTACTCTCCCAAACAAACGAACACAACAATATCGTGAAATCAAAAGAAAATAGTTGAATCACAGCAACACAGCAATAATAACAATATCACCACGCGTGACACTAATTGACGTAATTTTCAGTTAACAGTATGAAAATAGCGTTCTCTAAATTCTCCCAGTTGCTAAGGACATTTTGTTTTTGTTATTATTAGTTATTTTGTTTAAATAAATTCATTTCGTTTTTTGCCCTGAGAAAGTCCACATTGGACGAAACGCGTCGGCAACTATTACAGTTTTCCTATTGTCATTTTTATATATATATATATATATATATATATATATATATATATATATATATATATATATATATATATATATATATATATATATCACTGCCATAAACAGACAAAATTAAATTTATTATTACCACTCATGATAATAAAAATTAAAAGTAACAAACGGTCTAGCTAACTGGTTTCGAACCTCACTCAACAGAGTTAAATCAAGATTAATAAAGTAAATTATTTAAAAAAGGAAAAACGGACAAAGTGTATTGGGAAAAAAAGAAAGAAAAAAGTCTTTCTGTTTACATAGAGAAGGCTTTAATGATATAATATAGTTGGCCTCCAAACTTTTCAGGTGGTAATTAGAGTTTGACCTGTTAATGATGGTAAAAGAGTCCACCCTAAAACTAACATCACAATTATGGCTATTTATTATGTGTTCTGCGATGGAAGACCCGTATGTCTTGGTAGAAATGTCCGAGGGAGTGTACTTAAGATTTTAGATATTCGCTGAAACGTGTTGCTTTATTCTAACATCCAGCCTTTGCGTCGTTCTCCCTATGTAATGCGAACAGCAACTACATTTAAAAGAATAAATTAATGAACTATTATAATGTGGAGGGAGAACATCCTTACGCATAGACGGAAGGACAGGCTTAGCCAATAAAACATCATGAGTGTTAGCGGCAAAGTAACTGCGGTAGAAACCTGCTTAGCAAACCTATCACTGATACTACCTAGACAAGGAAGGCGTAGGTACAGAGGACATCTTTTTACTATAGTGGGTTTCACTTTGTTAAATTCAGCAATCTTATTCTTTATAATTGCTTGAACAATGCATAATGGGTAGGCATTGTTGCCGAGAGTAGCAGTAATATACCTAAGTTCATCATGCAACTTGATTTCAGAACAGATCATAAGAGTAAGGGTTAGGGTTTTAATTAAATTCAAATTGCACCAATATATATATATATATATATATATATATATATATATATATATATATATATATATATATATATAGGTGTGATTGGATTATATATATATATATATATATATATATATATATATATATATATATATATATATATATATATATATGAGTAACGAAAATATTGGTAATCCGTATGGATAATCCCAAGGAATATGAAATGCTGAGAGCTTAATGTTAATTCAGTGCGAATAATTTAATTTAAAGAAAAACAGACCACTTTAAGGCTTCATTGTAATAATTTATTTCACCAGATAATTTTATTTTTCTGGATCTTCAGACTTCACTTTCAACGAGTGAAACGAAAAATGAATTTAAAATTTTTGACGGGCAGTATTAAGTTTATATATGTTGACACAAAGTGTGGTGAGTGATGGCATTAGAGATATGGTCGTGTTTAGAGAGGGAAGGGAGAGTTTTAAAATTTATTTTTATATTTCTTTTTATTATAAAACTTAATATTGCGGAAGGTTCGAGTAAGGATCAGATGTTGACATATTTAATCGGTCAACTCAACGGAAATGATATGGGAAAAGGAAAAGGAGAAAAAAGAAAAAAGAAAAAAGCGGAAGTAAAGAGATAATAGATGGACGTAGGGTTTTTGAGGAAGAAGAGGGGTGGTATAGCTTTAGCAATTTAGATAAAAACAAATTTTAACGTTTGGTAGTAATTTAAATGTTTAAAAACTTCACAAAGAAAATAAATTTCATGCTTGTTATCTATTTAAATATTCGACATCTCCACAAATAATTTAGGAATATAATATAAGTCGAATAATATATTAATAAACAACAATAATAAAAAAAATTAAAAAAATATTAATAGTAATATTTTAATATCGTGAATGACTTTCAAGGTAAAATACTTATCATTCAGAGTCTAATTCATGAATTTAATTTGTAGTTATTTGGAGATAGATAATATTTCTTAATTAAAGTTTAGGTTTCAAATCAAGATGCAGTAAGATTTGAAGGTAACAACAAATTTGATTATCTGAAATAGTGGAGAAAGAGTGGTGTTGAAAGTGTTTACTAGAGGGATGCGTCTGGATTTATTTTTAATTGTATACTTTAGGATGTCTTCTCTAGGTGTGGGAATTGATTTATTTATTGTTCCCTGATTAGGTGTTGTTTATAGCCACGTGTTGTGAATTGACGCTCGAAGTTTTTAGTGTGTTTACGTATTTCTTTATTGTTAGAACATATCCTTCTGAGACTAAGAATTTCTGAATAGGGAAGGTTCTCCTTGAGGTTAGTTAGGTGGGAAGACTTAAAGTTTAGATAGTTGTGGCTCGGTGATTTTAGTGTGTAGTGTCTTTTTTAGTTTTCCGTTTTTATCGATGTATATGCGGGTATCAAAAAAAGTTACCAATCTTGTTGATTTTTTTTAATCGGCATTAATGGAGACGTGTACCATGTTTAGGGTCAAAAGGATTTCATTGAGTTTCTCCTTCCTGTCTGTGTTTACAAAGAAGATATTATCGATATATATTGCATAGAATATGAAGTCGTTACCGATGAAGGGATAAATATGCGTCTCCTCTAATTTCTTCATGAAGATTGTGGCATGTGGAGCTGCAACGGTGCCAATGGCACATCCTGCTACTTGTAGGTAGCGTTTCCCATTGGAATTGAAAGTATTCAATATTCCATAAGTTTGATGATTACTTTTGTGTGTGGGGGGGATCCTGTTTTGTTCTATTAGTAAGTCCTTCGTTGTCTTCAATAAATTGATCTTACTTCCATGGTTACTAGAGCGGAATTTTTCTGGCCCTGTATATGATTAATTCTGTTTAGTATGTCTGCTGTCTCTCTGATGTAAGATTTTACTTTCTTAGGTATGGGATGTATGTAGTGGCCTACGTATTTGGACATTTTGGGCGTGTGGCAATTAAATGATAAAATGACCGGCCTTTCTGGGTTGTTGTATTTGTGTATTCGGGGAAGGATATAGAAGCGGGCAGGTCTGATGTTTGTGTGTGTAAGTGTAAGTGTTGTGCACGTTTCCTCGTCAATTAGTTTGTTTTGAAGCATTATGTTTAGCGAACTGGTTATGTTTTTTGTTTGGTATTCACAGTGAGGGTTTTTGTGATCTAGCTGATTTTTGGCCTCTTTAAGGTATTCTTCGATTCCCCATTTCGCTGTGGCACCACCACTGTCAACCTCTGTAATGATTAGGTCATCTCTATGTGTTAGCGTGTCAAGTGACGCCCTTTCCCCTTTAGTGATATTGTTATGTGGCAGTTTACGTACTGTTGTTTTCTTTATATCATTTACTACTGCCATTTCAAATGTCAATATAGCGATGTACGTGTTTTGTCGGGTGAATGTAGAGACCCTCTCTTTTAATGTTTAGATTATGGAAGGTGCATGTTAAATGTGTCCGTAGTGGTCTTTTAGCCGTATTCTTCTAAAGAAGGATTTCATGTACATTGCTTAGGTGTTCTTATCAAACTTTGGGGGACTTCGGGCAAAAGCTTACTCTTTGAATTTGTCGACCGCGAATTTACTGTTACGTAGATTTATAACTCGTGCGTACGGGTCATGTTCGCATTTGCAAGCATTACGTAGCTATGTAGCAAAATCTCGAAAGCTTGCATGATGCCACATATTCGGGATGCTATACTCACATCCAAGTGTCCTGGTTGGGGGATTACTCCATTTTTTTGAAGGGTGAGTGTTTAATTTTGATTGTGTACTAGAGACTAATCTTGGTGTTCTGGGATGTTTCGTGGGTTTATGTGTTCTGGTGTGTTTTGGTTTGTGTATTTTTGTAGAGCACCTAAAGGATGTCCGCGTAAGTTTGTGGTTCGTTTTATGTGTGTGTGTGTGTGTGTGTGTGTGTGTGTGTGTGTGTGTGTGTGTGTGTGTGTGTGTGTGTGTTCGTTTTGGAGTTCTAGCTTTTATTGATGATGGTTGTGTCGTTATTGTCGGTTGTGGTGCTAATGGTTGTCTGTGTATGAGCGTGGATTTTGTGTTTGCCTTTGTTGTTTTGTGGTCGATGTGGTTGTGGTATGTTGTTGTTTTCTTTTGTGGTATGTTGTTGTTTTCTTTTGTGGTACGGTCGTTATTTTTTTCTGAGTTAGGTTTGGTTTCTCTTTTGTTCTTCTAGCTGGAGGAAATGTTCCATTTTATTTTCTTTCTTTTTCAGTTTTTGTTTTTTCGCAGTTTCCTCACTGTTCTGTGTGAGCTTTTATACCATTTTTTATGTTAGCTTATTCCTCGGTCTCTGTGTGTTTTTTTAATTTGTTCATTATGGTTTCCTGGCAGAACTGTAAGATATCCTATATGAGCTCCTTGGAGAAATCTTGTATTATTCGGTAGAAACGCATCCTTATGGTTACCTATTGATTGTTCTAAATCAATCCTGAAATTGGTCTGTAATATTTGATTCTTCAGGCATATCTTTTTATATTTCCCTGGTGTGATTAATACCTGGCTAATCTGTTGGTTCTTCTATTCATACGGATAGCAAATAATCCGGTGTTTATCGGTTCTGTTGGTGTCTATTAAACATAATTATGTTTTAAACAATAAAAAATATTTTAAAAATAAATTTTCAGACATATCCTTTGTTTTATTATTTCAATTAGGTTGTAATTGCAACAACAACCTGTCCAGTCTTCAAAGACTTCCTACACCGCGAGTGGTCGCTGAAGTGACCGTTTCAATCCCGAGCGAACTGTGGTTAACTATTGTGATTTAAGTTGATCATAAGGCAGCCAAGATCGAATAGTCGCAGATATCGTCGTGTTGTGCTTGTCCAAGCAGGGGGATGACGTACAGGGAAAAATAACAGGAATAATTTGAACAAAAGTAAATACATTTATTATATCAGTTCTCCGTACAATAATTGGTTTATATCAGAGTCCGCATGCAATTAATTATCAGCCCAACACTGCATCTTAATCGGAAATGATATTATCGTTGTTGACTTGGTAAAACTTAGTTTGAAGCTTTGGTAAAGTTTGGTACAAGGCTGAATTCAGAGGCTTCGTCAGCAGATAATTACGTGGGCCTCTCTCCTGTCTCTGGTCTTCTATGCCTCTCTTCTCTCTTCTGCGATTCCTCTGCCGAATTCTCTTAGCGCATTCATTTTACTGACATTCTCCCAAACTGGTGAAGTAAGAGAATTCAATAATTCTGAGAATTCCTTTCTTCCACTCTCTCATATCACCTCTCACTAAATCTCCCCAGTGAGTGTGAGTGGCTAATCACCGCACCTCCTGGTATTTCAACTCAACTTTCAACCAGGGGAATCAACTCTGAATTTGTTGTTTACGAAAAATAAAATTTTTGCTTTACAACTTTCATTTGCAGCTGTGTATCAATCAATATTGCCCCCTACGTCTGGGTCAATTTTTCATTGTTCAAACTGTTCGACATACAATTAATTTTTTTTATGTGTGAATTAAATCCACAATTCTTCTCACGGGTTTTTGGAATTAACCCTTTTCCTTTCCATGTCTCTCAGCAGATATCACTTTCTATTGATAAGAACATATTCTTAGGTTGTATTTTACCGCAGTAACTACAAATAGTACCATAGGTTGCTTGACTAGTTTCATCCAGCATGGCCATCATCAGGAGAAAAATTCCCTGCTTGTTAGTAATAGTGAACTACAGGAATGAATGACTGAATCTAAAGAAATTGTACTTTTTTCTGTAGTTTTCATTTGTTTTTTATCCTTAATTTTGGGCAATCTTTATGGTGGTTATACGGCCTCTATCAATATTAAAAACAAACAGCCTATATGAAAGTGTCACATTGAACAGATATGCATGAACCAATGCTACTTAAATTTCTGATATTGATTCCTTTCATGTTTTCTGTAAATATTTACAATGTTTTAAATTTAAAAGTAATTTAAGAAAATTAACTTTCTCAGTCATTGATATGCGATGCGTCTATTTCAATATTAGATTAATATACAACGATATGTAAATGTTCTTAATTTCTATATTTCTCTCGAAATATTTAATAAGGATATTTATATTAGAATATCGAGGTAAAAAATTAAGACACAGTTGTTTTCCCGACAGAAACTTTAGCGTTTTCTAATCCTACCCATTATGCACGGAATCCACTTCTGTCTTTAAAAGTCAAGCTCAAATAATTTTACCTAAATCAGACTGTTTCAAAACCTCGCGTAGGCGAAAATAAATAGTAAATATAGAGGATTTATACAAAATTGAGGCAAATAAAATATATAATGTGGTTGATAGAAAATTAAGACAACATATACCTCGGCAAAAACGGAAATATGAAATAAATTAGAGAAGATGATGGAAACAATGTAATCTTATGAAATAAAATTTTATATAAAGTAACAAATTGAAATTCACTTAAAATAAGCAATGTATAACAATGCATTCAGTATGGCTTCCATTTATGAAGTACATGGCAGTTTTCCTTACTCATTAAAATACAGCCACCTTGAGTGTATGTTAAGAAAATTAGTTTTAAACTACAATTGCCATATTTTCCGTCATTGTTTTGCTATTAGGTTTTTTAAATATTTTTTTCTAAACAATAAAAAGATTATTTTTTGTAACTTAATGCATTTTGGTAAGACTGAAAATCACTCTCGGTATGTATAAGATACATTAGCCTAAAACTACATGCTTTCTTGTAGGAGTCATAACTACATAACCACAAGCAGACTAACATGGAACCCACATGTTAAATACAATAGAAATTGATTAATTTAAAATGGGTTTCGTGAAATGTTAAATTTAACAGTATCAATATATTGAAAATGTATATATTCTTTATAAAATGTATGACGTGTATTATTCAATTATCATAGGATAACCGATTAAATATTCACGCATGGGCAAAAGAAGTCATACAAAGTATACTGGAAAAATAATACACTGCTAATTCCAGAAGCAGATGAGATGATTTTGTTTGCGTATTGATGTTCGTACATATATACATATATATATACGGGCATATACATGCGCCACTTTCTATACCATCGGAAATGTGACAAATAACCATCTGAAAGGTGGGAAAAGTCAAAATACAATGTAGAATTTTACATGATACTTTTTGTATAATCTCACAAGTGAAATACATAATTAAAATTCTTGAATGTTTGGGTTCATATTTACATCTCTTGATTTGAACATTTGATTCTTCCTTTCCATGCTGGAAAGTTTGATGAGAATAGCATATAATAGATTTTATCCGTAGCACTCTTCTCTATCCAAAACAAATTTTGAAACAATTGTGTCTTTGAGGATATTATTGTATAGATATAGCATTTCATGTATAAATATTCAAATATCTTTTGCCTGTATTCGTTTTGAAAATCATTTGCTGAGATAGATATCATATAGAAAGTACACATTTCATACGTTGGTAATCCATGTAGAAATCTTCGTTGATTGCGGTAATGGCTGTGTCAATATTGGACAGTAATATTTTTATGATCTGAAATTGTTTTACTGCTTGTCCTACTCAGTTTCTTTTGTTTTCTTTTTTCTGCACTTCAGATGCATCCAAACTGGGATTTGGTGTTTTTCTATTTTTTGTTCATTAAAGAAGTGCTAATCAAATTTATATCCTCTGCCTAAACGCAATTATATTTGCAAAAATGTGATTTAATTTTCTGCTTTGGAAAGATAATTTTCATTTCCACGTCTATGAGATTAGGCTGGCACGAATGTGTGGATAAAATTACTGTACGTATAATCAGTTATATGTATATGCACATGTGCATTCCTATAAATATGCGCGAACACACACACACACACACACATATATGTGTGTGTGTCTCTCAAAGTTTTTATATGTACATTCGCAGTTGGACACGTATTCATGAGAGTTTTGTTTTTAATCCTTTTAATCCTGGCGACGCTATAAATGAACTAAGATCCAAAGCGTTACTGAGTTGTAAGAGATTATGAGAATTATACTATTACGGAGAGAGGGAAAAAACAAGAATTAAGAAGACAGAATATAGCGATTGACATTGCAAGAATCCGAGAGAGTTTTTAAACGAGAAATGCAATAGAAGAAACTGTTAATATTGAATTTGCATCTAGGTATATAAAGGTGTAAAATGATCACACTTCGCCGCAAATCTAGTATTGGGCATAACTTCGGCAGAACATAAAATAAAAAAAATATTTATAGAAAATGACTGGGGAGCTACATTATGGCGTTGGGAAAGTGACTGAAGGTGGGATGCCAGCTCAGGGCAATCAACAGTGTAGATTCTCGGTTGAATTTTATCAAGGATATCTAAATGTATATCAAAAGCACCAGACGATATATGGCAGCAATATTCGAATGGTAGAATATTCCTAGCAGCTGACCCGGCAATTGATTCACTCTAATGTTTTTACTTCCCGTTAGCAGAAAATGTTAACTCCTCAGAAGTGTTCACTATATAATGTTAAATGTATCACTTTTTTCGCACAGATTTTTTTCGTGAGTCTCATTTATATCCAAATTTATACTTATCAATAGAATACCTTAGGGTGAATAAACTTTTTTCCTATGTGGCCGGGAAGGGCTCTTTATATTAGTAAGATTAAAAATTATTTTAAAACCAAAAAACAATAGACAAAAATATTTTTAGTAAAAAAAAATCAGGTGAGTCACTTTTATCTAACAACCCTGTATATGAGTAAAATAAAAGAGAAAATACTAAAGAAGAGATAATTTCAAATATATAATTTCAAAAGATTGGTAAAACGAGAAAAGTCAAATAAGCGCCTATGAAAATTAATCAAAATCTGGATGTTCCTGAGAATTATGGTAGATAGATTTTTAAGCCAGATTCTTGGATAGGTCTAGATAATTGGGACATGACATCATAAAACGACGTCCAAAACATTTTACATTTGAAGAATTGCAATTAAAATCAAATGAAATAAGAAATAATACATTTGAGATTGTTGCGGTGTTAACTGGAATAAATGACCAGGCCGTATAATTCTATGCTAAGAAGTAAAGCGAATGTAAATCAATTTAATACTGAGATTTAATATTTCTTTAAAATACTAATAAAGGTAAACATAAAATAGTACACATAAAATTGTTATAAGAAGTAATAAGCTTTATAAATTTTACTTTAAAATAAATTATTTACGTGCAAGGCAAAATCGATGCTTTCAAATCTCAGGTCATGTTAAGATGAATTTTTTTTGTTTTATTTAGTTTAATTTTCTTTCCGATATTTTTTTCAACGAGTTCAGGAAGAAATTTATAAATCATAAACATGACGTAATTTATTTTAAGCGATAGTTGTATTTCTGAAAAAAATAACAAAAAAAAAACAAAATACATTTGTTTCACTTTTTATTTTGAATGATTTATATACCGTGGATTATTATTTCCTTTTCACCGTTATATCGGCGTGCGTTTTGTTTTTATTTTCATAGACGAGTTTTAAAACATATAAGGTAAAAACAAATATTAACTGCACATTTTTAAAGTAAAATATAAATCGACATTGTAGTTTAATGTACTATTTTCTAGAGTAATATTTTTTCAAAGGTTTTATTAAAATATCTGAAGAAAAATGCATTATCGAGTAGATGCTTTCTCTAATTTTGAATCATCTCTTCATAATGTCTCTCTCTTGGATTTACAGGCTACGGGCCTTTCTAGCAAGGGTTGGATTTTAAAAACATTATAATTGATAAGCATTTAATAGATACAGAAAAAGCTAAACATAATGACACATGAAAGACACACTGAAGATATTAAAATTCTTATCTGTTTAGGAGTTGATTATAAGATTAATAAAGAAATGTTTTTATATAAAAAAAGTTATAGGATGAAATGGTGACATGAAACTAAGCAAAGGAAGTGCCCAGAACACCATTTAGCATGTACTCAACAGGCAGTAACTGAGACTGGAAAATACATTATTCATAGACTAGTTCCAACTTCGGGAGCTACTAGTTGTTTTCTGACAGTGTTTTAGAAGAATATGATATTTAAGCATCTTTTATAAATAACACAAAATTAGAGTTGCTTGAGTTTCCTTCAAATTTCCAGTGTTGAAAGAGCAGTGAGAATAACACCCGAAGCTTTTTAACGGATTTAAAGAAAAACATACACATTCTTGCAGAAAACTTTTGTCGTCATCTAAGTCCTTCCTTTGTTTCTAAAGGCTCATACACTGACATTTTTCATGATATGATTATATAAATATTTGGATTGAATTAGTTTCCATGTAATATATACTTTATCTATTAAAATATCAAACTTTTTTGATTTACTGTTGAAATAGTATTTTTCAATCAAATAGTGCCAAAATGAATGGTTTTGAAAACATTTTCAATGCCGATTTTTGATTGCATTTCCTCGAAATGGGTATAGAGATAGAAATTTAAACTTCGGTGTGAGTTTTTCTCATTAAGTCCTAAATAGCTCGCCTTGTTCACTGTTGATTTGAGAAAAAATGTAAGAACGACATCCTCGTTGTTTACATCCACTTTCCTTGGGATAATCAGCATTCTTCCGTTGAGCAATGTCTGCTGGCTTAACTCTCATATTCATCAGCTAGTAAAACTGTCAGGCGTTAACAGAAGGATAAGAGAATAGATATGACGTATCAATCAAGTATTTTTTATTTGTTTCTAAGAAATATTCCTGATTCTTAATAGTTTTTCTTGGGAGGAATCGTTCGCTATTCCAATGGTCCTTTAGGTGTCTTTATTTAATTTTATTAAACATTATAATATTATTTGTATATGTTTTCTTCTTTTTTCCTAAACGAAAGGTTTCATACATTTTGTTTCCATTAGCATCCTCTTGAGGCTAGTCTGACTGCTGTAAAAAACTCTACTTGAACATGGTTAGACGCTTTTGATATATACTAGCACTTTCATTATATGATGTGATCACCATCGTCAATCTGTAAATCTCCTTCTTGCAATAATATTGTCGCGGATGATCAAGAACTTAATGAAATAAGGGAATGTCCTGACGGAATAATATAATTATGGTATGAGCAGATCTTGTCAGTATCACGTGTAAGGGATTGGAAATATATAACATCGCTAAATGGATTGATAGAACTGTTGCATTCCGGAATCTTTCATCACAATTAATTAGAAAAATACGAAAGCTCCGAAGATATCCAATTAGATTTCAAGGCCATAAGAACATGCGTTGCAAAATCAAATAAAAGAAAAACACACAATTACTCTGAAATCATTAGATATGGCTAAATTGTTGGAAAACATGTTGAATAAATCCAGCTGCATTATCCATGGGTAGATTAATGTTTGCAATAGCAGGACAATTTTTTTAAGAATATTCGTTTGTGAAATGAAAAGGAAACTGTTCATTTTTGCTTAAATCCAAGTTAGTTACCAAAGGAGAAAAATGGATGCGCTTCCGATTAAGAAAAAAAAAATTAAATGCATCTACGACCGGAAATACTCGGATATAGAAATGCCGTTTTGGGGGAACTGTTCCTCGTTCAATAATAGAAATAATTTAAAGCAACTTAAAAGATCATGTAATGGCTGCCCGCGTGTATCCGATTATACTAATCTACTAGGGCGTTAGGTAATCCCTGTTGCAGAGGTCTGTTCAGTCATATTTGCGTTTGTTAAACACCTAAATATCTTTACAGTTTCTTGAGGAGAGCGTATTATCTGACTTGATCAACAGCCTGAACAAGTCCGGAGTGCACAAATCCTCGGACACGATGGCTTGTAACTTCGTGCTAGCACAACCATCGACGTCCCTAAAATATTTCCCTGTTCACTCACAATATTTGGCCAAACCGTGCTATGATCTTCATAATAATTCTGCGAGCTTTTCATAATATTTTTGAGATAAATAACATCTGTATGTTTTACTCGTTACTAATTTATGCAGGATTTGAACATTGAAAACAAACTGGAACAAATATTAATAATATATATTCAATGTCTATGGGCACAGAAAACGAAAATGAATACATATTATTAATAGCAATAATAGTCTTGAATTAAAACGTATGCGATGAAGGGAATCTATTTCCTGAATGACTGCGACCGATTATTAGAATGAATGGGTCAGCTGAACAAATGGATTTGAGCACATCTAAACGAAATAAGAGACAGAGTAAAGGAGTCATTCACTTGAGAGCATTAGAGGAATTTGAATATGTTTAATATTTTTGGGCAGATAATGAAAACAAAAAAAGGAAACCTTTCTTTCATTGGGGGATTCTGGGAATATATTGTCAAACCGCATATATATATATATATATATATATATATATATATATATATATATATATATATATATATATATACATATATATCCTACTTATAATTAGATATAACAAGTTATACATATATTCATATGGAGTGAAATTCAGCTTCATAAAGCTATTTTTCACTTTTAATAACTGTTGCATGATGTCATTCTGGTGAAACAACACTTGCGTTCATCAATATTAAGGAATTTATAAAAAGGTTTGATTCAAGTATAGACTAGTTATATGGTATAGAATGGTACTCCACGAACTATAAAATTTGAATGAAGACAAACATCTATACATACACCCACGATCATGTATCCATATGTTTGGTAATATATACATTTAGCGCTTTTTGCATTATATTGGATCTAATTTTTTTGTTTATTTTAAAGTTGACATATTCGGTGACGTGTTTTTAGGTTACCGACTACGAGCTCCAGCCGAGCAAATCATGGTTCACTCGGAAAAGAGCAGAGATGTTTAGCCTTGGTTGCGCAGCTCATTTAGGAGAATCTTCTGTCTAGTATCTGAATTACTGACACTTCTGGGTATTTTCAAATTATTGCTATGTCTAATATTTTCATAGCAACTGCTCTGACGAGGTACTTTCACTGGTACCCCAACTGCATGCTAGGTTGGCATCTCAGTCGTGCTCTTTCCCTGTCGAAACAGTTAAATGTAACCGCTTCATCTATTTCAAGAGTTTGTTCCTTCGCACTTCCCAACAGCAAATTTCCCTTCCTCTTACTTCATTCCTTGATAGTTATAATCTTCAAATATTCAATTGTAATGTCAATCGATATATTCTGATGCCTTGATACCGACCCCATCCTTCTCTATATCCTTTCCTCAAACACCCCTCTTTACTCTTGCTTTCACACTCTGTAAACCTTTGTGTGCTAGTAGCACTGCTGCGTTGCTTGGGGTGAAATGCTTAATATATATATATATATATATATATATATATATATATATATATCATAATTACGTATTTTTATTTATTTTATCTCGCGTACATCACATAATTAGATCCTGTGTTTAATTGTTTAGACCAGCTTTGCTTTAATGGCTTTAGTTAAGATGTTAATGGACAGTTAGGAATACATGCTTCTTTTTTGGTATCATTCTGCCATCTCTTCTTTAAGTTATATCGAATATTGCTTAGTGGTATGTTATTCCAAACGTGGGTATTGTTTAAACTGTTATGTCTAACCAAAGTATGTACAATACAGCACTGATGTCGAAGTGCGGTTATAATGCGAACATAGTTATTGCAATGTTATAAGACATAGATATGATTTCTGTTGGACTGATTTGCTTTTACAGCTTAACATTTTGCAGGTTATTTAAAGACACAAAATATTGTTTTATATTTCAAATATTTTCTGTGCTATTTTAAATTTTTAATCATTTCAAGCAAAGCCAGGCAATCAAGCGGTTAGGATTCAAGGGCTTAAAGTAGGGGAATGACAAATGGTGTCTATTTGTGTTGCATTTAATTTTTTGATGATCGTAGTTGAACGGAAATCATCAGTAAGTAAGAGCGTCCGAAAAGCAAGTAGAAGCGCGGGAGGTAGCTATGACGGTTACATGTAGCAATTTTAACAGTAAAATGTTACCTAGCTGGCAATATCTCTGCTAAAGTTCATGAAATTATAGTAGCTAATAGGAAAGGCCATTAGAATTCTCATGAAAGTACTTATAGGAAAGCCAGGGGGAAGGCGGTGAGAAAATGACTGAAGATTACATGCAAGATCTGGAGTTTTCCTGAGATACAAAAGCTTTGACCCCATGAAAAGTTACTGATACGGATAAATCCTTGTAGTTGGCCCGGAACTGTCTCCAATTTTCGTGATGCGGCAATAAAAAAAATGACACCAAGCACATATGATGTGTTTAGTGCTTGCTTTGAGTACCATAACGTGGGTGAGCCCACGTCCTCGTTACAATCCCGCCCAATCTGACTTGGTGTCATAACCAATTTGTTTTTATATCAATAACAAATTCAACCTAATTACGAGAGACCGTATGGTTTTGTCAGTTCTTTGTCCCCTGCTGATGTCTTAAGTGTGATCCACATGGGATCAAAAAAGTCTTGATAATACGTACCGGAGAGTGATCGTCCGAGAAAACTCGAATGCCTTTGACGGGATATGGTACTACTACACAAATTTGTTAGCTACAGAATATTTTCCCAGTTACCAAGGTTTTCCTGTCAGGTAGGTCTGTGCAGCTTGACATAAATACCCAGTCCTCCGAGAAAAAAAGAAATCAAGGCATCGTTACTCGATGGACTCTCCTAGGTTCTACTATCTTTTCGCTTTATATTAACGATTTACTTAATAACATTTTCAGATCTATAGAAAGTATATATAGATAAGTTACCACGGTGTCCTGATGGAAAAAACAAATATCTGAATGACCAAAACCTGGGAGCTGATCTCTGTTCTGACCAGTTATTTTGGGAAAATTGTAGCTGATATCGTATCATTCAATGCCTCCAAAATGAAATAAGCAACAATCCTCACTACCAAGCAGGCCATAGACCTGCATCAATTCTGATGCGTGATCACACTTTCAAATAAGTTCCTTGCCACGACTGCCTACAGCTCACTCTCAACCTGACAATGAACTGATTGTGAAAGAGTGGTCTGTTCCTAGTATCACCCAAGAAAACCTAAATCCTGCTGCAATTCTATATCTTTACAAGCGTCAGATCAAACCATGAAAGGGGTATGGCTTCCAGATCTTGGTTGATGCTACCCACTCCTAGCTCTGCAGCTTTTACAGAATTCAAAGTAGAATATGATGCCTTGCATGTGATAGATTATTCTCTACCCCGCAAACATTATTCCACAGATGAAAAGATTCTTGCCTTTCAGTATTCTATCGATATTACTACGGAAGATCTTCAGAGAATAATATTCTTTAATTCCACTAGCTCAGACCTTCAAATTTCATGTTCACAGTGCCAATTCATCGCTATACTCTCTCTGTTACTCTCCATTAGCTTTTCCAGAGAACTATTATTTTGAGGAACACTCTTTCGAAAGGAAACATCTCTGACCACTAAAAGTTCGGTCGCTTCATGTCCAGATTCAATCGATATCTGTCCTAAATTTCTTTACAATATACACTTAATTTCTCCTTCCCATCTCTAAAAAGAGACTCAGTCACTAAACTTATGAATTGAGCAGCATTTGGTCTTTGTATTCGGTGAACTAACAGTGAAAATGTTCATCAAGATTTCTGTAAGTTTGAGTTTTTGGATGCATGCAAGATACAGATAAGTATTGATTTTCATTCACACATCAAAGTATCGAAATAAATTGACTGATGTAACTTGATGGCCACAAGTATCATGGGCAACAATAATCTATGGACTCCATGCCACAGTGGCGAATTTGCTCACATCAGGGTATATTCTGGCAATTAAAATTAGAATTATCAGCACCCATAAAATTATTGAACCATTGATAGCGGTAACATGATCGCACATTATAGCCTCTAATATTTGTGATTTCAGAGCTATGTCTTTTGGAAGATCATTTCACTAGGACAATCGGCACAGTGCTTTCTTCGTGTACTTAAGTGTAAAATTAAGGTAGTCTGTAGTATCTAACCCTTGTTAGAAGGCGGTCAAAAAGATGCAATATACACAATTCAAATCATAAAAAAAGCATATGGGAATAACCTCCAAACACATCCCTAAGTTTTCATGACAATTCGCATATAAAAAGAAGGAAACTGTGGAGAGGCACAAGCTTGTGCATCCCGAAAGAGCAGATATTTACAAATACACAAAAAGTAAATTTCAAACAATAAGAGAGAACCTTTTTTTTAAATTTGGATTCTTACCACTGACTGTCAAAAGATTATAACTTAATATTTATATGGTAAATAAATAATATGAGCCTATGTCATAATTGAGGGAGTGTTTGTGAATTCAATTCAGGGAGAAATTCATCCTCACTGAAATGATTAAAAACTTCTTCTCATGCGGAAATTGTGCAAACTATTTCTTAATCTACGCTCATATTTTAAATATTCCATGATTTCGTAACTGAATTGTTCATGGCGTTACATTAAAATCAATCTCTTTTCATAGGATTGTAAATTAAGATTTTTGTCAAAATTATGCTGAAAAATATTGGAGGTGTTTTCACATTAAATATTGAATAGCAATCAATAATACGTCATGAAAGTGCAGTTTTAGCAATCTAGTTAACATAAAAGGAATAGTATCCAAATTAATTTTCCGTATAATTTTTAAGTAAAATCACCTTCAAAGGACCTTTTTGTAGAACAAAATCTGAATCTATTCTTGACTGTTTTTTTTCAAATTATTTTGTAATGAGCTAGCCGATTTGAATTCGTCATTCAACTTAATAGACCATAGAGTAAGAAATCGATATAATAATTCCTAACACGATTAAAAGGGGCTTGGCACTTGAAAAAATAGAAAATTATATACGTGCTAACTTTTTGCTGTTTCATGTTCTTCGGAAAGCCGTTAAGGTAAAAAGAGAACGCAAAAGAAATGAAAGTTACTTCAAAGTACAAACCAAAGATCTCATTTACAGAAACACAGACGCACTGCTATCAAGTGTCACTTTGGCAATAATCTCATGTAGTTAATTTGAAATTTTTGAGTGATGATTACAATCTTATATCAAACAACGTGTACATGTGCGGAAAAATAAATGATGATAAGATAAATTTATATCCTATGACTCTAAAAAGTAAAATCTGTCTAGGGTGCAAGATATTGTTGTTTTAAGAGTAAAAAGCAACATATCAGTTTAACATATTAATATTAGCTTAATTTGTACTTATGCTACCAGCATTTAATACTAAAAAGTACGGTGTATTGGGATATAGATTAGAATTTCGCGGCTGATGAACTCAGGAATACGTGAGCAAGAGGATTACAACAAAATTAATGAGAATGAATGTTCTCGATAAACACGTAGTAAAGTAGTATTGTTACAGTTCAACTAAGGATAATTGAATGAAATAATTTTTATTGAGATGTTATCAATTGATTATATATATATATATATATATATATATATATATATATATATATATATATATATATATATGTATGTATAAGTATGTATATATATATACATATATATGTGTGTGTATGTGTAGTTATGTGTATATTTACATAAGTATGTATATATATAAATATTTATATATTTATGCGTGTGTATGTGTAAATATGTATATATATGTGCGTATGAATATACATATATGTGTGTGTGTGCCTATAAGCATGCATATATATATGTTAGTCTAAAAATATGCATATACATGTGTTTATGTAAAGAAATATATATATATACATATTAAGGCACTTCACGCGAAATGACGGTTCTGTATAGGATACAGGTTCGATTTTCTATGAAAATTTCTCGGACATTCAGGCCGGTAAATGTTATTTAATACTGTTTATTATAAAAAAACAGAGCATTTGCTTAAATACTTGTATCTATAAAAAGAACGTTAAACATATCATAAATGTCTTTAAATATATATATATATATATATATATATATATATATATATATATATATATATATTACATAAATCATTCATACAAAAAGTAGATTAGTAAAGTTAATGATATAAATGGCGAAAAACATCTTCGCAAACAAATTTTTAAAGTTGCATTAACCTACGAATCACTCGATGAATGTTAATTCGTAGGTTAATGCAACTTTAAAAATTTGTTTGCGAAAAAAGTTTTTCGGCATTTATATCATTAAATTTACTTTTTTTATGAATGATTCATGTAATATAATTTGAACTGCATCACACACACACACACACACACACACACATATATATATATATATATATATATATATATATATATATATATCCGATGCAATGAGAATGAAAGTAATATATAAATTCTAACATTCACATCATTAATTCAAAAGAGGGTACGATACCGTTAGTAGATTGATAATTATTTAAACCTCTTCGAAATGGCTTAGGAGTTTGCCAAGGATTAAATTGACATCATCCTAAATTGCAGAAAATAAATTATAATCCACAACAATGACAATGAATAAAAAAAAAATCAGGTGAAAACTTTGCTGTATCGATGGGATCGCTGGATTCTGCCGAGTCATCGGAATTGTTCGGACAATTTATTTACTACAATCTCACTGCTCATAAGGAATTTAGCTTAAGTAATATAGGGATTTATAGGGACGATGGCTTAATGGTAGTAAATAATTATACCGGAAGTAAGGTTCACAAATTGAGGAAAATTTATTCCCGGAGTGTTTGAAATTTTACATCTCAAGGTTAAAATTAATTCTAACATAAAACAAGTAGACTTCTTAGATGTAACCTTAATCTTAACCCTAAATAATTTCCAACCCTTTTTCAAAAATAACGCAAACCCCATTTATATAAAGCACTCTTCTAATAAAGAAATATTCGAATAAGTACAAATATTTTTATGACAAAATCCTTACCGATATTGGCTACAGATCTTCCGAAATTAAATATATGGAAAATTGTAATAACTCTAAAAAAATAATGGACGAAGAAGAATAATTTGGTATACACTTCCCTTGAAAAAATTCGTCCGTACTAAATTAGTACACAAATTCTTAAATCTAATTAACAAGCACTTCCCTACGGAGAGTAAATTAAGTCAAATCTTCAACCGCAATACCTTAAAAATAGTCATAGTTATTCTAGAAATCTAGATAAAATTATGAAATCACACAATAGAATAGTGAAACTTCAAAACGATAATAAACGCAACCCAAACACGAATTCTAATACACCCCAGGAAAAAGAAATATGTCATTGCAGAAACCCCGATCAAGGTCCATTATCAAACAGGTGGTTAACGAAATTCATAATGTATATGTGCTATATCTCATCAAATGAGAACCCCCAAGATATTAAGTTGATTGTGGGATCAACTAGAATACCTTTTCAGGATAGATATTACAATCACATAAACTCCTTTACAAATGCAAGCAAACGCAATATTACAACAGTTTTGAAATATTTTTGGAAACTGAAGGAGGAAAGAAAACCCCTATAGTAAAATAGAAAATCCTAAAACAAGTCAGAATTTGCAAATATATGAACGAACGTTGTTTTTTATGTTTGCAGGAGAAAATATGTTCATTGAACTTTTGAACAACACCCAATTATTAAATCAAAGATATGAAACCACCGTTTTTGTAGACATATTAAGGATCTAATATTACAATCTTGCTAAATCTAAGCGTTTAAAATTATAACTCATCACCTTTGATATACTTCATATATCAATGAATAACAAACGCCAGGAATGGATGAGGAAAATAAATGTATTAACGTAATAATACAAACTGGTAATACTGTTAGTAGATCCAGGAATGCGGGTTAGTAGCAACAATATATATACAGTCTTGGTATTGAAGTATGGCGGTATGACTCCTTACTGAGTCTCTTGTGCTACCCTCCTCTATTACAGACAGTATTTACTGTCCCCATACGAGGGATAGATGTGGCAATAGGCCGGGTTTAAAGTGGGGTATTCCCGAGCCCGTAGGCTCGGCCAAAAATTCCCGTAGATCTCGTATAAACGGGATCGGGTTGGTCAACCTCCGCAAATGATACTCTGCCCTTCGGCGGAGCCTCGTCCGGGTTACTCTCTGCTCAGAGTCAGAGAGTTCGACCGTCTGGCCGAGAAGACGTCGCCGTTTCGTCTAATGCAGACAGTATTTACTGTTCCCTCCACGAGGAATAGATGTTGCACAAGGCCGGGTTTAAAGTGGTGTATTTCCGAGCCCGAAGACTCGGCCAGAAAATGCCCGTAGATCTCGTATAAACGGGATCGGGTTGGCCAAACTCCCCGAACGAGGCTCTTCCCTTCGGCGAAGCCTCGTCCGGGTTACTCTCTGCTCAGAAGCAGAGAGTTCGACCGTCTAAGAAAGAAGACTTCGCTGTCTCCTCTATTGCAGACAGTACTTACTGCCCCCCACGAGGGATAGATGTGAAACAAGGCCGGGTTTAAAGTGAGGTATTCCCGAGCACGTAGGCTCGGCCAAAAAATGCCCATTGATCCCGTATAAATCGGGATCGGGTTGGTCAACCCCCGCAAATGAGACTTTGCCCTTCGGCGGAGCCTCGTCCGGGTTCCTCTCTGTTGAGGGACAGAGAGTTCGAACGGCTAACAGAGAAGACGTCGCCGTCTACTCTGTTGCAGACAGTATTTACTGTCCCTCCCACGAGGGATAGATGTGGCACAAGGCCGGGTTTAAAGTGGGATATTCCAGAGCCCATAGTCTCGGCCAAGAAATGCCCGTAGATCCCGTATAAACGGTATCGGGTTGTTCAAACTCCCCGAACAAGACTCTGCCCTTCGACGGATCCTCGTCCGGGTTCCTCTCTGCTCAGAGGCAGAGAGTTCGACCGTCCAACAGAGAAGACGTCCCCGTCTACTCTGTTGCAGACTGTATTCACTGGTTGTTATATATGTATACCACGGGCGAGTCCATTTGTGTAAAAAGGGGAGACCCCTTAACACCCCCTCCTTAAATCCCTTTTAGGGGAAGTTAATATATTTTCCTTTCTCTTATGGTCGACAATTAGAGGCACTATAAATTTTCTCTTCCTGCTAGTCCTTCCAATTTCTGTCTTCTTGTGGTCTTTGAATCTCAAAACCTTCAAAGATCGCCTCCATCGACGCGTCATTTTCTGCGGATGTCGAGCTTGCCTCTTTAACCCGTCTTTTTGTATTTGGTCAATAAGTTTTTTGTGGGTAAATCTTTCGCCTTTTGTGTTCATTACGTTTCCTAGTCAATTATTGTAGTTGGTTCCTCATAAGCCATATTGTTACTGGAATAGACCCATTCTTGTTTGAATGATCTCTTGAGTACTGTAGGTGTATACCGGTTTTTATTTATTTTTGTCCTTCGTCCTCTGAATAAATTCATCATTTTCGATTCTTTTCTTATCTTTCGCAAGGTTACAGGTAGTTCCTTTACTGCCTTGTATAACTCTTTACTGTTTTCATCTGTGGTAGCAAATGGCGCGTTTCGTTTCTTTTTACATACTGGTTGGACATTTTCTTTCAATTCAATTCTAGCTACACACTTACAAAACGAGCTGATAGGTGAATCCCATACGTCGAACTTTTGCATACAGTCTGTACCCACTAGATTTTCTGTGTCTTTCATTACGTAAATCTTGAGTTTTTTTGTTTTCCCGTGAAATTTAACATTTACGAGTATTTCGCCTTCGAATTTTATACGCTTTCCTGTCACCGACTTAGCAATTTTTTGTGTATGCAACATGGTTGGTCTGTTAAGCTTTTTCCATCTCTGTAGGTTAATTATCGTTAGATCGGATTGCAAGGTCCACATATTTTCTTATGTTGGTATTGTCTTCGTCATGCATCCTAGTAGCTCGTATCCTATTAGTAGCTTTTCTGTTCCTACATTGGGATGCCTTGTGCCCCATTTTTCCACACACAAGACAGTCTTTATTTTTAAAACGGCAATCCTTATTCCAATGTAGTCCACCACATCGATAACATGCAGATGGGGGGGATATATTTGCTTCGATTCTCGTCATAATTTGCCCTATATGTTGTACTTTTTCCTTTATTACAGAATGTTTGTTTTCTTTCCGGGGAGGGTGAAGAACGTAAACTTTTGTTTAACTTACGTATATGTGAAACTCCTGACTCCTCAATGTTCTTTGAGTCTTTCTTTATACTCAAGCATTTTTGGCAATCTTCTGATAATTGTTGTAGTGTTTGTCCAAGATAACTTTGTAGATTTGAAAGCATTCTTTTGCGCATTTCACTATGTTTTGCTGAGACTAACACTTGAACAAAAATGAGACACTTGAAATTGCCCGGTGTTAATTCTGCCAACTTGAAGTCGTCGCAATGTTTATCCACGATGGCGGCAAACGTGGAATAGTCCTCATTTTCGCCCTTTCCCAGGTTAAGACATTTCCACCTCTTGTGAAAGAGTGACGTTTTTGGACTGAAACTCTGTAGAACATGTAACTGCTTCGTCAAACGTTAATTCGTTCGTCTTTTTTGACAAAATGTATTCCACAAATTTTGTGTATTCCTCAGTTCCTAGTTTTCTGAGCAACAGACGTAGCTTCTTTGCTTCTGTCCAGTTTTTACAATCGGTGTTAAAGATGTCTTCGTGGCGTCTAAAATAATCCCCAAATTTTTCATCTTCTTCTAGGGAGTGACTGAATGTTTCTATCGTATTCCACACTGCGTCTGGGGAAAAATTCGTCTCTTTTTCCATATTTTGTTGTTTGTTACCCGCTACATTTAATATTAGATCCTGCGTTTGTAGTAATTGTTTTTTCCACTTTTCTTCCATTCTTTCCTGGAGTTGTAATTGTTGTGCATTTTGGTATTTTCCAAGTTCTACTAAAATACTTTTAAAATTCTCCATGATAAATGTCTTATGAAATACTCGTTTTTCCGTATTTTGGTCCTCGTAAATCTTTTGTCGCCAAGTTGTTGTGGACACTGGCAAAAAACGGTAAAGGAGACTTTTGTTTCTTTTTGTTTTGTTTTTAGTGTCAGTTCGAATACCTCGTCGTCAATTTGTTGTGTACAAATTTTGTTTGATTAAAACCCTGCTAACATGGATTTTATAATCAACTAAAATTAGAGAAACAAATACAGATGCAAAAGTATCTGATTTTAATTTTAGCCCCGGAAAATGAGGAGACTGAACACAAAGATAAATAATAGAAAAGTAGAAAAGCTACGTAAGGTTTGAGTCATTTCAATTCTATTTTATTTTTTGTTGTTGCCGTTGATATATCTCAAAATGATGTTGTTTTTACCAGTTAAATGGGAATATAAAATTGGAAATACACTGTTATACTAAATTAAAAATAAAACCTGGATATTTACCTAAATTTATTTCGGATTATTGAGAATTTATATTAAAATAAATATTATACCCCATAAATTTAATCCATGTGTTATATTGAAGAGATAACGTCTATTTTACTTTATGTACACGCTATATTTATCAAAATTGCTATTACATTTCATGCGTGAAAATAAAAATGTAATTTTACAATTATAGAGTCTGAAATATGGCAGCATGAAATTGCATCTTCAACCTTTGCCCATATCATCTATGCCTCCGCTGCCTCGACGCACAACTGCAGACATTAATATTCTACGTGATTCTCTCACTCTATGCAGATCTTTGCAACCAGCTCGGTTTTGCTAATTGCATTAATTACATTTCGATTTTTCTACGTGCTTCTTCTGAATTACTTTCAATTAAGATTTGATTGGACCGATCTTTTTTTATGGCGATTCAGAGCTATAGCGATTGCGAAACACACTTTTGCACACAGTTACACAGCCACATTGGAAACTATTAGAACGAATATTTTGCCACTTTCTTTCATTGTCTGCTGAAGAGATTTATTATATTTCTCTTGATTCAATCAGTCCTTTATCAATTTAACCTCTTCCATCTATTTGCATCCCTCTTGCTTTGTCAAACAGTCATGTTCTCCTTATTCCTTGTTAGAGACAGTGTGCATTTTTTTGATGAATTGACTTTCGATTGCTTCATAGAATCCAGCACGAGGTATTTTTATAGAAGAGAATGAATAAAAGTGTAATAATGAGATCAATTTACGATGGATATGGTGAAGGAAGATATATAACTACAGAGAAAAAAATACAAAATACAATTACAAATGGACAAAAAGATGTACGAGTGAGGATACAGGGATAAGTCATATCATTTGGAATTTTCAAAGGTCAGTCATCTGCAAAATGAAAAATAGATGATTACCATATGATAGCCATTAATAAAGTAAGAACAACACGACCAAGAAATACCAGTAAATAATTACACTGGTGTTTGAAATTTAAAAAAAAAATCGGCGGTGGCAACACTGGCAATACAAAAGGCAGGCTCAAACAGTTATAAAACTGACAAAGGGCCAATGTTTCTTTTCTTTTACTGTGCCGTGTCCCTTCACAATATAGGCAATCATGGCCCTCCATTTCCTACTATCCCTTGTAGCTCTCAGTAAGCCTCGTCTATCTGCCACCAGACCACATTCTGTCATCTAATTGCTTAAGGACACCAGGTATGTCATGCGCTGCTTTCCCATGTTTTTCCTCCCCACTATTCGACCTGTGAGTGTCGGATTCTCCAGTACCTCATTTCTAATTACGTGTCCTTAAAATTTCATCTGCCTCTTCCTAATGTAAATTATAAGCTTCCTCCTTGATTGCATCCTCTCCAAAACCTCATCATTGCTCACAGGCTCGGTCCATGTTATCCTTAGAACTCTATCTTTCTTAGAACTATTTCTCCGTTGCCTCGAGTTTCTTCATCATATTTGAGGAGACGGTCCAACATTGGCTGCCGTAAAGGAGGACAGATGTCCCGTAGCAGCTCAGAACTCTTCTTTATTACAAAAGAAATACTCCTGTCTCGCAATACTCTGCACAGCTTTTGTAATTCGCCCTCGCCTATGCCAATATGTCTTCGGATCTCAGCGTCGCACTTACCGTCCTCCGTCAAAACACTTCCCAGATATTTAAATTTCCGCACCATGGACTAATCCTTTTACAGATGAATTTGCATTCTGTCTTCTTGTAATTTACGCTTAGTCCCTTCTTCTCGCTCTCCTTCGCTACCTACTGTAGGAGGTTTTGTAATTTATTTTACGTGTCTGCTATCAGTAAACTGTCATCTGCGTATCTTCTGTTGTTAAAATTGTGGCCGCCACTCCTGAATCCCGATAGGATTTCCAATTCTCTCAGCATTGCAACGTTGTATAGGTTGAATAAGTCCGGTGAGAAGACGCATCCTTTCTATTTCGGTATATCCACTGAACGCATGAATCCCGTTTTCTGACAGTATAGGTTCTTGATTATTCTAATATCTTCCCAGAATATATTGATGTTGGTGACAGATCCTTGTGGCGTACTTTGACGAATAACTTTGCGTATTCTATAAAACATAGTTACAGGTCCTTCTGCATTTGTATTTCTATTTCTTATAACATTCTGAGCAAGGATATTGAGTTCCTTGCTCCGGTGTCTTTAATGAACCCGCATTGTTCTTGTCCTATATCTGGCCTGATTCTACTGCGCGCTCTATTCATCCGAACGCAGATAATGAGTTTTGTTACGGTTGAGTTAACAGTCGTTTGCACCTGGTTTTTCAGGCAGTGCTATGAAAATATATCTGCTGAGATCTTCCGATATATCTCCACTGTTGTAGATTTCATTTATTATTTCTCTGATCTTGTCTATGCCAAAGTACTCTAAGGCTGTCAGTATTTTCGTCACAATTCCGTCTGGCCCCGTCGCCTTGTTTCTGTTCAGTGTATTGCTGGTTGATCCCTTTCGAAGCGGAAGAGTTCTCCAATAGACTTGATCCTCCGTTGAAGATTTTGTTTTCCTTTTCTAATATGAGTGTTCCATCCTTTGATTTTAAGCAGTCTGTTCATGAGCGTGTCTTCTGTCATATTTGTTAATGCATATCATATTTGTTGGTGTTAATCAATCTCTCTTTTTCTCCACATTTTTGTTTAGTCACTCATCTTTAGCCTGCCTGCATTTGGTCATAATATAATTATGTAATTTTCTTTATTGCATGCAGTCTCTTGGCACAGTCTTCTTTCTCCTTTGCATCACGTCGAGAATCTCATCAGTCATTTTTTTTCTTATTCGTCCAGTATCATTTGGGATGATATCGTTTTGTGATGTCACGAAAGCGTTTCTTAGTGCGTCCCATTTAGAGTTTTCATTGTTTTTACTCGTATCTACTTTTCACATTGTCCATATATTTTTTTCAGTTCACCCAGGAATTTGTGGTATCGCAATTCGGGTGCTGCGTTAGTTTCTCATCCTGGGTTACTCCATGACCATAATCGTCTCGTATGTACTTGGAATGATATATTGCCTATTACCTGGTCATTGGCAGCGCGACATTGGATCCGTTTTGTACCACGTTCTTTGCAGGTTCCCAGTCCGATTTTTCCGGTTATATCTCCTTCCATCTCTCTGCCTAATTTTGCGTTAACATCTCCCATGATAATGATGATTTCTTGGGATTTGTAAAGAGACTTGGAATTGTCTAGCGTGGAGTAGAAATATCCGATTTTTTCCATTATATTGTGCTGGATTTTGAAAATAGATCGCAAGTTGTTATAAAAGATCTTTTGGTGGCTGCTGCTAAGGCACACATCCCGGATAAAACAAAGTCAAAGAAACGGAGAAATGCTACCCCTAAAAATCCGTTTGAAAAGACCAATGTGATGGAATCAACTAGCTCGGAAAAAAAAGAGACTATGCCGGTCTCAAACATTACCAATGATGACAAGGTGCCGAAGGAGGTACAAGTTAATGAGACAGCCGGGGAATCGCCCTCTTGTTGGAAGTCCCCGGCGAGTCGTATCGTAAATATGGCGGAGTTCTTGGAAAAGGTTAAGGGCTACGCTCATCTTGTACAAGTAGATGGGCTCCACGATAAACACAGTGATTAAATCACATTTGACCCTGGGAACGAAACCTCTATGATTAATTAAGGGTTCCGGGTTTTCATGTAGGACTTACTGCTGCCAAAATCCGAAGATTGCCTCGAAATGACAAAAAAATTAATTACGAAAGGCATTATTATCAGAACAAAATACGGGGTCTGCCAAGGAGCAACGTGGCCGTATCCTAGGTCCCTCCTCAGGAAAGGGTGAGCACATGGCTGAATTTTTTTTATGCAGCACGGCCAAATTTTAGGTGCATTTTCCGACAACCTGAACAGGAGATAGACATTTGAAATAATGCTCGATAGTTTGGCCTTCGTGTCCATCCCCAACTGTTTGGATTTACGCGGCCGGAAAATGCCGGTCATTGTGAGCGGTAGAAAACCTATTTGCTGGAGGTATGGAGAGACTGGTTACCTCTCCTCCTGCCCAGAGATGAAGGTCCCTGGGGTTTCGGTCGCTGGCGACCAAAATCACCCTTTAGCCGAGACTGTCAAATTCGCGGCGCCTGAAATGGGCCTACCTGAGACACGGGCCGGTGAGTAAAATCCCTCGGTTTGGTCCTCGCCACCCTCCACCAAACGAACGGCTCCCACAAATGTGGAGGAGAAGGAAGAGGGGAATGGCGTGTCGTGGGTAGGGACAAAGTGAAGAACTGAACAGCGGGGCTTCTGTCCCAGCATGATCCCAGGGATAAAAACAACTACAGTCCCATTCACTCTACCAGCTCTGACGGCAACACCTCAGCGTCGTATGACAAAACAGAATCAACCACCCAGAAAATGAACGAGACAAAATTTCCTACCGTTAACAATAACACATTTCTAAAAAAAAACATATTTCGATTCACATCTAATCTTTCGTGTCCCGTTATCACCTGGATGTACTAAAAAACAAATCAATTTCCATGCCTGATGATGTATGTATGAAAAGATGAAAGTTCTAGCAAAAAGAGACCTTATACAGCTTGAATTTATTAATAAAAGGGATCATAACATTCATCTAGAGGTTCGTGGGTTAATATATATATATATATATATATATATATATATATATATATATATATATATATGTATGTATGTATATATAAACATGCTAAATATGCATGCTATGAATTGGTATAAAGTGTTGCGTCTTTAATATTAAAAGTCCTATTATGATGTTTAGATTCTACTCAATATTATTAACTTAGATATATAGTGATAGAGAAAACTATTGTTTTTGGTTGCCAAAACAGACTAATTTGACAGTCAGTAGTTTATTTGCAACTATTTATTTTGATACTTTTACATTATTATACATTGTAAAACTAATACAAAAAATAATATGAAAATATTTTAGAAAAAATTCGTCAATACCTTAAAGGAAAACATAAAAAAAAACTTTTTATTTTAAAAATAAAAGATATATTAACAAAAAATAAGAACCTCCTAAAATTAATTGCACACATGCTCCTTTCTTTTCAATAACTCTTAGCAGCCTATTGTCAACATTTGATGTTAGATTTGCAATTTTGGCGGCTGGTAAGTTGTTTGCAGCAAATTTAACTGCCTCCCAGATGTCACAGTTGCTGTTAAATTGCCTACCATTAGAATAAATATCTCTCTTGAGGATGCTCCACAGGTTCTCAATGGGATTCAAGTCACAGCTATTTGAAGGCCAGTTCATAAGAGAATCTTCAACAAATCACTTTTCTTTCAACCAGGATTTAGTAAACTTGATGCATGAGTTGTTGCGTTGTCTTTCATGAAGATCATAGATCTACGCTTGCCTAGAGACTGGTTATCAAGCCATTCAAAGAAATATTGATCTAGAAAATCACAGTAACTTTTGGAATTCATTTTAACACCGTCTTTCAGTTTAAATGGAACCACAAGCTCATTACCAATAATCCCAGCTCATATCATGATCACAGCGCCGCCTTATTGGCGTTTAAAAATTTCCTTGAGTCGTGTTGCTTGCAAACCCATCCTCGAGCCCATCCATGGGGCCCATCGAGGGTGATCCTTGATTCTTCTGTAAAAAGCACTTTACTGAAATCAGTTTTCATGTATTTTTTTGCCCCCTGCAATCTTCTTTCCTTATGTTTTTTTTTGTTAAAATAGGTTTCTTTATTTGATTTTTTACATCAGCAAACTTCCTTAATGCTTTACACCTTGTTTCCCTTGACACCATAGGAGCTCCAGCAGCCTCAAATATGAACGCACTTGACGCATATGCGTTTCTTATTAATTCTCTTCGGATATGTGATAGATCTCGCTTTGTTAAATTCCTGAATTCAGCCTGAGACTTTTTTTCCTTGGTTGAATTCCCATTTGACATATTTTCTTGATTGTTCGATAATCCCTTTTCAAATCCTTAGAAATTTGAAGCGAAGAATTTCCTTTGGTAATTTCTTTGATTATATAGTTCTTTTCATTCATTGTTAGTTCTTTTTTACGAGCCATAATACTAAATTGTAGTTCTTGCAAATAATCTCTTGACACTGCAAATTGATATAATTACTGAAAAAATACTAAATATCAATCCGAAATTGAAAATTGGGACTTAATTGCTTTCATGCTTACTCGCTACGCATAATAGTACAAATTATTTCATTGGATAACACATATCTATGAATTTTATATAAAATATTTGACAATACCTCTTTTGCATATAAAATTTAGACGCAGTTTATATATAATATATATGCGTGTGTGTATGTATGTATATGTTTGTATATATATATATATATATATATATATATATATATATATATATATATATATATGTGTGTGTGTGTGTGTGTGTGTGTGTGCGTGTATACATGTGTGTATATAGATGTACATATATTTATGCGTATATAAATATTTATACATGTATATGTATATATGGATATATATATATATATATATATATATATATATATATATATATGTATGTACATATTAATGTGTGTATATATATATGTGTATATATGTATGCATGTACATATGTATTTATATATGTATATATATATGTATATAGAGACATATATGAATATATATTTATATTTATATATTTGTGTATATATATTCATGCATATATACGTGTGTACATATATCTATATTTATATACATGTATATATATTAAAAAGACTAGAGGTAACGCATACGTTTTTGGTTGTAATGTGGATTTTTCTTCAGGTAAAGGGTGGAGATTTCCACATATTATTAAAAATAATTAATTTTTTTGTATGTTATATAGTCTCGATAAGAAACATTCTCTATTTTTGTGTTAGTAATCTGAAAGTCTTTCTTGAAACTGCACTGAAGAGTTCTGGCGAAGAGACATAAAACAATTGAAGTTGGTTTGAGAAGTGATGAATTAGTTGTCGGTATCTTATCTTTTACTGTTTTAATGACCCCCGTGTGTACTTAGATCTATTTCCATTTTCGTGTGTTTCTGTCAGCATGCGTGTATATATGCGTGTGCATATTCCCCTTCAATACTTACACTGTCTCACTACGAGGAATTAGTAAACACATTTGTACATATACACACATACATAAATATACATACACACACAGTCCCACCACAAGGAATCTGTACATACACATACATACATACACACATACGTGCACACATACTTCCCAAGTTACATGGAACTAGTATACATATACACATACACATACATATACATATATACGTACATACATACACACGTACTTCCTAAGTTGTGTGGTGTTTGTGCGTGTCGCTCCCCTGCTTTCGCCAATATGCACGTATATATATATGTGTATATATATACATTTTTCGTGTTCCACAGATACCCACATGTGAGCGTGCATGCATGTATGGGAATGGCTTGATCACTGTATTTGGTCATATGTGTGCATGTGGTGTTCTTTTGTGTGTGCGGTTATGATCTATTTATTGCTGGTTTAAAATTGTTTATGAAGTTTTTTATTCTTTTATTTGTAGGTAAGAACAATTGTCTGTTTGATATATTGGCATGATATTAAATTTACCCTGGTTTCATTTATAGATGTGTTGTGATTCAAAAAGTTTTCTGTTGTCTGGTAATTTTATGTTGCTTTTGTGCAGGGAGACCCTGTTGTACAGTTGTTGGCTGATACCTATATATGACTTCTTGCAATTTGTGCATTTAAGTACATAAATCACATTTTTGTAGTTGCAGTTTAAGTTTTTATTTATTATGAATGTCGTTTTGGGGTTTTCAAAAGTGTAGGAGTTTCCTTCTCTAATGATGTCACAAACCCCATATCTTTATATTTATTTCACAAAGTCATATATAGGTATCAGACAATTATTCTTACCTACAAATACAAGAAAAAAGCTTCAACAAATTTAAACCTGAATTAAATAGATCACGACACCACACGCAAAAAGCACACAACATGCACACATATGACCAAATACAGTGACCAAGCCATTCCCATACATGCACGCACGCTTACACAAAAAAAAAAATATATATATACACATATGTATACGCGCATATTGGCGAACGCAGGGGAGCTACTCACACAAACACCACACAACTTAGGAAGTACGTGTGTATGTATGCACCTATATATGTGTGTGTGTGTGTGTGTGTATACTAGTTCCATGTAACTTGGGAAGTATGTGTGTACGTATGCGTGTATGTTTGTATGTGTATGTACAGATTCCTTATGGTGGGACTGTGTTTGTGTATGTATGTTTATGTATGTGTGTATATGTACAAATGTGTTTACTAATTCCACGTAGTGAGACAGTGTAAGTATTGAAGGGGAATATGCGCACGCATATATACACGTATGCTGACAGAAACACACGAAAATGGAAATAGATCTAAGAAAACACGGGGGTCATTAAAACAGTAAAAGATAAGATACCGACAACTAATTCATCACTTCTCAAACCAATTTCAATTGTTTTATGTCTCTTTGCGCAGAACTCTTGACTGCCATTTCAAGAATGACATTCGGATTACTAACACAAAAATAGAGAATGTCCCGTATCGAGAATATTTAACATTGAAAACATAAAGAAAAAATTAATTATTTTTTAATAATATGTGGAAATCTCCACCCTTTTACCTGAAGACGGTCGAGAGACCAGAAACACGTGTTGTAAAATTATGAAAAATAAAGCATAATCTTTTTTTAAAAAATCCATATTACAACCAAAAACGTTTGCGTTACCTCTCTTTTTTTAATATACTCACATTTCTCTCGTTGGAACCACTATAACCTCTTCCTTTTATATATATATATATATATATATATATATATATATATATATATATGTTTATAAGTAAGTGTATACATATATGTGTATTTATTTACATGTGTAAATATTATGTATACATATGTATATTTATATAAATGTGTATATATGTATATATATATGTATTTATATATATGTGTATGTGTGCATATATATATAAGTATATTTATATACATGTTTATATATATGTATATATATATATATGTGTGTATTTACATACATGCTTATATATATTTATATATATATATGTGTGTATAGATATATTAATTCAATTTGAATAGAAAACAGTTACTTAACTATATATATATATATATATATATATATATATATATATATATATATATATATATATATATATAGCCATTTAAGATTATTTTGTAAAAAAATTAAATAAGTAAAGTTAATGATATAAATCAGTGGGTTAATACATTTGGAAAAATTTAGTCGCGAATGGATTTTGTCTTTTCATATAATTAAATTTTGTAATTTTTTGTATGATAATTTTTTGTAATCATTGTAATATATATTAGACCGCACCACAAATTCAATCGATACATATATATATATATATATATATATATATATATATATATATATATATATATATATATATATATATATATATGATGGAAAAGCCAAAACAAAGTCCGAACATGCAAGTTTACTGTTTTAATGTTGTTTTACAGTTTTTGGTTTGTCTTTTCCATATGTTTCATCATACCATCGGATCTACATCCACATATTTGCTTATATATATATATATATATATATATATATATATATATATATATATATATATATATATATATATATATATATTGTCATCCACAAACAGACTGTTTCGCTGTTTCAAAGCTCATCAGTGTGACTAGACCTCCGGTTGCCTCTAGCTAGGATCGAAACCCGACTGAATTTTCTTCAGTCGGAACTTCTCCCACTAAGCCGTCGGCGCACGGCAGCGATGAAGTTGAATTTTAGCGTGTTTATTTTTAGATTTAGATAAACACACAGTGACTTACAGTGACTCAATTCTGCCGAAGAGTCGTGCATAAATAGTCACTGTGTACAAACACACACCTCAGACCAAAGAGCTCAAACGAAATTAATTTTTCAGGAGCCAATATTTTTGTCATCCACAGACAGACTGTTTCGCTGTTTCACAGCTCATCAGTGTGGCTAGACGTCCGGTCAACAGTTACAGGTGACAGACAATGTGTTTCATGCTAAACGCAAACGTGGCCTGAACAATGCATCTAACATGAAACAGAATGTCTCTAAGTGTTGACCTCTATGTTCACTCTTATATTTCCACACGCTCTATCTCTGATATTGAGTACTTTATCTCATAAATATTGCATACATTCAGACTATATTTCTTCATATATATATATATATATATGTATATATATATATATTTCTTCATATATATATATATAATATATATATATATATTTCTACATATATATATATTTCTACATATATATATATATATTTCTTCATATATATATATATATATATATTTCTTCATATATATATATATATTTTATATATTTCTTCATATATATATATATATTTCTTCATATATATATATATATATATTTCTTCATATATATATCTATATATATTTCTTCATATATATATATCTATATATATTTCTTCATATATATATATCTATATATATTTCTTCATATATATATATCTATATATATTTCTTCATATATATATATATATATATATATATATATATATATATATATATATATATATATATATATATATATATATATTATATGATTAATCTCTTTAATGTTATGCGCAAGCTGTTTATCCTTCTTTTGATTAATTATCTTATTTGCTTGTATAGGTCATTAGTTTGTAATCAATAACATCAATATGAGCCAAACGCTTAATTGAGAGTATTTAGAAGCGAAATATCAACATGTATAAAAATCTATATCGAATTTTTCCTCTTCTTCCTTCTTTTCTCTTATATTTATTTTGGTGAATGTCAATATCTATTCGAATTACTAGAAAATTTTTCTTTAAAAAAATAACCATTTTTTTTTCGATTATCAAATCTGTTTGTAATCTTCAGATGAGTATTCTAATTCTGCATGTTTTGGTCTTATAACTAGCATACTCATCTTGATTGAGATTTAACGGATAACTCTTTTATCGTTTGACACTACAGCCATTATGCTGCGTTTCTTTCCGTAATCTGATACTTTCTTGCAAAGTTGTTAGTATTCACCAAAATCGCAGTGGCAGATTTTTTCTCCTACAATTTTCTATCATTCATATATGTTTTTATATCTTCACTTCATCATAATGTATAACTTAACCACTATTTCTTTCTTAGTAATCCCATCGAACGGATAGAGTAATTATTAATAACTTTTTGCAGAATACAAAAGAACAGCACCAATATGGTGTGATTGTAGCCCTATTCTCTACCGGGGATTTTAATTGAATGAATGAGCATGAGAGAGTATGATTCATAATAAATCTGCCGGGGACATTAATCTGCCAGGTCATATATCAATCTGAATTATTTTTAGCACATTTAACCTAGTCGATTGAAAATATATAACGATAAATTTTCAAGAATCTTCGAACATAGTAATCCCACTTGAAGAAGAGCAGAAGTTAAATGACTTCAACATTGTGAGTATAACTTTGTATTTTATCACGGTGAAGAATCCTACAAAATTTTTAGCATTTTAGATATTCCATATCATTCAAAAGTGTTTTAAAAACACTTTTGTTTAATTTCATACAAGAGAATGGATTAAAAAATGATTTTGTATTGATATATATATTTTGCTATTTACTCATCTACAAAGAAAATTTATTTCATTACATTATTCGCCTCTTTTCCCTTTATATATACCTGCATCATCCTTTTGTAACAAATCCGTACTATTTCATATCTTGATAACTGCTATCGTAAATTTTAACACATCCTTAGGAAAGCAAAAAGAATGAATACGTATACCTAAATAATGAAAGAATGTGATACTGGGGTAAGCTGGTGTATGAACGGAGAAATTCTTTATATTATGAAGTTTATACACATATTCACCAATTCAAATTGAGATGTAAAATGCACTTATACCTAACAAAATCCAAATAAAACTGCTTAATTATTTTCTTTTGTACTCACTTTTCCGTATACTTATTCCTTTAAATTATACATTGACATTATTCGATTTTTAGATAATTTAATGAATGTATGTTAATGTAAATTTATTTTCGTACCTAATTTTTGTATCAGTATCACTCATATTTGTATATATATATATATATATATATATATATATATATATATATATATATATATATATATATGTGTGTGTGTGTGTGTGTGTGTGTGTGTGTCAAACTTTATAATTTGTACCGTGAGCGGTTGTCTGAAATTACATCGTCATATATGTTCTCTCTATGAAACGACTTTTGCATATGTGTATGCGAGAGAAAGTAATAAAGGACTTTTCTATTCAAAATGTCCCCCTCAAAAATACACTGTTGTTCGAATGGATTTTAAGTAGATTCATTCTAAGATTCATTTTCATGTATATATTATGTGTGTACATCAATATAACCGTTGTCCGATTAGCTATATCGTTCATTATTCGCTATTTGTGTCTTTGTTGATTAATTTCGAATGACTTTTAGCCATGCCACAATAAAATCCTCTCGAGAGCAATGTTAGCAATGCAATGAATTATTCATGTCAGTAAGTGCAACTTAAAGCTGCAGCCAGGAAATAATTTTCATTTATCCCTAACTCCTTCACGACATTAACATTGTCCCGATGATCTGCAGTGTTTCATTGAAATACTTTCTAAATTAGAATGCATGAGATCATTTTTCTTTACGTGAAAACCAAAATGATTTTCTCACATACACAATATGTTCGAGAGAACAATCAATTGATGTATCTACACAAAATCCGAAAATAAACCCGCGTTTTCTAGTTTCGAAATGTAAATTTTCTATTTTTATTACTTCGCTCGTATGTCCTCGCTAATGATAGGGTGTGTCTGATAAAAATCCTCTCTGTGGTTTTTATTGCATTATCTACTGGCGGATTAATCATAGGTATTAAGGGAATATTTTAGAAGTGTCCTTGTCGTTCATTTCTGAATATTTTACTGTATTGCTCGTAAATTTAGCTCTCCTTCTTAAAATTACAATATCGGGTAGATTACAATCATTTTAAATTTCTTTATTTTTGTTGAGATTTTTATATAACAATTGACATTACAGTTGATATTTTCAAATATACTCTCATTGTACGTGTTGAAAGTAAGAATATTTATTTTCTTCTGAATTGGCATGTATTCTCAGGTTCATATATTCTTCTGGTCTGTTTGATTTAACAATGGTAATTTGCAAGTTTCTGATGAGTTCCTGCATGTAGTTAGTATATGTAAGTTCATTCTTCTGTGATTATCAATGGCCCTAATGTAAATACCTATATATATATATATATATATATATATATATATATATATATATATATATATATATATATATATATATATATGTGTATATATATGTATGAGTGTATATATATATATATATATATATATATATATATATATATATATGTATATATATGTATGAGTGTATATATATATATATATATATATATATATATATATATATATATATATATATATAAAGAAATAGGTTTTAAGGTGTGCTATATTTGTAGGATAAAGTGCTCAATATCAGGGATAGAGCGTATGTAAAGATAAATATCGAGTAAACAAGTAAAAATAATCAATTCAAAAATAAATAAATGAATAGAATAATAATCAAATTATGTACTGTCCACCGCCAACATAACAGAATAGACTACGCAATCAATCTAAAAATTGGACGAATAAATAGCTTTAATTATCTTCCCAGACCAAAAAAAACTATTAAATAAGCGACCTAAGCATCGTCCAATTATTTTACTACGTTAATAAAACATCGAAAACCGAAAAGAATAAATAAATATATGAAATAAAAAAGTAAAATAAGTTAAACCAAATAAATCAATAAGTAAATAAACAAGCCACACCCGCCAAAATAAACTCCAGAATTGATTACCCACAATGAACCACTGACACATATATATATAAATCGTGGAGAAAATATCGAACACTCGCGGACTGACTATTGTCAATCACAAAACAACCTGATGCCTCTGAGTGTTGACTTCTATGTTCACTTATATATATATATATATATATATATATATATATATATATATATATATATATATATATATATATATATATATATATGTATGCAGGTATGCAGTGAAATAGGAAAGAACACGTTAGTTAGATAATCCGGTGTTCCTTAATATTTAGCTTTATTTTCAAAAGGACAGTGCTCCATACAGAAGTAGAGCTTATATTATAATAATATTTTTAGTTTTTAAAAATATGATTCCTCCGCTACATAAGAGTTCTCATGTTTCAAAAGCGAGAGCTGTACCGAGACGACGGGCTCATGGTAGTGAGGAGCTCCACAAATTTCAAAACTGATAAGATTAGAAAGATAATTTATAGTGAATTCGGAAAAATAGATCTAAAAACTATAGTAAACACCAAATTAAAAAGGGTAAACTTCCTCGACTTAACTCTAGACTTAGTAAACAAAAATTACACACCCTACAGAAAACCCAATACCAACCCCCTGTATGTACACCCTAAGTCAAACCACCCCCCATCTATAATTAAGCACATACCCACATCAGTAGAGAAAAGAATAAGCATGAACTCTGCAAATAAGGAAATATTCCAAGCTCATAGTAAGTTTTATAACACGGCCTTGAAAAATAGCGGATACAGAAACGCTGAAATAAGCTATACAAACAATAGCACTAATAGTAAGAAGAATAGGAAAAGAAATATCATATGGTATACACCTCCGTTCAACCAAATGGTCAGCACTAAACTTGGCCATAAGTTCCTAGCTTTAATAGGTAAACACTTCCCCAAAAATAGCAAACTGAGCCAAATCTTTAATAAGAATAGCCTAAAGTTAAGTTACAGCTGCACTGAAAACATAGAAAGAATAATAAAAAGGCATAATAGTAAAATCTTAGGAAAACACCCATGCCAAAACAGTGCCAATAAAACTCCTAAACTGCAACTAGACAGAAAAAATGAAAAATCATGTGACTGTAGAAACCCTAATGACTGCCCGTTAGAAAACAGATGCCTTACTAAATCCGTGGTATACCAATGTACCATCTCATCTACGGAGAATCCTAATACTGAAAAATTATACATAGGGTCAACTAAAAATAATTTTAAAATTAGATGGAGACAACACAAAAGCTCCTTCAACAACATCCAAAATAGAAGTCAGACATCTCTATCTCAATACTACTGGCATTTAAAGGAAACGAACAAAACACCGAAAGTAAAATGGAAAATAATAAATAGAACTAGAACATGTAAAACCTGGGATGACCCATGCCCTCTGTGCCTACACGAAAAACTGCACATAATTAGATGTCTAAATAGTGTAAAGTTACTAAACCATAGACATGAGTTAACGGTGTTCTGTCGTCATCAAATGATCTTCGCATTAAATAATTAATAAATAGATTTAAACAAATTAAATCCATAATTTAAAAGCCTTAAAAAACTCAGCCCAATAATTATTGAGAAAAACCCTTTGATAAAAAAAGCCATGTAAATAAACAAATAAACAAACAGATCAAATAGATAATAATGAAACATAACCTTCTAGTCACTCAAAGACTAAAGGCAAACCCATAAATAAAAAAGACGCCGTCTGACTAGCATAAGCCAAAAACACTCTGGACATTGTAACTTGATACGCTTCTTTAGAAAGGGACTGGCCTGTAGATAAAAATTAATTCTTAATTCTTAGCCCCTTAAACCACCAAACTTCAACGGCCGAAACTAGCCGTTTCCATAGCAACAAATGTTCCAAATGATACCGTAGTTATAAACACCAGCTAACCAAAAGATAGCTTATTCCCAAATTCTCGCTTGACAAGGAAGCGGGTCCAGACGCCTTAACTCTTCATAACTTAAAAAAATTATGTTAGGGGTCTCGGCTCTCGCTTTTGAAACATGAGAACTCTTATGTAGCGGAGGAATCATATTTTTAAAAACTAAAAATATTATTATATTATATTATATATATATATATATATATCGAAGTTAACTTCTATAGGCGAAATTGAAATTGATATTAAACTCAGGTCCTTGTGCCCGCAGGATGGACTTGTCCCTCGGGATTGGCACGAGGTCGATATCCGGTGCCTGAGGCGTCTGGAAAACTTAGCAATTTTTCAGGGTATTGTTGTTTAACCCATTTAAACTTTGTATACGATTAGTTGCGACGCGTGCGCACTGAATAATAAACCTCTCAATATATATATATATATATATATATATATATATATATATATATATATATATATATATATATATATATATACTTAGACCAGACGATTCTTTTTATTATCAAAATAGAATATCACCTCTGGATGTTGACTTGAATGTACACTTTTTACATTTGCATACGCGCTATCCTTGCTCTTAAACACTTTAACCAATAAATATAGCATACATTAAAATTTTATTTCATCATACATATATATATATATATGTGTGTGTGTGTGTGTGTATGTGTGTGTGTTTGTTTGTAATGTGCGAAGGATAAATCGTCTAAATTACATAAAAATTAAAATAACACTGTCATCTCATTTTAACAATTATATTTCCAAAAATTATGAAGAAATATGTAGAAATACTAAAGAGTAAATTGATTCAATAGAATCACCATTGGCTTCAACCACGTTCACAAGAAGACTTCAGAATCTCCAGCGACTATTCTGTATAGTCTCCTTGTTTAACTTGGCGAATGCTGCCATAATCCTTGAATTCTTTGATGTTACTAGGGGTTCTGTTGGACTCTCAATAATCTGAGACCCAAAGATAATAAAGGGGGTTGCAATGTGTGGACTCAGGTAGCTAGATGTAAGGGGTGATCTTCACGCATAATTTGTCTGACAGCCATGACTGCGTTCTCTTAATTTTGTGGCATGATGCAGAGTCTTGCAGCCAAATTTAGTGTCTTCTACCAGCCATAGTTGTGTTCCAGAGCAGCATTACCTCCTTAAGACACTTCCTGTTGAGTATGACGTGGGTGAGGAATAGAAACATAACGTCGTACACGCCACCAGAAATTTGGAAACGACATGATGTACTGCTTGACATTGGCGTGGCATTTGTCAGTACGAAAAGAGTGTTTGTGTGAGCACAATAGTGTGAATTCATAAAAAGTTCGATTAGTTCAATAGTCATTTCTGGCGGCGGGAATTGCGTCGCAGTACTTTTTTTCTCACAGTGCCTTTTTTCCCAACTGACCCTACTATACTGTGCAATCAACAAATCAAAAGCAAACAACGCACTTGCTCGAAATTAAAAATATAAAATGGCGACAATTGTCTGATGGCACCACATATATATATATATATATATATATATATATATATATATATATATATATATATTGCTACGGTTTGTTCTAAACTGCCTGATTATTATTTTTGTTGTTGAATCTAAGTCGTTCAGCTTTTTTTTTTCTAAATGAAAATTTCTCCTTGAATATTTATTGCAAACGTCATTGTATTTCTTAAATAAGAACAGAATGTAGCGAAAAATCTCTTTTATTGCTAGTCTGAGGTACGAATGCATGCTAATTGTATATATATTTCATTGCCGTAATATGACCAAAATAACGGCGAGAGAAGTTTGTAGCATTTTTATTTGCCTTATACATTATTTCCGGGAATACATCGACATAGCGTCACATTTACTGACAGTGCAAATAGAATGAACGGGGTTTCTAACTTCATAGAACACTGAATGTATGAACTGAGATGGCGGGTATAATGTTTTTAAAAGACACGTAACTTCAAGTTGCTTTCTTTATCTGAGTTTTGTGGTGTCCACCCTCTTGCGTCTATTATAAGATTAGTAGGAAAGAAGGCCTTGGGGGAACAGTCGACCAGACTGTTCATTGCTGTCAAACTTGTCGGAGAGAAACTCGGACGAGGCTTTGCCGCAGTGCCAAGTTTTAATCTGGGGAGGTAGATAGTCCCTAAACCTCTTTAGGCGGGTTCAAAGGGAATATTTTTAGCCAAGCCTGCAGGCTCGGAGTACCCACTATAAACCGGCCTTGTGCCGTATACACCCTTGTGGGAGACTGTTAAATATTAACAGTCGACCAAACTGTTCATTGCTGTCAAATTCTCCACCGAGGCGGAGAGGAACTCTGACGAAGATTTGCCGCAGGGAAAAGTTTCGTCCGGGGAGGTAGACAAGCCCTGAACCCGTTTTTACCGATTTAAAGGGAATATTTTTGGCCGAGCTTACGGGCTCGGAGAATCGATGCTAAACCGGCATTGTGTCACATACACTCTTGTTGGGGGCTGTTGAATATTAACAGTTGAATAGATTGAACGCTGGGGCAACCGACACACACTCACTAGTCGTTTAATACTCATTTGCTGTACTTACTGTTTAATATATGATATATCTGCAAACTTGGTTTTTGTTATTTCGTAACCATTTACTTGGTCACGACATCTTGGCGACGAAGGATTCGAAGAAACGGGCTTCACGTTAAATAATAAAAAAATTGCCAGTGGTGAAGAAAGGAATTCTAATCAAACTCTATGACAAAAGGGTATCCAGTGTTAATTACAACACTGACAGTGAAAAAAAGAAACTCCTCAAAACAATAGGATTTCCACAAGTTTAATTCAGTGGTTGGGAAGAAGGTTGGTGAACCTTGTTATTTTTTCTATTCCAAACAATAGCAAAAGAACTGTACAAGTCAAACAGGCTTATTGTTTTCTCTGATAGGATAATGTAAAAATTAACCCCCTCCCCTGTTTTTAAACTTTTCAATAAAAGAATCGTAAACATCAAACAGATATATTGTTGGTTAAGAGGGTAAAGTGGAAAAAAAATCCCCCTCTCATTTCTTAATTTTACGTACCACCGCGGTAAAATGGATGAATTTAAAAGTGCAATGCTAGAGTTGATGAAACAGCAACAGGAACAACAATTACACTTGCAACAGATGTATCAAGAAATCCCAACGGGACCAAGCAAAATACCAGAAGGAATTTTAGGAATTGCACGGAGAATTTCAGGTTAGACAACAGAAACTGGAAGAAATCCTCCTTCAAACGCAGAATGATCGAAGCACTTGTATAATATATCCATCAAAATAAGGACAGCGAAAACGCGTTCTCTCAAAATGCTATATGGAGTACAACTGAAAACTTCACGTTTGCACCTGAAGAAGAAATTATATTCGCTTCGTACTTTCCGAGGACTTATACAATACGGATTGTGCAAATTGGGCTGACCATAATAACGTTCGCCTACTCCGCTGGAAATTAGCCACAGCAGAATATAATAAGTTTGTTAATTATATTTTGCTTAAGAAAAACATCGACTTTAAATAATTTTAAATACCAGATATTCGTCGAGAGTTTGATTTCAGCGAAAGATCGAAATGAGTTCATGGTTTGATTTCAGCCGAAATACGTCGTCGGGTACTCAACAAGCTTGATAATGAGCCCGAAGGTTACTTTAGAGCAAGTTGCCGAAGATTGCCAAAGTTTCATGAGCGTCACAGAGGACTCGAAAAACATCGAATAGAAGAAAAATTAAAAAGGGTCAACCAAAAATTAATAAAGTTTCTATGCTGTCAAGACCATCATTTGGGTATGGTTAATTTAGGTACCTCTACGATATCGCTAAAAAAATGGCATAAGCATGATTAGAAAGACGCCAAACTTGACGAAAACAAAATTTTATCGTCTAAATGCTTATGTTATCTGGAAGAGGAAAGACCAAAGTTTTTTCTCATTATTTTTTTAATTTTTTTCCTTCTTTTTAGAATATTCGAAATTTTGATTAAAAAACGTTGTTTATCTTTGTATCACCGTCACGAGTGAAATAACATATACAATTTTTATCACTTTTTTTTTGTATGACACACATTATTTTTGGACATCTTGCAAAAATGAAAATAATTGTCGCATGTTCATGAAACTTTCAGAAAGTATTCACAGATGATCGAAATTATTATAAATATGTTTTTTTTAATTAAAGTCATGACAGAAATATTTTTTTATATTTATTATCCCCCCACCATAACTAATTTTATGAAAACTCTAGAAATTCGCTCGCGTCGGGTTTAGTGATTACAATAGTTAAAAGCACAAGGCTTTGAAGAATGCAAATCACGTTTTGTTTTTTTTGTAATTGGTCCACCAGTACCTGAAAATCAGCTCCGAACTGTAACATACAAAACTCAAGAAAACAAATATACTATTTAATTTCAAATGCTTTTATTTGCTTTTATCTGTTTTTATTAATATGGACAATATTTTCTGAAAGCAAACATTTTTTTCGATGAATAATAAATTTTTAATACAGTTATTTCTAAATTATTTAATTATAATACATTTTTTACATTAAGTTTTTTTTTTTACATTGCTACATTTTTAAAAATACCATTTAATTCATTTATCATTTTACATATTTCATTGCAATTTCAATTTTTTGAAGTTGTTTTACAGCTTTCACTTTTTTTCTTTCAGTGAGCCGTCTGTCAATTTTTCAATTACGATTCATTTTCATACTGTACCATTTGATTTATTTTTAATTTTTTTTATATAGCTATTTTTTCAATATATTTCTTGAATATGTGAAATTCTTTTTATAGATTTTTTAATTCATGTATATTTGTTTTGTTATGAAATAAGAAAGATAACATATCCAACCGAGCACTGAAATTTGGCGCACTCAGATATTTTTCGACATTTTTTTTTTCATTTTTTATATTTTTTGATTTAGTTTTAATAGTCTTCATTGAGATTTTAATTCATTTCATTTACATATTTTTCATATAAATAAGAAAAAGAAAAGAAAATTACCTAGCAATAGCTGATATTATTTAATTTTTGTCATCATCATTTATTTATCAAAATACTACTATAAATTTACTTTTTTTTTCTTTTTTTTGCTCCTTATTAGTTTGTTTCATTTCTAGACATAAAGAACAACATATAACTATCTCGGTGATCATTGTGAATTCAAACAAACTATCCAGTATTGCCTCTGAGTCCTTGGTCCATTCTGTCTGCTGCTCATAAAAATTCATTGTCATCACCCTGCTCAAAATGTGTTAAAAAACAAAAATACATCAAGCCATTTCTCAAACTTAAATTATAAAAAGAAAAAAAGAAAAAATTGTTTTTTTTTACAAGGTGATGACAACTTGTTATTGTTGGCTGGCTGGCCCTTGACCCAGCAATGTCGAAGTCATTTTTTTTTTGGCTTAGGGAATTTCAACACTGTTTTCCTCAATGCTGATATCAAATAAAAAACATGCAAAAAAAAACCTGGTTTCTAATGTTCAGGTATAGTAATTTTAACTATTTTTTTTCATATTTTATGCCCGGGAAAAATTTTTTATAATCATTTTCATTTCACCAACCAATTTCACTCAGAAATAAAAGAGCATTCTTTGCTTTCAGGAAATACTTAGTTTCATGGGGTGCAGATCAAAAGTTTCCTTGATATTTTGTTCAGATGATGACATAAGTTATTTTTCGATATTTATTTCAGGGCAAATAGGCTGCAGAGTGTAACAAAATAACTATTGATATGTTTGTGATGATTTTTACTTAGGATAGAAATGTTTTATCAAGCAGATATGTATTGACTTTAGGGGGCTACAGCTACGTGACGTCATTTATGTCCTTCCGTATGATCATTCGGATCTCACGTTAGCTGTCGATATGTGATTATAATACATCACTCATTGCCTGTCAATAGCGAAGATCGCCTCCCTTTATTTTAAACCACATTTTTTTTCGAAGGGAGTAAGTAAAATCTTTAAATTAGATAATTTTCGTTAAAAAAATTTTGAAAAACCTATAATTGATTTTTAAAAGAAATTTAAACTCGGATTTTAACTTAGTTTAAATTTTTTTTAAAATATGGCTGATATCGATTTTTTTTCAATAATTTCGCTGACAAAAAAAAAACAAGATTTTTAACTAAAATTTCGGACATGCTAAGAATGAGTAAAAAATTTTTAAAAATACTCGAAAAATACTTTGGTATTTCTTCTTAATAATTATATATATACTTAAGCAGATAAAAAATTTTTCATCAAATTTAAGGCCTTTCTTGTCAAGCTATACTGTTTTTTTACATTTCGTAGAGGTACCTAGGTTAATCACATTGGTATAGAGAGTGTCCTTTTAAAATATTTTAATTGCGATAAATTGGGACACAATTTCCCACTGCAGAAGAACAAGCAAAAAATCATTTGTAAATATTACCAAAGCTGATGCAGCAGTAAGTCGTAACATCAGGAAATATATTGAAGTCCGAATATTTAACAAGAATATAAGGCTGCAGCTTGATTCGGGTTCACACTTATCCATAATTAATTATGAAACATGGAAAAAACCGAGTAAGCCGACTTTTTTAAGAACGAACCGAATAGCTAAAACTTTAATTGATGACCATATTAAATTAATGGGCGAAGTTATAACGAACGTGTCATTCAAATCTAAAGGCGTATATCATGAAGAATAAGGGTAATTTGTTTGGGACTGATTGGATATAACAGTTTCTATTTTGGGATTTGCCTATTAACTCATGTCAAAAAGTCGAAAATTTCCCTCACGAAATAGAAAAGTTGAAAGGTGAACTTAAAAAAATTCCAGACGTTTGCTGTGGAGGACTAGAAAAAGGCACGAAAATGTCTGCTAAGTTTGGGCTAAAGCCAGGCTTAAACCCAGTTTTTAAGAAAAAAACGTAACGTTCCATTTGCCTCGTTAAAGCAAATTGAAGAATTGAATCGATTTGAGGAAATGGGAGTCCTAGCAAAGGTTGAATATAGCGCGAATGGGCATCTCACAGTTTATATTAAAAAGAAGAGCAAAGAAATTCTTGTATGTGCTGATTACTCTACGGGGCTTAACAGCGCCCTAAAGGATCACCATTATCCCCTCCCAAGCCCAGAGGAGATATTCGCTAATTTCAGTGGAGGAAAATACTTTTCTAAGATTAACTTAAGCGACGCATATCTAAAAATACCCATGGACGAAGAATGCTCGAAGCTCCTTTTTATTAAACACCCACAAGGGTTTATACAAATTTTTAAGACTACCATTCGGGGTTAAGGTCGCCCCTTCCATTTTTCAACACGTCATGGACACGATGTCAAATGGTTTGGATTTTGCGGTGGCCTATCGATGACGACCCAAGGAAAAGCGAGAGCATCGAGGAACACAAATCGTACGTCTGACAGGAGTTCATGAGAATCCAGGATTATAGATTCAAATTAAAAGATGGGAACTGTGAGTTTTTCTGAGAGAGAATCAAGTACTTGGAGCAAATAATTGACAAAGACGGAAGTCGTCCTGACCGAGATAGGGCAACGACAGTAAAGAATATGCCAGCACCAGAGAATGTGTCGGCTCTTCAAAGTTTTTAGGTCTTGCCAATTATTACAACGTTATTGTCCCAAGAATTTGCAGTTTGAGAGCTCCACTTCATGAATTATTGAGAAAAGATCAAGAGTGGAAATGAACAACCAAATTCCAGGATGCATGTGAGAAAATAAAGGAGGTCCTTACATCAGATCTGTTCCTGATTTGTTACGATCCAAACCTTGACACTATTGTAGCCAGCGATGCTAGCTCGTACGGCATCGTGGCTTGCGTAAAATGCAAGTTAAATGATGGATCAGTAAAGCCAATCGCCCAGGCATCTAGGACGCTATTACCAGCTGAAAGGGGTTACTCGCAAATAGAAAAGGAAGTTTTAGGAATCAGTTTTACGGTGACTTAATTCCATAGATTTATTCATGAAAGATACTTTCTGTTGCATACAGGCTATCGTCCACTCCTTACTGTCTTTGGATCATAAAAGGGTCTGTCAACACATACTGCTAATAGACAGCAAAGATGGGGAACCATTCTCTTCAATTATAACTACAAAATGGCGTCTCTCCAATCAAATAAAATCTGTAATGTAGACGGGTTGTCTAGATTGATACCTAAGTATGCTGAAGCCCTGGAAGAAACAGTCATTACTGCCATAAGAATAGAGGTCGAAATGAAAAAAAAGTACCTTGTGAAATACTGCCAGGAAGCTTCCTATAACATTTGTTGAGATAATAGACAAAGCGTCCGATGATGAGTTCATAAAGAAAGTAAAAGACAAACTAAATAGTAAAGACCAGAACATCTCAGAAGTTTACTCACTCTGTAACGACATACTAATGTACGGAGACAGAGTGGTAATCCCATCTACACTACAGAAAATAACATTAAAGGGATTCCATGTTGGCCATCCGGGAACTTAAAGAATGTAGAGTCTGATGAGGAGTTACGTCTACTCGACCAACATGGACAAGGATATTGAAAATGTAATATCGTTCAAATTGTGTGCTTTGGCTATTAAAGCACCCAACGATAAAATTCAATTCCTGGCCTAAAACCGACCGTCCGTAATCGCGGATACACAATAATTTTGCTGGCCCACTTGATGGTTTTAATACCTTGTCGTAGCTGACATTTATTGCCCGGAATTTTTAAATGTAATATGTCAACCGCGGAGGTGACAGTAAAGATTTTGCACCAGCTATTTTCCCGTTTCATAGTTTTTCACTGTATCGTAACAGACAATGCCACACAGTTCACATCCAGCAGCGGAGATCATTTTTGCCAGCAAAATAAAATCAGCATTTGGCAAATTCCTTCCGAGAGAAACGAAAGCGGAAAATAGAAATAAAGTGCTTAAAAAGGTTGAAAAGGTTTCTTTTTTTCCCGTGTATTTGGGAATATTAAAGCTCACTGGGAGATAGAAATAATAGAGAGACAAATTGGTAACATGATTTACATGGTTCAGGGACCGAAGTTTATACACAAACGTCATGTAAACCAAATAAGAAAATTGTATGAAAGCCTAGTCGACAGGGATCCCATAGAAGATGACAGTATGCACGTCGTCTTTGACACGTTTGAGTTTCCAATACCGCAATCAATGTCAGAGCTCAGAAGCCCCCACCTACAAAAGGAAATTTACGGAACCTTTAGAAATTAACCCGAAAAGAAAAATATATTGAACATCTTTCATTTCATACCATGTCTAAAGAAAAAGGAAAAGAATGAGTAAAAAAAAAACATCTCCTCATTCTGAATTTTGAATTACCAGAAAAGCACAATACGCATTGGATTATTGGAATTTTTTAACATTGTAATTTACTATTAAACTTATCAAATTTTTTCATTATATAGATAGTAAAAATGGACTGTTGTTAACACGTAACATGCTTGTCGTAAAACTAAACAAATTGTGAACGTAATTACTGTATATAGCTTTTTGCAAAATATTTTTTGTGTAAAAGGTTTTATTTGGTTGAATAAAAGAGTATTGTGTGGTAAATATAAAAAAAGACTATATATGGAGACAGGCTGAAAAGTGGGGTGTTGTGGTGTCCTCCCTCTAAAGAGACTATGTTGGACTCTTCCGCCTACTATAAGATTAGTGGGAGAGAAGGACTTGGGGGAACAGTGGAATAATTTGAATGCTGGGTCAGCCGATACACACTCACTAGTCGTGTAATATTCTTCTGTTGTACTTACTTTTAATATATGATATATCTGTAACACTTATTTTGTTATTTCTTTAACCATTCTTGGTCACAACACTGAGAATTGCCAAGATTTCTCTGGAAAGCGAGTGGTTCCCATTTTTTAAAGATTTTCAACTGTCTCATCTAATCTTAGATTGAGCAGTCTACCCTGTATGTGCCTTACAGTTGCGATTGAAAGAAATAAGTTCATGCATTTCCCATGAGCTTTATTTTATGAAGGAATAGGCAACGGTTTTTTTAACTCGGCTCGCAAAATTCCATTTTTCGACCTGATGATATTTATGTTGTACACATCTTTTTAAGAATAGTATTTTATGATAATAATAATTTCAATGATGTTGCTTTCTTCACTATTCATGTTGAGAGTAAACTTTGGAAATAGTATTTGTTTCCTACCTCAAATATAAAGTTTAATGTGACCTGGAGGATATACAAATTTGATTAGAACGTTGTTGCAGCTTGATTGAATTAATACAAGAAAAGGAATCAAGCTCATGGTTATTTATGGAGGAAAATTAAAAACACCTAGAAACTCTTACGAATGAAATTGTGTTTTTATTTACAAATCACCATAACAAAATATCAATTGATCATTCATATATTTTTACGTTTTCGATTTGACTTTCACATACATTGATGACACTAAGATTATATAGTAAATGTATATGTATTTGTATATTTGCATAGAAAAAACGAAGGTCAATAATTCTAAGATTATAGTTTATTGGTTGATTTTTTTAAGGAAATTTTATCATTAGGGATGCGGATTCTCCAAATTCTAGTCTTCTTTCAATCGATATAATTAATGATGACCCTTTTCTTACTCTTATTTGATACGCAGTATATTTCGTCAAATTTAAAATAGTGTAAACGCAGTTTTTCCTGTTTCTTGTACTGTCAACAATTGTCATTATATAAAATCATTATTCTCTTTAAGCTATTGATAACTTTCAGCAATAGAACCAATATTTCCTTCATTTCAGAAAATAAATTGTGCAGTATTCACTCTCAAAAGAAGAAGATTAACCCACATTTCTTAGGTACTAAAGAGATGTTTTTCTGCCCTAAATAAAGGAATATAAAATAAATACGAGTTTTCTCACCGAACCTATTCAGCCTCTACACTGAGGCGATTCTGAGGCAATTAAAAGTTTATGCAAGATTCATTATTGCTGGCCACAATCTTAACGAGATGGGATTTGCATATGACACACTGATGATAGCATACATAGACAATAAACTACAAATCTCATACAAAAGATAGTGAATGCCAGAGAGAAGAAAAGATTAAAAAACATTTACAAGAAGACAATGTATGGTTGTCAGTAAATGAAACAGACCAAAGTGGAAATTTGCATTTGAAGATACTAAATTCAAGCATTCATAATAATTCATATATCTACGAGGATTTTTAGTAGAGGACGGATAGTGTAGCAGAAAAATTCAAATGATCATTAATATATTGAATGATGATCTAACTTTGTCTACCGCCCAGTACACATATTCCCATCTATTGAACAGGAGTAGATATTTATCCTTTGTTCCCTGTGTTGGTTTCCGGTTCGTTTTAATATATTCCTATACACTTTCAATCACACATCTTAGTAGCATTATCACGTTGCGCGGGTGAAATGACTCAAATTATTAAGATATAGGAAAATCTTGTTAGAAACAAAGAAAACAGTACTAAAATGTTATGTACAGTGCAATCACCATCACAAATGAATTGGAAACATGAAGATACATACATCCGAATCTACAGAAGGATGATGAGAGTACCATGGATTTAACGTGTGACAATGTGAGTTTTAGAAAAAGTGGAAATAAAAAAGATATTTATATTGTCATCACAAAGAGACAATTGAAATATCTAAGTCATATAATCAGAAAAGGACTCGCTGCACATATTTAAAGCAAGGGGGTCAGAGGAAAACCTCGCATGACCTACCTAACTCGCTTGTGTTAGTGGAGAGCAGAACTGTGTTAAGAGATGATCGAAAAGAGATAAAAAAATATTTGAGCTACAAAAGAAAGAAACATAGGGAGAGCAACGATCGTCAACTTCCTGACGGGAAACGGAAAGACTGATGACATTTTACCACATATTTGAAAAATGTGTATGTTCGTCATTTAGTATGCTACATGAGTAGTTACATGTACGCACTTGCTGTTATTTAGCTCACCAAAAATAAACACCAGATCGCTAAGTTTCTTTTTAATAATAATATAAATATAATGATTTCTTTTCATAGTAAAAATCCTCTTCCTTTTCATTTCTCTTTTGAAACTGCCATTCACTCTCTTCTGTGTAGCATATGTCGAGTTTATATACACAGGTAAGTCCTGGTAGCCTTTCAAGATATCCAAATAATCTCACTAAACCCTTTTAATTTAGTAACAATGTCCTTGTTTATCTCCTCATTCTTTTTATGCCTGTTTACTTAACTCATTTTTATCCGTACGTAAGCCGTTTGTTTCTAGTAAACGATTCGAATTATTAATCTCTACCCGGTGTATATTAGACATTCCGAGCAGTTTAAGTTCTTTGTGGCGCATATTAAAATTATAAATTATCTTTGACTTTTTAATGTAGCTGTTTCATTAATCATTCATCCATACACACGCACACACACATATAATATATAAATTCTAACGTTCGCTGCATTAAATCAAAAGAGGGCTCAATACCGACAGTAGAGCAATAATTATGTATTATTATTTTTTCGTATAGACAAAAACAATTTACTCACTACAAAGATGCAACTTCCTTTTGGGGCATTTAGTGCGATCCACTAGAACTTTCAGGGTCTATATTACAGTCACATATCCTCTTTTACTAATACAAACAAACGCAATATAACATCACTTTCTAAATACTTTTGGAAACTGTAGGAAGAAATCAAAACACCTAAGGTCAAATGGAAAATCCTCAAACAAGCCAGGACTTGAAATCTTTGAACGAGCCTTGTTTTTATGTTTGCAGGGAAAAATATTTATTATCAAACTTTGAACAACAGCCAATTATTAAATCAAAGATATGAAACCACAGTTTTTGTAGGTATATTATAGATCTAATATTACAATCTTGCTAAACTATCAAATCCATAATCCTAAACGTTCAACATTATAACTAACCTCCTATGACATACATTCTACCCTCTTATATACCTTTCTACTAATGTAGCTTTGATTATGATTCTTAAAATGTTTTCGCACATATATAATAATAATAATAATTTCAGATAAACTGAATTATATCCAAACTTATTCTACAAGTTATACAGTCCGACAATAGTTCAAAATTACTTATAAAAGTTACATTAATATTCAATATATTTATATACCTTTCTAATTATATCTTAGATTCTGAAGTAAAATTTATTGTTTATTGTGGGAACCTAACATAACTACAAATGGACTCTTCCACACTTATTTTTCTATGGTTTCAACACCATAACAACTGGAGACGAGATTCGAAACGACCTCACGAAAGGAAAGACCAAAATTCTCTCTTGCTGACCATAACAATTTGCGACGAGATATTCCGAATCACACAAAGGAAAGAACAATAATATCCCTTGCCGACCATAAGAACTGAAGAACCAAAGAGAAACCTCTACCTGAAGAAAAAAAGTGTCACGCCATAACTCTTAAGACGTCTAAAAAGATCCCACTGTGTAAATCTCAAGTCTGGCGAACAAAGAGAAATCTTTCACGAAAGAAAGTTACATATACAACAGTTATATGTTAATACACAACTAGAAAAAAAACAGACACTCCAACCGAATGACAGACTACGTAAATACGAAAAAAGGCTTTGATGCGGACGTCGGATATATTTAGAAAAGTATAAAAGAAATATTTACTCAATCTAAAGTAAAACCAACAATTTGAAAATACTTAATAGTGAAAAATTGTAAGTAAGATTTTTCCCCCTCATTGCTATAATTGTTCATCGCTTCTCTTGACCACACAGAAAAAAAGAAAAAATATATCTGGTGGCAGCGTGGTTGTTCATGCAATATTTCTCCTTTAGTTTCTTTTCTCCCTCTTAGAGAAGAAAAATTGTCTAAATTTTGTTTTCTTTCTCTGTGAAAACACGTATTTGAAGTCATTATGGAAGACTTTAAAGCAATTATTGTTCAGATGATGAAAGCACAATTTGAACTGCAAAAGACTGAGGAATGGCAACAAATGTTGGTCGAAAAATTGCTTCTACAACAAAAAGAACAGGAAGGAAAACAAAAAGAACAGGAAGAAAAATTGCTCCTACAACAAAAAGAATGGGAAGAAAAATTTCAAGAATTATTTCTAAAGACACTGGGTAAAAATGATGTTAGCGAAAACAACACTGCATTTTCTCACAACACAATTTGGAATTCTATGGAGACATTTAATTATCTTCCTGAAGAAGATAAAACATTTGAAGCTTTTTATAGAAGATATGAAGATCTTTTTGCGGTTGATTGTGAGGATTGGACGAACGCTAAAAAAGTTCGCTTACTTTTGAGAAGGTTGGGAACAGCCGAACATAGTAAGTTCGTCGATTACATTCTTCCGAAGAAAACAAGTGAATTAGGGTTCGACGAAGCAGTAAAACTTTTGTCTGAGTTATTTAGCCCTAATACAACTTTATTACACAAAAGATGGAAGTGTTTTAACTTGTCAAAACGGGATGACGAGGATTATCTTACATTTGCGTCCATTGTTAATAAGCACTGTGACGATTTTCGTTTGGCTGAACTGACAGCTGACGATTTCAAATGTTTAATATATGCCGAAGGTTTAGTCTCTTCAAAAAACTCGGAGACTAGAAAGCGAACCAGATCTCACATTACAAAAACTAGCGGAAGATTGCCAGCGAGTAATCAGTGTGAAAAGCGATTCTAAAAACATCGAGGAATCAGGCATATCTTATGTTAGGAGAATTAAGTACAAGCCAAAAAATTACTCCCTTAAAAAAGGTAAAGAAAGCAAAGAGTACGCGCATTCACAATTTAAAAATAGACGACCCTATGAAAAACAAATTATCCCCTAGTCCATGTGGACGTTGTGGTGGACAGCATTGGGAGGCAGACTGTTTTTACTGAAACAAGACATGTAATAATTGTGGTAAAATTGATCACAAAGGGGCGCACTGTAGAAATAAGAGGAATAGCAGAAACTGAGTCAGACAAACTATATCAAATGAAAAAGTAGATAAGAATCTACGAAAATACGTTGTAGTTAACATTCTAAACAAAACAGTTAAGCGACAACTAGATTCTGGCTCGGATGTCTCAATCATTAATCTTCATACTTGGAGGAAATAAAAAAAAAACAACAATGAAAAAGACAAACAAAACAGCACGAGCAGTAACTGGTGACAAAATCAAATTTGAAGGTGAGCTAACACTACCTGTAATACTGAATGGCATTACAAAGAAACTAAAAGTTTTCGTCCATAAAAATTCTGAGAATTTGTTTGGAACGGTTATGATGGAACGGTTTAAGTTGTGGGATCAACCAATCAACAATCTTTGCCAAAAAGTGGAAAATATGACAAAAGATGCCCAAGACCTGAAAGAAGAATTAAAAGAAAAATGTCTCGAAGTTTTCTCGGCGGGTCTAGGAAAATGCAATAAAACAAAAGCCAAATTCGAGCTAAAAGAAAACGTTCAACCCGTTTTCAAAAGTAGAAGAAATGTCCCATTTGCATCAGTTGAAAAAATCAACGAAGAATTAGACCGACTAGAAAATGTCAGTATACTATTCAAAGTGGGTTTTAGCGAATGGGCTGCCCCCGCTGTATACGTAAGAAAAAAGTCCAACCAAATCCGTGTTTGTGCGGATTTTTCAACGGGCCTCTAAAAGATTACCATCACCCTCTCCCCATACTGGAGGAGATATGTAATAAACTGAATGGTGGGGAAATATTCTCCAAATTGGACTTAAGCGATGCATACCTTCAAATCTCTATTGAGGAGGGGTGCGCAAAACTTCTATGTATCAACACCCACAGGGGTTTATACGAGTTTGATAGATTGGCTTTTGGGGTCAAAGTTGCACCCGCTATATTTCAGTTGGTCATGGATACCATGCTGGGCAGCTTGGACTTTGCGTGTGCCTATCGAGATGACATTGTAATAGCAAGCAAATCTACTGAGGAACATCGCAAACATATCCACAATGTTTTTGAGAGAATTCAGGATTTCGGTCTCAAAGTAAAAGAATCGAATTGCGATTTTTATATGAATGAAATAAGTTATCTCGGACATGTCATTGATAAGAATGGAAGACGACCTGATCCAAGGCGAGCAGAAGCTATCAAAAATATGCCTGCTCCAAAAAACGTCAACGAGCTCCAAAGTTTTCTGGGACTTTCCAACTATTATCAAATATTAATAAATAATATGCACGAGTTACAAGCTCCTCTGAATGAATTGTTAAAAAAGGGAAAAAGTTGGAACTGGACAACAGAGTGCCAGTCAGCTTTCGAAAAAATAAAAAAAATATTTTAATTTCATAACTATTTTTGTCTCACTTTAACCCTCAATTGGATATCATTGTGGCCTGCGATGCGAGTTCATACGGCATCGGTGCGTGTATCTTGCACATTATGCCGGACGGTACACATAAACCCATAGCACACACATCAAGAACATTGCTACCCACAGAAAAAGCGTATAACCAAAAGAAAAAAAGTATTAACCCTTTTACCAAGTAAAAGGCTTGGAAGGTGCGGTATTGTGGGAACCTAACATACCTACAAATGGACACTTCCATACTTATATAATGTGGCTACCAATTTCTAGTAAAGAGGAAGTCACCAGGTGTGAGTCACCAAGATTGTATCACCGAGTGAATGTATGAATGAGTGAGTCAGGACATCAGTGAGATAAAGTACTCTCCAGTCCACATTACTTTGTACTACGTTTCCGTGAATAATATACCGTTTAACTGTATATCCGAGTCTGTGTTATTTTTCTATGGTTTCAACACCATAACATTATTAAAAAAATCAAATAATTTATTTATTCAACATACCAAGAAAAAATCTCCACCTCTTGATTTATTAATTTACAAAATACATTCCTTGATTACAAAACGAGTAGCAATAATCTCAGCCTAAATACAGGGAATTCAAGTCTGGCCTCGTTTTAAAGCTAACAAAATGTTTCCAATTACTACTATAACCGTCGTTTGAACTCATCCTCCCTTTCCATTTTCATCGTCTTACACTCTCCTATTCACACATTTCCTGTCCACCACTCACACTTAGTAGGCTTGAAAATGATTTGCTTAAATTTGTCGGGTCGAGCCATCACTTTAACACCTCAACAATCCTTCACAAAACATCTGTCACCAAGCACTATTGTTTCACTCAGTCATCCTTTTTGCCTTTCCTTTATTTCTTTATCCTTATGCGTACCCTCTTAAAATTTACAGTCAATTCCTTCTTTTATATTTGTTTCTTAAAAAACAAATAGAAAAAATGAATTGACATTCCGCGCGCGGCCTGCTTACAAACAGGAATTTTCATAAACATTTTGGTTCTCACAAGTCGAGTTGCAGCTAAATGCACCGAAATGAAGTTGCATCTTTGTAGTGAGTAAATTGTTTTTGTCTGTATGAAAAAATTATATATATATACGGGTTTAACAGAATTGTCCAATTGCTTGATGAAGCTCTCAAACGTTGCATCTTAGAAATGATTAGAAATATGTTAATTGAATTCACCGAGGTTTTTATAACACTATTGAACTTAACTTTGAGAAGTAAGGATGTATAATTACTCTCCAAGCTTAACAGAAGAATCGTGATGAAATCACTCATAAACGAAAATGACTTGTTTATCATTAATTAATCATAATAGTAGGAATCTCATGTAGGATTGAAATAAAAAATAATATATATATATATATATATATATA
>OZ038478.1:103521139-103546139 GCA_964036315.1 Acanthosepion esculentum
TGGAATATATGAATAGCATATTTAAATGAACTACATTCTGAACAAGACAAAGAGGATAATTTAAGTCAAAAGGCAATTAAAATGGTGAAAGACATGGAGAACCACGAATTCAAATTACTTCGATTGTAAACTTAAGTGTTGCATATGAGAATTTTGAAACAGATTAAAGCCCAAACTGATTGCATTTATTGTACATAAATTGAAAGAAACTATGAAACAACTGGTTATTTGAAAATATTAAAAGTATTGAATTACACATCGTTTTATCATGTTTCAGTAAACATTTGCTAAAACCGGAAAACTACACATATGAAGACGTGTCAATTTCATGAATTAAATCACCATGATTTGTTATTTGGATAGGCAGAAAAGAATTGTGTACATATTAAATAATGTCTGATCTCTGATATGACAGTGGTTGTGGGAGAATCACTTCATTGCAACATAAAACTACTTGTACAGAATTATATTGAGAATAATATTGACAAAAAATGTGAGCAATTGAAAGAAAAAGAATACTTATAATTAAAATGTGAAAATTGAAAGAAAAAGAATACTTATAATTAAAATCAGAAAGATACAGTTTAAAAGTCTCGAGAAAATAAGTAAAGAGGGCATGGGAATTTGGTAGTGACCGCAGTTATGTTGAAAAACACAAAACTTTACCTGTATGTTTAAATGGTAGGTAAATCAAGCTTTAGGAGAGATAACAAAAGACAAAAATCATGAAGAACGACAAAGCACTGGAAGTTGTGAGGAGACCTGAGCGCCAACCTCATAAAGGGACACAGCACATACACTAATTATATGTTATATTCTGATAGATATTAATATGTTCTATTCGAGGAAAATCGGCGGAAATTAGATGTAAGTAGGTTTACCATATTTAAGCACAACACAAAATCAATCGACAGGATCTTTGGAACTACCAGACATTTTTTTTAAAAATCAAGATTTTATCAAGCACAAAGCTTTAGATATAAGAAGTGATTCTGTTCATTTAAAACAGAAGCCATATAGCTGAACGATATTTTGAACCGGTCAAAAAATATATCATGATCTTTCATTTTATTATCATGAGCAGAAACTTCTATGCGACGAATTTTTTAACTCGCCCTGCACTACTTTAAATGAGCTTACTTCGATGATAAAAAAAGAAACATTCTGCCTCTATTGGACACTTACAAGAGGAATGGACTTCAAACTATTATACAGTGAAAAATTAATGCTTCAGTAATGGAGTGAGTACGTGTATAAATGTGCATTCTATGTCAACAGGGGAAATAAAGTGTTAACGTAAAATGAAAGGACATAACACAAAGCAGTAATTAGTTTATGCTTTCAACAGCTGTGACATTAATGCCAAAAACTGACGTTATAACACTTATTTTTATCTTCATTTTTCATAACGATGAGCACGGACTAACCTCTGGACTCATAAAGAATTACAGTTACTATTATATATATATATATATATATATATATATATATATATATATATATATATATATATATATATATATATTTTAAAAGAAAGGAGAAACTGCAAATGTTTTTGGTTGTAATTTGTATTTTTTTAAATATATTATACTTTACTTTCCATGTATTTGCTATACGTGTTCCGGTCCTGCGATCTTCATCAGGCAAAAAGTGGATATGTTTAAATATTATTAAAAGGAATTCATTTTTTTATGTTTTTCGATGTTAAATATTCTCGATATTAGACATAATCTTTTTTTTAAATGTCCTTTGCGTGAAGGATAATAAAACTATTAAGACTGGTTCGAGAAAGGGTGAGAAATTATCTATATTCTTATATTTTAATGACTCCTGTGTGTTTTTTCAGCATGCGTACGCATACGTATATTCCCTCTCCATATATATATCGTCTTATTATAAGGAATCAGTATACACTTATGTACACACAAACATACCCATATACACTCACACAAACATATACATACATACACTTATACAAACACACACGCACGTTTCCTATGTGGTGTAGGGTTCGCGTGTGTGCCCGTGAGCCGTTATGATTTTTGTCAGTAAGTGCATATATATATATATATATATATATATATATATATATATATATATATATATATATATATATATATATATATATATATATATCCCAGTACGCGCATGTATATGCGCAATCCCTCTTTATACATACATACAGTCTTGTTATAAGGAAATAGTATACACACATACACACACATACACACATATACATATATTCATACATATACATACACTTCCTATGTTTTGTAGGGTTTGGCGCATGCCTGTGAGCAGCCTATTGTTTTTTTGCCAATATGCGTATATATGTTCGTGCTCCACATATACCCGCGCGTGAACGTGTGCGAATGGATGCGAGTGGTTTGAGCACTGTATTTGGGCATTATGTGTGCATGTTCTTTTGTGTGTGCGGTTATGATCTATTTATTGCTGGCTTAAATTTGTTTATGAAGTTTTTTTTTAAATTTTATTTGTAGGGAAGAATAATTATCTATTTGATATATTGGCATAATTTTAAATTCATCCTGGTTACATTTATAGATGTGTTGGGATACAAAGAGTTCTTTTTAGATAGGTAATTTTATGCTGCTTTTGTGTTGAGGGGCCTTGTTGTTTAGTTTTTGACTGATACCTATATATGTCTTCTTGCATTTTGTGCATTTGAGTGCATAAATCAAATATTTGGAATTTTCAGTTTAAATTTTTATTAATTATGAATATCGTTTTGGGGTTTTCAAAAGTGTTTGGAGTTTACTTCTATAATGATATCACAAACCCCATAACTTTTTTGTTGCATTTTGTGATTCCCTGTATTTTGTGTTGATTAAATTTGGATGAGGTTATTATGTGTTTTAGGGTTTTAGATTGGCTTTATCTTTTAATTTTTTGGTTGATTTAGTATATTTTTCAGTTTGTCATTCTTGTTAAGTATGTCTAGATATATTTGTAATTTCTGTGAATAGTCCTGGATTGTTTTTGTTGTATATTGAGACATATGGTAGAGTTTGTTCGATGTTATGTTTCTTTGGATTTCGTAGTAGGTCTGAAGGATTTTTTATTTGCGAGTTCAAAACCTTTGTTTATTAGTGTTGTGGGTAGCCTCGATTTTTTTAGAGATTTATGTAGTTCTTCTAGGTGGGTTTTTCGGAGGTGTTTGTCAATCACTATGGTACAAATCCTACGTGCTACAGAATAGGGGATGGATTTCAGGCAGCATTTTGGGTGATGGCTCTTGAAATGAAGGGATTGTTGGGTGTCTGTATGTTTGTGGTAGATATCTGTGATTGTGTGTTTGTTTGTTTTTTCTAATCAGTATATCTAAAAATGATAATTCGTTGAAATTATATTCTTGGGTGAATTTGATTTTTTGGTGTATGTTTTGAAGTAGTGTGTTGAATTGGTTAATATCACCCCATGAGGATTTCCAGAAAATGAATCAATCATCTAAGTATCGTTTCCAGGATTTAGTGAAGTGTTTTTTATATGTTCCCCATATATTTGTTCTGTCTTTTCACAGAGCTTTTCCTCTGCGTAATCTAATGTTAGGGTGGCATATGTTAGTGCAATCTTTCTTCCCATTGCGGTATCTAATGTTAGTATATAGTTTTTGTTGTCAAATTCAAAGGTATATATTGTTATTTTGACATAGAAAATTGCTATGCAGATCTTAAATTCAAGATGCGGTTCTATGACGTCATACCATTCGATAGCCCGAAGTACTACAACAGAAGCAGTGTCTAGATGCAATGTAATATGTTGTGACTAGATTGAAATGTAATTTTGTTGAGACTGGATTGCTTCGTTTTAATGTTTTCATAACACAATAATACACACATACACACAGTAAAAAGAACCTTCAAATATTGGAGGCCATCTACATTAAAACGAAGCAACCAGAAAATTTCATTAAAAAGAACCGATTTCTAAATCTTGATTTTTAGATTGTATATTTCCAGACCTCGATTAAGATGCTTTAATTTGAACTATGCTAGAGTAGATGTAAAATGAAAATGTAGAGCCTGTATGGTAGTCAAAATAATTTGTCCTCATCCTGGTATTTGTTGGAAAGCTGGAAGTTTGAAATAGACTAAATGACGTGTAACGGTGATTACATAAAAGGAATCACAACAAAAATGCGATTTTTATATGTTATTTATGTTTCATTATATGCACACATCAAATATACATTGCGCATTTCAATACAGAAATGTGGCAAATGGAATATATAATCGAAGAATAACAGCAAATACAAGTAGAGAACCTAGTTCGGCAAGCCCAGGCAATGTTAATGTTCATACATCTAAAGTGAGACGAAATTTTATATATATATATATATATATATATATATATATATATATATAATATGTAAATGGAATAAATCCTAAAGAGCCAAGAATAACTTACCTAGGTTTTACCTACGTAGGTTGTGCATGGCTCTTCAGGATTTATTACATTTATCCCTGCTCTACTTAGGGTATTGAGCACTCTATGTTTTTTTACTTGTTTTATTGCTTGTTTTTTATTTCTTTGAACAAGAAGCTTAAGGCAGTGGACGATATATTTCACCATTTTCGGATGTTTCTAGTTCATTTTTTTCTCTACAATTTTCCTAGGGTACCAATTTGTTTGATAGACTTACAAGTTGTACTATCCGAGGTTTTTTTCCGTATATATATAATTCGCATGTTGTTTTGTTTCCTTTTCTGACAACCATGCATTCTACCTTCTTGTAAATATTTAATTCATTTTTCTCGCTTTGCAACACTATATTTTTTAGGAGTTCTTCTAGTTTATTTTCTGTATTTGCTATCAACACTATGCCAGCTGCATATCTTATGCCGTTAGTATTGCGACTACCAATAATTCATCTTGGTAGGAATACTAATTCTCAAAAAATCACTTCATTACATAGATGAATCCCCGATGAAAATACGCATATTAATCTTAAGGTAGTTAGGTCCAGGTTTTATGTTTCACGTCGTCAATCAGTTATGGATTCCACCACTGATTTGTTAATCTAAAATGATCCTAGTTATTCCCGTGAGCCGATAGAAGTGAAGATGACCTTGCTCTATTCGGTATGCCTCAATTTAATGGTTTCTTTTTACAATCAGTCTTTCTCTCCATATATATGTATATATATATAAATATATATATATATATATATATATATATATATATATATATATATATATATATATATATATATATATATATATATATATATATATATATATATATATATATATATATATATATATATATATATTGTTTTGAATATGGCAGCCTCATTTTTCTCTTTTACGGTTTCAATTTCATAAAATTTCAACTTGGTGGATCAGTTAATCGAGTAGATTAATGGACTGTGTAAAATAAGTTGCATGGACCCTTCCGATTTCCAGAGGCATAAACTTCAAAGAACATTATAAAGTATGCGTTTTCTTTTAACTGTCTGCTTACATTATTTCTCTCCGCAGTTCTTTATGCAGTTTTCTTATTTTTTGCATTTATATCTTCATAACTGATATTAGACAAAAATGAAAAGCTAAGGATTAGAAGTAGGAAGGCTTCAAAGTAATTAGTTATACATGTAATTGATTTTAGACTGAGTATTTTTAAAATGAAATAGAGACGAGAGACAATGTCATCGGGTGATTCATTCCGGATTTAGAACAATGCATCCTGTTCATAAAAGTGCATCCGATATGCCTGGATCATGGCATTGTAAGAAAAAGGAAACCAAATAAAAAAGGCTATCAGGAAGAATAAATGTGATATTACCACTAAGGTGTAATGGGTGACTGTGAGTGAATTAGGATGAGAAACCTTTAATGAAGAGAAAGCATAATAAATCAACAGGATCCATGATCGACAGATGATAACGATAAGTGTTGCATTTAAATATTTGAAGAATGTGAGTGCTAGGGAAGCAAAATAAAAATAAAACGATGACAGTTCCACAGTCGAGAGTTGCGAGAAAAGTAACTATTAGAATAGAACATATTCGCTGAGAAAATAACAACTGCATAATGATTCGCGACTACACGTTAGAAATCTGAATATTTTATGTTTAATGCTTTCATTTAAAATGCTATTACATGTGATAGAATATTTCTTCGAAGCCAGTCGGCGTACCGTCTATCTTCAAAACGTTAACAATGCATTGTGGAAACCGTAACCAACTTCGACCCAAATAAAATTCGACTGTAGCCTGGTTCTTTATATTTAAATGTAGTCAAACACTTTTAGATATCTGTCGGCATTTTTTCGAGGAAGATTTCGTAAAATTACCCCGCTGCGAAAGCCTTTTTTCTTAATAGAAAAAATCTCTAGTCAAACTCCATAAAGAACTGTGGACAGAAAAAATGCAAGCAAATATATCGTTATGGCAAAGCAGTAATATTTATTTATCTTTTTTAAATTGTATATATTTTTAAGCCTTCGTATATAAGAGCGATTCCAATATATTACTTAAAATAAGAACAATAATAATTTTTTCTATGATTATTAAAATTAATTCATATTTTAATAATGATTTACGCAAAAGAGCATCCTCAACTACCTTGTTTAATCATGTCATTTCGACCTATTACCTGTTTTTATTTATGTACTCATCATTCTCTGAAACAAGTGAGAATTGAATTAAATTAATTTTATCTAAGAGTTTTGCTAAATAGTTTTCTTTTTTGTTAAATCTTTTGCTTTCTTTCAAACAGCATTTTCAGGAATTGAATATCAAATAATTTATTATTGCAGAAGTTTAATTAAAGGAAATTAATATACCTATATATATATATATATATATATATATATATATATATATATATATATATATATATATATATATATATATATATATATATATACACGCACATCTTAACATTGCTGGATTTTGGAGAAAGTATATATTAACCCAAATCTCTAAACCGATTCTTATATCCCAAGAAAGATTACACTTGATATAGAATAAAATTTAAGAAAGAAAGTACGTAGATATCTCTTTTAAACCAGTTTCTCTTAAGAGTTCTGGGTTATAGCAATTGATTTTGAGTCATGAATGTGTTAGGAGTAAGATTAGTCCTTTTCTCAACCTCAAGCATGGACGTGAAGGGAATATGTAGTTCTTAACAAACAAAATTACGATAAGTGAATGCCTTTGAAAGCGGGGTAGGTTGATACACATTTAAAAAGAACTTTCCAGTTCTCTAGACTTGTCTCTTATATTCGCCGATGCAACTCTGCAGAACGACTGTTTTTCGTTCTTTATTTGCTTCCAAGTTATTGAAGTCTACAAATAGAAGATCTTATTCTCTTGTGTGTCTGTGATGAAGTTAGAGCGTGACCGTGATTCTTACTATATATTGGGAACATATTTCTTATTTAAATATTACAGGCGATGCGGCCGATTTTTAATCTGAGTAACCGGACATAATAATTGTCAGAAAAAATTTGATCCGAAATATTCTTTAAGATCTTTTTAAATCATAGTATATAATAACGGATATTGTGATTTTACCGAAGTTTCTTTGAAATTCTATGCAAATCTTGATTTTCATCCAATTCAATAAACATGAAATTAACTCCTTTATCCTCCCCTAATTCGCACATCATGAGTTGAAGAAGTTATAAAATAAGAATAGAACACTTGATACTCTAAAGACATTTGCAATTAATTTATCTGTGTTATGATTTAGGAATCAATTAATATTTTTAATGTGACATCGAAAGACGTGTAAATATTTGAACTACTATTAAATATATCTGAGTACACTGGATTTAAACTTTATTTAAACATATTTTGTGATGTACGCTTGAATATATGTCACCATAAAAAATAATTTTTTAGAAATATAATTAAATTGATATATCAGTATATTTAATTACACAGAACAGTAGATCAAAGAATCCATCTCTTTTAAAAGGAATGGATGCAGTTTCTCATCGTTTTTGCTTCTTTTAATTCAGTATCTGTCTATATTTCTGAGATGAGGTATTATGTACACTGTTTACATTATTCGGATTATTGTACTCATATTTGTTGCCATATTTATAACAAAGTTTCGGCCGTTGTACGCTCCGACATTCATCAGGTGGTTGGGATGTCGAACTGAACCCTTTATTTTACTCACTGGAACAGACTGTTCTAGTTCCACGTGCCATGTCTACTGGATGTCAGTTATCAGACGGAGAATTCTAACAAAACTTGAGAGTGAACCAGAATTGACACTACAAAAATTAGCTGAGGACTGTCAGAGATGTATAAGCGTAAAATGGATTCGAAAGATATCGAAGAGTCAGGCGTCGCGCACATACGAAAAGTACAACGACAAACACGTTTTTCTCCCTCCTCTAAAACAAACCTTACAAATTATTTTACTACAAAAAGTCAAATGAAATCTCAGAAACTATCACCCAGTCCATGCTATCGCTGTGGGACTTGGCATTGGTACAAAGATTGCCCATACCGCTATAAGACTTGTCTGTCGTGCAATAAAGTGGGACATAAAAGTTCTCATTGTAGAAAAGGGAAAGAAAGCAAAAGCCGAGTAAGAGTCACTAGAACTGACCGAGCGGACGAGATTAATATACGAAAATACGTAGAAGTAGAAATGTTAAACAAAAAAATCAGACTACAATTGGATTCCGGATCAGATTTAACCATTATTAACTTACAGACGTGGAAGAAATGAAACAAACCGACCATGTTGAGAACCGATAATTTAGCCAGGTCCGTAACAGGAAGAAAAATAAAATTTGAGTGAGAAGTTATCACAAATGTGACATTCAACGTAATGACCAAAAATTAAAAATGTACGTTCTTCAAAATACGGAAACTTTATTTGGAACTGACTGGATGTAGAAATTTGACATCTGGGATTTACCGATAAATAGATTCTGCCAAAAAGTGAAAAGTTTATCGACCGCGGCACATAAATTAAAGGAGAAATTAAAAGAGAGTTTCCTTGAAGTATCTTCAGCTGGCCTCGGGAGGTGTAAAAATGGCGGCAAAAATAGAACTAAAAGAAAATGTACAACGCATTTTCAAGAAGAAAAGTAATGTACATTTTGCATCATTAAAAAAAATAGACCAAGAGCTGGATAGACTCGAGAAAACCGGTATATTGACAAAGGTGGAATATAGTCAATGGGCCGCACCTACGGTTTACGTGAAAAAGAAATCGGGTGAGATACGACTATGCGCTGATTTATCGACGGGATTGAATGTAGCGATTAAGGATTATCACTGTCCTCTCCCTAGTCCAGAGGAAGTTTTCACAAAATTTAACGGAGGAAAGTTTTTCTCAAAGATAGACTTAAGCGAAGCATACCTACAAGTACCAGTAGATGAGTAAAGCTTGAGGTTGTTGTGCATAAACACATATAAAGGATTATATAAGTTCCAGAGATTACCATTCGGGATCAAGGTCACGCCGGCGATATTTCAGTAAATAATGTATCCTATGCTAGGCGGACTGGATTTCACGATTGCATACCTTGATGGTATCCTGATAAATAGCAAAAATGTTGAACAACACTGGGAACACGTTCAAGAGGTTTTTAGTCGGATACAAAACTACGGTTTTAAGGTAAAAGAAAAGAAATGTGACTAGTTTATGAGGAAATAAATATGTGGGCCTCATTATTGACGAAGAAGGAAGAAGGTCAGACTCAGAAAGAGCCACGGCAATAACAAAAAATTTCGGCTCCAAAAAATTTAGCCGATTTACAAAGCTTCTTGGGCTTAGTAAATTATTAAAAAGAATTTATTTCAAACATGCATAAATTACACGCACCCCTAAACGAACTGTTGAAGAAAGAAAAAGTTTGGGAGTGGACAGATGAATGTCATAAAACTTTTGATAAAATCATTAAGACTCTAACAGCAGTTTTATTTTTAGCGCATTATGACCCAAAATTGGAAATAATAGTCGTGAGTGACGCGAGTGCCTATGGTGTTGAGGTATGTATACTTTATAAAATGCCAGATGGGACACTAAAACCCATCGCGTATGCGTCAAGAACAATGCTACCAGCCGAACAAAAATATTCGGAAATCGAAAAAGAAGAGTCGGGGATTATTTTTGCGGTTACGAGATTGCAGAGATATATTTACTGTAGATTTTTCAACTTACAGACGGACCACAAGGCGTTATTGACAATAATTGGATCAAAGAAAGGTCTATCTGTCTAAACTACTAATAGATTGCTAAGATGGGGTACAATTTTATTGAACTATAACTTTAAATTGGAGTACCTTCCATCAAACAAAATCGGGCATGCAGATGGTCTTTCGAGACTAATACCAAAGAAAACGGAGCCAATAGAAGATTCCACAGCACTGGGGGAGCGATACAGGAGGCTAATCCAGCGGCAGAAGTCGGGTGCGAATCCGGCGGCCTGCAATACCATAGCAAGATAGCGATGGTCGACCCTATCAAATGCCTAGGACTGATCCAAATTGATCAGCACGGCTTCTTCGTCGTCTTTTACTCCATCTAGTATCGTGCGGATCAAATGCAGGTTGCTCTCAATTGTTCGGCCCCTCACAGAACAAGTCTGCTCAGGTCCCAACAGAGACTCGGCAACTGACTGAAAACGCTCCTGCAGGATCTTGACCATAATCTTTAACTCTGTGTTTAGCAGAGTTATGGGCCTATAATCGTCTAGTTTCCCCCCAACACCTTTGCCCTGTTTCAACAGAGTGATCACACCCCTGGAAATGCGGTTGGGGATGGACCCCGACCGAAACCAGTTGTTGAACACTGCAGTCAAAATCGGAACAAAGATGTGCGACAGACTCAAGTACAATTCATAAGGCAAACCATCCAGACCGGGCGACTTCTTCAATGCCTCTTAGACTTCGCCCTCCGTTATCTCACCCTCGCAGCTAGCTGCTTCAGTCGGCGCAAGCCGAGGAAAGTCAGCCAAATAGCTGCGAAACTCCTCCTCACGGAGACCAGGCTCCTTGGTAAAAGGGCTCTCGAAATGCCGCCGAAACGCCTCGCACATGTCGTCAGTCGACCGCAGACCGTTTCGACTTGACGAATGTAACGATTACCACCTCGACGGACTTCTTCCCGGCGCAGATCTGCGCCCAGGTTCACCGCTTCAGAAGACATTTACTTAACTAATGCCTAATTACCTGACCCATGTAGCGATCGCTATGCGAACGCTGCAGGGCCTCCCTAGCTAGAGCTATCTCTAGGGGATCCCCCCAGCCTCCGCCCGGGAAAAATTAGCTTCACCTTTTCAGCTCTATCTAGAGCGAGCCGTTTGCTGAAATCAGTGGTGTAGGACCTAATCCCATTCTTAAGTCGCACCCACCACTTATTCCAGATAACCGCCCCCACTAGCTCCCACTGCACTACACTAGTTAGCTGCTCCTGGAAGTCCCGCCTGTCCAGTAAAGACAGATTGAACTTCCAGTAACCAGCCATTCTAGGCCTATGTTTTAACGCCACCCGGGCACAAACAAGTTTGTGATCCGAATAGCCTACCCAGTGGAACGTGGGACAATCTAACAAGTCTATGTCGGCTATTCGAACTAACATTCTGTCAAGGTAGCTAACTACCTTGTCAGACGGCCAGCTAAGATCCCACGTCCATATTTTCCCCCCGGGATGATCGACCCGGTATCTATCGACGAGACCATAATCGCCGATCAGATCGACCAGGCTATGATCGCCCCTACTCCCGCTAGCGCCACGCCCCCTGTCTAACTTCAACCGTTTCTCCTGGGGACGCAGGAGCGGAAAGGAACCTGGTTCCGTCCATGCTCCTCACCGCCCTGCCCCTCTCTGAGTGCTTAGGTGTTGTTTCCACCTCCTCTTCCTCTTTTCGACTTCTCTTTAAAGAGGTCGCTCCAGCCCCCCATTAAAACTAGGCGCGAAGAACCAACTAGGAACGGCCCCAACCGCCGAAAAAATGAAATCCGCCCACCCAGTCGTTGGGCGCATAAACCGCAACGACCCGAAACGAACAACTTTTCACGGCAATATCGGCCACGATTAAGCGGCCCTCGGCATCGGTATGCACAAGGTCCACCTTCGCATCGAGAGTACGTCTGACCAACAAAGAAACTCCTCTGGCCAACCGGTTCCCATAGGCTGAATGGATGACAAAGTCATCCTCCAGCACACACGAATCGGAAGTGCAAACAAAGTGGGTCTCTTCGATCGCGGCAACATCCACACCGAAGGACAAGAGATCTAGAAGCAGGCGGGCAGCCTTACTCCGATCTCTCAAACACCTCGCATTCAAGCTGGCTATCTTAATAGACATTTCTAGGCCTGCAAATATAAAAAGACGGTTAAGGCAAAAACCTACTCACATACGGGGTGGAAATCTGAGTCTGATAGGATGCCGACGGACTGCCCCAGGCTCCCTATACCTAACTCTGACGTCATACGCTCATCTAGGGCAATACCACCGACATCCATGGGATAGGTTAATTTTAAACACCTATATAGGGAGGGGTGGAGAATAACAGGGACCTTCCCGGCACAGTATTGGCGCAGTCTCTTTACATAAGGAGAGTCAAAATCCACTACTCTCATATTGGAAAAGGCCTCCTTCGCTTCCGAAATATGTTTCCAAGCCTTCAAATCGGTCCCAGTCTCCCTTATACAGGTAATGACTCCTGGGGCCTTTGGAAAATTTCTGGGATCATCTACTGACTTCCCATCCACGCTCTTCATCTTGTACAAGAAGCCCAGCTAGGCTTTTTTTTGGCTGGGCAGGTCCTTCTTGAAATTATTCCTGTCCACCCTACAAATTGCTTCTGGTCCTGAGAAAAGTTTCTTTTTCTTTTTCCTAGTAGCTTTGGAATGTTGGGGAGGGGAAGCGGGTGACGGTAGGGGAGGTGTGGATAGGGAACTAGGGTTTGAGCCCGTGGAGGGGAGGAAGAGAGGCATCTAGGTTTGGGAACTTGGGGTTTGGGCGTTTCAACCGTTTCTCCTGGGGACGCAGGAGCGGAAATGGACCTGGTTCCGTCCAAGCTCCTCACCGTCCTGCCCCTCTCTGAGTGTTTATGTGTTGTTTCCACATCCTCTTCCTCTTCTCGACTACTCTTTAAAGAGGTCGCTCTAGGTGGAGACATTTTATCAACCTCCATTTCCACCTCGGATTGTTGCTGGTGCTGGTGTTGCTGCTTTTGTTGATGTTGCTGCTGCTGCTTCTGTTTTGGGTGTGACTGTTTCTTTTCCACCTCCTTTTCAGACTTTTTCTTGTCTTCCTTTCTTTGCTTTTTAATCATGCCTTCTTCCCTCTGCTGCTTTGGTGGTGGTTGAGGTTTCTCTGTAATCCCTTTTTCTGGGGGCGACGGTAACTTCTTCGCCTTCCTTCCACTTCCCACCTCCTTCCACTCACCATCGGATTTCTGTCTGCTACCCCTCGGTCACTGCTACTACTGCTGCTTCAGGTATATGTGTGGGCTGAGTTACAGTTTGAGGCCTTTTTGCAGGGCAGTCCTTCACCATGTGACCTACGACGTCACAAACCCAACAACTCGGGATATTATTCTTGTCTTTACGGCCTCCAGGGCCTCTGGGATTGTAAGGAATTCATTCTCCTTAAATGTCCCTTCAAAAGTCTTTCTTTGCTCTTCATAGAAGTTAGCGTCTTTTTTTTGGCCTATTTTCCGACCAGCCCAATTTTCCTGACGAAACCAGCGGTGTTGTTTTCTTCTTTCAGGCTCATGATGGCCCGAAGAGACCACCACGGATGAACGGGTTTTTTTTTAAAAACTTGTTCTTTTAATATGTTTTCCAATACACTGCCCAGTGTGAAAATAAAACGTGGAACAACCAAAGATAATTCAAACAATTAATACGGGAAAAGAAATCAAAATAAAAGCAAACAAGATAATACAAACAAAACAGTGAGGGGGGGGGGGGTAAAAAATGCAAGAACGAAAAATAAACGAAAAGGAAAAGAATAAAATAAGCAAAACAACAGATAAACTGAAAACTTGAAAAATAAAAGAGAAAAAAGGGTTTTAGAAAATAATAAACTTATCAGTTCACACTTGATTTACAGAGGCTTGTCCAATACACTCAAAAAACTCGAATTCAACAAACGACCATGCGACTACATAGGTAGAACGACACAGCGTTTCGACGCTAGAATTAAACAGCACGTGCCTGCGAAAATATTGAATAAAAATTTATCGTTGGGTGATTCAATTCGGAATATGTATGGGTCGTCGATAGCGGATCATTTTATGAATAATCCTACTTGTGCGTTGGATTTCAGTGTGACCTAGTTTTCTGTTTTGACCAGGGCACACTCAGTATTCCATCTTAAGGTGTTGGAGACACTGTACATCAGGTCCTGGCGACCGGCTCTTTGTAAACAAAGAGACCGTTTGCTTGGGCTTGCTGTGTTGTGTCTCTAGCACCTTTGTTGGTATTACTTTTATTATATATATATTTTTTCTCTTCCCTGCCCATTTATTCATGTCATCCATTACTTACTTTCTTGTTCTTCATAATCTCTATTCCCCGTTAACAGTTCTGGTGAGAGGGGACGAAACCGGTTGACTGGTGTTTTTATTTTAAATCTATCATGGCCTACAATTAAAAAATTGTTTTATATGCATTAATACGTTTTGTACTGTTGCAAACATGTTTATATACATATATATATATATATATATATATATATATATATATATATATATATATATATATATATATATATATATATATATATAGTTTTATAGTTTTATTTTTGAATGAATTCAATCGATCTTCTTTATTAATTTTAATGAATTGTGTTGTTTTTGTATCGTAAAATTATAGTTGATGAAAAAGATAATTGCATTTTCGGATCATGTTCGTGTATAAACTCCATAGAATTCCGGATTTCATACTAGCATTCTCGGTTATTATAACTAATTTAAAGTTTTCACTTTCTATCTTCTAACTTTCAAATTCATATACAGAATATGCATGTGGCTCCATTTCATACAATATATGAAAAACAATCAAAAAAGTACAAGAGGGAGAATTTTTACCAAGTTGCATATATATACATTCTTTATTTCGGATCGATATTACATGAATTTCAAATTTGTAATGTATTAAATATTAAGTTGATTTTAATGAAACGACTCCATGGATAGTCTCCAGTATAGCGACACCTGAAATGTTAAGGCTTACGTATCTGGATAATTTGCTTTACACATTCCTCTTGTAAATTGTATAACTTACCTGATTACTTTGTGATACTTTTTTTAATCTTTTGTAACAATGTTATACTTGTGTTCACTACTTTTAGGTGAGTATCAAGTCGATGTAAAAGAAAGTATCTCAATCAATGAAATCAAATACAGTGATGATCGAAAATAATCTAAGGGCGAGCTTAAATAAAGATAAGCTGACCTAACTACAACAGTGGACGATAATAATGAGATAATTGAGTCCCAGGCAGCCTATTCTTTTTATTAATGAAACAGAAGAAGCTGGGAACGAGAATTCGGAAGGGGTTTTTAAACAATTCCTCGTTAAATTTTTACAGATGGAGTCAAACCAAATAAATAATATTTTTTTCCGTGATATATAATGTACCAAATGTTAAAAATGAGTTTCCGAAGGTGGAAAAAAGGAATTACCCTGTCCTATCTTTGTGGCATTCATTAGGCAGAAGGGTAGAAATGAGGCTATAATAAAGGACTTTGAATTAAAGTAACACATTTCTCTATAATGTCGAACCTGTCTGAGCTATTAACCGATTTAAGAGGAAAGATGCTTGCAAAGCGTCGTAGATTAAAATCTGAAAAGCCCCACTGTAATATATAGAATATGCAAACGTTCATACAAGCCTACAGAAGGAAGATGGTTTTATAGAAGGAACAACTAGAATAAAATTGCGCGAAGATAAGTTTACAACTTAGAGGCAAAAAAGAATTTTGTTTTTTAAACCACTTTAAAGTAAGACTCTATCCTTTTGGATCCATATCATATATATATATATATATATATATATATATATATATATATATATATATATATATATATATATATATATATATATATATATACATACATGTTATTTTTTTTCTCTGTCTTCTTTGCGTATTTTGTTACGTTGATAGATGGGTATTTTGAAGTTGCGTGTTGGAAGTTGTCAATTTTTTATAAATTTTGTCACTTTTTTGTAAATTTTGTCAGGGCAATATTATTGGTAAACGATTTTTCTCAATCAATTTTGAATTGAATGTACCAAGTGTGGTGTATTTTAGTAAACATTTCCCTGCCCCTTACGAAAATTCTAGAAAAAGGTCTCGAGATACGATAATTTTTTAAAGATTCCATATAATAATGATCTCAATACACTCAAGCATTTGCACAAGGTAATTAAGATTGTTTATGGTGTGGTCTTTGATGTTTTGTGAGCTTGTGAAATCTTTATTTTAAAAATACTCCTTGAATTATTTAATGTTCCAGGGTTTCATTCTTTTCACGTGGATAGAAATATTTCGTGCACAGGGGATATAGGAGTTTATGTGCTATCTGAATACCAAGCGAGGGCTTCGTAGTGATTAGAACAAACTGAAATGATCTTCATTGAAATAACTATTCATGTCATGAAGATGGCCGTGTGGATTATTTATAAATCTCATTTTATTCCCTACTCTATTTTATATGCAATTTACGATAATTTGCTTTTTATCACTTCAAATACAAGCAATGCCTCTTATTTTCCATATGAAAGTTCATCGTTTAAAAGTTGAGTCCTCTGATTTGAGATTTTTGTTATTGAACCATTTGCTCTTACACAAGTGACACCTGAGCCTACTCTTATTGCGAAATCGAGTAGTATCTTGATTGATCTCATACTGACAATTAATTTTGAAAACATTTAAGTCTATTGTGTTGATAACACGCCAAGTATTTAGGATTATTGCTCGATTTTTATGTTGCATTCGCTTTAAGACACATGCTCAAGCCCAAAATAGTTAGAAAGAGAGATTTGAGAAGTTTTGATGATGTGATTTTAGTGGGAGACGTGGAACTTTCTCCGTGTGGTAATATTCCGACGGTTGATGATGATATTTGTAACAATTAATCTTTGAAATAACAATCTTTGAAAATATTCATAATGAAATTATTGAAAAAGATTCAACATAGAGGACATTTGGAGGAACACATCCAGCTTCTCCATGGCTGAATGAAGACATTAAAAAACTAATGAATAATAGAGATAAATATAAAAATATATTTAATGTGCACAAACTCATAGACTGAACAAATATATAAAACTCTTCGTAATGCCGTATCACTTACAATAATAAAAGCGAGGAGTATGATATTCAACGAAAGAAAGATGCAAAATTTAAAGGTGTAAGGCAATGTCACCAGGCCTTAAAAAGCCTTGATATTATTGGATATTGATCCAAGTTTGCTGAATTCTACATTTTTTAAATGACAATGCTGAAATAAATGTTGATATTAATGTTGATATTAATGCTGGGATTAATGAAATTTCGAAGAAATCGTTACGTCCATCTTTTTCATTTTCTGAATTGAGTGAGTACCAGCTAATAAGGGAGGTTTCTTCAATAAAAACGGATGCGTGTGGGAAACAGTGACTTTTTCTTGAAATTAGAAATTAAACTTTTCGTATACAAAACATCATAAGCATTTTATATTTTACAAAAGATTTTCCAACTATATGGAAGAGTGCACTGGTTAATCCAATACCTAAAAGTAGCAGGATTACTTGTGCTTATGATTACCAACCCATAAGTTCACTGCAGGCGTTTGCGAAGGTAATAGAAAAATTAAGTGCAAAAGAAATGATTAATTATATGAAAGAAACCGATTATTTTGACACTTTTCAGTCTGCTTATATGCAGTTACATAGTACAATTACAGCGTCTTAAACATGTTAGATCATATATATGAATATATTGATGATTTAGAATTGTATTGTTCAAAGTTAAACCCTGATAAAAGTAGAGTTATTTTAATTGGATCTCGTTGTAATCTCAGAAGAGTAAAAGGTGATCTGCTTGATCCAATTACTTTCGATAAAAGAGTGATCGAAAGGGTACTTAAGGTGAAAAAACTAAGGAATTGCTTTCGAGGAGGAATTGACCTGGACCAAGCTGGTAAAATGGGTCATTTCTAAGGCATATGGTAAGCTAAAAAATAAATTAAGTTTCAAATACTTTTAAAGTGAACCCTCTAAGCAAACATTAATTGAAACGTATATTCTCTCTCCATTTAATTATAGTGATACCCAAAATAAAAGTAAAAGGTTGCAAAATAAAATTAAAATTTACAGGACACATGTATTCGTTTCGCTTTCAATTTATCCAAATATAATCGGTTAAGTCCTTTTAAAGAAAAAGTAACATTTTAAGTATGAAGAACAGGCGACTGCTTCAAAGCCTCATTTTAACGTTCAATATAAAAAATAATAAAGGTCCCATATATATGTTTAACCGTATAAAGACTCGTACTGAAATATACGGATATTTAACTAGAAATAGATGCCCAATGGATTCCCCTTTTCCTCAGACTAAACTAAGGGTCATGTCATTTCTTGCCTTGATATGTAAGAAACTCAATAAAATTTCAAATCTATGAATATTAAAATTATTTCTTTGTACTCATTGAAAAAATATAATAGGAAATATTTATTGGATTCATAGTAAATTTGTATTGCTCTTACAAACAATTATTAAAGTATTTTCTTGTCGGTGTCAGTTCCTTATTGGATTCTACCAACCCCTGTGTATGTATATGTATTTCAATTTTCATTTTTTTCTTTTTTTAGGTGGATGGGCACAAGTGCCACTGCTGTCATATTGATTTGTTGTTGATGTGTTTTCGTGTTCTTTTTTATTTGTTTTTATATATTTTTCTTTTTTTTTCCTTCATTTTATTGTCATGAAAATGTAAGTAAATTGGGGAGTTGGGCGGAGTTTACCTTATAGGCAAGTCCCTGCTCCCATTTATAATCTGTGTATATTTTTTTAAAAATGTGATGAAGACGATTTGTTACTATTATTAGTAGTATTAGTGGTAGTAGTATTAGTATTATTAGTATTATTATAGTCTTTTAATATCCATGCAATCGCATCAGTTCAGTTTTCACTGTATTTTCTGTGGTTTAATATGCGATTTTCAGTAAAGCACATATAGAGAATGTAAAACTGCCAGTTGTATTTAAGAATGGATCATGTTAAATCTTGTTTTTGTGATGCCCTATACTAAATTTAACTTGTTCAATAGTAATTTTTAAGATTATTCAATTTAATATTTCAAATAGGCAATGCATATCTAGTCCGTGATTATAATTGTCATTCACTTATTTTGAACATATTCAAATTTTAACAGAGAAAAATAAGATAATGTCGTTTAGGAGCAAACACAATGGAATTCACAGTACGTGATGATCAGGACAAGAAGAAAAATATAACATCTTGGAATCAAATGTGTTTTTGCTTCCCATATTTAATGGTTGTACATAGAATTAAAGTGCATGATATTTTAGCAAATTTTATTTTTGCTTTGTCACTAAAATAATTAAGATTAACGAGATTGTATGCACACTCCATACGATAAATGAATGTGTACTAGCGATAAATTCTCAAACTGTGCTTGTGAATATTTTGTTACGAATGTGCTGAAAGATCTCAGACTATACATCTGTTTACGTGGGTTCCGGTTACATATTTAAATATTGTATTTCTCTTTAATAAAAATTCCTATTATTAATGATATTTGTCCTGGCATAATCTACAACATTCTTAATAAGAAAGTAAGAAAAAACTCTCTGTTTTTGACTTCTCTTGCATCTTTCTTTTTAGGACGGTTTAGAACAGTTATAGTTTCATCATTAATATATTGTCAGGAATTTTCATCTTTTTTTCAATATTTTTCTCAGTTTGGAAAATATACCGAATAGTATCCTCGGGATATTAACCACAGATTCACGTTGAATCAAAATACTGAAATTTTCATCGTTCTTCGAGTTATTCCCCTGAATGTTGATTGGCATTTGACTTTATTTTTATTTGTTTTGATTGAATGTTATTTTAGTGTTCATACTGATCCATTTAGTTTTAGTTTCGAATTTGGTTGCTTGAGTTTTTTCGTTCTCTTTGGGGAAATCTCGATTCTAAACACTTACGTAAATAAAACCTACTGCATATGCTGACATTTTTTCTTTTACTTTCAAATTTGGCTTGACGTGATGGTTTTAATTTCCCATGTTATTACTATTATCTCTATGACAATCCGATAATGAGGAATATACATTTATTTTAGGTAATAATTCACTTCTCGTTAACTGCGATGAACAATATATTCTGTACTGATGTGTTCAAAATTTTACCTTTCATTCAATCCATCAAATAATGTACTTTCTCCTCAAAACGTTTCTTCCATATTTGCATATTACTTTTCCTATTATTATGTTCTAACCTAAATAGAAACGACGTTTATTAAAACCCTATTGAATAAGGCATGTATCGCTGAAGGCTTTAAATGGACAAAGCCTGAGCAGATGGAAATGATATATTCTATTAATTTTCATTCAAATGTTGCACGTGGGAAGAAAAGGGAATAGTTTTTATTGTGATTTACTAATCATAGTTTAGTTGTGATACAAAGCCCAAATTAGGAGCACCCAGTGAGTATCGAATTTGTAACTGATCCGGCTTGAAAAGCTTGTTAACCACTAGGCGATGTAGAAGTACCCCCTAAAAGTTGTTTTCAATTTATTCTTTTCACTTTTGGATATTTCATCTTTATGTATCATCACATGAAATCTTACAGTGATGATTTTATTAGCACCTGAAAATAGTTTCTTTACTCTTTAAAGTAATGGTGAATAGTGATAATATATGGAATAATTAAATAATAAAAAGGCGTATTAAATTCATGAGCATGAAAGGGGAAATATCTGAGATGATCTATTTTCCTTATTTGCATCAATTTATGGCAAATACTGATATTTTTAACCGGTTTGCGAAATATTGAATAACGAAATGAATAAAATTCAAATAAACAGGATTCGTAGAGTAAATTGTGTAAAAGACGATATATATGATAACTGCAATTTCATGTTTGCAATCTTTTAACGTAGATATTTAGAGCTATTACTAAATAATATTTCCCAGATTTGGGGATACTTTTTCGTCTTTTTCATTTTTTATTAACAGTCGTCCATAAGGAACATTCATAAAAACAATCAGCCTAACAACACTTCGGAAATCATCATTGAGGGTAAGTGATTGTTACAAAATCTATTATATTCCCGCTTCTTTGAAAACAAACTATTATGTTGAAAATGAATAGACCGTTATGAAATTAAAAGAATTGAATTATAAATACTGGAGGAATATGAGAGACTAGATAAAACACACATCGGAGGGAATTCGGAGAAAATGTCAGTTAAGACTTTGGAAAACTGTCCTAAGACAATAACCAAATGATTATATGGAATACAAGCCACCAAATTGTTTTACGTTGTGAATATAATAAATTGTGATTTTCAGACAGTAATTCAATTTTATTCAAATCCTTTAAGAATATGTATGAAAATTTTCAGGGATGAATCGAGTGGCATCAATTTGTTTTTTCTTGAATTCATGCTTAAACGCATTTCCCCTCCAAATATAAGCTTCCGTCAGAGATACGGTGTTAACTTCATAGACTTGTGACACATCAGCATGTCTGGAGGTAGAATTCTTGGTGAAAGATAATACATAGAGAGTCAAGTGTAAGTGGCAGGAATAATAACAATACTTGAGAATAATACAACGGAAGAGGTAACACACGCAGACACACATATCTGTGTGTCTGCGTGTGCACGCGCTTGTGTCTGTGTGTGCAATGGAGATTAAAGGGTCATTGTGAACATGAAAGTTTCCACAGTATGTATTTCGCGAGGGCTACATGCGCTTTTGAATTCTGATCGATTCTTAGATAATACAGCTAGAGACCCTAGGTTGCCAACTCATTTACCGCATAGTTGGTTAGAGAACGAAGAGATCCATACCATTGCTAATTTTTTTTGGTACAAACTGGACTATTTCTTGGTACGAGCCGTAAAACATTAAGTCACCTTTTTCAGTTACATATATCTATATCTAGTTCTCTATCTCACTCTCTCTTTTTATCTCATTCTCTCATATATATATATATATATATATATATATATATATATATATATATATATATATATATATATATATATGTATATATATATGTATGTATATATATATATATGCGCGTGTGTGGGGGTGGGTGTCGATGTCTTTTTTTACCTAATAAGAATATAACTTATACGTGTATATATAGAAAGATAATAACTGCAAAATTCTGAATGATAAGGTAGGTTTGATTTGGCTAGGTAATAAATATTCTAATTATGAAATGATTTTTTCTTGCAACAGAATAGCATATATGAGTGTTCATTCTGAATTACGATTAATACAGTGTAACATGCAGTAATCAAGTTCAGTGTGGTGAAATAGCTCTGTGAAAGTAGGTATCTTGCAGAGTAGATGATCACATGCTCCTTTTTAAACGGATCGGATTATGAGAACAACAGCCTGGAAGATCATTTTTGAGAGGAGCTGCACATTAAACTTTACTCGTCCGCGTGCCTTCGATATCAATAACAACGATGCAATAAACATTCTTGTCACAGTAAATCGGTTTGCTAACAGCAAGATCAATGCATTTTAAAATGTTTGCATCTAGAGAAAGCCCAAGGCATCCAGTAACGAAGCAGAGGGCGTAAATGACCGATGTAATTCCACTAGGCATCTCTGGGAATATTTCAGTGCTAAAGAATATTAGAGCGTCCATGTCTCTTTCAAGACTCTCACTTACATGCACGGTGTTTTTGTGATGTTGAGGGACGGTAACGTGGTAATCTGTAAATATCATGGTCCTTTGCGTGTGCAAACGACAGCAGATGGAACAAATTCAGTGTGAATACGACGATGATCTAAAGATGAAAAAATTGCATACAACTTTGGAGCTTCAGAAATTACATTCTCTCGATATTTTTTTCTTCTGCCAAATCTGAAATTCGAATTTAATGAGCTGTTCTACAAGTTGCCCAACTTAGAACAGGGAATGGTGTGGAGATAGTTTAGTCGCCTAATTTTCCATACAAATACCAATAAACAAATGTTGTTGATCCCAGACGTTGTTGGATAACTTGAATAGTTCAGCTAAACTTAGCCAACCAGCGACTGCAAAACACATAAACCAATCGCAAATTTTGTTTACACTCAACCAGTTTAAAAAAAAACAGTATGAAATGCAGATAGGGAAAAGTGTATATATTTACACGGGCATGTCAATGAATTTACTCAGAAGTGACTCAAGGTCAACACGAAGAGTATATTTGCACGTAGACCGTTGTAAAACATCCAGCATTGACCCTTCCCTCGATAGCGTATTGTTTGAAAGGTTTCAGAAAACTTATGATTGGAAGTAATGTTAAAAAAAAACCATTGAGGTCTGTATAACCTGTCTTTCAAATCTATTAAACTTCTAATATTTTCAGAGCATCACAAAATTAGGGCGCGTTGTGAAAACTTAATGTAATGTTTCAAAGGAAATAAAAACGCAAAATCATTGGAACATTCTTTGGTAAATCGGAGAAACAAATATAGATTACGCAATGTCGAAAAGTAACGCAAAATATGAATCTGTGGATTATTATCGGTTTTAAAAACTCATGGTTTCTATAGCATTTTTGTATATCCTGACAAAATCATTCATATATTTTGTTGTATTTTTCCACTTTTTCCTGAGATATTAAATACAGTCTATGTTTTTCAGAATGTTCCCTTTCTTTTAATAATACACAAAAATAATAATATCCATTCGGGATAAAATAAATAAAATAATACTAAAGCATATTTCTGACCATTCTGATTATAAAATTAGAAGCAACGGATATATTCTGAAGTGCATTCTTCCAAATAATATTGATTTGTTTGACTTTCAGTTTGCGGAAAGCTGTAGAATATCCTTATAGATATTTCTTCATTAACATAAAACTTAACATCTAATATCGCCAATCTGCACTCTAAAATGTTAATATCCTAAAATGATAATATCCTTCTTACTCAAATCTAAATTTTCTTTTAAGTGTGTCATGAGTTGAAAACAAATTTTTCACTTCTTATTTATTCAGAAATGCTCCAGAATTTTCAACCTCTTTATAAAATATGACTATTTGGCAAACAAGAAGGTTTGGGCTCACAAAAGTCGTATTGTCAAAAGATTTTTCCCATGACATCGCTTTTATTTTAACTACATTCAAACCTTGTCAATGCTTATTGCTTTAAAAAGCGATGATAGTTATTGTAATAATAACTAAACACATGATTAAAGTGAACCGATGAATTCTTTCTTTGTGAGAATTTACAACAAAATTATTAAATATTTATTTATAAGGATACTAATATATTTGCAACATTCTACAAAACTAATACATATGTATTACATTTAATGCAAAATTTATTTATAAATTTTAAAACAATTATTTAATTATTGAAATAGTTGAACAAGCTAGTAGATCGTTATTATTTACCATTTTATAAAGTTCGGATTAATGGGAATTACGCGATTTTGTGCAAACCGTCCTAATAAACAATATAATAAATAATGTAAATAAACAATAATATTGTTTTGTTTATTATTGTGTTTGTCATGAACTAAATAAATGTCTAAATATTTTTATGTTTAGAATTTATTACATATCTAGTCATTACTTTTAAAATCAATTACAATTGTAGAAAAGTGAAGCTTGTTATATTAAAAACGGTGTCAGCGGAAATACTGAAACTGAGTCAATAGGAAATCTGAATTTGTTTTTTATAGAAATCCCTAGGAAAAATACAAACAATTTTTTTCAGCGGGAATATTAAACATCAGAAATGTGGACATGAAAATGTGAGTAATTAATAATGAAATTACTAATTATATTAATT
>OZ038478.1:103551139-103556139 GCA_964036315.1 Acanthosepion esculentum
AATTAAAAATATTTAACTACTTTAAAAATAACCTAAATAGCTAAAGTAATATAGACTAATTTACGAAACCGTTCCCTTGCAAACTTGTCTCGTCGTACTATCTATTTGAGATTTCTTACTAGTTTTGTAATCTATGAATAAAAATAATACGATGGCCTAATCTAAGCAAGGAACAATAATAATTAAATATATTTAAATTAGTAAAAAGAATCTATGAAAAGCTAAACTACTCAAATAAGTAACATATTCTCATTTAATTTCTGTTAAATATTATTCGACATGAATCTAGTAAATTAATACTAGTATTACCACTAACTTTTAAACTATGAACATTACGATCTAATATTACATACATAAGAATTAGATTGAAATTGATAAAAAAACAAACAAACAAAAAAACAAAACAAAAAATCAAACTCCTATGACCCTCCCTCTATGCTGGATTAACTACCTTAAATTAAAGTTCCTCAATATTACCTTATAGATTGAAACCCTCCTCCATTTCCCTAAGCATGTTTGGGACTTTTAATTCTTCCATGGCTCTGATCTCTTAAGCCAAATCCACTTGGAAACGTTTAAAACTGCATTGGTAATGCCCTTCAACGCTCTCGCCCTCTCTTTACCCACTATGCCTATTTTTGCAAGAACTCTACAGAGTGACTGACCTGCAAAACCCCTGCAACCAACTTCTATCGGATCATAATGTATTCTCCATGACTTGCGACGACATTGTTCGACAAGTTCTTCGTATTTGGACCTCTTCCTCTCATTAGCCAGTGTGATAAACTCCTCCTACGACACCGACAGTTCCCAAATTATACACTGCTTCATGTTGTCGGAGTGTAATATCAGATCTGGCCTGAGTGATGTTACGGCTGTGTGTTTGGGGAATTTCAGCTGGTTCTTTAGGTCCACTATCAACTGCCAATCATTTGCGGTAGATAACAGGCTCGTTCTCTCTCTCTTCTGTTTCTGAACCATTACTCCAGTTTTGATGAAATTAATTCGGTTTAGCGTCTTCCCTGTTTGATGTTTATTAGCCCATATTGCTTTGGTCACCTTCTCTGCAATCACTTTAAGGGCTTGGTCGTGGCGCCACCGGTACCGACCATCACCCAAAGCTTTTGGGCAACTATTCAAGACATGTTGAAGTGACCCTTTCCTTGAACATAGTTGACAACTGGGGGTATCGCTCTTCCCCCATATTGGCGAACTCCTGATTTAGACACGGAGCCTCGACATTCAACCTCTGCTGCCTTTACCAGCATGGTCATGGTCAAAGAAAATAAGATAGCAGACAATGTACAACCTGTGATTATACCCTTTTCCACTTTCACCCATTCTGAGACCGTGGTACCTGCGCCAACTCTCAACTGGAAATTCTCGTAGTAGTTCCCGATGAGATCACAAACCGATGGAGATACGTGATGTCTCTTTAGAGCTTCCTCCACCAGTTTGTGCGACATGGACCCGTAGGCATTGACAAGATCTAACCACAATACAATCAGGTCCCATTTGCTTTCTTTAGCTTCTCTTAGGAGTTGTGTCAATACTCCTGTATGCTCAAGGCAACCCGGCATTCCAGCGACTCCGCCTTTCTGGACCGATGTGTCAATGTATATGTATATATTTGGGTATATATATGCATATATAACTGTATATATATGTATATACATATATGTATATATACGTATACCAATATGTGTATATATATCTAATTATATCTGTATATATATATGTATATATATATTTGTATATATATGTAATGAATACATACAATATATATCGATATATATGTACATATGTGTATATGCATGTATTTGTATATTCGTATATATATTTGCTTATATGCATCTATGCACATATATATATATATATATATATATATATATATATATATATATATATATATATATATATATATTCATTTGTCTATACATGGGTTGGACAAAATTATTGGAACAGATGTAAATTTCACACATATATTTTGAAGACCTATTATATTAAGAACTTTAGCTAAATACGTTTATTTATCTAATTTACAGTCTTTGTCTTATTTATTTTTAAAATTTACTAAAATTTAAGCTAAATTAGTGACCACTCCGAGTCCGAAAAGGGCAAATTGTTGGAGCTTGCATGGCAGATTCCTCGATCACTAAGATTGCTGAACAGTTTAGTTTTACAAGAGCTAGCATATCAAGAACTATGACACAATTTGTGAAACAGGGCAAAACCTATTGCAACCGTAGCTATTGAGGCCAGACTTGCAAACGTACTGACGTGCATTGAAATGCAACGTGACAAAAAAACAGTCGGACTACTATGGGCAAAGTGACTGATGCGTTGAATAATCATCAGAATATTCCAGGTTCTACTAAAATTGTTCGTACTGAGCTCCATAAATCTGCATATCATGGAAGAGAAGCCGTAAGGAAGCCACGTCTGTCCACTAGCATCATTCAGAAGATGTTGAAGTGTTGCAGAGATCACAATATCTGGTATGCAGACCAATGGAAACAAGTCATAATCTCAGACGAGTCCAGTATTTCTCTTTTCCCAACTTCAGGGCGATGGGAGGCAGCCCAAAGAAGCTTACAACCCTGACTGCCTTCTTCCAACAGTGAAGCATTGAGGTGGATCAGTGATAGTTTGGACCGCCATATCATGGAAATGTCTCGGTCCAATAGTTGTCCTGAATGGTAGAATCAACAGGAAAGTTTACGTGAACATTTTGGGAGATGATGTTCATCCAATGGCCCAAACTTTATTCCCTGATGGTGACTGTATCTTTCAAGAAGATAATGCTCCAATACATACTGCTCGAGTGATTAAGAATTGGTATGAAGCGCATGAGCTAGAATGCATGAAGTGACCTAGCCAATCTCCTGATATTAATAATATTGAAAATTATTGGTGGAATTTGGAGCAAAAAGTTAGGCACCGCTATCCTGCACGGTCATATCTTAACGAGCTGGATCAGGTGTGGATGGAAGAATGGCTTAGAATTCCTTTGGATGATGTCAGCTGTATGTGAAAGTAAAGGAGGACCAATTCCATATTAAATAAATTTTCTTTGAATTTAACAAATGTTTGAATTATTTTGTCAAACCCCTGTATATATATATATATATATATATATATATATATATATATATATATATATATATATATATAAAATATATAAATAGATATATGTATATATATATATATATATATATATATATTTACGTAAGTATATATATATATATATATATATTTAATTTTGTGTGTATTTATATATGTGTCTTTGTGCATATATATATATCTATATGTATAGATATATATGTCTTTATATATGTCTATGTATGTTTATATCTGTATATATGTATATCTTTTTCTATAGATATATATGTATATGTTTGTGTATGAGTATATATATATATATATATATATATATATATATATATATATATATATATATATATATATATATATATATATATATAGTTTATTTACTTTTCTTTGTTGCTCTTTAAGTTGATATATTTATCTTTATTTCTATGTGTATATATATGTATTTGCGTATGGGTGTATATATGCGTGTATATATGTATATATTTTTTATATATAAATGGGCATATGTGTATGTATATGTTTGTGCGTAGGTATACTTTTGTATGTTTCTATTTCTAGTGAATTATGTGGGTACACATACTCCTGTATGCATTGTTTATTTTCTTTCACTTATGGTTATGTATTTGTATTCGTGTATGGGTACTATATATATAAATATGGGATACTTATATATATTTCTCTGTTTAGGAATTTTTCTTTATTATAAATAATATAATTTTATTTTTATGCCTATATATTTATTTTTCTATATATTTCAGAGTCCTTTTTCCTTACGTTGGTCATTGACGAATATTTGTTTTTCTATTCTATCCTTATTAAATTTTACCTATTCAACCATTTTTTATCCATATATCTTTCCCCGTATAATTTATATTTTATTAGTATGTTTGAATTCGTTTGCTAACATTTTCAAATTTGAATATTTCTTGGTGGGTATATCTGCGTGTCTTTATCAATGTGTGTGTGTATAATCGCTCGTGTGTGTCTTTCATTGTATGTATATGTTGTCGATTTTTTTAAGGCTCGTTGGCACCTATTTCCTGTTTCATCTCTTGTTTGCGTGTTAATATATCTAAATATTTCTACGTGTTTCTGTATTAAAATCTGATTGTGTATGTAATGTCTTTTTTGCAACATTTCACCCTCCCCTGCCCCTATCTTCATTTCGAACGTATTTAAGTTATAACGAAGCTCAGAGCAACATTAGATTTTAACTTTTATTCCAACTTAATTATTGACCTTTCAATTAAACCAAAATAAATAACAAACCATATGAATTTTTTCTCAGTTTCTTCTTTAAATAATTTTATAACATAATACAGATTGCATTTATAATTAGTAATTTTGAATTTTGTAGTATAATTTAATATTAATTAGTTAGAGTGAATTCTACTTTAGTCTAACTCTAACATTAAAGCATTAAATAATTATTATAAGCAAGGTTCGGTGTCAAGTTTTTTTGAATTCTCATATACTTGTATTTTGATTGGTCATTCAAGCTTATGTCGCAAATATTTCCCTAGCGAGGGTGTTTGATTGATTTAAAGTTTTTACAACCTTTTATTCTACATTCAACACCATCACTTGGTAAGACACTAGAAGTGTTGAAACAAAATGGTTATTTTTGTAGGGATTTTATAACATATTTTGATATAATTTTCGAATAAATAATTATGTATATATTTATATATGTTTGCATATATACATATATATATATATATATATATATATATATATATATTTACATCTATATGCATATATAAGTGTGTGTGTGTATGTGTGTGTGTGTTTTGGGTATGACGTTAAACTATATCCAACAGCAAGGCCTCTGATCAGGATGTCTTGAGAAATTTGGAACCACATCTTATCTGCTGTTCTTCCCAGGT
>OZ038478.1:103561139-103573639 GCA_964036315.1 Acanthosepion esculentum
CTTAGATCAAAGTATATCGTTTAATAAATTGTACATTGTCATTTCAGCGAGAATCACAGTGTTATGCAATTCGTATTTTTAAAAGTTAACTCTTCCGACATGATTATTTTAATTTACGGAGAATATTCAAGCTCATGATTAACAATGTTCCCCTACTACTTTTCACTCCCAATACGTTCTTACAGTCGTCTTGGTTATGTAATATATTTATCCACAAACACACAGGCACGCACGCACGCACACACACACACACACACACACACACACATACATATATATATATAAATATTCTCATACAAAACGAGATACATTTTCTTACATCTCTTACAAATTCCAAATTTGTAATGCAATATCAAGTATCGTAGAATTGCTACCGAAATACGTAACTACACACACTAACTCACATGTCTCGCACTCAGTCCAACTGACGGTCTTGTCTCCGAACATACTTGCTCCTGGTAATATTAAACGAATTTAAAAGTTTATCATTTTATTTTTAATTTGCTAATTTTCGAAACAACTTTAATTAGATAATCTCAGACGAGAGAAAAAATAATTTATTTTTTAATTATTTTGTTTTATTTAATTTCTCTTGTGTGAATTATCCTCAATCGATATAATTCGTTCAGATTTCAGAAGTGACATCGAGGAAAATAAGAGTAGTAGTGTGCTAGATGAAAACAATTGAACAAACGACTGCGATAAGCGATCGAAGGAGACATAAGGTGTATAGGCGAAAGGGGACGTGCACATTTCAGCAAAACTCTTTCCTATCCATTCTCCGAGGCCCGTTTCGTCCGTTCTGTGTGCCTTTTGACGAGATGATCAGTTTCGTAGAAAACAATTTCTTTTGTATAGTCATCTTCGTCTAAAAAAATAATTTATTCGCCTTATGTGACTTTCTCTCTGACTGAGCCTCTTGTTTTGTACTGTGAAGTTGATTCACTTACTGATAACCATCGGTCGAACTATTCCACATCCAGTTTTGCGAGAGGTTTCAATTTAATAGACCATAAATGACTCATATTGCTACAGTTGTTAGAATTTACAAGTCATATTTTGTCCCACTTAAGAACTGATTCGAAGTATAGATTGAACGTTATGCAGATCTAATTTGAAAGGAAAAACTATGTAATCTAACGTAAAATGTAAATATCCATCAGTGTTTTTTCGGAGCGATGTACAAATATACAAAACTCATAGACATTTAAAAGAGATTCGTTCCAAATGCAAATCCGATTTAAATTAACACGCATTTTGCATGATCTGCCGCAGTGTCATGTGTGACAAATGTGTTTTTCATCTAGAACCGTGTATTGAATAGTTTTCCCATAAGGCCAAGAAAGGTTCGCACGTTTGTATGACTTTTTTATATTCAAATGAACAACATATTTGATATGACAAACAAATCCTGATTACAGTGTCCAGTTGGAATTAATCATTCTTTGTCTTTGTTCCAGCCTTTAATCAACATTATAGAATTCCTTTTTTATTGCATTATTTGTTCTATTCAATGGTTCACTTTTTTCTTTTCACTTAAAGCGACTGCAATCCAAAAGCAATTCCATTGAAAGGCAGAAATGAAAATCAGATAGGATTCGAAGTTTCTGCAAAGCATTACACTTCTTGACTGGTTTGTTTTATTTTTCTTTCTTGAGCATAACTGACGTCTGGGCGCTTTTCATCTGCTTGCATTTTTCATGGTTGACATAAATTTACGTGTCAAGCAGCAAAAGAGAGGTGACAAAAAAAATATTGGCTGGGAAGTAAAACATGAGAAGAGAAAAATAGAAGTGCTAGAAAGAAAATGACAATATTGAGAAAACGATGGGAATACAAGCCCATAACTCACGGACTGGATGCTGAAGGCTGAATGGAATCTAGTGAAGAGACGAGTAAATAGCAGGAGAATGAAAAAGAAGAGGTAGAAAAACTGGGCGTGTCGAATGCATTGACATTATGTGTCAGGGCGGAAAATCACAATGCCAAAAACGTGAAGCATTTCACTGACTTAACACCTCGGGAAATTGATGGTTACAGAAGAATCATAGTTTGTTTCGTGGCACCGACGTGACGATGATGGTGAGCGGTTGGCCTCTGGGAGGTAGAAGGCGGTTCGTTCGGGGGATTGAAAAGAAAATTCACACAAATAGACAACTGAAATTCCTGGACAGGGAAAATGTTTGCTTTTCGGTCACTTCTAAAAATGAATAAGAAGAAAAAACTAAAAAGCATAAAAATGAAGAAAACAGAAAACCTGCTGAAAAAGTAAGAATCTATGTGTAAGAGAAGAGGTGTCAATTCATATTAAAGAAAAAAAACGAGAGTAAAATGTTTGCTGAAGGAATAGGCGCGTAGAATAAAATGAGCGTGAACGAATCCGTTCACAATGTATAATTACATAAGGAAATAAATATATTCATGAAGTAAGTAAAAAAGAGATATGTACCTTGAAATTAAAGATATATAGGTTAATGAATAAACGAAAGTGTAAATGTGTTGTTTGAAAGAATAAATGGAAAAAAATGGAAGAAAATAATTAGAAAGTAATTCTATTATGACAATGTGATATTCACATAGATCGAAATTGACATTTACTATATAGATATCACATTTCCGCGTCTTTGTTTTTGGTTTTTTTGTTTGTTTGTTTTTTTTTGGTGTTTAACTTTCCATTAAAACAAAGCGACTAAGAGTAGATTTAAGTAGTTTGGCAAATCCTTAAAAGTATAGGAAATTATCCTTACGAAATGTTTTAACGAAACACACACACACACACACACGCACAAACACACACACACACACACACACACACACACACACACACACATATATATATATATATATATATATATATATATATATTTATGTGTAATTTGGCAGCAACTTTTCTTTCAAACATGTAGTGTTGAATGTTAAAGACAACATAGTCTTACATATTTTCTTTTGAATTTTCTCATATTCTCTAATGAGACTTTTTATTTGAAAATAGTTTCGAAATATGTATTGTCCATACGATGACCTAGCGCTTTCGAACATCATTGTTCATCTTCAGGGTCAATATTTTAGTCAAAATTATTTCGAAACTATTTTCAAATAAAAAGTCTCATTAGAGAATATGAGAAAATTCAAAAGAAAATATGTAAGACTATGTTGTCTTTAACATTCAACACTACATGTTTGAAAAAAATATATATATATAGCAAACTAGCTAACCATGTGAGGAATTTAAAAGAAAGAATAACAACATGTATCCGTTGATAAGGTGGCAAATTAAAAATATCAAAACCATACAATACCCACAACCATATTTGCAACCTCTGTAAATGGAGAAAAATATCGATTATGACATTTCCGGATCAAAAAAACTTTAAAAACAGAAATATGAAGTCTTTAGTCCTTGCTTGCATATCAGAAAAAAATATTAAGTACATCTGAGGCTGGATAGAAAAATTGAATTTACCCCCCCCCATACACACTGATGTATTTAAAATACAATTGTTTCTCTTCTCTTCCCCCCTTTATTCATCTTCTGCACATCCTCCTCATCCTTTTCTATTACACCCAACGTCGTGCATTTGCCTGCTTATTTTTTAAAGTAATAATGTAGCGTCCTTTAATTTTCTAAAATATACAAAAGACTTTGACAGGTTGTTCGATAAAAGAATCACCTGAGGATACGGTAAGGTTGAAACAAAGGTAGCAGATTCAGCTGTCCTCCTGAATTTTAGAATGAAAAGCTCTACATGTTTTTTTTTTACATTTATCTTATTTTTCGTTAACACGTGTATTCAGCACTTTTTAATACTAGTGTTTCCTGGTCTAATTCAACTCTGACATTAACCTCTTATGTATTATACATACATACATACATACATGCAAAAATACATACATGCATACATACATATAGATTTCTTTGATAAAGTGGGAAAAGTTTACCTATTACGCGTTTCGTCCTTAAGGACTTCATCGGACCAAATTTTCTTATATTGGTAGGGATACACGTGCGCATGGCAGAGGGGTTCTGAGAATTTTAGATTTTTTTATCTGGCCGAATTCATTTTGTCTTTTTTTTCTGTCCATCACTTCTGTTAGGAGGTATTCTAGACATTGATATTAGAAGTTCTACCAGTAATGATGAAATGTTGTAAGAGCCATGGCATACATTTGCTGCAGATGACCTTAGATTAAAACATTTCTCTAGATATTTTCGCCGTATTAAGTTATTTCCCATTTGATCAGAGTAGCATTATTCATATAAAAATTGTGGTTAGTCTCGTTTCGGTAGGCAAAGAACATTTGATGTATTATTTTTTTAAGTGTCCCGTTTGTGTTCATATAATACAATTTTTTGATAGATTGGCTTTTTCAGAAGGGGTCGTTTTTTTTGTTTTGGGAATATTTTGTGAACTTTTGGTTTCGCATTGAATAAAAATAAATAGTGTACTAGAAAAGTTTGAACGTTTTTTCAATGTCTTTCTTCTCTTCGTGTAAATAATCCGAGCTGCATATTCTTAGTGCTTTTAGATAGAATGCGATGATTATACCGGATTTTATGATGAGAATAGAAATGTAATACGTTGTATTTATTTGTTGTTCTCCACACACACACACACACACACACACACACACACACACACACATATATATATATATATATATATATATATATATATATATATATATATATATATGTATGTATGTATGTATACCTGATTTTATCGGTCGATCCCAGCGTGTGATATCATTGGAAATGCCTGAAACTATACCTTGCTGTACTTGTTCAAATTGTTGATCACTCTAGATTAAAATTTCTCTCCCTGAAACTGTAACTAAGGCCTGCTCCGCATAGTTGCAGTATAAACCACAAGTGGGTTCTCTGGGTTTTGAGCAAACACAAATGTGCCTGAGCGAGCGTCTGCAATAGGGACTGGCTAGCCACCCTAATAAGCGGGTATCCTCAGATATGAGTGGCCCACTATTTATAATATATATATATATATATATGTGTGTGTGTGTGTGTGTGTGTGTGTGTGTGTGTGTGTGTGTGTGTGTGTGTGTGTGTGAGTGTGTACGTGCGTATGTATGTGTATACACACACGGAGAGAGTGACTGACACTTCATTTCTTAGAATAGATATTAATAGATTTAAACAAACTTGAAATTTTATCAACCTCAATACGCAACATACACTACGTATTATCCCAATGCATGGAATAAAAATTATTAAAAAAAAGAATACAAGAAACCTCAACATCAATAAAATGTGTTATGAATACGGCTACAAATGGGCACATTTTACAATGATTAAGATATCCGATTCAACACATTTTACATATATATATATATATATATATATATATATATATATATATATATATATATATATATATATATATGATGAAAATGTGGAAAAGACAAAGCAAAATCCGAATATGTGAGTTTACTGTTTTATTTTGTTTTTGTTTTTGTTATTCTGTCGACGTCAGACGTTTCGGTCAAATAGACCTTCTTCAGGACATGGTTAATGGAGACATATTTATATTAGATTTAAGTTAGATGAAGAGACGATATATACAGGACTGGTCAGAAACAGAAAAAACTGAAATTCTAAAGTCAGAGTATTCTTTCTTGGAGTCGGATACGCTGGCGTCGCGTGGGCGGCACTACGAAAACCTGCGCACAGGGAAAAGATTGTGTCCTAAGTGGAAGGTGGTGGGGACTTATTTAAAACTATAGCTTATCGGTACGTTTGTCAAGCATTAATCTTGCTAGACAGCTTGCTATATGAAAGAAACCTTGTCGGGTATTTACTGTGTGTGAGGTGGCTATCATGCCAGCCTCGTAAATCTGCCTAAGGTTTTTATTGTGGATATATTTTAAAATCTTCACAGAGTCGAAATCAAAATTAACAAAAACAAAAACAAAATAAAAACAGTAAACTCACATATTCGGATTTTGCTTTGTCTTTTCCACATTTTCATCATACCGTCGGATATACATCCACACATTTGCTTACATACTGTCTACTGGAAATACAAACCCGAATTTACTTCACAACATGGAAGACTTCAAGCTCATAATCAAATATAAGAATCTACTAATCTCCGCGTACTCCTATAAAAACAGAAAGGATTTTCTAACGAACTGTATATACGAGAAAGTCATTCCCCCGAGCATGTCCAATCTTCGAATAACATCTTCACACATTTTCCCGGACTACGTCAAACTCTACCTGGAATCATCAGTTAGAGACCTAAAATTTTCCGAGGAACAAACTTTTAAAAAAGCCACACTTCTAGGACGCAAAAGAACAGCTGAGAGACTCCGTTCTGAAGTGACCAGAATTAATCATAAACACCTCAAGAGTTTAGAACTAAAACTTTACACTTTATGCGATCGCAGCAGTTGGAAGAAGATGGGCAGAGCCGATCTAGTCACAAACATCTCTCGTACTACACTTAGTACCGTAGAGACTGAAGCCCTCAGTTTTGGTCTAAAGTTAGCAACAGGTTTAAAAAACAACAACATTAGCAAACTGATAAATCTTAATTTCAGACACAGGGACACCGACTTCCACAAAGGATTTACCCAAGGCATCTTAGCTGCCTCCTTGGACTGCCAAAATGCGGAGTTTACTTTACCCAAGAGGTATATGAACGCTTTAAAATCCCTGTCTACGAACAGTGATATTACCATATCTCCTTCGGATAAGGGTGGAGGTGTCGTGGACATGGACACCGCTGCGTAGAACCAGAAAATGTTGGACTTGCTCAATGACAGAGACACGTATGAACAGATCTCTCCTCTACAAGTTTCTAAAAATCTTAAAGAATTCAATAAGTCCTATAAGAGTCTGATTCATAATGAAGATAAGATTTGGCTTTCCCTTATCAATTACCACCCCACCATCCCTAAAATCTACGGGCTCCCCAAAACCCATAAACCTGACATCCCTCTAAGGCCCATTATTTCGGGCATAGGCTCAGCCCCCAATAACATTGCTAGGTTTCTAACTAAATTTCTCACCCCAATTCTGGTCACCATAAATCACGCGCATATAAAGAATCCAGGCGCTCTTCTCAATAAGCTAAGCAATATCGATATAGGAAACAAATCCCTAGCCAGCTTAGGCGTTTAATCTCTATTCACCAATGTACCTGTGGATAAATGCATTAAACGGTTAGAGAACCACCTTAAGAAAACTGACTTTAAGCTACCTATCCCCATCTCAATATGCATCAAATTATGCACCCTATGCACATCTCACTGTTACTTTCAGCATAACGACATCTACTATAAACAAAAATTTGGCTTACCAATGGGTAGTCCTCTCTCTGGATTCCTAGCATGCATATTTCTAGAATTTCTCGAGTCTGGACCTTTCAAATATATAATCCCTGATGATACACATTATTTCCGTTACATCGATGACATTTTATTCATTTACCCACAGAAACATGATTTAAACAAAATCACTGATAGATTGAATAGAGTAGAACCTACTATAAAATTTACCCACGAACTTGAATTGAATAATTCTCTACCTTTTCTAGACATACTACTTACTAGAAATAATAACAAACTAGAATTCAAAGTATATCGTAAACCCACTTGCAAAAACGACTATTTACACTTTTACTCTCACAATGATACTAGGACTAAGAGAGGTGTTATTATTGGATTTTACTTGAGAGCTCTGCGAATCTGTTCAGCAAAATATTTAGATGAAGAATTTAGTTATATCGAGGATACCTTCTCCAGCATTTCGTATCCGAGACAACTAATACTCGGTGCTAAACATAAAGCCTTGACAATTCACAGAGTTCGTCCATCAGTACATAACAACATACCGACTACTACTACTACATCAAAGGTAGAGAGAGGCACACTTTCAGCTGTCCCTGATAATACTATTGGCCGCATCTTTCTACCGAATAACCCTCTGACCGAACACATCTCCAACAATCTAAACGTGCTAAAAATTAAAACTACTACATTACCCACTAAAAGCATTTCCGAACATAAACGTGATATTCGCCTCGGTAATCTAAGCAGTGCTTTAGTTATACACATAGCCAAATCTGATCACAATTTTGATTTCGACTCTGTGAAGATTTTAAAATATATCCACAATAAAAACCTTAGGCAGATTTACGAGGCTGGCATGATAGCCACCTCACACACAGTAAATACCCGACAAGGTTTCTTTCATATAGCAAGCTGTCTAGCAAGATTAATGCTTGACAAACGTACCGATAAGCTATAGTTTTAAATAAGTCCCCCCCACCTTCCACTTAGGATACAATCTTTTCCCTGTGCGCATGTTTTCGTAGTGCCGCCCACGCGACGCCAGCGTATCCGACTCCAAGAAAGAATACTCTGACTTTAGAATTTCAGTTTTTTCTGTTTCTGACCAGTCCTGTATATATCGTCTCTTCATCTAACTTAAATCTAATATAAATATGTCTCCATTAACCATGTCCTGAAGAAGGTCTATTTGACCGAAACGTCTGACGTCGACAGAATAACAAAAACAAAAACAAAATAAAACAGTAAACTCACATATTCGGATTTTGCTTTGTCTTTTCCACATTTTCATCATACCGTCGGATCTACATCCACACATTTGCTTACACGCTTACACACACACACACACACACACACACACACACACACACACACACACACACACATATATATATATATATATATATATATATATATAGAGAGAGAGAGAGAGATGGATTCATATTTTTTTCTTCCGTTTTCAAGGTTTTGTCTTGTGTTTTCTGTTGGTGATAAATAAACAAAAAGTCAAGACTAAATATATACTGTTCCACTGCACATGGAAGTCGTCTCACAATATTACACCAATCTTAGCGATAACTCCCGAAGAAACTGAAGAGAATTGCACTTAACAAAAAGAAAACCATGAAGATCTATACTTAGAAAATTTTAAAAAATGCTAGAAATGATAATACTTGATGGCAGTGAACAGATATTAACTGGAATCAGCCGAAAGCTTCGAATCTCTGCAGCTAAAGCTTCGACATTATTACAATGCATAGAAGAATACTTTTAGTCGAAAATTATTTTTAGTCACTAATAACGTAACAGGAAATGGAACGTTCTAGACATCATATCCGATTGGCATAACAGGCAACGTAGAAGGTTTCGACAAAAATAACCGATAAAGAAGCTTGTATATTAATCATATTATGCAAAAGAAGCACTTTGTAACTTGTCTAATTGTATGCGCAATCATTGAAGTTTTCAGGGGAGAAAATTAAAGTTGTTTACAATGACAGCAATACGATTATAAGTGGAAATCATTTACATCATTTTAATAGTCGACGTCAAAACAAAATTTTCAGTAAGTTAATATGGAAAATCTAGTGAAGGTAAATTGAAAAAGCTAATAGGATTAAAAGTGGGAAATGGCGAATCTGTATACCATTTACAAAAACAAGCAGCCCGCTGAGTACTTGCAAGGGCAAGGACGAAATGATAATTAAGTTTAAAATTTGCTGAATAATCCATTAACAGTTAAAGTGTTACTTTAATGTTGAATTCACTCCTAGCAAGGCAGTCAAGTTACTAAAACCTAATCGGCTTACTTGGAGTGGGAAAAATAAAAAGCAGAAACATTAATAAGGAGCGCAAACAAAAGAAGAGCAATCAGGAAGACAATAGATAAAGATTGACACTGCATTTACAGTTTTGATTATTAAATTTGACTGCAGAGAGCCGGAAAAGAATTCCACAAGAAGTGCGCGGAAAGTAACTGTAGTGATATGCAAATTAGTATAATTTGTATATGAGCAGGTAGCTCATATTTATACACTGACACCATCTAGAACAAGGCAATAACTTTTACTTAGCATTATACACAACACAACAATGGCGTCGCCGATAAGATACTCTTTGGTCCTTGAAGACCCAGAATACGTAGATACGTGGATTCGTTGCTTCGCTGCTAATGCCAGATGTAAAAAGTTGAAAGACAACAAAAACAGAGGAGGGGAAAATGAAATTACCGACCTGTTCATGGCTACCGCTGGTTGTGAAGCGTTTATAAAGTTTGCTACAATGGTGTACCCTCGAGAACTAGAAGAAATGACTTTCGAAGAAATAAGCCAGGTTATCAAGGGAAACATGAGGCCAAATAAAAGACTGGTGATTGCAGAAAGGACCAAGTTTATGGCAATGAAGCAGGAAGTGGATGAACCGATAGTAAAATATTTACACCGGTTAACAAGTGCGAGTAAATACTGTGAATTCGAAAAACTAGGGATAGGAGAGCAGACAACGGAAGAAGAATTAATCCATCTAAGATTAATTGAAGGTATGCGTAATTCAGCACATAGATATAAGTTAATGGAACAGTTACAACTTACAAACATGCCCTTGAATATGTGTCTAGAATTTATACAACAGCATGAATTAATACATACCTACAACCAAAATAAAAATAAATCCTACGAAGAAATAATGGCCGAAACATATACGGTACAAACAAAAAGAAAAAATTGTGCGTACTGTGGAAAAATTCATGAAATGAAAAAAGAAAAATGCCCAGCCTATGGAAAAACATGTTCAAAGTTTTTTAAAAAAATCACTTCAAAAAAGTATGTAAAACGAAAAATGTGTAAAGAATAGAGGATGAAAATAGACAGATTTTTAATGTAAAAATGATAATATACAAAATAATGGATCTAAGAACGGAGATACAAAAATAAAAATAAAAATCAACGACTGTGTTGTTGAAATGCAAATCGACACAGGTAGTGAAGTCACGATAGTACCCAGAAATTTGTGGGAAAATTGGGAAAACCGTTTTAAAAAAAAAGCAACGTACAATTACGTCAGTTTGATGGCTCGATTATACCAATTATGAGTTACTTTGAAAGTTCAATAGAACTAAAAGAAAAATATGAAATAGTACCCATTATAGTTACAAACTGCCGAAAAACGCATGGACTACTGGGGAATGACGTATTAAAAATAAATTCAACGAAGTTAATTAATGAGATAGAAATTGAAAAAATTAAAAAATTATGAAGCTAGCCTGAAATTAAAAGAAAATGTTTCCCCCTCCGACTACGAAGCGAGAAAAATACCAGTGCATTTGTTACCGTTGGTAATAGCTAAATTGCGAAAGTTAATAAAGGAAGACTTAGTAGAACCGGCCCCTCCAAGAGGAAGTAAATGGGCATCACCCATTGTGGTATTGAAAAAAAAAGATGGTGACTTGAGAATTTGTGGAGATTATAAAATAGGGGTGAACCATAAAGTCTGCGTACCCTATTCCGAATGTGGAAGTAGTTTTACATAAACTTGCTGGAATGAAAGTATTTTCGAAGATAGACCTAAAATCAGCTTACCACCAAATACCGATAGATGAAAATTTTAAAGAAGTGACGACCATAAACACACATATAGGCCTGTTAAGGTGGAAAAGGATGCCGTATGGCATAAAAACGGCAAGTGCAATTTTTCAAAACGCTATTGAAAAAGTAATAGGAAATGTTGAAAATACCATCTGTTATATATATATATGTGTGTTGGAGATTTAAATGAAGATGATTTAAAGAAAAAAACTGAAAATATACTGAATCGGCTAAGAGACGCTGGTATGACAATAAATACAAAAAAGTGTGTAACCAACAGTAATGAAATATCATTTTTGGGTTACTCAATATCAAAGGAAGGGATCTCTCCTGATAAAGTACTAATAGAGAACATTCTAAAAGTGGCTACACCGAAAAATAAAAAAGAGTTGGAGTCCTTCTTCGGTTTGGTAAATTTTTATAGAAAATACGTACCAAAATATAATGAGTTGACAGAACCATTTGCGAAGTTAAGAAAAAAAAATGTGGAATTCATTTGGTTAGAACACCAACAGAAAGCCTTTGAAAACTTAAAACAAATTCTGGCAAAAAAGCCAATAGTACAAATTTTTGACCCTAAGAAGGACATAACTCTAACTACTGACGCTAGTGAGCAGTCCATATCTGGTATTTTGTCACAAGAGGGGCATCCCATAATGTACTTATCAAGGAGATTAACAACGACTGAACACAATTATTCGAATATAGAAAGAGAGGCACTAGCCATAGTGTGGACAACGCATAGAGCAAGACAGTTTTTGATGGGAAAAAAATTCTTGTTGAAAAGTGATCACAGACCACTGGAATTTATTTTCAACGCAAGAAAAGAACTACCGAAAGTTACAACGTCCAGAATATTACGTTGGGATATTAGACTGATGGTGTTCGATTTTGACATTGAATATGTTAAAGGGAATACGATACCGTACGTTGATGCCTTATCTAGATTGAGGTTTTATAGAGAGGAGAAGGACACAAACGACGAGGAATTTGAAGACACATTCTTGCACCTTGTAGAAACCGATGTAATATCTGTAGATAAAATGGCTACTGAAACTACAAATGACCCAGTGTTAAATAGAATAATGTCGAGGATAAAACAGAATC
>OZ038478.1:103578639-103648639 GCA_964036315.1 Acanthosepion esculentum
GACACAAGTGATTATGGAGAGTGAATGTAAATGTTATGGTCCAATATCCTCGTCGCTACTGTTATGGTCCAATATCCTCGTCGCCACTGTTATGGTCCAAGTTTAGGACCAAAGAAGAACAATACGAACACAAGAGTAGAAATAACAAAGATATATTACACAAAATAATAATACAAGATGTGAAAGGTGTTAGTATGACTGTCAATCTGGTTTGGAGTGAATACTATTGCCCCTACTCGATACCGTCTCGGTACGTCTCGTCTCTTTTGAGAGGTGCAGTATTTATAGTTTCAGGAAGAGTTCATTTTGTCGTTATAGGTAAGTTCCCATAACAGAAAATGAGATAACAATCTCAATAACAGTCATGATTCAGAGTGATAGAAGATGGTGTTTGATGTTGAATTAAAAACTTTGAATATCATAATGGGCATGAAGGCAAGAATCCTGAACAGATTTCTCTATGTATAAAGTGTGAGAGAAGAAACAGAAGATAATTCTTCTATATCGTAAATGCTAAGTCAAGGAAGAAAGAACTCACGTGGATCGCATTACACACTTTCTGCGAAAAGAAAAAAAACTGTCCAAGGAAGAAATGAAAATTATCAAAAACTACTATTAATTGTAAAACATTTTTAGATGAGAGTTCTGAGAGAATATGTAGTAAATGAATTGAGGAATAAAGTACACCCCCATCTATCTGAATACCGAATGCATGTTTTTAGCAAGAAGCAGAGCATAACAAGAGAGTATGCAAATAAACACATGAGACGAATTGAGATCCAGACATTTAATTGGAAGGTTTTATGACAGCCAGCGTTAGATATTATGATTTGGAATATTTTTATTTTAACAATTAAGGATGATATAAAAAAGGAACCACTATCACAAAAAAGTGTCATTGAAAATAAAGAAATAATGTTGAAAATATTTACGTGATTCGGAATCCTGTCCTCGTCTTCATTGCCATATTCCCCACGTTTCGGCCGTTGAATTCTCCCACCGTCTTCAGGTGATTTACGTCGGAATTTCGAACTGAACCCTTTTTAGCCCAGAGGCCCGTGGTCCAGTGGATGAAAGCGTTGGTTGAGCAATAAAAAAGTGACTTGACCCAAAGTGTTGTGAGTTGAATAACTGGCCACATAAGATTGAACAAAACTTGGAAAGTTGACTCACTAACGGGAATTAACTGATATTGAGTTATCACAAAATGGAATGCCTACCCCGTGGACTAAATAAATGTTTCGGTTTGAAATTCCAACGTATAGCACTTGGTGAATGTCGGATCATACAAAGGAATGTCATGAATAGGACAATAAAGATGATGCCAACAGTCCGAGCGATGCAGACAGTTCAACTTCCTCATCTCCGAAATATAGACAGACAAAGAAAATTACTGGACGTCAATGTATTGCTTATATTTGAGAGAGTGACAGCCAATGATGTCAAGGCTGTGGAAATGGGATTACTTCGTCATTCCGATGTATATTAATTATACAGTATTTAATTTTTCTGAGTTTCGGAGTAACTTTGTATTATACGCTTACTGTATATTAGAATTATATTTCAAAATTGAGGACGTAAAAAATTAAATATGTAGAAAGTATACCGTGGTATATTAGAATAACGCGAAAATAAAAGAAATACTAGATGCATAATTCCTTTGGTGAATTTTAAAATATAGAAAGAAAAGATAATCTGTCAGCGTGATCACCAATACGTGTATTTGTACGATGATAAGTGGAATTCTATTTAGCTTTCTTGGCAACAGAAGAGGAAAATATTCTTCGTTTTCTCGTTGAGGATAACTAGAAAAAATACGGCGCCAAAATTCTATCCGTATGTTAGGTTATTTCTTTGTTTGTTTTTCTCTCTTTCGAAATGGAAATTCTGAATAGCCCTGTTTATCTTTGCAATGTCTAATCAATTACCAAACAAGTAATCCGAACTCTCACGGAAAATAAGGGAAGAAAAATCCTGATGATAGAAAATAATAAAAATAAAAATAAAAGTGTAAACTTTGCGGAAATTATATTATAAAATTCATCCAAATAAGATGTTTCTGTGTTCATGCTTATGTAAATGCTCTTTCGTTTTGATTTATACATTATGTTTAACATTTGAGTGAGTGAGGAAATTGTTCTTTTTTGTGAGGGATTCAGATAGGTTTCAATATTTCTTAAATATGTACAGGGTGCGGCAAAATTAACACACTTTTTTCGATCTGTGGTGACTAGGAGAACGTGGAGCAATAGAATGGTCATCGAGATTATCAGACCAAATACGACCAGACTTTTTCCTCAAGGACACATGGCACAGTGGATAAAGGCGTTAGTTAGATCCTGTGACAAGTCCCAAAGAGTGTGAATTCAATACCTGGTTAAGGCGATGGAGAAATTTCAGAGTGGAATTAACAGGAGATAACTGACATCCATTAGACATGGCACGTGGAACTAGAACAGTCTACCCCAGTGAGCAAAATAAAGGGTTGAGTTCGACATTCTAACCACCTGAAGAATCCGGAGCGTACAACGGCCGACACGTTGTGATAAATATGGCGACAAAGATGAGGACAATAGTCCGAATAATTTAAATAGTGTACATAATACCTCACCTCAGAAATATAGACGGATCCTTAAAAAATTATAATTGAAATATATGCGGTTGGGTTGAAATTAAACGGTTTAATATATTCCATAACCAGAGCAGTGTATATTAAACATTATTCAGACAATAAAACAGTCGGCCAAAATGCAAAAATTTACATTACAAAATTTACAGCAGAATGATTTCACCTTGTTTCAATGTTGGAGCCAGATGAATTGGAGGTAAGCGAAGAGGCTTTAAATTTTTCCATTAGTTAAGTAAATATGTATTCATACTTAATCAGTTATTTCAGTTCACAAGACTAATTTTAAACTTTCAAATTACATCACAAATAAATAGCCAAGTATGGGTAAATTTTCCAATAATTTTTTTATTTCAGATGTAGCGAACCATGAAAGAAAAGATGAAAATATTACATTCATCAATTCTGAAGCGACACACTCAAATTTGATTAACCTCTCACAAAATACTTTACGAACCTGTGCTTGCAGAATATTTTTTCAAATGATGCACTGCAAGCCGGTCTAATGGGTGATACAGTGTTGAAGTTGAATTTATAGGCAGATTCTCAAGATATAGAAAGTGCGGTTAAACTACTGAAGCTTCATGAATTTGGCAAACACAGTGAGAAATATTTTCACAGCGTTGTCTTTCCTCATTTTTGGCTTTACATTTTACCTGGTCTGCCTTTAGAATGTTGTGTATCCATATATCATATTCTGCCGATTTGGTTCTTCAACGGCGAAATTTTAACCCAAAATCATGGAATCCGTACAACTGCCGGTGCTCACGTGTGTTCCAACAGTCAAGTGAACTTATGCCTCACCTAGTATCTGCTAGACGATAGTATTCCAAAGACGATACGTGGTATGGCCAGTGCTGGTCTCTCGTTAGTAGCATAGATTCAGTGTCTGTCTCAGCAATGTCCGAGTTTTCGGTTTTTGCAAAAATTCAAGAGTAAATATTTTAAAAAATGACATCTACGTATGTATGAAATATCATATTTAAAATTTGTAAGAGGCACAAATGTCCAGCTTTCAAATTTGAATTTTTGTAATATTCACATACGTTTTGTTGTTATTATATATATTTTCCTTGTTTTTAATTATTATATATTGTATTAAAAGAAGACTTCATTGTAAGGGAATCTGTTGTAGCATTCAGGGCTAAATGTACGGTTTTTAATTAGAAATTCAGACTTGAAATCTCAACAATTGTCTTCCGTCTAGGCATTCCTTTTCACGCACAAACATAATATGTGGTGCCTAACATTTAATAGCATGATAGATTTCTCAATAGTTTACTACATGACAAATTTATTTTTTTGCGATGTAGTCATGTCCTCCAACTTGTCGGATAGATAGATATAGATATACATACTGCCTTTCTAATTATTAAAGAGGTGACATTTTACATTTTGTACAGTGACTACAATTCGGAATCTAATGAAATTTTCAACGTATAATGGGAGTAGGTATATGCGCATAGATGAAAAGATGATGATGTTCGGTACAACAGAAAACAAATTGTGACGGTATAGTAGTTTTCCAAACTATAAACGAGTATCATTATAATCGCGCAAATATGGGTCGCAAATATGACTTGACCCTTTCTGAGAAAGATATTATAACATCTGAACTTAGTAAAGGCAAATCTACATTAGAAATATCCAAAATAATTGGAACATATCACAAAACTCTGAGAAAATATTTTGCAGCTCCTACGATTGTACATAAAATGGCCGATAATGGTCACTCGAGGGTTGATTCTCGGCGATCTTTGTCATGAATGAAATGTGAAGCTGGAAATAACCCAGGCTTGACAAGTGGAGCATTTTTCAGAAGCACTGTAGAAGCAACAGTGTCCAGAAGTACTCGCTATCTTCTTCTGAAAAAGTTTGGGACATCAGTGAGACCAGTGACGAAGCCTCGATTGACAAAACTACACATACAAATGCGTTTGAAATTGACGAAGAGACACGTTGGTCGATTTCTCGAACGTTCTGTTCACAGATGTCAGTCGTGCAACAATTTATGGTCCTGATAGATGCAGGACAGTTTAGGTCGTAAATGGGCGAGATCGTCATCAACGCTTGAAACACCAGCAAAGAGGATCAGGTATTATGATTTTGGCTGGTATTAAGGGAGATATCATGTTTGGTCAGTGGAAAGTGCCTGACGGTAGGAAAATAATCCTAGATGCTTATATAGCCTTCCTCAAAGAGCACGAGGCATCTTATCTAAAAAGGCAAAGAATCACCTTCAGGAGAACCAAAGTATGTATGCAAGATAATGCCCCTTCGCTTTCAGCACATAAAACTACGGAGTACCTTCAGAAATTAGGCTTCTGTAGACCTCTGAAGATGAATTGGCCGGTCAATTCTCCAGGCTTAAAACCCAATTAAAAACTCGTGAAACATGCTGAAGCGACAATTCTATGAGAATGGACTCCAATTTAGAAGCAAGGATGACTCATGACAGGAAATAGTTAACGTATCACGTGAAGTTAATACAGAGGTGACCCAGAAACTTATATGTTCAAGGGATCAGTGCCTTTTCCAAGTCATTTTCCAAAAGTGATCACGTATCTCATATTAACCAAATCCATTATCCTTTTAAAATATTATTTATTTGGATTTTGATTTAATGTGATCTTAATTACTGTATGTATCCATAAAAATCAGTAAATGAAACAATTAAACTGTTATTTTCTTTTTTACATCTATTTTATTACATCTCGATAATGCTTTTACACACTAATAACTTAAATAAGTTAGGTAAAAAACATAACTTTTGTTCCTTTTTCTAGAACCTTATGGTTTTTACAGAGTATGTGTATAGATATGTTGTCATCATTCTTTGATAATTTTGTTAAATTCCAACCAGTAATTTTTGGATAGGATAGAAAAATGTCACCTCGTTAATAATTTGAAACGCAGTGTGTATATAGTGTGTGTGATTTTGCCTGCTTGCATGTTACCAGCATGAAAAGCCATAACCAGTGTCAATGATGGACAGAATATCATCTTTCTTATATGTGGTAGGCTTGTTCATTTTCCTGAATGATAACCACATTTTTAAGCCTAATTTTCCCCATGTCGTTTCTCATTATGTGATGCGGGTGTTGATGGAATAATAATTTGCATAATAATAATAATAATAATAATAATAATAATAATAATAATAACAACACTATATAGGAGACTCAAGCGTTGTGTCAAATGTCATTCTGGTGTTATTGTTCTCCATGATCCCAGGTGGTACTATTGGGATAACCTTTCGGTATCCTGAGGCAATTCATTCATAAGTTGAGTCTTGACGCTTGAATACAACAAATGTAACATTTTCACTTTCTTTCAGTGCCTGATAATTTATATGTGGGGTTTTTGATGCTGAATTATTATTATTTTTTAATTTCTTTTCAATATATTTGTCCAACTTTGACAAATAAACTTAGTTCTGATCAGGGATTCCATCCTCACTGTTTCCAGATTTCCTTCGTGGATATTTTAAAAAGTCCTTTTTTGTAGTGATATCAGAATTACTATTCTTTCCGCGTGCAAAAGTACTCCATGAGAAAAAAATACTGTATTATTATTGCCAGGTTTAATTTTAATTTCGACTTAACATCACTCCTAGATTTTTAAAAAAATCATTTTTAGAATTAATTTTGATATCGTCTATCGTGACCGGCAATTCTTTAATAGTGATACAGACAAGGATTTGATTTTGCTTTCGGATTCCACCGAAGCAATCACAGTATATTCAAAATCTTCTTTAGTTTGTTTGACGAGAGAAATTCTATTTTGAAATCATAGTTCAATAGTTCAATAGCATCGTAGACCAACACAGTGTTCTGTTTGCAGTCTGCGTGGTAATCCCTTCTTAGAATCGAATATACTTAATAATGAATTATGATCAGTTTGCAGTAGGTAATTCTCTTCCTGATGGGCAGGGAATTGCGAGACAGGAGAATTTCTTTGGTAACGTAGAAAAGAATACTTAGCTGTTACGTGACATCTGTCCTTCTTTACGTCAGCGAATGTTGGACGATTTCCTAAAAGATGAAGAATAGACTCGAGGCGACGGAGATGTGGTTTTACAGAAGGATGCTAAGAATATCATGGACCGAGCGTGGGAACAACGATGAGGTTTTAGAGAGGTTGCAAACAAGGAGGAGGCTTATATTTAACATCAGGTAGAGACAGAATATTTCTGGGACACATAATGAGGGCCTGGAGAATCTCATACTCACAGGTCCAATAGAAGGAAAGTGAGACAAGGGAAAACAACGCGTGACATACCCGGCGGACTTAAGCAAGTGAATGACAGAACGTGGTCTGGGGGAGGAAGCAGAGGGAATGAAATTGTTGATAGCTACAAAGGTAGACGTAGGTGGAAAGCCATGATCGCCTACGCCCTGAAAGTGTATGGCACATATTTATTTTAAAAAGTATCACCATTCAATTTGACAAATATATCCTATGGAGTTGGTAGGGGATATACATGTGGAAGGAGGCAGTAATTCAACCCAGTCGAGAAATCTGCCCATAAACGAATCTTATTTTTCTTTTAATATAAATAGCTGGCATGGCCCATTCTGTATAATCTATTTTTTCAATAACTCCGAGATTTTCTAAAGTATCAAGTTCGGTGTTAATAGATCCCAATGCAGCAAAAGGTATATTTCCCTTAGACTTAAAAGCTGATATCACTTTTACTACTAATTCGAAAATGTCTTTGAGAAAATATTTGTGAATTTATTTTTTTAGTTTACTTAGACTTTCTTTAGCAGTAAACTTTTTTTCTGAAGAAAAATTAATTTTTCCACAGAATGAATTAATCGACCAAATCCATAGTTCTAATAATTCTAGCCAATCAACGCGTAGTAAATTCGTGTTGGAATTTTTTAATACGTAAATATCTAACTGGGAGGAACATATTGATATAATACATATTAAGTTCTCCTAAGGAAATAAGTAGATTCCTGTCAGTAGAATACTGCCTGGCTTATATTGCTTTTGATATGACCCATTTTTTGTTTATTCCATTCACATTTTATACTAGTAATAGTCAAATATATATTTTATCGGTTATTTCAGCCAATCAAGAATGAAAATATATTGTTAATAAAAAAGTATTCTACTACAGAATTCATACATGATTTTACTTACACACATACAAACATATATACATACATCCATACACACATACATACATACATACATTCATACACACGCATACATACATACCTAGATATAAATGTATAATGTGTGTGTTCCTATGTTTTTCCTTGGCCATTGTATTGAATCATTGGTCAACAGTTACCAAAATAAGTTCAATGCTCATGAATAAGATTAATTTTTCACTGTCAAAATAAATTTTGCAATTCGTTCAAGTTCGGTTAAAATATTTTGTAAGATTTTTTTTCATACACCAAAATATGGTTCGGCATTATATAACCCACAAAGTGTTAATAAGCCGTGATAAATACAAGTACCACTCAGAACCACACACCTTGCTCTCTCTTTGTTCGTACGTTGCGCTTATAATCCTTCAATAATTTTCTGTTGTATTGTTTCAAGAATTAGAAATACATTTTCAGTATATTTTATAAGTTTAAATATTCCAACCACCATGAATATTCACGAGGCATCTGTAATTGCTAAATAATAGGGCCATTGTGTTAAGAAATTCATAGATTCTAATGAAAAAAATAGATAAAGATCAATTACTCTCGTCCCTAATTACAACATAAGTAGTTAAATAGTAGATTTAAAGAATTACTGTATAATTTTGTACCGCATCACATCAGCCAAAAAGAAAAACGCGGAATGGTCCTCAATTGAATATTGGTATCACTGTTTTTAACGACCGTTTGCAAGACTAAAACCAACCAATTTGTTAATTAATATCGACAGAGAAAAAAAGAAATGTGATGTCAGAAAATAATCTGCTAAATTAATAAGATTAGAATAATCTTGCTGCTTCAGAGGAAATGTTTTCAGACGAAATGCATAGCCTAACAAGAAAATGCTGATTAAGAAACGAATAAAGAATAAAAATAAAAATATTGCTTTAATCCGTAAGGGAGAGCATAAAAGATACAGAAGGAACATTTGGCAAATACATTCTTATTTAACGAAAAATAATACTAAATAAATTGGCCAGAATCATTATATGATGTAAAATAGATTTTAGTCTGTCATTAAAAGGAATCTGCTTTTGGGGATGAATTATAATGTATCATATGCAAACGAGCTGCATAATGAAGTTAAATGATCCTATATTTTTACACATGGAGATTACAAAATGTGAAATATTTAATAAAGAGACAGGGATTAAATTCTTAAAATGCATCTTATTCAGAAAAGGATTTAGCAAACGTTAGACAAATATAAACGAAGCCCAAATTAAGAGATAAACTGACGGCTAAATAGTTTGAAGCCATAATTGTGCATTCTGAATCGTATCTGAAAGACGACGGAATATCCTTTGCCTAATTTTTAAATAAATCTTTAAGAAGTTACTACTAATTACCCACAAAATTATATTCATTTTGAATCAAAATTTAATTAGCAACCTGAAACATTTGACAGATAAAATAATGATTATTAGAAATCTTCATTCAATAAAAATGTGTGTTTTGTTTTTAAGAAAAGTCTGAAATATGATCACCATTTTAGTATATTTCCGCACGCTGTCATATAAGCTCATATGCAACATTTAAAATAATTGGATTGTTTCAAACTAGATATCCATTTTTACACGAGCGAAAGATATTGTAAGAATGTATTAACGCTATATAATTTAGAATACAAATATATGAATCAAAATATTGAGAGAAAGAGATATTGATCAACATTTAAATAATTTGCCAGTATCACATTAAAGTTTCGGCTGTGAAATACCATATTGTAAAAAGCTGGGTTCAACTTTCATAATATATATTTAATAGGGGTAAACTCAGTAACATTGAAACTCTCATTACGCTATTATAGAAGGACTGAGAATCCTGAAGTTTCATTTGATAGTACTTTACTCTTACTGCCTGACGTTAAGAAACCTTATATTATACATGAGGGCGGCTATGACTAAACCAAAGCAATATTGTTTTCGATAGACAACGATTGCTACACATTTATTGTGTTAGAAACTTCAAAGCTAGCCCTACCTGTATTTTCAGTGTCTAGCAGACTGGATAAATTGTATGTACGTGAACATTATACCTTGTGTATTTAATCAGTTCTCATTAGGTTCTCCATAAATTTAACTTGTTACAATCTGCACAAGGTCTAATAGAAAACAATTTGTATATTCTGGATAATGGACCTCAATCAAATTCATAATTATTAACTTTATTTTACATAGAATTTACGAATGAAGTAAACATTTATAATGCTTAAAATGTAATTAAAAAGTTTGAACAAGTTAAATTTGGTGAATTTTGAGTGATGCCAATATTTTTAGAAAAATGAAAAACTATACTGTGCGTATCTCAAATTGTTGTCGTATGACATGAAAGACCCGCAAATCATAAGAATACATGCATACAAATGAATGAATATTTTTATACATATATTAAATAATGAATTTTTGAGTAAGTCTTTCGTATACCACGCGCTCACACACACGCACATACATACACACAAACATATATATATATATATATATATATATATATATATATATATATATATATATATATATATATATATATAATGAATAGAAAGTACAGTAAGATATATATATATAATCCGGTGAAAGTTATTTTTATTTTTACAAAACAGTGCTCAATGAATGCAAATGTACAGAGCATACATATTATAAATTTACTAATTTAAAAATGTTTCCATCGCTACACAGGAATTACCATGTTTTAAAAATAGAAACTAAAACCTTGTGGAGTTATTTCCTTAGTGGAAACTGTATTCGGACTAAATGCGTCCTAAATAGGTTAAACGTACAGAAACGTTAGGAACTTGTAATAAAGTGTTACGAAGAGTAATCGAGTTGTGGTCGCTGACTACTTTTTCCCCTTCGACTACTACTGACTCCTACTTATAATAGATGGGAGAGTCTATTATCTAAACAAGGTGTCTTTCACTATAACAAACCTTCAAATGCAATTATATAATTAAATTAAAGTCCCTACTTCTGTTTCATTTTCAAGCGAATTTTGGAATAACTTATTTTGAAATTTACTGAGTTTTATAAGAGCATACATCCATAATATTACTTTCTAAGAATACGGGGAAATTCAATCATTTTGACAAGGGGTGTGAGGATATTCATTTTCACTGACTACTATTGTATCAAATTATGAGTTACTTTCGAAAATAAGTTAAGTTAAGGTAGGGTAGGGGTACCTTTTTCAGCGAATGATGATTTCCGTTCAACGCATGTCCCCTGGTATTTATCAATGACAAATAGTTTTTCGGCACTTGTTTGGCCGTTAAATTTGTACTTGTATACATAAGGATTTCTTTTTCTAAAATTTTTTTTTGTATATGACTACGTCGTATTGAAGTACCATATTAAAATATTATTCTTATTTTTAATTACTAATACTATACTTCATTTAAAACAAATAAATGTAATAGAATCACTTAAATTATTTAAAATCTATTATTAAATATCCAATATAAAATATATATATTTCATTTATCATTTTTTCTTAAACATTATTTGAGGAAAAATTTTTTAAACATGTAATTCCTGTCTAGCGATGGAACCGTATAATGAATAGGCTGATTACCTGTACATATAATTTTATTATACTGGTGAGGACTGGTTGTCAGCCAAGGAAAAAGATCTCATCTGGCTTACACTTTAGACCATAACTGGGTGAGAAAGTTAGGATTCTTATCTTTCCCACGGCTATATGCGTGTAAGTGAATGTAAAGACGTCTTGGACCATAGCTAAGTTAGGGGCAGTTTAAACACACACAATAACCTACCAAATTTCATCCGCAAATAACTTGAAAAAGATACGACCATAATAGAGTCATCCGTATTTAATAATTGGCTAACAAATTATAGCATTAATAAAGCATTAACAATAAAAAAAAAAGGAAAATCCAACATTCAATAATGTAATCGTGCCACACGCTTGCCGGTCGTCCAAGACTTCCAACACCGCGTGATTTAAGTTTGATCAAAAAGAAGCCAAGGCCGAATCGTCGCAGTTATCGTCGTGTTCGGCTGGTCCAAGCACGTCGATGACGTCCAGGAAAAAAAATAACACTCGAATAAATTGAACAAGAGTAATTGCTGTTTTCATATCAGTCCTCCGTACAATAATTGGTTGATAATACCGTCGACCTGGAAAAAATCTGGTTTGCTGTTGTTGGTAGAGTTTGGTATAAGGCTGAAGGCGCAAGCTTTCGTCGGCAGATAATCACGTGGGCTTCTCTTCTCTCTTCTGCCTCTGTCTCTTCTGCTCCGACTAGTCTCTTTTCTCACTTCTAGCAAATTTGCTTGGCGTAATCATATTTATTGACATACTTTTTTGGGAAATTCCCTTCTCGCAATCTCTCATTAACTCTCACTGAACATCCTCAGTGTGCGTCTGTGGCTCATCCACCCCTCCCTTGTCACGAATCACTTTCGACCGGGAGAATCAACTCCAAATTCTTTGTTTTCGAAAATAAAGTTTTTATTTACGGCTTGCATTTTCAGCTGTGTCAATCAACATTGACCCTTAAGTCTGGGTCATTTTTCCATTATTCAAACTGCTCGACATGCAATTGAAGTCGTTTATGTGTGAATTAAATCTTCAGTTCTTCCTAAGGGTTTTTGCTATTAACCCTTCTCTTTTCAATATCTCTCAGCACATAACGCTTTCTTATGGTTTACCAAAATTTCTTCCGTTTTGTCTGCGGGAACGACAAATACTATCACAATACTTTCATCTACGAACACGACCAGAAAGTCCTGACCGTGTTTGCAATGTTAAAAATTCTTCATTACTATAGATACACACAGAAAAATCTGCATATTCGTTTAAAAAGAAAATATATCCTTTATAATAGCTAATACAACTGTCAAAATCGCTCGAATGTACAGAATATTTGGACAAGAAAAGATAATTTGGCGACTGCAAGAAAATTGAATCAAAACTTTAATAGCACATTTAATACAACTTGAAAAGATGATGGACTGCTGCCGAAATACACACAGAGACACACACAGAGACACACACACACACACACACACACACACACACATATATATATATATATATATATATATATATATATATATATATATATATATATATAGATAGATCGATAGATAGATATAAGCATTGAAAAAAATTAGTTTTACCACATCAGCCAAAGGATTATTTCTTGATTTGACAAAATCACTGCACAAATTCGAAATTTTAAAAATTGCTTCGATTAATCTCCAAGTTTGTAAACGTGGAGAATAACTTTGATTAGTGCATGCATTATTTCGTCAGATTAAAGTCAGTTTAACAGGAAATGTCGAACAGCTAATTTGGATTGGTCATCAGTTACACTCGGATTTGTAATCGCATTCAAATCATATAACATCGTGAGTTTCCGTATTGAGAGGGTATGTTATCAGTCTTGTGCAAGATACACCATGACTACTACCTAAAGGTTCTAGAAAAGACTTTCATTAAATCGCCAGTCATACATGTGTAAGCAAAAGGAATGTCTGCTAGAAGTGAGTATGGTTTTCTTCTGATATATTCTAAATTTCAGTATGTGTGTGACACACTCATGATTTTGTACAAAAACTTTAATATACTCGATCGAGTTCTGAAGACAGAGGAGCGATCATCGGTCAATTTCCTGGTTTTCTTTCCGCCCTTGTTTCCTCTCACTTTGAATTCTCAAATCATTCCAGTCGATTTTTTTTATTTTCGATTTACCTTCTTTTTCATAAATATGTATGCAATGCGTGCAAATATTAAATCTGTACTCTCAAAAATATACTCATCTATTTTATTTAAAATCAGTCAAGCTTAATGGAAATAACATAAATATATTAAAATAGGATAAATACACAGAATTTCTAGATGTGGCCCCATGTTTTTAATAGTGTTTACTTAAAAAGCATTAAAAGGATATACGGAGAAATGATAGTTACTAAAATATATAAACGTCTGTTTTAAAGACGAATTTTTATTAAACAGTGGTATTTATTTTGAATTATTTTGAACTTGTAATATATGTGATTCTAGATAAATGTTTTGTTTGGGGTTATCATAGATCGTTCCAAAAATTAAACCTTTTTGAGTAAAGGTGCTAGTTCCAATATATAATTCATCTGATATGTATTATGACAAATACAATCACCCGTTTTGCACTACCATAAATAGTAGAAAAATAGCAAAGAATTAATAATAATAGATTACTAATTAGCAAAATTATTTGAAATAGGTCGTTTTGATATTGTTATATGAGTGTAAAGTGGAATTTATTTGTAAAGATGCCTTACGATGAATTATGATCTCGAGAATATGATACTCTAACATTATTGCTTCATGTTTGAAACCGTTTGAAGAAACGGACAGTCCATTGAAAAGAAAATAATAAAAAAGATCAATATGTTTTACAAATTTGTGACAATAAATTCTGCACGAGGAAAATTTCTGGCGTCGAATAACTTCCTTCCGTATTAATTTATTACTTTAACTTGACCTGCTTCCAAGAAAAGTATTTTGAAACTGCGTAATTTCCAATACTGATATTTTAAGATATATTCTCATCAAAACGGTTATAACTCATATTCCTGAAAATCTTCCCAAAGTAGGATAATTGATGAAAATGAAACAAGTAGTCTTCACTTTATAAAATTTGTTCATATCTATTAAACTTTTTTTTTTGCATAACCGGAACGTGACACCGAACTGAGTGACATTATTTTAAGATTTACTAGTGCTAATCATACATATTCATGAGAGAAATGAACTGAGTGCACAAACGTCTGAAGTAATTAAAGGGAGTGACTGTGTGTATACATTTATTCGAGATCAATATTCAATGTTCTTACTAAGTCTTTACATTCGTCCGTGCAATTCAGAAACGTCCGTCAGTCGTTTATCATTCTTCCCTCAGGTCTATTTCATATGGTTTGTATACACGTGTATGTTATTTTATCAACAACCATGAAGAGATTAATATTCCGCTATGGTTAAATTGCAAAACCTTTCGATTTGACACAAATATGAAAACTGAAAACTTTATTAAATTTCAGTTTACACAAAATATTGTATGAAAACAAACTAAAAAACAAGTTTTAATCTCTATAATTATTTTGCTTTCGGATGATTAAAACTATTTTAAGTAAAATTATTTTCTGTTGCAATTTTGGATATTAGTATCGCTCATAATATTCTTCATTTAAAAATACGTCAAAGTACAAGTTTACATCCAATAATATTATAGTTTGTTATAGCGATTATTATACCTAAATATTTCCAATATCTCCAAAGACATCCGGTGTTCTTTCGTGTCTAATTTGACATCATACCTGCCAGAGCAAGCACGAGAGTTCCCTGAAAATAATGTGTTGTAATATTTCAGAGTCCATGTAACATCGACTGTGTAGACTCTGTATTTCAGATAACCAATGTCTATTCTGAATCATTTGTTTTGTTTCGGTGTAAAACTTTCGTTATTGAGACTCGTTTAGAGAAAAAACATTAAAGGAACAATTACAAATATAGACATATAAAATATGTATGTCAAAATACTACATTAGATTCACACGATTTACTTGCGGAATATTGTTCTCATCTTTGTTGTTATTACAACGTTTCTGCAGTTGTGTTCTTCGGCATTCATCTGTTGTATATAGAACTAGTTAAGCTACGGGGTCTTCATAACTGAAACCTTTATTTAATCTGTACGATTAGACTGTTCTCGATCCACTGCACATTTATAGAATATCTTATTTAGTACTTATTTTTAATACTGCACACTTATTTCTCGCCTATTTACACTGGGTCCAAGTACGCACCCTCCATTCGAGGAACTAATAGGTATTAAAATTATATATATTGTTTCAATCGATTCAGATAGTGTTGGTCATAGCTCTACAAAACAGTCATATTCCTCATCTTTAGTCATGCATATAACTGAATAGATATAAATATTTATTAAAACAAATACATCTATATGCATTTAAATGAGTTATATTCATATAGGTGCATGTAATACATATAGGTGTACAATATATACACTTCTTTGTTTATGATTCTGTAGCACTAGTCCACAAACTTCAAATATGGATTGTCTTTGCAAAGTCGCTCAGGCTTCACTCGCAGAAAGCTTTTTTAACCATTGATCTGAGAAATCGTTTGCATACAGTTGACAGTCTCGATATTTTTGGAAGGTTTTGGCGCGATGCATGACATACATAGGAAAGTCTCGATATGACGAGGCTATTGAAAAACAAGACTAGTTTTCAAGTAAATGTTAGGGTTGGTAGCAGTTTCCACTGCTAGGCTAAACTACGTCTGGCGCCGACTATACTGTGTACATTTTTTTCCCCGATATTATTTTTTTTATAATTGATTTTTAATTTATACTAATTTCACATCCTGAGGCTTTGGGATGAATTCAGTCTATGTGCCATCAATGATTTCATTTCAGTTCCAGATCATAGTTTATAATTTGCAAAGTACTTGGTAGATTATGTGAATTTTCTTTTCGATGTCATTCTCATCCCAACAATGAATATCTTATCAGCACGGTACTCTCTTCATCATTACATTAGCGTCGGGAGGGAAAGCAGAATCGTTGTTTTAAAGGTATATTCGTGTGGAATATGGCATGAAATGATTAAATAATCAGTTCCCATCTCTTCACAACTCTTTTTTGTAAATGCAAACGCATAGTTTAGGAAAAGCTTAAATAGACTAGGACTCTGCTTTCCTTGTGTCGTACTTCTGATGAGGTTTTTCAATATTAGGATCATCACCAGATATGCAATATGTAGATTCATTCAGCTTCTATATTAGATCAATCTATTCCGGGGATTCGGCACTAGGGTGTGGCTTGTAATGGATGAAAAGAAGAAATCTATATAGATGTGGTCATATGCTGCTGTGAGGGCGGCAAACAAGGTAAGCAGTTTCCTATTACAGAGGTCAGAAATATTTCTTATTCGAGTCATGTATGTCATCATTGTATATCTTAGCGGAACGAAAAGCAAACTGGGCCATATGGAGTTGATTTTTCAGAGATTGATTTCCGTAACATGCTTCTCATACATATACACACACACACACACACGCGCGCGTGCGCATATATATATATATATATATATATATATATATATATATATATATATATATATATATATATATAATGTATGTGTAAAAATGCAGGTAGCATATTAGCATATATCTGTAAAAGGACAATATGAATAAAAAATAATAGGAAAACTTATCAGAGCCGAAGTGTTTCGTACGCTGAAGGAATTTATCAAAGCAAATGTAAGGGTTTTGTTTTGTGACAAGCATTTATATGTGGAAGTAAAACTGTTATTGTTTGTATCACCTCATGTTCATTTAATTTAAATATACCTAATAATTATTTGTATAAATTGTGTTATTCATCTGCAGATGATATTAATTATCTTTCGATATTTCAATATGGCTTAGTTTATACCGATTTTCATTTCGCATGTTCGCGAAATACCTGTGGTCCTCCCAAATTTCTATCATTAATAATTCTAATCAGTATTTGTTCAATTAACGTCCTTCCCATTTAATGTTCTGTAATCCATTTTTTAAGCTCGATATGTAGCCTATTCATTATTTCTCTCTGGCCATCTGTATGTCATATGAGGATCAGCCTCCTAGAACTATTCCTCTAGTGTGTGTCACAGAAATTTCAAATGTATTTTTCTGATCTTCAGAACAATGTAATTACTTTATCTGATTTTCCATGAAGCTTTATTGTTGCTTACATTTTCTGTCGCTAGTGTTATTTATACTGTATATAGTCCAGTATAGTACAAGTGTGTAATCGGTACTTTTTACGCAAAATGTACGGTGTCGATCTATACACAGGTACTTTTTTCTGATGTTAGATATCATGCATTTTCGGTGAGCGATTGCAGTAAACAGAGGTTCACATTTATGGAGGTGTCAAAATTCATGCAAAAAATTCGGCGGTCGCATTATAGATGACGTCAGCTTATACATGAGTACATACGACATTTTTCATACAAACATCTCAATCTTGGCACAAGCCTTCATCTTAAAAATGAGGAAATTGCTCAGTAATCACTTACAACTAGGAGGACCAACGTTATATTATGTTCAGTACACGTTCCCCGGTTTCTAACAAAATTGCGAGATTCTTACTTTGATTAGATTTTGGGAGACACATTTTGCGATTTCAATCTCGCTTTGGATTTCAGTCTTATATTTCCCATTGTCTGTAAAAACGCCAAATTGAATAAAGTCGTTGTAAAACAGGCGCCTTTAAATTATTAGTGAAACAAACTTGACTTTAGTAAGTTCAGAAGAAATGTAACAACAATAAAACACTTGATTTTCTGCTTCTAGCATCGTTGTATTTTGTGTTTTGTTCAAATTATCTTTATTCTAAAACGACTTTATTTTTTGCGTTCATAATTCCATAATGATGTTAGTTATAATGTAGCTAATTTTGCTGCAGCTTGGAGGCGTAGGAAGCCGCTCAATTAAAAATTATTAAAAAATATTTTGAAGTTCAACAGAAATAAAATGAAGCAAAAATACTTTAGTCAATTCAACAATGGCCTCCTGACTTATAAGTCGATCATGATATTTTTTTCTAAATTTTAATTAATGATTTTCATTACCACTTCTGCGGGAGATTTCCCGATTTTTTCTAACCTTATTCAATGGTAATTATGCTGTCTTTATTCGTTGACACAATTTTGTCTTGTTTTGTTGGCATTTCTATATATCTGTTTTTAATGCGTGAAAAAAGTGAAGTGGAAACATTGTAAAAGGCTGAATACGTGAACCAAATAAACGATAGAATTGAAGATCGGATGTATGGAAAACAAAGTGAAAACTTCATAAAAGAGGAAAGAAAACTTAGGTAAAAATACACTGAATAATACTAACTACTATAGTGCAGTAGTTAACAGTAATTCTCACCTTACTTAATCGACTATCACCCATTGATGAAATATTAAATGGCATCAAATTGGGTTATGTTTATTTAGAAAGTCTTAGAGTCTAAATTTGTATCAAGTATTTCTTATAAACTTAATAGTCATGATTTATATTACTGTTTTCGTCATATCTTCCTGGCGTATGTTTTCAATTGAATCTACATTTTCCCATACAAGATGAAAAATGTGGATTAACTTTTGTATATTTCTGAGTTCAGAATATCTTTTCAAATTTTCGAATATATTTCAGTGAAATATTCACTTCAAAGAATTATAGTTTTTATTTATAGATTTTGACTCCTACATTCATAGATTATATCACATATAACCATTATTAAATATTGTTTATTTATATATTATGGATAAATATTTCCAACTTAGGAAATACGGGGAACTAATTAATAAGATAAAAGTGACAGGCTGATACTCTGAAAATGATCAAATTGAGCTCGATTTTTTTTCTGATATTATCAATGTATGATGTTAGACATATAAAAATGATATTCAACAATGGAAGAAATATAATGAACAGAGAATAAATAGAGTTGATAAATAAATATTCCATGTAAAATTCATAGTTTAGCATCATTAAAATCTAAAGTTAGTACTATACAAATATAATCTTAAGAGTCAGTGAGCGATCGAGAAAGTAATATTTTCTTCAAAATTGTAAACATACCCACACAAAGACATGCAAGCCCACAGACACACACACACACACACACACACACACACATATATATATGTATATATATATATATATATATATATATATATATATATATAGATAGATAGATAGATAGATATTTTATATTTATATTTATATATATAGAAATATTTATTTTTATATGAATAGAATACACACACACACCTACATTAATATATATATATATATATATATATATATATATATATATATATATATATATATAGCTAGACATATATATATATATATATATAGCTAGACATATATATGGAGATATATTTTATATTTTATACATATATATATTATATTTATAGATATTATATATATATATTATATATATTTTTATATATACGTATATATAACATATATATTTAAAAACATATCTATATTATATATATATAATATATAAATATATATTGTATATACATATATATATAATTTATATATAATATAATTTTATATATAATATATATAGAATATATATCATTATAATTATTAAATATAGCAATACATCTATATATATCTATCTATCTATTTATCTCTCTCTCTCTCTCTCTCTCTCTATCTATCTACCGATGTATATATATATATATATATATATATATATATATATATATATATATATATATATATATATATATATATATATATATATATATATATACAGGAAATCCAGCTGATATTTAATCTATTTGCAACCTATTAAAACAATACAGAATTAAAACTGATTCACAGAGAGTGCTCAGTGTTTTATTTAAACAAATATATTTTTTGCAAACAATAGGAATTAGGATTACTCCATAGTATTAATAATGATCATTTTACTTCATAAAATTTAATTAATTTTTAAGGATTTTTAAATCTATCAGTTTAACAAAGAAAATCGAAACTGGCTGAAGAACAAATTTAAAAGCTAGGCAGAAGTTAAGAAATACTAATAAAGATAAAAATAGGAAAAAAATAAATAAATAGTAAAAGTAATAGTAAGAAGACAATTAAGAGAAGAGGAGATGTGAAAAGAAAAAGTATGTAGGGAGTAGTAATGTCTATACATGGTAATCTTATTAGAAGTTAGATACATGTATACTGACCTGATTTCAATCTGTAAGATAAAAGTGGAGAATTATGGAAAATATTTTCAATAATCTGATATTAACAAATTGCTATTAATTCAAAATGAAGATATTTAATTTTTTTCATTTATATTAATGAGATAGAATTCACGAAATTAATATATTAAAAAAACATAAATGCTTTAATTATTTTCATTTTAGGAAATGCATCATTTAATGTTCTTCATCTTAAATTATAAAAAAAACATATTAACATGTACTAAACTCTTACCATCTACAAGATAATAAGACTTCAAAGAAGATTTAATATTTTGTATATAAATCTACACTTACAACTAGAACAGCAATTTATTCAGTAAATCCTAGTCAGGTTAAATAATAAAGGATACATATATATATATATATATATATATATATATATATATATATATATATATATATATATATATATATATATATAAAGCGAACATAGAAGTCAGCACTTAGAGGCGAAAGTCTGTTTCATGCTAGATGCAATCGTCAAGCCTGTTCACTTTTATATTTACACACGCTCTATCTCTGATAGGCACTTTATCCCATACACACTTTAAGACTATATATATATATATATATATATATATATATATATATATATATATATATATATATATATATATATATATATATATATATATATATTATAATTATGTAAATAAAAGTACTAATTAATAATTAAATATATTAAATAAAAGTAATAATTAATGAATAAATGAACAAGGGAAGGCATATAAAGAAAATAGCTATATAAATTGTTATATCATTTTTAAAATATTACAATATTAAATAATAGCATTATAATTAAATATTACTAAAAAATATTATACTAAATAATTGTAAATAAAATATAAAATGATATTGAAAAATATTTAATATTATTACAATAAAGGCTCCTACCTCTCATTAGACAATATTAATAATTTGAATTCTTATTTGATGCATTATTACACCAAATAATACAATATATATCCATATATCCTACATCAATGAGGTATAGTAATATTATATATTACAATATTAACATCACTATACATTTCATGCAGCACATATGACCTTTTGATCAAATCATTTACTTCACCCCTACACATTTTAAAAAATTTTTCACACACAATTCATGCCTACCCCCGCTTTTTGCAATTGCTCAACCAACTATTTTCCTTCATGCAATTATTTAATTAGTGATTCCTTCTCTTGTATCTGTTTTAGTACTTGTTTTTCCCAGTAAACTATTTCTCCCCTGTGTCTCCTATGTTCACGTCTTAGTCGTTAAACAGACGCCTCTTCAGTCTCAAAACGAAGGAGATCTAACGAGTCGTACCTAGACTGTCAGAGCATGCTACTCGAAATGCACTTACGAGTTCAACCGAAACAGAAGAATGGAAAATTTCGCCTTCCTAGAAACGCTTTCCTGGATGCGCAGCTCAAAGTGAAGTACAAGGCACCAGACGACGGAGAACAAATGCTGCCTCTACTGCTGTCGCACGTTCTTTCTAGATGGCGAAGAAGAGACAGTGAAACAACCACTGCTGCACGTTCTAAAGAAAACAATGCACAATGCATCGGACAGCGGAGAAAATAATTCGCCTCAACTGCTGCCACACGTGCTGGTGAAGAACATGAACAACGATCTAGACGGCGAAGAAGATACGCTGATACAACTGCTGCCGCAGGTGCTGTTGAGGTCGAGGAAAATCGCACAAAACGTTGACGATTAGACGCCACTACAACGGGTTTTGTGTGCACAATGGAGATTGACCCAGCTCGAGTCAGTTGGTTAAACGCAAACTCACATCGTAGAGAATATGTACGAGCTATTACGCGAATCAGTCTTGCACGATGGACCAATAGTGTTTTCCACTATGACCCGACGGTCAAGTATGTTATCCTGCTGGACGTTCAGTAGGGAACCTTTCTTGCCATTTGTCAAAAAATGGCCAGGGGCATCTAGAGTTTTCTGCTGCTCCAATGACAAAGTACAGCTGCCTCATTTGCGGTAACCGCCGTAACCTTTAAAATCGTTTGTTAGGTGCATCTTTGCAATCTGAACATTTCCTGCAAAATTCCAAGTGATACAACTGCACTTTTATGATAAACTGTCTTTCGATGCTAACATCATACGGGAGAGCTGTCCTTATATTTTAAAATCCAAGCACATATTTACGCAGAATCGGTTCACTTCTTCCGACGGACGAGGAGCCACTATTTCTACAACTACTTCGTCACCGACTAAATAAAGCAAATAGGAGGACGCACGTCATTTTCACCAGGCACAGAAACATAAAGTTTGGCAACTAAAACAATTCTTCACGAGAACAGCTACATCCGCAGCTTTAAATTCGCGTTTGAACCTGCAATTACGCCCAAACTTTCTGTTGTAATCGACGGTGGCAAGAAACCTGTGGGCTCCCACCCTAGCCACTTTAGCGCACCCACATGTAATGAAGTTGATGTGCTTATTTATAGGCAACATCACATTATACTGCAGTGTAAGTACAATACTAAGCAGAAGATCAGTGAGACCCATAGGACCTACAATACATTCCAGTACCCGCTTCGTCTCTCCTACAGCAACGGCGAATAGCAATCTGATATTACTTTTGCGGCAGCATCTCAACTCTATTCTGAACGCAATTCCACGCCTTCTTCTTCGTGTTTCGCGATGTCAGCTTTAATCCTCTTCTGCGTGGAAGAACTCTTTTTAGTCAGTTTGTTGTAGACACATGCGCGAAAATAGAATGTGAACTAGTTTGGTACATAGTGAACAATCAAACACGCTTGCGGTCAGAGAGCTACGATTATTTACGAGACGGAATCACGAACGGCATCGATCCAGAAAACATTTTTATAGTTTGCATCCTTCCTTCATTTGGAGCCCACGATGCATGAATGTACGGATTCAAGACATCATGACTTATGTGCACAACTTTTGCTGGACGGTCCTTTCTGTCACCTTCACCTGCAACACGAAGTGGTCTGAAGTTAACAGAGAATTGCTACCAGGACAAAGATCGTCAGACACGACCTAATTGCCAGAGTCTTCCAGTTAAATGTGACACTACTTATTCGTCACATCCATTCAGGCAAGGCATTTAGCGACATCAGAGCCTACTTGTACATAATTGATTGGCAGAGGAGAGGGCTGCCAGACCCACTTTCTCATCTGACTTCTGAATAAAATCAACACGACCGACAGTGACAGTCTTATCTCCGCAGAACAGTCTACTCCAAATGTGGACAATGACCACTTGACATCGTGACTGCATATATGGTTCATGGACCATATGGAAGCGAGTTCAACGTGGATTCTCCGTTCATCAAAGAAAAGAGGTGCAGTAAAAGATATCCACGGACATTTGTCCGGGACACCCAGTCAGGCTCCGACAGTTACCCCCTTTAGCCGTGTCGAGAGTCAGTAGATGGAGAGATTACGCTACAAATAGGAAAATACCAGGTCGACAACCGAGGGATTGTGTTTTACAGCCCCTTCCTTCTTAAAACCTTCAACGCTCAAATTGACGTCGAATATTGTAATTCAGTTAAGTATAAAGTACATCTACAATCCATCACGAAGTTTGAGTTTCGGCACCACCGCAACCGCAGCTTTGCATGTAAACCATTGAGGTACAGAGAGGGCAAGCGGTCTTCCTCATTCAGGTACAACAGCAGCCAAATATTAGGCCGCAAAAATATGCTCCGTGTTACCGCTTTCAGCTCTCTATCTCTTCGCCGATTCTCGATAGGTTAGGGGGCGATTATTGATAGCCCTGTGAATGTCAGATATAAGGATTAGTAAGGAGAAATTATCTATTTTCCCCCGTCCCGTAACATTCATTGTAGAGGCATGTTTTGATTGTCTGTATACCTCTAACTCAGAGGGAGAATAGTGGGAGCCTGATGATGACTGTTTCAGAGAATCAGTTGCGTCAAGGAGGAATTTAATTTCCAGATCCTCGACCTCTCTTGGGAATCTGAATGAATACTTCAATGATTCCTTCTCAGTATCTACCCAGTCTTCCTCAGAAGAAGATTTCAGATCAATTTGTTAACGCAACTCTCTTCCTCCGTTACGTACTATTACTTTTTTGAAGAGCCAAAAATATCTTCACAGAGAGATCGTCTTCCTTAGGAGCAACATCCATATTTGTCCTGATCATTGATCGTAGAAGATAAATCCTTCTCAGTAATCGGTCCATGCTCTTATGCATATCAGAAACGTGCGAGATCAATATATTTTTTCGCAAAATCTCCGAGACCAGCGACAGTGTTATGCATATATCACTCAGTACAGCATCAGTTCAAGGGAACATAACACGTATAGATATTCTAGACGAATCGAGTGTTGAGTTGGATGACAATTCCCGAGCAAAGCATTCAGACTTATCTGCTGTGGATGTCAGGACATCGAATTGGTTGAATAAAGAAAGGATTGAGGATTTGCTGTTCTTCAACACACTCTTGCAGAGCCGCCAATAATCTCTTCAACAAAACTTGCTAGATGCTATACGCTGATTAATTCTATCAGCAAACAGAAATTTGGCTTCTATGAGCACAACGTCCGAGCAAGCAAGAAAGAACCAGAGAGTTGAACGCGGTATTTCATGGCTCTAAATAAGGCACCAATGCCAGATTTCACCCAGATACTACAGCATGTTCAGTATTTCCAGGAGAGCAGAGATTAGTACTACGATAAGTGTAAAGTATAGAGGTAAATGGGAGATCAGGAAGAGAAGCGTTTTCCATCGGGGTTACTGCGGAAACGAGTGAGTAAATCAACCAATTGTGTAAGATATTGAGTGATTGTTAAAGACCAACATATTTCAAGGTATGTAAAGCGTCCCGGTAGGTGGACCGAAAGGGAAAAAGAAAAATCAAAGCAGTGAGTACGACAACGGAGAAAAAGGATTATCAACATCTTAGTAATAAATAATTAAACATTGGTTAAATTTCATACAGACAATATTGTATATATATATATATATATATATATATATATATATATATATATATATATATATGTGTGTGTGTGTGTGTGTGTGTGTGTGAATGTGTGTGTGTATGCATGTATGTATGTAAAAGAACAAGGAAGACATTACAATGTTCAAAACATTAATTTAAAACAGGGCACGATACATGAGTAGAGCAGTAAATATTTTTTTATGCACTCTTACATTAGAACATGTAAGTTATTACTACAAAATTGTACATTTTGTTTCGACGTATAAAGAAAAACGTCTCTCTCTTCGAGTAATTAACAATAATGGTGATGAAGGATCTAATCTAAAATTTAATATTTGTTTGAATATATCGATCTAAGTAATTATAATCGTATTTATTTCCTAAGAAAATAAATTATAATCATCATGCGACCTTAAAGTCTGTTTTTTAATATATATATATATATATATATATATATATATATATATATATATATATATATATATATATATATATATATATATATATATTACTGGAGATTAAAAGAAAAACATTTTAAAATCGCTAAGTAATAGCAATTCTGTTTTAACAATACAAATATGTTTCCTCGGGCGGTGGTAAATTACTGGTATGTGATCGACAAGCAGAATACTTACTCTTTTTGAAAGAAAGGACAAAAAATCAAAAACATAGAGAAACATGAGGTTTTTGGTTTTACCGTGATTTTAACCTAAAATCCAAACCATCTGTAAAAACATTTATATAGATCATGGTATGAAGATGTTTACATAGAATCCAAGAGAATTTCGTTTGCTACTGATTCAACTGATTACATTATTTCCTAAAATATAGAGAAGAATTATGTTCACCTTTCCATGATGTAAAATGGAAAGTGATAATGAGTTAATTTAGTATAATGTTAACTAGCTATATGCTCAGTCATCTTCTTACATAGATTTTTGTAGTTTATAATTAAAATACATTTTTCAGACCCAAGAAAGAACAAATCATACATTCAAAACTAATTTGGAAATTCCTATACAAGCGTTAAATAAATTCTATCTATACAAGATGTTACTAATACAATCCAATATGTAAAATGTTAATAATACTATCTCGACATCTATAAATATATATGAAATGTTAATAATATTAAGAAGGCATCAATACAGAGCTATATTAAATCGAAATAGATTTACACAGTAGAGTAGTAGACCATATATGTGCACCGCAGTACATCTAGCAATTACTACTGTAAGAATCGAAGCTTAACCATATTATAAGGTAAAATGTAAAGTATGCCTACATTTTACATTAGTTCTCTTCTTAGGTTCAACAGGTTGATAGTATTTATCAATAAATTTGATAATTTCTATTTTCTCATGAAAACGTAAGAAGTGTTTGTAAGCTCTTTAGCAAGGAATTGTATGTCCTACTTAAGGATCACAAACCAGACATTGTGACCAAACTTCCAAAGAGGATTATTAAACCTAGCAGGCTAGAAATTGGAAGAATTAGCAAGGTTATCCTTGATAGAGTTAAAATGTTTAACGCCGTCTTGGATTTTTACAATTGATGTAGATGTTATCAGTTGGTTCGATGACGTCATCAATGGTTTCGAAGGAATTAACAATAAGGGAAGCTACTGTTTTATCCAATTTGATATCGTGGATATTTACCCCTCCATTTTCAAGGATCTATTTAGCTTTCATTTAGAGTTTGATTATGAATACTCTAATACCTCTAGTGAAGAACTGAATATAATAATGAACTGCAAAGGATCTGTTCTCATTAACAACAATGAACAGTGAGTTAAGAGCAACTCTGATGATCAATTTGATATTTCCCTGATCATTAAAGCTGATGATCACTGTTCTATTTCTGTGATCATTAGACTCTGCAGAGTTTTCAGATCTGGTGGGTTTATTTATCTTATATAATCTTATCGCTTATGATGATGTTAATATTGATAATTCTGGTTCATGCAGAATGGTCATATAGTAGTAAAAATTTCCACTAAATTTATGGTTGATAAATTAAGGAAAACGATCCTTAGAGAATTCAGAATTCTAAATCTTACGGTTAAATACTACTGTTAAACAGGTAGATTTTCTTGATGTTACGTTGGATCATGTTAATGATGTATTCCAAGATTATATGAAAATCAATGGTAAACCATTATATATTCATCCTAAATTTAACAACCTTCCATCCATAATCACACATACCCTCATCTATAGAATGTAGGATTAGCAACAACTCATCTAAAAATAATGTGTTTAATAAATATAGCGTTGTTTATATTACTGATAAAAATAGTGGCTACAATTACGAAAAGATCAAGTATATAATGCATGATAATAGCGATCTAAGGAAAATAAATAGTAATAGGAAAACATTTGGTATACACCCCGTTTCAACCAATTTGTCAGTACTAAGTTAGACAAGAAGTTCCTTCATTTACTTGGTAAAACTTCACTAGAAATAGTCCTCTCCGTAAAATATTTAAAAGAAACACAGTAAAAATAAGTTATAGCTGCACTGATAATGGGATTATAAAGAAAAAACAATTTTAAAATTTGAAACCAATTTAAAAACGTAGATGATAATGAAAATTCCAGGATAAATACTGTCGATAATGTTAACCAATGTAATTGCAGGCATTCTAACGAATGCTCATCGAAGAATCAATGTATAGCAAACTCTTTTGTTTATCGAAATACTATTTCTACAATAGATAATACAATTGTTGAAAAATGTTATATTGGGATTACTAAGAATACCTTTAAGACTAGATGGTACCAACATATCTTATCCATCATCAATAGTACTTATAACAATATTACATCACTTTCTAACTATTTTTGGAATATAAAAGAAGTTAATAAACCTCCTACGGTAAAATGGAAAGAATTACAAAAATGTTAGAACGTGCAGACCGGTAAATGAACATTATTTTTAGGCTTACATGATAAAATAGAAATTATCAAATTTATTGATAAATACTACTTACTAAACCAAAGATGTGAACTAACTGTGAATTTAGGCATATTGTACATTTTCCATTACAATATGTTTAAAATGCGAATTAATATTACTTTTTCTGACAGTAATAATTGGTAGATATACTGCGGTGTACATTATATGGTTAACCATTCTACTGTGTAAAATTCATTTAGATATAATATAGCACTGCATTGATGTCTTGTTAGTCTTATTAACATCTTATATAGATGTACAGATATCTAGCTAGTATTATTAAAATCTTGCATTGATTAGATTGTATTATTAGCATCTCATTAACTGCAAAATGTCATAAGAGCTACTGGATTGAGAAATATATTTTCCCGAAATATTGTTTCAGGGAAATATGTTATAATTTTCAGCCGATTGAGGCAGTGGCTGTGCACTCATATAATATGACATGGATTAAATTCCTTGAATATTCATGCTGGAAATATAATGAATACCGTTTAATTAAAAGAAGAGTGAATTTACTCAAATAAGTGTATCCATAAAAAATAACGTATAAGCAGAAAACTGTAATAAATATTTGTCGGATTTAATCCATTTCATATGACATGTAGCCATTGTTCGCGTTAGTATACAAAATCAGAGCAGATATGATAGATCCATGGTCCGGTTTATGCAGATTTTGACCGTTTTGTTAATGCCTCATGAGTTGTATAATCATTAATACTATCTTAAATTTAGAGATTTGTTTTTGCATATAACTTTTTACGCCGGAAATAGGTCCTTGACCTATTCTAAGAATTATTTTTCATAGATTGGTCATTAACATTACTATTTGTATATTTAAGTCGGTATATTCACTTTCACTGTCAGTAAATGCCGAAACTTTAGTAAACAATGTGTGCCGAAAATAATGAATCTCCATGACCAGATATGCAGAACATTTCTTTCCAGATCGCCCCTTTATATCTGTCGAGACGATCTATAACATTTTAAGAAAACCTATGTATTAGACATACACTGGGATACAGGATTCCAGTCCCAATCTGGAGGCTTTTCTCTTTATTCAATTTGTACAGTCTACGAACGATTCAAATTAGTTTTTACTTCAGTGTAATGCAATAAAAAGAAAATATTTTAACTAAAAGAAATGGATGCAAGAATTACTTTAGTTAATTAATAATAATTAATAAGTAAAATTACTTCACATACGATTTGTTTGTCACTTTGTTCCACTGCTTTAATGGCTTTCACATATTATTCTATGTGAGTATGTTTAAATTAACTATTCGAAAAATCACCTACTGTATAGATTGATTCAATCCCTAACATAATTTTATTATTGCGTTATGTCAGTTCTCCTATAAGGTAGTGAATGCTGGGCAACCTCCTTACAGTTCGAAAAGAGACATGAATCAACAGGAATGTTGTTTTACAGAAGGATACTGAGAAGCCATAAATTGAACAAGTGCAAAGTCTTATAGAAAACGGCATCAAAAAGGACATTTTAACTTATCATCATTAATAAACAATTGATATTTTTAAATAACATAATGAAGAAAGAAGTTTGAGATTTTGACTGCCAAAGGTCATACTGAAAGCAAGAGAGTCATAAAAAGCTCATAACCTTCCGGACAAACTAATGTAAATGGATAAATGAACAGGTTTTAGGGGAGATTACAAAAATACATACATTTTTAAGAGCTACAAATGACAGGTAATTGTGGAGTGTGAGAAGAGACATCGTCCTGAATGAATAGGGCACAGAAAGGAAGATTGCAACATGTTATTCTGTTTAAATGAATAGAGACTTGACAGAAATAATAACACATATTCAGTACATATTTCATTCCTTCTAGACGACATTGTGGATGATTCAGATTTGTGCAAAATATCCAGATTTTTGCGCTGACGAAGTCAGTATGGTCGGGCTAGCAAAAAATCTCGCTTCATTGATACTTGCTAGTAGATTTTTATTGATTTATTTATAACTTTGCAAAATGAAACTATAAATATTATCATGCTCTTACATACGGGTGCAACATTTCCGTCATTAAGGACTTCAAGAAGGATAGAAATATCAGATCAATTTTTTCGTATTTTTCTCTCTCTTAAGATTAGAAAGACACCGTTGTCTCCTGCAGCCCTATACAGGAACACACTAAGAAAAATTCCTCTATAGTTAAACACACACACACACACACACACACACACACACACACACACACACACACACATATATATATATATATATATATATATATATATATATATATGCTCTCACCGGTGAAAGAGAAGGGAAGACCAAATTTAAACAGACTATATAAAATCATTGTCACGATTTGTTTTCTGTTTTGTTTATGAATCACGCGTAACACGTCAACAAAGTTTCCAAACGAAAGAAGATTAACTCAGTGTATGGCTCATTTTCATTCTTGCTAAACAGATTTATCCTCAGTCTATTGAAAAAATGTAACCCAATGTCGTATCAGTGGAATTTAACAGAAATGATTTGGAACTAAATATCTGAGAAGGAAATTTTTCTTTATAAACTTCTCAGTGGAAGCTGATAGGGAAAAACCAACTGGACAAAATAAAAGATTAAATCCTTTTGTAACGGAAAATATATTTTAAGAGCCAACAGGAAATGGAGATCATTTATTTTCGTGCAGGAAATTATTTTGTGTAGGAAATTAATTACTTCAGCAGGCGAAGTTATCTATATCTATTTTTGATACATAACTGTCTTGTTAGGGGACGTTGTGTTGCGTGTAAAACTGAACTTTTACCCTCTCAGCGAATACAGTTATCTCGTCTATTTAATCCATAAAATTAAATCTATTGAAATATAAATTTAAATACAAATATGTTACGCTGATAGTTACAGTAATATTCCTCATCTGCTTTTTCCATTTTCAAAAATTTCATTTTTTTCTCTTCTCGTGTATTGTAGTATATTTTCCACATAATATTTTTGCTTATATAATTTGTACTTAGATCAGTGACTGACCATTTGCCTTTGCGCTCTATGTTCCCCTGTACAAATGTTTACATGCCTCTCTCTCTCTCTCTCACTCTCTCTCCATATATATATATATATATATATATATATATATATATATATATAATGTGTGTGCTTCCAATGTTTGTATCTCCGTATCCTGATGTCAAAACTCCGACAACATTGCCTGTTTTTTTAAGTGTTTTTCTAGCAATTTCAATCTGAGCAACACTTGAAAGTGAATAAAGTTTAGATGAATACCTAATCGAAAATTGAAGTGGTGGATACCGTTTCATTCCCATTTTTACTGTTCGTTTTGAGCAGAAATTCGCGGACGAATTCATTAATGTTTTTGCACTTAGCCACTCCATAACATCTCCAGCTCGCATTCTGCAATGTGCAATGGAAAAAACGATTGATTACTTGAATATTTCTCTGCGTAATTATTTTCAGAAATATTAACTTGAAATCGACATCATATTTATTGTTGGAATTTAATTCTTATCTTTGATGATTTGGATCGATTAGTGACCAAATCGCACTTGAAACGAAATACTTAATGAAACTGATTTCTGCTAATTGCTGACTAAAACATTCCTGTAAATTTACGAGCTATTGAAATAGAATAATATTAAAACAATGCTGAAATTCATAAACTTCTGAAATGAAGAGAATTTTAAGTATTGTTTTTCCTGGAAATATTTTTATATTGTTATTTCCCAGGTTGCAACATTATGCACTATGTAGTTTTCCTTACATTATTTGGACTATTTTCCTCATTTTTGTCGCCATATTTATTACAACGTTTCGGTCGTTGTACGCTTCGGCCTTCTCCAGGTGGTTGGAATGTCAAACCCTTTATTTCGCTCACTGGGGTAGACTGTACTAGTTCGACGTGCCATGTTTAATGGATGTCAGTTATCAGTTATTTCCTGTTAAATTTCCCTCTGACAGTTCTCCACTGCCTTAATCGGGTATTGAACTCATATTCTTTGGGTCCTGTCACTGGATACAACCAACGCCTTTATCCGAAATAAAGGGCTCAGTTCGACATTCCAATCACCTGAAGAAGGCCTGAGCGTACAACGGCCGAATCGTTGTAATAAATATGGCAACAAAGATGTGGACAATAATCCGAATAACGTAAATAATGTACATAATAATGCATCTCAGAAATATAGAGAGGTAGTTTTCCCTGTATAAAGATTGATAAAGATATGATATTGTAATATTTGTATTGATCATCCTTTCACTTAATTATTTAGAAATATATTATCAACTAGACTACCCGTGATCCGTTGGGACACTGACGGTTCAGGTTATGAAATATTGAAGTTGAAGTTGATTTCAACATTAAAAAAAAATTCTGATGAAATTTAAAATAATAATAATTACTGTATTAAAAACACGTATTTTAAAATCTTATTCACTTAAAATATTTTTCATATCATATTCGATTAACTTAAAATATTTTCATTTCAAAATCATATTCACTTAAATTATTTTATTTCATAAAATTAAATGCGAGAAACTTATGTAAAAAAATATATATATATATATTTTTACCAAGACTTTCTAATAAATTTTTTAAAAAAATCATTCGTTTTTGAATGAATCCTGAAAATAAATACCAATTATAATAAATAACGATTTTAACGATAGAACTAAAGTTTCGTTAAGTTTGGAGCATGTTTCCATCACGTTATGCTAATTTTTACCGATCTCGTGGAGGTATCTAATATAAAGAAAGCTGAAATATAAGTACAAACACAATCACAGAGAGTTGGAAAGAAAACTAGCGGAAATTGTAAACAATGGGAAATGGCCTATTCCAGACATCCTACACACACACACATACGCACAAAACATCTTAATGTAAAGGCGAGGGAAAACTAAATTAACAATTTTGATCACTTTCGATATTTAAAAAGCTTCGCATTATGATGGCGTGTTTACTTAACGCATGCACTTAAAATTGTGCCAAAACAACTAAAGAATGAAATTTTGATGGATCGGTATTGGCCTAAACGGGAATACTGAATAATATACTGGAAATAAGAGAAAATGAGTCACTAAATCTCGAGTATACCTCATATGTGATTTGTAAACTAAAATGGCAGCAATTAATAAGAAGAAACAGCGACGAGTCGAATAATATGAAGATTACATGGAATGATAAAAAATAAAACTGATACATATATTTAAACTTTCCAGAAAAAACGGCTAGCCCAGATAGAAGCTTTGTGTCCGTGAGCATAGCTTTTATAAATATCAACATCCTAAAACTCTCCAATATTCTAAGAAAGGCCTTCAGTTAGCTCATTTTTCAATTAAAGGCCTTGATGACATACTGTGTCAAACATCCAATCAGGTAAACTGAAAACTATAATTTTTTTTATCGAAATATCAGCTTGGAATATATTTAAGAGAGCCAACTGATTATTCTCCATAATGACATCGGGAAAACTTATATTTCTTTGTATCACAAATTAAGTTATACTGAAATATACCTTAATTAAAACATCTAATTGATGGTAATCATATCAAATTTTGATTGATAATTTTAATGTTATCGATTTTGAAAACAGATTTAAAATATTTCTTATTGTTATTCATAAGATTGTTTAGAAGTTCCTTATCAGATATTAATTCCGTACTAAATTATTAAGATCAGGCAATGATAATAGCCGTTTCCTTCCGTATAAAGAAACATTAAACATTCATTGACCAATTGCCCATTTTGCTGCCCGTTGAAGTTTATAAAATCATTCAATTCAAAAATTATTTAGGAAAATATATTTTTCGTGTGTAGTAGCTGTTATTTTGGTTATCGATTTTTCCCGTACTGATTAGGACTGCCTTCATAAAACTGTATTTGAAGAAACGTAGAACATCACTATGATGATGGTGATTATGTCATATTTTTTATTTTCGAGATAGATATTCTATCCATTTTAGTTGTTGCTTCTATTGAAAGCCATCAAGTGATGTCGTTTCTGGTAACTTATATAGAGCTTTATCTATTATTCTCTAGTACCAGTGCACAATTTACGAAGATGGATGATCTTCGCCATTATCCACATGACTGACTCAGCAAAAGGTATTCTTTATAAAAATAACGTAGGGTATTTGTAGATCATGGTAGATTCATTGCTAATGCATCTGTGCAAATTTTATTTATTTCATATTAAGATAATTATCAGCGAAAACTTCATAATCATAATTGTAACTTAACGAAATATATAAATATATATATATATATATATATATGTGTGTGTGTGTGTGTATGTGTGTATGTGAATCTAAATATGTATATATAATATATGTATATATATATATATATATATATATATATATATATATATATATATATATATATATATATATATATATATATATAGAGTTGATAAGTTGGTCAGTGATGAAATCAGTACGAAAAATATTTATTAATGTAAACACCTTACAAAAATGATGCACGGAGATTGAGGTTCCACGTTCCGAATTTTCGAACACGTCTGTGATCTTCATCATCGAATACGAGAAATAAACAGAGGGACGGTGGAATCTATCCAATGTTGGTTCTTTGCGTGGGTAGAGTCCGCTTGTAAGACTGCTTTCTCCTCAATGTTGAAAATCTCACTCCCTTTTTATCCACCGCCAATCACCATTTTAAATATAAGGCTATTTTCAAATAAAGTTTCACACAGCGAGAAATCAAACAGAAAACGAATTTTTTCTAACATTTCCATCTACAAGGGGACTCTTGTATCTCAGCCATTTCCTACCTACTATAGTTTTATGCTCTGCCATCTCTGATTTCCCTCATTACGCACTATACAGTAATGGAAGTATTGCCATGTAAACTGAGGGCTACTTTCCAGTCACCCTCTTTTATACCATCTTTGGTTCTATAACTATAATTCCTTTACATATAATGTTATTTACGGATTGTGGAAGTTTAGTGTAGATGGATATTATTTTGTATTATGTATTTATAGCTTTACGTGTATTGAGATTCATAAGTTTGTGCGGTGGGTTGTGTATATTTACATAATGTTATGTGCGCTTATATACATATCAGCATCTATAGAGCTATACGCTTTCCTCTCTGTTTTTCCTATATTATTTATTGTTTCACTTTCCGTAACTTACTTTTACAACAGATTTCCAAAGTTTTATCGATTCTTTTATTCTTTTAATTGCTCCTTCCCTTTCATCTTTACATTTTATTTCATTTAATTATATTTTATTACTATTTATTTTTTTCTTCCTCATATTTTCTCTCGTCAGATGTTCTTCTAAATAAAACCCGTTTTTCTGAAATTGACAAATTATTCTAACTGCAGGAGGTCTTTCTGGAATAGTCATGGTTGAATAATTTTCGGTGAGAACTGGCTACACGCGAGACGTATTCCCCACACTGCAATCTATATCTCTCTTCATCTAAGTTTACAATCTCCCACCTCAACCCTTCCTACTAATAATAGATAGGTCTATCGCTTTCATACCGATCAAAGTTTTAAGTTTAAGTTTATTTTCATAAATCATTCGTACAGCGAGGAATCAGAGATCGGTTTTTTGCTAATAATATGAATTCCACAAGAAAATACGCAGTCTACAAAAGCATCTGCATGTAAGTAATTGCCATTTGTCTGTTTATTTCTCGACCCGTTGATGGTGTGTCCGAAAATTCGGGATTTAAAATCTTTCTTTTCGTGCTTCATTTCTGACATATGCTTATTAATAAATGTTTTCACTGATGATATTGGTACCTTTTCGTTTGTCATTGTTTATTAACTACCCTATCTATTATATATATATATATATATATATATATATATATATATATATATATATATATATATATATATATATATATATATATATATATATACATAAAAGATTCAAACACTAATATTCCATGGTTATAATTTATTACATTGGAATCGTAATCACAGCCCAATTCATCAGACCTAAAAAAATAAAAAAAAAAAACGGAAAATATATTTCCGGGTATAAAAAGCAGAATTTTAGTGAGAATGTATGTGTGGGAGTAGCAAACAAGTGTGAGAGGGAAATGTATGAAAGCTCTAGAGAAAGGTGTAATAGAAGAAAGAACAGGAAGGCCTAAAGATGAAGGTGGGGATTAAAATTTAACAGGGAGAAGTTCTAAAGAGAGGAGATAAATCACGGTATAAAAGACTGACATACAGATAAATGTGAATTATTTCTCGATGCATAATTCACTACCGATTCGTTGACCTAAAATTAAAATTTAAAAACTGACACCGGAAATATGGATACATTTGTGGTGACACTACGCACAATAAAAAACGATATGATCTAAACTTAAAATCCAGAAGATGAGAGAGTGGAAAAATAGGGGAGGGCGCAAACTAAAAACGATGGCATTTATAAGAGAATTGATTTGTAATCAAGAAACTTTGACAAAGCAAGTAATATCACCTACACGTTACAAATTTATCATAAACATAAAAATTAAAGAATATTTAATCTAGTAAGGACCTACTATTTCTATCCACCAAAACACATACGTAGATACACACATACGCAATAACATATCTATATCTACTTGCACATACATATATATACGTGTGCATATATATATATATATATATAAATAGACATACACTCATGCATACATATACACATACACACATACACATACGCATATGTTCGCACAAACATATATACATGAAACCTTACACACATCCATACATATACATAAACACACTCATTTAAACAAATATACAACGTATCTATCTATCTATCTATCTAACTCAATAGTTAAAGAATTTCTTTAGATATATTTAAAAAAAAAACTTTTTAAACAACATCTAAAATACTATCGTTAGATTTACGTTAGAAATATTCAAATACAGTTGCATTCCACATCACGTGACGTCCGCGTCTCGCGATGGACGCTAGTTGTAAACAAACTTCTGAGCACAGTTATTTAATTAATTTCTGAGGAAGGACCGAGGCGGTCTGAAATATCAAATATATAAAAACATATAAATAAATACTTAAAAAAAAAAAAAACACCCAATTTTTTTTTCTTTTAATTTGCAACTTTTCAGTTGTTTTATCCATATTATATACATATCAAGGAAGTATACGTGGCTTCTCATTATGCTATATATATATATATATATATATATATATATATATATATATATATAAATATATAAAGTAAAAGTTAGAAACCACCCATCCATCCATACATACATTTAACATATAAAAATAGTTGGGTAGACTTAAAGTAATTTCATCTTAAAATATACTGAGGAAGAAAACGTTAATGATATTAAAAACCCACGGAGTGATTAACGCGTATATATCTATTAAGTCTACATATATACCTAGGTATATAAAATGAGATAACTATCAGATTTTGTATATCAGTTATTTAGGAAAACTTTTTACCTACATACACATATACCAACACATGAATAAAGTTTGTTAACACAAGTTACATGATCAAAAATATATAGAGCACCACATAAACACAGAAAATGATATATATATAGTTAATCATATGAGTCATTCACTTTAAATGTCATGTCAGATGTTAGTAATCCAAGATCGACCTGCTATAAGTAACAACACGTTATAAAACCGTATTTATATTTTAAAGCGGTTTTTATGTTTACATTTGCAAATGATCTCATTACGAACATTCAGAAACTCATCTGGATTTTTATATTTAATAATACTATTTTTCCGCAATGAATATATCACACCGATCGCGGAAGTTATTATGGGTTCTCGCTCTAGATAAGAATCTCCATTCGAAATGCAGGGTTTGTCCCTTATCCACCAGATCCCAGTAGTGTTCGTATAAACAAGTTTGATTTTTAAGGTATCGATATTTAAAAGAGTGTCTATGGTTGTATAGACGCTGCTTCCAATTACCAGCGGATATACCTATGTATCTTTTTTCTGGTTGATATTTTCTTCGCGGAAGATTGTAGCTTCATATATTACATTCTCATACATACATTTTCCCCCCGATTGGACAATTATCTCTACTCCTACAATTGCAGATGGGGATCCTAGATCTTCTTTCACTATTATTGTAGTATTTACAATTGTGGGGAAAATAAACAATTGTAGGAAGCTATGATTTTCTCCATATTACTTACACATGAATAAGTAATTTTCAGTGTCTTCTATTGAAAATTTTATATAGTGGAGGTTTACTATGAAAGTGCATGTCTATTAACCTCAGGAAGAAACTTCCTATAACAATGTCGGATTAAACTATATTACTTTCCTCTTTCTGTTTTTAGATCTATTATTACTATGATTTTCTAGTTCTCCGTTATAGATTAATTCCTGTTTAAAACCACTATTTTTGAGAGCCTGGTTGTATGTAAATTTATTTTCATTAAAAGTTTTTGGCTAGAATATTCTATTCTCGAATTAACAGTTATGGGGATGTGATCTATTACAGATTTAGGGTTTTTAGAGTGGACATTGATGTATAGGGATGTCTAATCAACATTATGGAAGGGCTTAAAAGACTGCTTAGGGAGATTGTAAGTGATGTCTAAAAAGTTGACTATTTTAAGTTTGAAGATATTTCAATCCTAAGGCCTAGGTGTTTGAAGATCGTAATGATCTTGTTATGTAAGCTGGAAATCAAGGGACCATTGCTATTAGGGACAATGATTAAGCCGTCATCTCTATGAATTCCACCTCGGTTAATTTTAACTATTCTGCTCAAGGCATCTAAAATATATATGCGCAGGAAATCTGACATTTGGGTAGAGTCGAATGCTCCCATAGTTACATCTTAATCTGTCCATGACATTGAGTTCTACCTGAATTCTATCCTCTTGGAATTTATATATATATATATATATATATATATATATAGGTAAAAATCCGTGGATAACTAATCCAAGTAGATCCTAATAATATAAAATATTAAGACTGATCTACAAAAGATAGCTCAATATATTTATTAGAGAGCATAGAAATGAATTACATAAAAATGAAACTAACTTGCACCACATTTTATGGCCATTCGCTCTTCGGGATAAATTATCATGGTGCTTGTCGCTATTAAAACGTTTGATAAAAAATAAATAAAAATGCCAATATTTAAATATATTTTTATCAAAAGTTTTAGAATTGACATGCTCCAGGGAATTTATCCCGAGGAGCGAAATAGCCATAAAAATGAAAAATGGGATAAAATTGAGTTAAGTGTGTGTGTGTGTGTGTGTGTGTGTGTGTGTGTGTGTGTGTGTGTGTGTGTGTGTGTGCAGTTATGCAGAAAAATAAGAAATAACACGTTAGGTAAATAACCCGGTGTTCTTTAGTATTTTTGTTTTTAGAAGTAGAGGTTAAATTATAATTATTTTTAAAAAAATATGATTCCTTCGCTCCATAAAAGTTCTCATGTTTCAAAATCGAGAGCCGAAGCCGTCAATATAATTATTAAAATTAAATTGTTTTAAGGTATCAAGCCCTGTTTCATCCCCAAGCGAAAATTTTGGAATAACCGATCTTTAAATTTACGCATCTTTATAAGCTTGTACTTTTGCAAAATTAATTACTATGGAAACGGCTGGGGTGGCCATTTTGGTTAGGTGGTCTAACAGTTAATTCTTATCCACATATCAATCACCTTCGAAAATGTCAAGCCGAGGTAGGGTGGGGTATCTCTTTCAAAGCGGATGATGGCATTCATGTACGTTCATCGTCTGGTTACTTTAAAGCAAAATATAGCTTTTGGCACCACGGTATGTCGTTAAATGTCGAGAGAATTTTGCTTTATTTTATTTTATCTACTTATTTATTTCTTTATCCAAATGGCTGTTTCATATATAAACGCGTCGCACTGAACTAAAATTTGTTTTTTGACTACTTCATAAATGTTTTTTCTATTTAATGATTGGGATAAGCTTTTAAGACTTTTATTAAACTATGAAATAAATTTTTTTTAATGCTAATTATTTAATGCGAACATTTGCTGATGTCGGCAAAAAACCGTTAACTCCTGTCTATGGTTTAATAAATTTTCATTATTTAGAAAGTTAATATGTAGTTTCTCATGTAGGCATAAAGGGCATGAGTCATCCCAGGTTTTACAAGTTCTTGTTCTATATATTATTTTCCATTTTACTTTTGATGTTTTATTCATTTCTTTTAAATTCCAAAAATATTTGGATAGGGATGTCTGATTTCTATTTCTAATATTGTTGCAGGAGCTTTTCTGTTGTCTCCATCTAATTTTAAATTCATTCTTCGTTGACCCAATGTATATCCTATCAGTGTTAAGACTCTCAATAGATGAGATAATGCATTGGTGTACCACGGATATTATGAGACATTTATTTTCCAACTGGGAGTCTTTAGGGTTTCTTCAATCACATAATGTTTCATTATTTTTATCTAATTTAATTTAGAATCTTAATTGATACTGTTTTGGCCTGCGTGTTTTTCCAGGATTTTATTACTAGTTTTTTATGATTCTTTTTAGATTTTCAGTGCAACAGTAATTTAATTTTAAGGTGTTTTATCAAAGATCTCGCTAAGTCTACTATTAGTAGGAAAGTGTTTTTCAATTAAAGCTAGGAACTTATGTCCTAAGTTAGTACTAACTGTTTGGTTGAACGGAGGGTTATTCAAGATGATTTTTTCCTATTTTCTTCCTATTGGTACTATTGTTTCTATAGCTAATCTATGTCAGACAAAGAATAAATTCCTAACTTTAATGTAATTAATGGCTAAATAACTTATCTAACAGCTTACATAAGGCATTAACCCACTAACCAAACGTTGTACGAAGCGATGCTCGTTTTTAAAAAAATGAAATGGGTTAGATGTTTTGTTCATATTGTAAGTACTTTCAATGTCACTTGTATCATTTTCATGTATGGATGTTATTTTTCAATTTCAGGTAATTGCAGTTAAAATCCCGAGACGGAAATATATATAATACTGATCGAAAGATTTTCTTTTGTTAAATTATGTTATTATTATTTATCTTCTGGGACATTACTCTAATGATTGCACGGATTAGTCCATGTCGTGTTAACGAAAAATAGTCACAACAATGGAATTTGTGAATTGCCACATTATTATATTCATAAACGTTCTCGCAATATTCAAAAATAAAAATCTAGCGTCGCGACTTAGCACTCACCAAAATATTGTAACTGTTAAAAATAACAGATTCTTTAGAAAACCATCTTTCGAGAAGTATTACATTCATTTTCGTTTCGTAATTTTACCTGAAACTACCTCAATTTGAATATAACATTCATGCGTGAAGTGGTATGTCTTAACAAATTGATTGAATGGGGGTGGGGACCAAATGATTTTTCCATTTCTATTTCTTCTCTGGTTAATTTTTTATTACTTTTATATTTAATGTCGGAACATTTATAACCACTATTCCTTAAAGCTTTATGATAAAAACTATTGAGATCACAGAATATTTTTCATAAGCTGAATCTACACTTATTCGTTTTTTCTATGGATGAAGGTACATGATTTACTGTCGATGCGGGATGGTTTGACTCCAGGCCGTTATATAAAGGATTGATATTAGGTTTTATATAACGTTGGTATATATTTTTCATGAAGTCTAATGTTATATCGCAGAAGATTACTTTTTTAATTTTATATTAATAGTAACTTTCAAGGCACTTAATTCTCTATGTATTAGTTTTCTAATATTATCAGTTTTGAAGTCTGTAGACATCGTCACAACCATAATGCCATCATCTCTATATAGCACGATATCATATATCAGTTTCACGGTGTACACTAAGGTTATATAAAATAAATAGACCAAAGATTTCGGAAGATTCTGCAGATCCCATTGTAATATCAAGATGGTCATCTGAATTTTTTACCCACTCTTCCTTATTATGAATGAGAACATATGTTTTTTCATTCATAATTCTGTGTCTTTCCTCTTTTGATAGTATCGTAGTATACAGTGGCACAATCTAGAACAGTGTAAAAGATTCCCTTGAAATTGACGGATAATATTCTTCCATGCTGAACAGAATTAGGGTACAATTTAATTTATCCTTAATATTTGAAAACGAATTGGTGATATCTTTGGTGTTAATCCTTTGTGTCAATCCCAAGTACTCCCTGAATTTTTTGTTAAAATTTTCCAGGATTTTTTACTAATTTTACCGATACCAGGCCGGATTGGATTTATAATTCGGATAGTAGGATCTTCCACAAAGTCGTGTTTGTGGTGTTTAATGGAAATATGGCAATATTTTGTTGTAAGTTTCCCGACTCTCACTAATTCCTCAAAAAAGGCAACACTGTTTAATATTCTGTAATCCTTGTCCCCTTACTACTTAAACTATATAAAAACATTTAGCCTAAAAAAGGTAAAATATTTTTTTCGAAAGTTATACAACATAAATTGAGAATGGAAGAAAAACTTTAATTATAATTTGAAGTTTAGGTTTTAATCCCGAAACATGGGAATTTCTGTGTCGCAATGAATACATATATTTAAATAATGCTATAATGTTATGTTCTAATGTGTGTCGATCACTGGTTTTAAAAATAAATGCTAAAGAACTGTGGGTTATAAATCTGACTGTTCTTTCTTTATATATATATATATATATATATATATATATATATATATATATATATATATATATATATATATATATATGTTATGTATATGTTTATATATGAATATGCGTATGTATATATATATATATATATATATATATATATATATATATATATATTATGTATATGTGAATATATATATTTTTTTACAGATATGGATATATATCTGTATATATATATGTTTATATATTTATATGTCTATGAGTATATATATTTATATGTATGTATACATACGTATATGTATATATATGCATATATATGTGTGTGTGTATGTATATGCATATGCAAATATATATGTGTGTATATATATATATATATACATATATATATATATTTATATATATATATATATATAACTATATATATATATATATAACTATATATATATATATATATATATATATATATATATATTTGATTTTGAAATACAATTCTGCATCATTTCTCTCGAACGCTCATATCTGCTCGAAGCTTAACTAAACGTAAAAAATGACGTCACACACTACGAAATGGGCAAATCCGAAAATTATTTTTATAAACTGAAGAGGATATTATACGGAATACAGTGAGAAACCGCATAAGGTTTTGGTTATAAAGTAAATGTGGATTTGTTTTCGTGTATATATTATATTTTATTCTTCATATTTTTTGCTACACGCGTTTCCGGTCTCGTAATCTTTTTCAGGCAAAGAAAAGCCATCCATTTTTAAGGAAATAATTTTCCTTATATTTTTTAATGTTTCATTGTTCATTTTCTGTATTTGTAGTGAGCCATGATCTCATTTTTGGGCTGTTGGCAAAAGTGTATTTCTGCCAAAGTGGTAATAAAAAAATAGAATTCGTCTTACTCGTGGTGATGATAGATATGTTGATTAGAGATGTTTACTTATCCCTACATTACCCTTGAGACTGTCAAATCTAATTCAATTGTTGTGCATCGAAACTATGCAAAACGTTGGATTTCCACGTTAAATATTGTATTGAGTACATTTTCTCCATTCTTCCGTGGATAATTTAACACATTTACATTATGTTCCTAAAACGACAACCTTGTTTGTGTGAACGTTGCGACATATAACCTCTAAATTAACCTGAAGAAGTGTATAACGCTGTCGATGGCTTTTATTGCCTAATTCATACATTATATGCACTTGTAGGCGTATGCAAGGTAATTCTCTTGAATGGCATATACTTATTAGATTTTAATCTTTATATCTACGACTTTATTTTCGATATTCTCCTTTTATAACCTGTTTTTTTTTTCTGTTTACCTCTACAGGTTAATCCATTCATTCGTGGTCTCCTTCTTCCTTGCTCATCCCAGTATCGATTTACATTACTGGAATTTAGTTCTAACAATCACTTTACCTTTCTTTGACAATCCGCTTCAATCGCAAATTTATGGGGGTATATATTTCACTAAGACATTCCTTTGTTTTTATCCGATTTACAAGACATTTATTCAGGCATTGCTATTCTATTCCCCAACTGAACCCACTAAAGATTCACGAGCAACGAGCAATGCATATATATGTTACCATCCAACTATCTGCCTACAGATACGACCAGCAGTGCTGCTTCCGAACTCTGGGCTCGGAGTAACAATGTGTCCGTTGTTTTAGTTGAAAGGTCTGGGGCCAAACTGCACGCAAAATTGAATAAAGCAAATTACAAATCCAAAGCAACCACTGACATGACCCCAAATCCAAAAATTCTCGGCAAAGCTCCATAAGAGAAACACGTTGCAAACTCAATATAATTCGTAACCTAAGGCTGAAGGCTTTTTGCATGTTACAATTAAGACTGGAGGCAGTTAAATAAAAGCAAAGAAAGGAAACGTTCGTTGCATTGTCCCTTAGGCCTTAGGTTAAATTTGTTTCTACTTCTGTTTTTCTGTGTTCTTCGCTAACTCACGCGTGCTTACTTATTCCTTTTAGTTTGGAAAGGATTTTACTAATTTTCGTCTTTATTTCACTGTAGATATATGAATCCTAAAGTGAGTAGGAATCAATTAGCAATATTCGTAGACAAGTTGTTAATGTTTACCTTGCTGTTTTAGTGAGTACAAGATAATTGAAAACATTTAACTCTAATATATCTGAAGTCATATAACATCTTCCTTGAAATAAAATCCCGTGTAAATGTATTAATTTGGAACATTAATCAGCACATTTCCCAAACAATCAATGCTAAATCTAATAGAACAATATCAAGTTTTGAATGTATGTGCATAGACACAAGTATCCACATACATATATGGGGAACAACGTTAAGCTAAGATATATTTGAATATGGTATAATATTTTTTAGATTTCCAAACTAGCTATAAAACCATGTTTGTAGATGAGATCGGAACAATCTAAAATCCATATATATGAACATAACATCTGTCTATATTTCTGAGATGATATATTGTAATTATTTATATTGTTCGGACCGTTGTCCTCATCTTTGTTGCCATAATCACGACGTTTCCGACGTTGTACGTTCCAATCGTCTTCAGGTGATTGGAATTTTCGAACAGAAAACTTTATTTCGTTTACTGGGATTGATTGTCCTAGTTCCACGTGTCATGCCACTTTCGGGTATCTCAGTGTCAATTATTTCCCTTTAACTCAACTCTCCAATTCTTGTTCACCTCTGCAGACGCCAAGTATAGGATTCTTTGAGTCAAGTCACTGGATTACTTCAACCAAAGCTTTTATCCAGAAGCATGAAAAGAGCATGGGTTCAAGAAATTCGTATACTGCAGGCCAACTTTCACCGGACTATACCTCAATTTCAACACCCACCACACATTCAGTGTAAATAAAGAGATCGTATGCATCATACAACATTGAGGAAAAGTCATGTGGCAACCTAAATATATGTGAACAATAAATGGTCAGTTCAAGCAGTACAGTACATCTACCCTGCGTACATGACAGCAGCTCCGACACATTGGAATAGAAGTGTACAAGAGGAAGACAAGACACACAAAACAGTCTTGGCCTGCCGAGACTATGTGAACGATTATCGGAAAAATACAAAAGCGATATGGTTCATATAACATCTGGGCGAACTTCAAAAGTAGTTCAACACTTCGCAGACCGTTCTTCCGAGTAAGACATCCCCTAGCAGTAAGCACTGTATGTACGTAATCCCATACAGCAGTGGTAAGAAATATAAAGGTGAAACAGGCCTACGCCTAAGATAAGACTGCAGAAAAACCGTAAAGCCGTGGAACGAGAGTAAATTTAAAAAAGTAAGGCGTGCCTGAAAATATATGGCGGGAAAAGGGTATAATCGGCCCTCTGTAGGATGAGGTTGATATAATATACAGAGAAAATCACTAGAAAATACGAAAAATTAAGAAATCAGTGCGTACGGTAAGCCAGAAAAATCTCATCAGTCGGATGAGGATGGACATCAATACATTATGAGAAACAAAGATACAAAGTGCTAGAGAAAAACAAAAACAACCAATTGTAATATGAGCTCTGGTAAAAAATGCTTATGCAGACATTAGTTTTTATAAGTTCGAAAAATTCATGTAGTGATATACTTAAGGAAACATCGCACTGGATAAGTGTTGTTTGAAGTCATTCAGTGATTTGACCTAAAGAGATGTCTGTTCAATTCATGGCTACAGTGAACAAAAAATTGTAGAGATTAAGGGAAATAACTGATACTGAGATATCCGGAAGAGGCATGTTGCGTGTAACTAGAACTAATTATGCCGGGCGGTACTTAAATTGTTTTGAATGTGCGAATATTATTTGTTATCACCGTTTTTTTTAACAAGGCCTGTTCATTCATGCGTTATCAAACGATGCATCGTGACTGAACATTCAAATAATCAGTCATGATGAAAACTAGGGGGGGTAATATAAACAAATAGAAGTGTTGAACAACCATGCATTTTCAGTGACCATTTGCAATATAAAGAGTTAAGTCTTTCTTGTGGGGCTAAAATTCCTGCAAAAAATTTCAGACGTCGCACTACACATGAAGCCGGCTTATACACGAGTTTTTACGGTATACGCATATATATTATTGAAAATAATGCATACTTATAGGAAATAGTGAAAATACATACGGAAACCTACAGATATAGAAACCGAATAAGACTTATTAGTTATAAAGTCTGTCCCTTTCATAAAAGACAGAAATTTTCTTTTTAAGATAAATAAAATTGATTTTTCAAATTTTGACATTAAAAAACATATAATATATCTTGATTAAAGATGTTTTCTTAAACAAAAGTGAAACATTTTCCTCATCCTATATGTTAAATATATTTTACAATAAAATGTATATAGCATTTATTAAAAAAATACACAAATCTGCATATATATATATATATATATATATATATATATATATATATGTAAGCAAATGTGTGGATGTAGATCCGACGGTATGATGAAAATGTGGAAAAGACAAAGCAAAATCCGAATATATGAGTTTACTGTTTTTATTATGTTTTTGTTTTTGTTATTCTGTCGACGTCAGACGTTTCGGTCAAATAGACCTTCTTCAGGACATGGTTAATGGAGACATAATTATATTAGATTTAAGTTTGATGGAGAGACGATATATACAGGACTGGTCAGAAACAGAAAAACTGAAATTCTAAAGTCAAGTATTCTTTCTTAGAGTCGGATATGCTGGCGTCGCGTGGGCGGCAACTACGAAGACCTGCGCACAGGGAAGAAGATTGTGTCCTAAGTGGAGGGTGAGGGGGACTATTTAAAACTATAGCTTATCGGTACGTTTGTCACGCATTAATCTCGCCACCGAGGTCGCGATCTGAAAGAAACCAGGTCTATTATTTACTGTATGTGAGGTGGCTATCATGCCAGCCTCATAAATCTGTCTAAGGTTCTTATTGTGGATATATTTTAAGATCTTCACAGAGTCGAAATCAAAATTGTGATCAGATTTGGCTATGTGTATAACTAAAGCACTGCTTAGATTACCGAGGCGAATGTCACGTTTATGTTCGGAAATGCGAGATTTCAATGATCTACCTGTCTCGCCTATATAACTCAGGTTGCAGTCTCTGCAGGGCACCTGATAGACGCAAGCATCGGATGTAATATGTTGCCTGCTCGTATTACTCAATATGTTACGTATAGATTTAGTGGGTAATGTAGTAGTTTTAATTTTTAGCGCGTTTAGATTGTTGGAGATGTGTTCGGTCAGAGGGTTATTCGGTAGAAAGATGCGGCCAATGGGATTATCAGGGGCAGCTGAGAGTGTGCCTCTCTCCACCTTTGATGTAGTAGTAGTAGTCGGTATGTTGTTATGTACTGATGGACGAACTCTGTGGATTTTCAAGGCTTTATGTTTAGCGCCGAGTATTAGTTGTCTCGGATACGAAAGGCTGGAGAAGGTATCCTCGATATAACCAAATTCGTCATCTAAATATTTTGCTGAACAGATTCGCAGAGCTCTCAAGTAAAATCCGATAATAACACCTCTCTTAGTCCTAGTATCATTGTGAGAGTAAAAGTGTAAGTAGTCGTTTTTGCATGTGGGTTTACGATATACTGTGAATTCTAGTTTGTTATTATTTCTGGTGAGTAGTATGTCTAGAAAAGGTAGAGAATTATTCGATTCAAGTTCGTGGGTAAATTTTATAGTAGGTTCTACTCTATTCAATCTATCGGTGATTTTGTTTAGATCATGTTTCTGTGGGTAAATGAATAAAATGTCATCTATGTAACGGAAATAATGTGTATCATCAGGGATTATATATTTGAAAGGTCCAGACTCGAGAAATTCTAGAAATATGCATGCTAGGAACCCAGAGAGAGGACTACCCATAGGTAAGCCAAACTTTTGTTTATAGTAGATGTCGTTATGCTGGAAGTAACAGTGAGATGTGCATAGGATGCATAATTTGATGCATATTGAGATGGGGATAGGTAGCTTAAAGTCAGTTTTCTTAAGGTGGTTCTCTAGCCGTTTAATACATTTATCCACCGGTACATTGGTGAATAGAGATTTAACGTCTAAGCTGGCTAGGGATTTGTTTCCTATGTCGATATTGCTTAGCTTATTGAGAAGAGCGCCTGAATTCTTTATATGCGCGTGACTTATGGTGCCCAGAATTGGGGTGAGAAATTTTGTTAGAAACCTAGCGATGTTATGGGGGGCTGAGCCTATGCCCGAAATAATGGGCCTTAGAGGGATGTCCGGTTTATGGGTTTTGGGGAGCCCGTAGATTTTAGGGATGGTCGGGTGGTAATTGATAAGGGAAAGCCAAATCTTATCTTCATTATGAATCAGACTCTTATAGGACTTATTGAATTCTTTAAGATTTTTAGAGACTTGTAGAGGAGAGATCTGTTCATACGTGTCTCTGTCATTGAGCAAGTCCAACATTTTCTGGTTGTACGCAGCGGTGTCCATGACCACGACACCTCCACCCTTATCCGAAGGAGATATGGTAATATCACTGTTCGTAGACAGGGATTTTAGAGCGTTCATATACCTCTTGGGTAAAGTAAACTCCGCGTTTTGGCAGTCCAAGGAGGCAGCTAAGATGCCTTGGGTAAATCCTTTGTGGAAGTCGGTGTCCCTGTGTCTGTAGTTAAGATTTATCAGTTTGCTAATGTTGTTGTTTTTTAAACCCGTTGGAAACTTTTCCACATTTTCATCATATATATATATATATATATATATATATATATATATATATATATATATATATATATATATATAACAGAAATCAAAGCGTGAAGCTTAATATTACTAGACATATTAAAAGCGAAGCAACCGGGTTCGCTCCCGAACTTTAGGCTTCCACGGACGATTTAACTTAAATTAAAAACACTAGAAATGTACAATGAAAAGGAAAAGGGGAGAAAAAATAATGAACACAAGGAGCTAGAGACAAATAACAGCTAGTCCCAACAAACACTCACGCTGTTTACACAGGGAAGGCATGCGGAACCTGATATAGAGTGCCCCCAGCACCTTGAGATGAAATAAAGAGTGTCACCGGGACAACAAAATGAACCAGTCCACACTAAAGTTAGCCGCACACCCTGTGTTATTTAAGAGGTGCTCACATATGGCGGAACCATATGTGTATGAGACACGTCCATTCAACGACAAGGTGTGATTCCTGATCTTAGAGGAACATGTTTATTTCTCATGTCTAGGCGTTGAGTCGTTCTCCCTATGTAGTCGGCTCCGCAACTACTAATGTATTTGTAAATAATAGAATTAATATGATGGGGAAGGAGAACATCCTTACACACAGAACGAAACATAGGCTTTGAAAAACTATACGAACCTCAGCCGAGGAAAAAACAACTACGAACATTAGATGAAATCTGTCTAAGTATCCTTTCACACTTGGATCCAATCCAAGGCAATCTAAGATAAACAGGGTACTTTTTAACAGTACAGAGTTTGACTCTTCTGAACTCCTCAATCTTGTTGTGGATAACCGAATGAAAAATATCAGGGGGATACCCAAAACCATGTTAGGTTTCCTTAACAAAATTTATTTCATCATCCAAGAAGGGCTCTAAACAGATCTTTAATGCCCTATGAAGTAGTGTTCTAATAATGTTTATCTTACGTTTTGTAGGACAAAAGGAATCCCAACGCGTATATAACCCCGCAAAATTTGGTTTCCTATAAACAGAGGTAAGAAGAAGGTAGGCTTTCCTACCGCCCGGTCTACACTCCTCCCCCTTCTATTGGACGCGAGTAGAGGCCCAAACCTTGTTTCATGTTTAGGAAGGGCTTCCCGGATCTCTCTCACTCTCTCTTTCTTTCTCTCACTGGCCTCTGTACTGGTGCCGCTGTGTTTCTCCCATGATGCGTGTAGTCTGTGGCATTGCCTGTTCATTCTGAGGGTACACGGTTGACAGTTCCCTGGTTTCTGTTTCCGACTGGTAGTTAGGAGCCCTAACTCTTGCGTAGCGTCTTGAGCGGCCGCTCTGATCAACAGTTGCATAATATCGGAGTGTCTGTAGTGCCATGTCGCGCATGAATAGGTGTCCCTAAAGTCATCTCCGGTGGGCAACCCTGAGGCCACATTATGAATCAGTCTGTGCCAAATCCTCTCTGTCCGCGTCATGGGTGTCAACCGTCTTCCTTTAACTCACTTTTTCCAAAACCAATTACCAACATGAATAACACAAACCAGAAATACAAACCTAAACCAGCCTTCCAAAAATCACCCAAACCTCTAAATATCTCCTACTCCAACATCCGTAGCATTAGAACCAACTTCTTCCGCGTTGAGTCTTACCTCATTGCTAAGTGCCCGGATATACTCGCCCTGTGTGAGACCAACCTTGACTCCTCTATCCCTTCCTCTGATCTCTCGATCCCTGGATACCTCCCTCTCCTCAGAAAAGACTCTCTAACCCACATGCATTGCCTGGGTGTCTACGTCAAGGACCATCTCCCTCTGGCTAGAGAGACCTCTCTCGAATCGCCGGATCATTCGTACTTGTGTCTCCGGCTATCTCTTCTCAATGCTGTAAGCTATCTTTTCTTCCTCTACCGCTCTCCATCCTCTCAGGACTGTGGGATACTCGATGTCATTTCTGACAGCATAGATAGGGCCCTCTCTGTCCATCCGTACGCTCACATATTTGTGTTTGGTGATTTTAACGCCCATCACAACCAGTGGCTAAAGAACGCTACCACTGACCTCGCTGGCATACATACTCTCAACTTTTCAATCTCTCAATCCCTCACCCAGATAATCGATTTCCCCACGCGTTTTTCCTACAATCGTGACTGTAAGGCCTCACTCCTCGACCTGTGTTTTACCTCCATCCCTGAGTCTTGGAGTGCCACGCAGCTCTGTCCTATCGGTAACTCCGATCATGCTGTCGTGTCTGTTAGTATCTCCTTCATCCCCACCCCCTGCAAAGAGCCTCCTACTACCAGAACCACATTCTGCTACCAACGGGCTGACTGGGACTCGTTTCGGGACTTCCTCCGCAATGTCCCCTGGGATGCTGTATTTAAGCTCCCCACTCATGATTGTGCTTCTGTGTTCTCTTCCTGGATTAAAGCCGGTATCGAAGCTTTCATCCCCTCCAGGAAATTCAAGGTCAAACCGCGCTCCTCCTCCTGGTTCACAGCTGCTTGCTCAGCCGCCATTGCCCATAGGAACCACTTCTTCCACCGTTTTCGTAGTGATATGTCCGACTCCAACAGACGTCTATTTACCTCTGCACGCAATGAGTGTAAGCGTACCCTCGACGATGCCAAGTCACTATTTGCAGCTCGGATGAAGGAACCTATTGCATCCCGCAAATTTGGCTCCAAGGACTATTGGCGCCTCTGCCAGAGCGTTCTGAATAGTAACAAAACCTCCATTCCTCCCCTGTTCAATCAGTTTGAGATCCTGACCACCTCTGCCGACAAGGTCGAATGCTCGGCTCGGAAGTTTTCTTCCAACTCTACGCTTGACTCTTCTGGGGTACCCTTGCCCGACTTCCCTCCCAGAACTGAGACCCTCCTGGACGGCTTGCACATAACCCCGTCGTCGGTACTGGGCATTATTTCTAACTTAGATCTCCACAAGGCTACCGGTGGCGACGGAATACCAGCCATTGTCCTGAAGAAATGCGCACCTGAACTGGCACCTGCCCTCTCTAAATTGTACAACCGCTGCCTCAAGGAATCATGTTTTCCTGACTGCTGGAAGTCCTCTACCATTGTTCCTGTCTTTAAGAACTCTGGCGACCCCTCCAACCCTTCTAATTACCGTCCTATCAGTCTCCTTCCCCTCTTCGACAAAGTCTTCGACTATTATCAACGCCGAAGTGATTACTCACCTGATATCCCACGATCTGCTCTCAGACAAGCAATATGGTTTCCGCTTTGCCCGATCTACTGCCGATGTGCTTACGGCCATCACTGAATTTGTCTACCAAGCTATCCATAATAACGGCGAAGCCCGTACCGTGGCCCTTGACATCTCCAAAGCATTCGATAGGGTTTGGCATGCCGGCCTCTTTCGCAAGCTCCAGGTTTATGGCATCACAGGTCGATTGTTTGACCTAATTCAATCGTTTCTGTCAAACCGGGATTTGAAGGTTGTTCTCAGTTGATTCATCTCCAACTCCTATCCCACTAACGCTGGTGTTCCTCAAGGCTCCATCCTTGGCCCTACTCTGTTCCTCATATTTATAAACGACCTTCCTGACGCCATAGACTCCCAAGTCGGTATCTACGCTGACGGCACTTCTATTTACACCTGCCTCAAACACAAATCTAATGAGGCGGACAAAATTAACCTGGCAGCTCAAATTGAAACGGACCTCCAATCGGTTGTGGACTGGGGAGAGAAATGGATGGTCAACTTTAACGCCTCTAAAACAAAACTGATCTCCATTAACCACCACAAGGACCCATCCTTGCATCCCATTAGAATGTCTGAGGACCAACTTCTCGAGAGCTCCTCTCTGCGGCTGCTCGGTCTCACGCTGTCCGCTGATCTGAGATGGAACAAATACATCGAATCAGTTGCATCATCCACCGCAAGAAAAGTTGGTTCCCTGTGCCGAGCCAGGAAATCCTTCTCCCCGGAATCGATCCTCCAAGTCTATAAATCTACCATTCGCCCTTGCATGGAGTGTTGCTGCCATTTATGGTCTGGGGCCCCTGCGTGTTGCCTCAGGGTTCTTGATAAGATCCAGAGACGGATATGCAATGTGATTGGCCCTGATCTGTCATCTCGTCTGCAGTCGCTCTCTCACAGACGCGATGTTGCATCGCTCTGCCTTTTCTACAAGTACTTCCACGGTAATTGCTCCGAAGAGTTGCTTTCGCTTGTCCCTAGGCCTCATGAATTTAAACGTCCTACGAGGCTGGCATCCCGTTCCCACCCCTTCACCGTTGAAACTGTTAGATGTAGACGTCTCTTCTACTCCAATAGCTTCATGTCTCGTACATCTCGCCTATGGAACTCCCTTCCCTATTACTGTTTCCCTGACAAATACAATCTCCAACGGTTTAAGTGTAGCGTCAATCGTCATCTTCAGTTGCCTTGATCTATCCACTTCCCTTCTCCACTTCCTTTCATCTTTCATTCCTATCTGCTCTCGCTCTATATCTTCTGTAACCCCCCTGCCTTGATCGACCCTCCGTCCTTCTCTTTCTCCACATCCCTTCCTTTACCACTCCTATCTGCTCTTCCACCAACCCTTCTGTAACCCCATGCGTGATAGTTGCCACCAGCCTTGCTTGGTGTGATACGCTTAAAAAAAAAAAAAAGAAAAATTGTAGGTGTTCGATGTACTGATACATCCAATAAGGCCAATTGAAAATTGTATTCCTTCTCGACAGTAAAAATTAATGCTGGATGGATATATACATATATATGCATATGTATGTATATGCGTTTAAATATGTATATATATATATATATATATATATATATATATATATATATATATATATATATATATATATATATATATATTCAGTAATATCTCTGTAAGCATTACTGGTTAAACCTGAATAATAATTGGCATTCCAAAGTAGTAAATGCAGATAATAACAACTAGTGTAATTGCAGAAATTCTAATTACAAGACAGGTGTTAAACAGAATATCTTGTCTATCTAAGCACTATTTCTACTATAGGAAATCCAACATTTTATATTCTTAATAAATTCCTTTATATCCAGTTAACATCAACATATATTATCTTTCACTTATAACGCATACAGAAATAGGACGCCCATATGTAAATATTTTGGGGAATTAAAAGAAGTAAATAAAATCCCCACGGATTTAATTTTATCTACAGTCCACTTTATAAAGTTTGCAAAATGTATTTTGTTCTGATAACTTTAAATTAACCACCCATCACTTCAACAAATTGAACATGTCAGATAATTTTCAACTATCACGATACATTTGCTGCTGGCATATTTTCCGAAATCGTTAATGGTGGCACGTCTTTGTTCCGGTTTATCATGACATGAAAAGGTAACTCAACCACCTCCAAACACTGACCTTAATTTTTATATTTAGTTTACATCTGGCATCTATTTGTTTAATTCAGTCATAGCAACAAGTCGATTTTCATTTCTGTATACTCACACCCTTTTAAATTTAGGAAAAGTTGTAACACTTATTTTTTTTAAATTTGCTTAAAAATAATTTCATCGCTAGTTACCATCACCTGAAGAATTACAATCATAGTATTGAAACATGAAAAATATTTTATTATAAACTCTTATAATAAAATATATAATAATAATATATTGGTCTCTTTTTTATGAGCTCATCCTTAAAAGTAAATGCTACAAAATGTCTATTTTCACTCCATCTTTTCTTTCTCTCATCTGGATTATGTATGTATATATATATATATATATATATATATATATATATATATATATATATGTATGTGTGTGTGTGTGTGTGTGTCTGTGTGTGTCTGTGTGTGTGTGTTTTAATATATATATATATATGTATATATTTAAACATATATTGATATAATAATAGTATGGTTGCATTAATTTCTGGTGAGAATAAACGAAAAAAATATCGAACATTTGGATATTTTTATATGCTGTTCCTTCCAGCTCACATGTTTCAACTTCAGAGTGAATATATGTATATTCCACCAGAAGAGATGACATTCTCTTATGCTGACATAGGCGATTGCTATGCGACGTTAACGGTCGTGGAATATCAGATGCAGGTCGTGAATTGACGATGCAGTTTTATGAAGTTGTACAACGTGAGAGTCCGAAATATTAGCAAAAGAACCATATGTCTAGATGCAATGTAATGTGTTGTCATTTGTTTGAAACGTAATTTTCGTGAGTTGCTTTGCTTAATGTAGATGGTTCCAATATATGAAGGTTCTTTTTACTGTGTATGCGTTAGTACTATTGTGCTATCAACTAATATCTGTTTAATATTATGTACATGTCTATGTTAAGAGAATTTTACACACATACTCACACACACACATATATAAATAAATTTGTGTATATATGTGTGTGTAAGTAAGTATATATATATATATATTTGTGTATATATATATATATATATATATATATATATATATATATATATATATATATATATATGTATGTATGTATATGTGTGGATATATGAATACATGAAAGAACTAATCGCATATAAACTCCGACGCTGGTAACATTATTTTAAATTAGGGTTCAATACAATAAATAGTAGTGCAATATTCTTTATTTTGGGACATTACATCAACATGTAGAATAACGATACGCAAATGCAATCATATTTCAATGTGTATTAACACGTTTCAGGCGTTAGTAAATGATTTTTAGTAGAAGATTTATTAAGATTTAAAACCGCATACAACCTCTTTTCACGCAAGACAAGAAAAGAAAAGAGTAAGAAGAAAGACAATATTTACAATCTCTTTTCCCGGATAATGGAAGAATTAGGAAAAAAAGGTACGAAAAATTAGGGAGGCGATAGCATCAAAATTGAGGGTGTCATGACACAACCATTTAAATTTGTAGACACGTTAGACGCTATATTCGATACAACTAGTTAGCTACAATATTAACATAAGAAACTGGACATTTAATAAGACCATTTCATTTTTGTATAAGTCATGGCTCCCCATTTGGTCCACGCTCCTTGTCTCACCATTTTGCCAACATTTTCTCCTCTTCACCCTTACGTATTTCTTCATGTATTAAAACGTTCTTATCATTTCCTTAAGTCCTGTCTACCTGAATGGTAGGAAATAGCATAAACCCGCGCGTCCAGTAGCCACGGCCCCTAATATAGGCTTTTCGCGAAATCTTACTTTAGCTATCCGAAATTCATTTTCTGCTCATTCATTTCCTTCCTTCAATGTCTGGTCATGCTAACACTGGATCTTTGGAGAACTTGTACTGCATTTTTGTTCTAACTTTTGTGACGTTAAATTCCTCTACTAACCTTTTGAAAGGAAGTTGCAGAGCATTGAAATTGCCGTATAGGGCAGTGCTAGTCAAACTTTTCGATAGACCTAACCATTTCCGTAATCGTACGTAATTTTCTTTTCTAATTATTCTTTGTGAGAGGTTGTTAATTCATTGCTGGACAATGGCCACAGGATTTGGGGAAGAATGACATGCTGATAAATCCATGCTTTAAGGCTGCCACGTAAGTCGGACTTATCAACCCTCTTTAACCACATCTCTAGTTTGTTTTTTTGTTTCGTGAATTGATGTTGCGTCCTTTACAGGGTGATCTATAAAATTTCCAACATTCTTTATCGGCTTTTCCTTAATTGTTTGTATGTTTTCCTTGGAAATTCTAAACCGCTCATTGTCCAATAGTTTGGCTTTTCTGAAAATGAGTAGCATTGATTTCAAGGGGTTAAAAATTACATAAATATTTCTACAAAAACCATATGCACATTAACTGCAAAGAAGACGAATCTTCACTTAGAAAAATTATAAAAGACATACCCCCAATCGATCCGATTAAAAAAAATCAAATTAATTATCTATTATAATAAATTTAACACCGCTAACTTTATCCTCAAAAACAACAACGCACCAGCTAAATAAAAATTACAACAAACGAACATTATCAATGAGTTCAAATACTCATTAAGAAACTGTGTTCCTGATCAAACCGAACTCATAAATAATTATATCGGTCACACAACTACATAATTATCCAGACGCCTTACCTTACACCTATCTGACCAGAGCTCTATTATAACCCATTTAAACAGACACAAAAACCTACCAGACTCCATTCGAAGCATAATAGTAGAAAACACAAATATAATAACCTCATCCACTTGTAAAAAAGATTAAAAATAATGGAAGCCATAATAATAAAAAAAAAAAACAGAAAAAGCCAACTCTTAATAATATTAACTATGAACTAGGCCACAATGTGCTAACCGTGTTCGGAAAAGAAAACACCTCTATAACACACTAAAAGCATACACATGACACACACACTCATTTAAACTGAAAAATAAAATCATCCTTGATAATAGTTAAAAGTATACCTCTATAACACACTAAAAGCATACACATGACACACACATTCGTTTAAACTGAAAAATAAAATCATCCTTGATAATAGTTAAAAGTATACCTCTATAACACACTAAAAGCATACACATGACACACACATTCGTTTAAACTGAAAAATAAAATCATCCTTGATAATGGTTAAAAGTATACCTCTATAACACACTAAAAGCATACACATGACATACACATTCGTTTAAACTGAAAAATAAAATCATCCTTGATAATGGTTAAAAGCATACCCCAAAACGACCGGAAATATAGAACATTTGCTCCTTTCTACACACTCCTTGTCCAAAAAAGAAAGCTCTTAAATAAAAAGCTTAACCATAGTAACTTGTCTATCGTTTATAATGAATCATGCATAAATGAAAGATTGCTGTCTAAATACACAATATATATATATATATATATATATATATATATATATATATATATATATACATATACATATATATATATATATATATATATATATATATATATATATGTATATGCATATACATGTATATATATATATGTATATGCATATACATGTATTTATATATATATATATATATGTATGTATATGCATATACATGTATATATATATGTATATGCATATACATGTATTTATATATATATGCATATGTATGTTTGTATATGTGTAGATATGTATGTATATATGTTTATATGTATATATATATATATATATATATATATATATATGTATATATATTTATATATATATATATATGCATGTATGTATATATATTTTAAAATGCATTATGTTTGACTATTATTTCAATATATATATTCTTGTTCAATATTTATATAGATACACATATTTAATTAAATCCTATGCTTATAATAATCAGTATTAACAACATTTACCTTTCTTAATATCCGAGAAATTTCATAGTAAATATGTGTCCTCCGAAAGGAATCGAAACTCTATACTACACGGAACTGACATATAGCCTGACGTGATCTTCAATTTATCTACAAATGAAATCTCTGGTCAACAATTTCGAATTATTGCTTTTATACCATATATTTACCATGATTTCACCCGATCGTTCATATCTGCTCGAAGCCTATTTTAACGTAATCCAATGACGTCATGAATCATGAAATAAACTAGGCCCGACAATCATTGTAATACATTTATTTTCATACGTTATTTATATAGATACGGATATTTATTTAATATTTCTCGGTTTTTAGGTTGGTAATTGTTTTAAATAATGTTTATTATATATTGAGTATTTAATTTATTAAATAATTGTGTATATATAAATAACTTATAATCATAAATATATTAAAATAATTTTCGGACTGAAAATACTCAACAAGGTAATTAAAAAAATGAATACTACTACTACTACTACTACTACTACTACTACTACTACTACTACTAATAATAATAATAATAATAATAATAATAATAATAATAATGATAAATCAACTGTACTCCCAACATTTGATATTTCTTTTTTATATATTTGAGGAATGATTTTGTCAATGTTTAAAGGACGGTTAACAGAAAAAGAATGACGCAATATTTTTAATCATTGCTAAAAGTCATCATAAAATTTAATCTAAAACGTTGAAAAAAATACAACCCCCATCATAATTTGGAACATTCTAGTGAAATTTTAATGCTTTTATAAAAAAAACTGTTTAAATATAGACAAAATGTGTGATAAAATTTTGAGTTAAAAGTATCGGTTTTTCATCGTGGGATACGTTTTGTAGTTTTTTTTTAATCTGTTTGGCTGAATACATACTATATGTTATACGAGCAGTAAAAGTGTAATGAATCTGACTGTATTAGAAATACCTAAGAAAAATCTTTTTTAATGTGTTGTAATCTTTTGCGTGGCACTGTATTAGCACAATTTCTCGGCAAATATGACGTAAATATGTACTTAAAACAATGCCAGCGGCTAATTTCTTGGTAGTAAAATATAACTACGTTTACACATCCGTTAATCCAGTTCTTCGTTGTGTGCTGCAATTGTTCACTCACAACTAAGTTCACAAACAGGTATATAGTCATAAGTTTGACTAAAGGTAAGTTATTACCATTTTTATAAAATTTATATTATTATGTCACATTGAATATAGATTTTATTTAATATGTCTGCACTCGCTGACCGGCTATCAATCTATAATGATAGGTTTATTTCTGAACGCCGTATGCATAGACGTCGAATCACTTCATATAGGAATGACTATCGATCGCTTGATAGATTTGAATATATTTGAATAACTTAATATGTTCATACATATTGACGCATAAATTCATTAATTAATGTAAGTTATAAAACTGGATTCTTAATCCAAAATTATTATTCGAATTATATTTTCTAATGGATACCCGTGTTGAAATAGAGGCAAGCTTTGCCTTTTTTTAACAGTGTGTATTCTGTTTACCGGCTTGAGAAGTCAAGAACAATTAATAAGGAGAATGTACACTCCGGTAGACTTCAAACCTGCGTCATACTGTTTTTTGGGTTTTTTTTTTACAAAAGTGGACGAAGGCTCAAAACATGCAGAGAGCACACTTTCTTCATCAAGCACTTAACAGGAAAACATACCTTTTAAATATATGGAGTGTTTATTTCAAACATTTATATCCATTAAAATAACGTTTGAATAATTTAAAATAAAGTACATATTTCGAGGTTCATATATATATATATATATATATATATATATATATATATATATATATATATATATATATATATTGAGAGGGAGAGAAGATTTTATTCCACTGAATTGTAGTCTGATAGTATTTCTTAATTCTAGAAAGGTATTTATGGATACTCGTGTTGCAGTAGAAATCCCTGTATTATTTCCAAACAGTGAAATTAATAAATAAACTATTGAAAGAAAAGAAGATATACGTAGTCTCGTGTATACAAGGTTTTTTTTACATTTAGAATTTGGATTAATATTAATCACTCATTTAAAAGAATATTTATTGTACAAAAATTCAGGTATCTTACTTTGTCATGTTGATTGCATGTCTCCAACTACACAAACACATATCCGGCTTAAATACCTCATAAAGAACGTACCTTGAACAAGACATGTATTTTTTCTTAAATGTATCCTCCACCCCTTAACTAATTACGCACACACATTCTACCTATAGATTCTGCTACAAATCAATAACTTTTTATCGTTTTTTATGCCCCTAATACCATCGCTAATTTTATTCCAAAATTTCACAATTAGACTGAGATCATAACTTTGGGTAATAAACGAATAGCTGCAAAGAAGAGAAAATTGTGAAGTGTCATGCTTGGCTCTGCCCTGAACAGTCACGGCACGCAGAAGATTTAGTAACCTGAACTTTCTTATCTTCAAAGATTAGCTTAATTTTTTTTTGGTAATTCAACAGTGGCATTATCTTGAGTTAATGGACCAGGATGTAGAAATACTCTCTGATAAGGGATAAATTACTGTTACAAAAGATTCTCATGCACTTTAAAATTTACTTTGCCATGTAACCTAATAATTGTACTAAAACCAGCCTCACCACATTAGTTCGCGAGCAATTCCAATTATAATATAATTTCCTTACACGTTTGTGAAACAATCTCTCAAATTTGAAACACCTGTCAGACTTCTAAACGCCAATGCCAACTAAATTACATTTATCGCTGGGGAACACACTTTAGTAGTATTCATCAGGCAAGAAAGCATGTTTATTTCTCAAAGGCTAGTTTAATTTACAACGACCTATGAGACACTATATATAGCGATATTCCCTTGACATTTTCAAAAGCAGTATTCACTGGTGTGTCCTAATAGTAATTCAGAAAACATCATTACGTTGTCTAATTTTACTGAGGAGTCACACTACATTTTTAACAGTTTAATCGAATCGTCTATAAATTGCATCATCAAATTTCGCAGAAGCTAAATTTCACCAGCCGAGCTTCAAAAGTCATAACGCAACGAATAATTGATCAATGAACTTTCCAAAAGTATGTTGTTTGAATGAATTAAGAATCAATATGACATATGAGCAAGGTATATATATTACTATTTCTAATATTGGTATATTTAAATTAGAAGCGTATTATTTTTATTTACAATTCACACATATATATTAATTTAGCCTTTTTCTCAATTTGCGTTATACGATTATTGTATTAATGTGTTTATATTCATATATGTATATATACCTATACATACATATATATATATATATATATATATATATATATATATATATATATATATATATATATATATATATATATATATATATGAAATGGACGTATGTGCATTAGATATTCAAAAACAGTAGGTAATAGATTCAACATTTATATTTTTATTTTCCAAAATATTTGTCGTCCTGTTTGTTGGATTGGGTAATATGTTTCATGAATACACGTTGCACTAACAAACAACTGTCGTATATTCATTAACGTTAAATTTAAAAGCCTTGATGAACCAGTAACATTGGGGGTTCTGTATACAAACACGTACAACTAAATAAGTCCTACATTTCCATTAATAAAATCAGTTAGAGGACGAAACACTTTGGCTAAGAATCGTTTTCTTCTTGTGTTTTAAATCACTTTGTCATTTTACAAATGCTATATTGAAATACATACATACATACATACATATATATATATATATATATATATATATATATATATATATATATATATATATATATATATATATATAGGTATTATCCCTCACCTGTAGCACAACTCGGATATTCATTCACAACGCAATCTTCATGTGCTGAGTATTCTCTGAACATGACTTAATTTAAATGCCGCAATGTTATTGCAGTCATATATTTTTTATTTTACAAGTATTATATTATTTTGTAAATAAATTAGTCATTTAAAATAAACAGGATTATATATATATATATATATATATATATATATATATATATATATATATATATATAATATGTCTTTGTTAAAAATGACATTAGAATTGTGAATACTAATTATTTTTAACGGAGATTACTGGTTCTTTGTCAAAAGCAGGAAAAGCATACCATAATTCCCTATAACAATTAAATCTGGGTGAACGTATTTCAACGGAGTACAATTGACAATACTATATTAAACATACAGATGTCGAACGAACACCACAAAATAATATGAAATACATATAAACGCACTGAACGCTTAGTCAGTTTCTGCCAAAGCATATTGGTAATAAATCAATGAATACGTGGGATAATGTATCAAATGCCAAATCGTAGACTGGGAGAGGCAATGGATATAATATATGCCTTTCTGAAAAATTAATTATAATCCTTGCTAATTAAACAATTAAATGAATTGATTCCGACACGTCGGCATAAAAACAAATATCTACTGAACTACATTGATTCAGATGAATTTTTAATGTAAATTCATTTTTGTTTTTTTATTTTTTTGGAAAAGAATACGCAATAGAACTTTATGCTTAATATATAAAAAGTAATATTCAAAACGTAAAGTAATTTTTACACATCATACACGCAGCACGCATATCTATCTATCTATCTATCTATCTATCTATCTATATATATATATATATATATATATATATATATATATATATGTATATATATATATATATACATACATATATATATATATATATAGATATATATATATATGTATATATATATATATATACATACATATATATATATATATAGATATATATATATATATACATATATATATATATATATACATATATATATATCGATTATTTTATATGTAAAATATGTTTTTACGATGAAAAAATATCATATCCGTATGTATACTATGACTGCTCTAGCATTGTAGTAACTAGACATTTCAATTAAACTGTAATATATATATATAGTGTCTGTGAATAAGATAGACAATCGGAAAAGTGTATTTATTTAGACCTTGCCGACGTGTTTCCGCATTCGGTTTTATCAAGGCAAGTCATAAACAAGCGCGAAATGCTGTGTAGTTACATGAAATTCAATTTTTTTTTCAAAAGACGACCTCGCAAAAGCCTCATTTTGGATATTATTTTCTTTTTTTTTTCATTTTCTTTTTTTCCTTTTTTGAACGGAGTGTGTGTTTTTTTCCATGTCGACAATGAATTAAAGTTCTCAGAAAATATTTGTAGAGAAGACTAATTGATTAAAATAATCAAATAACTTTAACACAATGTCATCAAGGAAAACAAAGACAGACACATAGTAAAAACAAAATGAAAAATTTTAAATATACTCATATCCTAAAATAAGTATTTGTAGGAGAGTCTTTTTTTTAAATTTCTGAATTCCACGTTACCACACAACTTTTTATTTGCCTTGATAAAGTTGAATGATGAAACGAGTCGACAAGGACTACGTACAATTTTTAGATATTCAGTTTGTCTTCTATAGAGATATATTCTTAGAACTTTAACACATACACACATCTCTCTCTCTCCCTCTCTCTCTCTCTCTCTCTCTTATATATATATATATATATATATATATATATATATATATATATAGGGAGTGAGAGAGAGATACATATCTAATTCACTTCGTTCCATTATCACATTATATACATCATGTATGTTTTCGCATTCAGTGTATTTTCTATACATTTACGCCGTTGTAAATCGCTTGCTTTGTTAATTTGTTAATTAAAGTATCATTTGTGAATCGGGCACGTAGTCCGACACATTGCACTGAGTTACTAATATATTTGTCTTCAGCTCATAAATTATTCAATTTCATTGATACATTATTTGCACTTTTTGCCACCTCTACGCACTATTGATGTGAAAGTGTTTTCATTCAAATCTTCTATACGAAATACATATTATAACTTGTTTAGATTTTTCTCAATATTTATGTATTTGTTTTTACAATTATTTTATTTTCAGGCTATCATTTGGTTTATTATCTATCTCGCGACTTCTCAAGCTGTGAGATCTGTAATTGTCATACAATGAGAAAGTATCTAAATTTTAATTTTTTATGCATCTCCCTATCCATGCATATTGATCGGTTTCGGACAAATTTTCTTTTAATATCTTTTTCCTTATCTATAACTAGTTCTATCAGTATCTATATTGTTCAAATGTCAGTAAACTGTAACTGAAAATAACACTGACATCTCATTTTAACAGATATATAAACCAAAAATATCCAAAGAATATCTTGAAATACGGAGTAAATATATTCAGTAAAATCGCCATTGGTTTCAAACAAGGCCTCCGGGCGATTTTGGAATGTCTTGCAACTTTTCTGGATGGTCTTTTTAAAGATGGCGGCTGCTGCCATAATCTTGCATTTCATCTTTGGTGTTACTAGGAATTTTGTTGGTCTTTGCGTCCCATACATAATAATCAAATGGTTGCAGTGTGGGAAGTTAGGTGGTCAGATTTAAGGTGTGATATGATTGCAGAAATTATCTAACATCCATGATTGGATACTTCTTGTGTTGCATGGGGTAGAATCCTGTTGCCAGGCATAGGTGCTTCCAGTAGACACCCTCCTAACACTGGGCAGCACTACATTCACAAGTCACTTAATATAGATCACCGAGTTGAATCTAAGACCCTCAGCAACAAACTTGATAATTCTTTTCTTATCAGAAGTATCGGAGTGAGTTGTCCGAGATGCTGTACATTTGTAATCACCATCAGACTCATCCAACACTTCTGAATCTTCTGCACTCTCCTCAGATTCATACCCAAACCCTCTGAAGTGGTCATACTTGAGCTTCCGACGCGAATGCCAAGCAATACAGCATGCAATTTCGAAATTTCCTGGCGGATTGAATTGCATCATGGTGCTCTTTTTGTCACTGACGTTACCCAGTTGAACCTTCTAATCCGTGCACTCAACAATATGAAATAAACTAAACAAGGCACGTGCATGAAATTAAAAATATAAAATGGCAACAATTTAGATATCACAGTCTGTATTGTTGAAAAAATCCAGAAGAAAAATGAGTTTAAAACTTGATTAACACTTAAAACAATAATAGATGATACGCATTTAATTCACCTGGTACTATTGTTCGCCACATGATTACGAACGGATATATATGAGATAAAATTGTTATCATTGACAATTTTGATTGCATTCACAAAACAAAGGAAAGAAACACAATATGCTCGAGTTTTATGGAAGAAATCTTGAAGTGCAATATAGATGATGAAGATTAAAAACATATTAGGATTTTCTTCAGCTCAGAAGTTCAGTGATCGATTTTGTTGATTTCTTTTTCCCTATAGCATGCATTATATTGGCATTAATTTCGTGACTGAATGTTTCATCACAAGGTTTATTTGTTGTTTGCTGCCTATTCTTTTGTGCCTAATAAACATACCGGTACGATTATTTTAACATTCAGAAATATCCGGAGAATAATTAAGTTGAACTACCATACATATTGTAATTCAAATTATTTCCTCCACGGAATGATTATTTAATTGTTGGAATAAATAAAAATACTAAGTGACACGTGTATCTTAAAAGGAATGATGAATGACCACGAGCATGGATCTTCTGGACAGTATTTTCATATTTTGACTGTACTTTTATTTGGTACAAAATTTACAGACCTAGATCTTCGGCTCTAGAAATTTATTCATTACATTTTTGGAACATTAATTTTCTATGTAAAAAAAATTGCAGTACTTTCTGATTGTACTTATTGTCTCTGTTAAATTATTGCGTGAGTAAAATAAGTTATTTTATTGATGAATGAATGAATCCCGTCTGCAGTCTGGATCACAATTATTGTGAAATCCTCGATCCTTTCGGTGTCTGTATAACATGTGCTTCATTCGGTTTTGAATTCAGAGTTCTCCTCATAGTCTGGTTGCTATCCAAGTTTGTATAATCCAGTTTATCCTGCTATTTAGCGTAGGAATAGATTAATGCATACTTTTCCTAAGAGTATTTGTGTGTAAGTGAATGTAACGAACTTGGATGGAATTCAAATTTGGCTTTCTTCTTCCTCAATCCATTATTCCACCGGGTATCCCAGATATTATTAATACGTATAATTTGAGTATTATTGTATTTACTATGCTAAGAGTTTCTTTTCTCGCACTTATCGCTGGTGCAATTTTCTTCGGTCTTCTTGCTTCTAAGTCAAGTTTCATCTTAAAAGATTAAATGCAATGCTAATCGTATACATCTGTCTTCTTAATTCCTATTCTTTTATTGTTCTCACTACTCAAGTTGTTTTTTTTTCACCTTATATTCTTTCAAACACAGAAACACCCTACGTCTTAATGGATTTACATCCTTGCTTGGTGTAAAATGATTAAAAGAAGTTGCTCATATTTAAAATACTCTTTGATTTAAAGTATACAATATTCCAATCTATACTGTTTGCAGTAGTTCTTTCAGTATTGATTTGACAGCCAAGATTTTTATTCTTGCGGCGTTCAAATTCATACAAAAGCCGGAATTATGAATGGTCATTTTCATGTTAGTCTGTCTTATGTGAAGTTTCTGTTCAATTCCTCCACTTTTGGCTTTAATGCTTCATTAAGCATTTTTAAATATCTATAATAAGTGTTTAAGTGCATGTTCATATTGCATGTGAATGAGATTGCTGAAAAGCTATGTCGTTATGCTCGAAGGAAAACAATTATCTTCTAACTCGCCGGAACTAGTTTACAATAACCGACATTTCACAATTTATTCGACATTAGCACATATTCCCTTGAGATTCTAGCCTGCACCAATGGCTGTCATTTATAAAGCTTAGGCAAATTATTGTTTCCTATTGCGTTTCACTCCATCTATGTAGAGGAAAGTATCTCATCCAATTTTAGAGTAACAATTAACATTGAATTGACTCGTGTGCCCCGGTTAGCTATATGCTTTTGAACGGCAGACATACGCTATACGCCTTACGAACGTGCCTGCGGGGGATATGTGGAATGCAGATGTGTAAAATGCTTTGTAATTTTTAATATAGACGTTTATTTGATATTTTCTATTTTTCATAAATTGTTGAAAAAGCTACGAAATTAAACAAATATATGTAAATGAAAAAAATATTTATATAAAGATATGTTTTATGGTTAAATATAATAGTGAATTCGAACAATATAGTGCAAGCAAAACTTGCTACCAGAAAGTAGTGTGCTTATTTACACACACACACACACACACACACACACACACACACACACACACACACACACACACACACACACACATACATATATATATATATATATATATATATAAACACTGTGGCGAGAAACAAATATTCGGGCATATACAAATTTTTAATTTATTGCATTTCCAACTAATGAATAAAGATACGTTTCATATAATAAACTGTACACAGTTGCATAGAAAACAAAAAAAACGTTTGATTTAATAGAAATAAATAGCATTTATCCATCTAATAGGTGAAAAAATATTCGTACTATGCAAATTTCAGATTTAAAAAAATATAATTTCGTTAATATTCTAGATTCAAGTGTAATATTATAGAAAGTTCCAATGATGTTATTCAGTTGTTATTTTTAGCTTAGAACATTTTGTAATTTCGTTCAAGAAGATTACTATCATGCAAGTGGTAATGAATTGACATATTCGCAATATGAACTGCTTTTTTAAGCACAGGAAAGAAGGTAAAAGGTACAGGAAAATGTCAGCCAACTTGAATATTCCATCCACTACGATTAGTTGATTTATTGCAAGATATAAAAACTCAAAATTGTTGAAAATCAAGGAATAAATGGTCTCCACAGAAGATTTCTTCAAAATCTTCGAGGAAATTAATGCTTCAAATTAAACAAAATCCAATTATGACTCGTCAAGTCTTATTGGATGTTTTTCTCTCATCAGAATGCTGTTACTAAATGGACAATAAACAGTGAAATCCATAAAAAATATCTAAAGCCACCGCCACTCGGTAAACACCATTGCAATGGCAATGACACAGATGTCCGCTGTAACTTCGTTACTGAACGTAAGTTTAAGAAAAAATCGTACTGGGAAAGAGTATTATGGACATACGAAAACAAAATTCAGTTGTTTGGACGTAATTCTAGAAGTCATGTAAGGAGGAAAGATGGCAATGCCTTCAAACAAAAGAACACAGTTCCAGTGAAATTGAGTGGCGGTAGCATCATACTTTGAGTATGATTTTCTGCAAATGTACTGTCAACATATCTGTAATATATGGTAGAATGTATGTCGCAGCATATCAAAATATCTTGGAAGCAAATTTAATGATTTCCTTTGAAAATCTTGAACTTCATCCTGACTGGATCTTCCAAGAAGATAATGATCCTAAGCACAGTACAAAATCTACGAAGAAATGGCTTCCTGAAAAATATGTATATATCCTGAAATCTTTCTCAATCGACATAATGAATTTTGTGGTAGTCATCAAGCATCTGCTGGACATGCTGGATGAACTCAGGTATTCTGACGAAGTCAGAGCCTTTGGAATGCTTTTACGCTTTGATATTGATGATATGTCTCCGTCTTCGGTATATAACTACTTAGGAAATATGTAAACGAATTATCCGCGTCTTTTAAAAATCGATATATCTCTAAATTTCTCTCTATGCTCAGCTTTAAAGCGACAAGTCTTAAATCCACAATAACAGTATGGCTTTTTACTTAATTCAGGAATCGTTATGTTTGATGGAATATAATTCATTCAAAGCAACATCATATAAACGACCAAACGTAAATGTGTGACTGTGTTTTTGTGTTATTTTTTAACACACTTCAATGCACGGTCCCGTATGGAGAAAATCAACTTATATAATTTTTGGTATGTCATTCTATTACAAGAATCTCAAGGATTTGGTGCATTTCATTGCAATATGGCTTTCATAAAATATTGGCGTTGT
>OZ038478.1:103653639-103656139 GCA_964036315.1 Acanthosepion esculentum
ATTCGTTATGGTGGTCAACTTATGAATGATTTTATTGTAAAAGTTTTGGACAGATGGAGAAGTGCCAAAAGATTGGAGGTATGCAACAGTGATACCTATACATAAGGGTAATGGCGTCTGGTAATTACGTGGTTATTATAGAGGGATTACTCGCCTTTCTTCGGCAGGTAAAACTTAGCCTCTGTTCTCCTGTTAAGATTAAACCAGAAAAAATATGAAATATACTGCCTGAGTCCCAGTATGGTTTCCGCCAACGCAAAGGCACCGCAGATGTGATCTTCACAGCACAACAAATCCAGGAAAAGAGCTTGAACACCAATTGAACCTTTATCAAATACGTGTAGATATAAGGAAGGCTTTTGACACTGTTAATCGTGCTGCTCTTAGGAAAATCCTCTCAAAAGTGGGCTGTCCCACGCTCCACATTATCAAGATTCCGAGGTACTTCCATGATGGTAAAGAAGCCAGCGTCAATTTTGGCGGTATGCTTACAGAAAAGACGGTTGGGATATATCAACCTGCCTGAGGAATACAGTATGTAGATCCATCAATTTATGTGATGGCGTTACGGATTAAGAGGACCACCGATGAATTTGCAGCACTGAAGTTCCGTGTCTGGAGTCAGAAGTGCATAAAAAGCAGGCAAAAATTAAAATATATAATGCCTGCGTTATGTCATCTCTGCTATATTCAGGCAAGACATGTGTAGTCTATCGCAGACATATGAAGATACTGAAATGTTATCAATGATCTCTTCGGTCTGTGCTTTAAATCCACTGGATGTCTCAGACACCTGATACTGTTGTTATACCAATGCCAATTCACTTTCTGTGGAATCAATTATACACAAATACACATTGCGATGGACAGGTCACGCTATTAGGATGACAGATGACAGATTGCCAAAACAATTAATCTATGGAGAATTGCAAATGGGTTAAAGACCACAGCACAAGTCAAAACTTCGTTACAAAGATTGCCTTAAAGTGTAATATTGATCTAGATAACAGAGAGGCTCTAGTTGAAGACCGGGTTTCTTGGAGAGCTGATACTGCTGATGGCATCAAGATTTTCCATGATTCATCGCAAATATACACAGAACTGAAGAGATGAGTTCGGAAGGGATCTCTGAATTGCCATGTACCAAAAGTAATCGCATATGACTGTACTACAGTGTGTCAGTCCAGATCGGGCTTGACAAGGCATATAAAAAGATACATTGGCAGTGATGATGTTCAAAGTCAAATTCCAATTTCGGAAGGTTTGACATGCCATATATGTAAAAAGAAATGCACATCGATGGCTGGTTTATGAGCCACTAGCGTTCACAGAGGAAATGAATGCAGTGATGTGGGGGGAGCTTAACTGATGTACTGGACATGCCAGTGATGGTAATACTCGCTTTACATATATATATATATATCTTAAGATATATCTTATTATCTTATTCGGACCCTAAGTCACAGGGCCTTGATGATTTGTAGTGAGCAATTTCTCGAGGACGAGTTAAATTTTATCCGCTGTACTTTATTAAAAAATGGTTATCCTAGCGATACCTTACACGCAGTCATGCGCGATAAAGTGATTAAATTCAGGAAGGAAAAAGTGGATGACGTGCAGAAATGTCCCGTCTACTTACGACTCCCTTTTATAGGTTCACGCGGTGAGCTTTTGGCTAAGCGAATCCTGTCTGTAGTCCAAAACTGCTATTTCTCAGCTCAATTACGAGTTCATTTTGTGACTCGTACTGCCTTCCCGTCTATGCGTAAGGATCTTCTTCCTCCCCTTCATGTCTCCTCTGTTATTTATACATATAAATGTGGCTGCGGGAGTAGCTACATAGGAAGAACTACCCAACGCTTAGATTGTAGGGTCAGGCAACATGTTCCCTTACGTGTCCTTAATCCGGAAGCTAGTAGTAGCCAATTGGTGAATACTTCCGGTTCAGCCATCACTGAGCACTTGATAAGTAGCAGGGTGTGCGCAGTCAATTTTAGTGTTAACTCATTTGCGGTGCTAGCTAGTTCGCACTCACTATTTCATTTAAGAGCGTTGGAATCATTATATATAAGGGCGAGGGGACCGTCTCTTTGTAAGCAAAGGGACTGCCTCCTCGGTCTTCATGTAATCACGCTCTAGCATTTTCTATTTCTATTCCCCACCCTTTCCTTCTCCATTTTTTCTGCTACACAAATATTTTTTTTTTTTTTTTGTGCAGAAAATTGTACTGTTAGGGTTTATAATATGGAAAATGTCTTTCTTATTCATACACATTGATCATTATTAATTTTAATGTTTTAATTGTGTGAATTTTGCCTGTGTCATTTAGCTATTTATTATAGAATTATTAAAAAAGTTCCCAGTAGACCTTGATAAGCCAGGGAACGAAACCGGTCGGTCTTTTGTGTGATTGTTTCAATTTTTTATTTTTTTACCTTCTCTCACATCATGCCCATTAGTAATAAATATTATTTATTTCTAGCTATTTGTAAGTTTTGTA
>OZ038478.1:103661139-103686139 GCA_964036315.1 Acanthosepion esculentum
TCCTATAAAAGTTTAATTTATTGTGCATACCTGTTTGAATATTCATCCCTGTTTTTATTTTATTTTTATTTATTTTAATTAACAAATACGAGCTACCTGTCTAAAGATCGCGAGAAAACTTTAAAGTTGGTACATTTTTCAACGTTATTTCGTAAATGTAAATAATAAAGAAATTTTACTAAAAATACAAATCTGAACTATAATTTTCTCATCCTGAAATCAGGAAAATCTTGTTTAATTAAAAAATAAGTATGTATCAAATATTATTTTTTGATATTTAAAAGTAAATGTTAATTCCATTCATGAAATAAATTTTAGCGTCAAGCTTATAATAAAAATCTTCAATAAGCCAATATGTTTATGAATCATTCATTGTATAGATGCTTTGGAATAATAAATTCTATATTGGAGAAACAAATTGTATGAATTAAATGTAAAATAAATGACACAAATCACGAAAGAGCATCAATTAAATGTAGAAAGGAAAAAGACTAGAAAACATCTTCAAAGGCTAAACCAACTGATCGAGATGCATGAAGAATATACAAAGAGGAGTGGTAAACGAAAAGCGAAAACATAAAAAATGCTTAGTTTAAGCCAGAATAATATTTACTGGCAGTAAAATAAACAAGTATACACATTTGTAGGGAAAGAAATAAAATGCAGTCGATGAATAAAGACCTGATAAAAAATTGCATAGATGCGTCAAGAACACGCATTCACAACAAAAGATATAAAAAAGGAAATGTAAGAAATGTTTATACAATTAAAAAAAATGAATTAATTCGAAGAAAAAATATTCAAGAGAATTCTAAACAATTGTAAAATGTTAAACTATGATATTTATGTTAGCTCACTTTCATCAACTTCATTGAAAGACAACTAGTCACATATGATTACAATGCATACATTGATACAGGAAACAACATTTTATAGTTTATATTCTCTTGTTAGTTTAGTATACTTTCTATTTTCTGCCAATGGTACCTTCTCACATTTTCTGTATCTCGGGTCAAAGAATAATCCTGGTAACTTTGCTATTTTTACCATTTATATCTCCTGTTATATATTTGAGGAATACTATTTTTAAAACCGTTTATCATCTTTGTAGAATATGACATTTTTAACGGTAGTATGACATTATCAATGTGTATGATAACTTCAGAAATAATGCATATAAAAATATAGACCAATATGTTTTTCATTTCCAAGTAAGACTGAAGAGATCAGTCTGCCCTACTCTTTAAACCATAACTATCGGAAGACGAATAACACCATCAACACTTCCATATATATATATATACATATACACACATATATATATATATATATATATATATATATATATATATATATATATATATATATATATATATATATATATATGTGTGTGTGTGTGTGTGTGTGTGTGTGTGTGTGTGTGCGTGTGTGTGTTGCTGTGTCTGCGTGTGTATCTATGTTTAATTTGATTGAGAAATGAAATAAATCAGAATCAACAACTCCAGTGCTTGCTTTGTCTAATAATAAACAGTTATGCGAATCAAAATTGCTAAATCTAATTTGCCAAAAAGAGAACAGGCAAGCGATTGAAATTTTTGTCGAAAATATAGTTATTAACAAATTTGAAACTTACCGCCATACAGTTTCACCCAAAGATCATAGCAATAATATTTTCTCTATTTGCTCTAACTTATTTATATAACATCTGTGAAGAAAATGATTTTGCATATTATAATAACATAAGCACTAACCTGGTTCGAAATTTGCCACAAAGAAATTTCTTGCCTGCTTACACGTTATGTATACTATCTATCAAAAAACATCTTATTTCGGATAATTTAAAATCACCACCTATTCTTTCAGGCATAGACCTAAAATCTTACTTTGTAAGCGAAAATATTTTCTGTTTAAAATTCGTTTAACAGACCATATATGAATGAATAGAAAACAAACGAAATTACTGTGAATTATCCGCTAGATGATAACTACATCATAGAAAACGTCACATTCACAACATGTTCAATAATCACTTTGAGAAGTTATATATATATATATATATATATATATATATATATATATATATATATATATATATATATATATATATATATATATATATATATATATTCTTACGAAAGAATAACTTATTTAACTTATTGCAAAATATAATATGCAAATATTTTATTTTGCTAGATGCGTGTATAAAATAAGGAAAAAGAGAAAAAATGCCGTCTTAAAAATAGGATAGAATAAAATATCTCATTTTTGGTTTAAGAACCAACGATCTCAGACTACGCCAGGAGGAAAAATAGCAAAATAACAAGGTAGTTTGCTAAAGGAAAGATCAAATGTGAAGACAGCATGTAAAGATGTAAATTATAGTCATCTTGTAAATATGTGAACCAGGTAAGTTCTTTTATTTAATTATTATATGTAAGTCTTACTATATATATATATATATATATATATATATATATATATATATATATATATATATATATATATATATATATATATATATATATATATATATATATATATATAAAACAAAAACACATATCTTTATAAAATAGTTGTGAATATTATTTCTTTTCATACCACTGGCCTGTGATTGAGGAAAATATTTCTAAAAAAGATCTTCAGAACTTTACGAATTAATTTGTTCTTTTATATTCTTTCAGGAAATTGGCGATTATGTCCATCTACTAATTTTGTTACTACCTGCGAATTTCCATGAGTTTTTTGGAAAGATAATAAATCCCATTACTTTAAACATTATTTTAGTCGATACATGTATTTGAGTAGACGTCCTGTTCATTTTAAACAGCATATTTTTTGGATTACAGGTCTTTAATTTCATAAGATTTCTCGAATGTGCCATATCCACTAAAAATATGTCAGATTAAAAAAATAAATATTTTAATTCTTCAGGAAATATAGTAATGTTGTTTTCTCTTGATTTCTACACGATTCCGACTTCAACATATGCCTTCTACAAGACTGGCCACCAACCATGTTTAGTCTCAGTCTATCCTGTTGTTTGAAATATACATGCTGAATTGACACTAGTATACCTTTCAGTACCTGAAAACTGCTTCTTGATTCCTGGAGGCAATACGCATATGCCCTTTGACATTTAATGATTGAATTTTATTATTATTATTTTTGAGTGAAATATATTACGGCTGAACTCGAAGAAGTATTTTGTTTGAAATGGAATAATAGATTTTATTTTCTTGAAAAAAAAACTTGCTTTACTTTCAAATAGGCTTCTACCTATCTTTGTAGTTACTTTATACGTTATTCTTGTTTGTGTCATGTTGATCTTAGACAGAATATGGTTAAATTCTTGTGCTGGAACTCATTTGCCCTCTTAAAATGACTTCTTAAATAGGTTTATTTGTGTTACTTCTTCGTATTATAAAACAATTATTCTAGTTTAGAATATTCTAAAACAATATTTGTTAATATTCGGTTTACCAGTGGTGTGAAATGGACGATAACATTGTAAAATCAATAATTCATAAATAATGTTTTTCTTTGATTTTTTTATCTTGCCTACAATTCTTCCACCATTATCCAGGAGTTTGACAATATTTTGATCTGAACAAACTGATCCATATGAAGTTAACTGCCCAGATTAGTGTAAAAGTTATTTAACATGTTTCTCTACTGTGATGAAAACATGAACAGACTTAACTTACTGTTACACATCAAGATATTTTTAAGCAAGGACTTATTTTCGTACCTTTCAGACATTTTCCAGTTTATTAAATATACTAGATATATTGTGAAATTTGCTTCATATCAAATATCGAGCTAAAATTTTCCTGGAAATATTACCAAATTTTCGCGCTAAACTTCGACACCTGGAAAATATGAATATTAAACGAGGCCCAAGAAAGAAGATTTTACTCGTCCAATTATCAGATTAGTCATTTGCTAAGCTTTTTCGATTTAATTATTCTTAAGCTAGAATGACAGTATAAACAGTGACAAGGCGTTTCATCTTTATCTAAATATTACTATTTTGTGTTTCGCTAAGCGTTTAGTTCCACTTAATAAATTCGTTGTAGTATGAGGAAAAATGTTTATTCATCTTACTCATGTTCATTAGAAACCACCTGAAGAAGGCCGGAGTGTACAACGGCCAAAACGTTGTAGTAATTATGGCGACAAAAATGGGAACAATAGTTCGAATAATGTAAATAGTGTACATAACACCTCATCTCAGAAATATAGACAGATAATGAATAAACACATATAACAACAACAAGGAAATAAGAAAAAAATACCAAACCGATTATTGCACGATAATCGAAGACATGAAATAAATGTATACACAACGCTTACAAAATATAGGGCGAGACGAAAAAAACTAGTGTAAAAGAAGGAGCAGTATAAATCTGAAACTTTACATTTACACTCAGCAATCATTCCTTCTGTTGACAGAGCGAAGACTGTTCAGAATTTATATAAATATACCTATTAAGGCTTCTTTTTATTCTACTAGAAGCATTCCCGTATTAGATGCTTGGCAGTAATTTATTTATCTATCTACGTATCGTATGCTTTATAGTAGTTTGTTTCCCAAGATTTCTGTGCATTTCTTTGTTCATTATTTTTTGTTTCCAAACATTAGGTTAATTGTCCCTATCCAGTATTCTCTCCCACGTCTACGTCGATTGATATGTGGTTCCTTTAACTTACATGTTGAAAAGACCGCATCTTTCTTTCTCTGCATTTTTTTTTTTTCGTTATTAAATTACTTTATTCGCCATCCTGCTGATTACATTGCGTATGTTGGCAATTGTAATTAATCCTTCGACAGACTGCGATTCTTTATCTTCAGTTCACATGATTGTAGACACCACGCAAACGTCAATGTTAGGCATCTTTTATTTTCGTTTCCCATACATTCTGTCGATATTAACTCATTCCATGCAGGGCTTTGTCTTCTCATCAATGTCATTTTTTTCTGGACTTACTGCCACATCATTTTGAAACACCAGTTCTCCTAGGTTTGCGGAATTACAGCAACGCCGATTATGGTAAACACCTCGGTGGGGCAATTCTCTTGAATACCACGTGCTGTAAGCTTAGATGCGCGATGTTGCAATGGATATCGGCTCGGAATTGAAACCACGGAGCCAAGTCCGTATCCCATTCGTGTTCATTATATACGCTTACGCACAATTACTCTTGGAAAAGTGTGAAATAACCACTTCTGCCTCCAGATGTGGGTTAATTTGTAAGTCTTGTATCAATAAAAATAATTTATAAAAATAATCGTATAATCTAAAAAAGAATTTGGATTAAAAAATAAGAATAATCTTGTTATACCACAAAAAACAAATTAGTCAATGCTAATAAATTTTAACTACATAGACTTGCTGAAGTATCAGTAGATTAGTTCTGTTTCTGACATCAAGTCATCTTCAAAGTAATGTCCACAATCATATCGTGAATGATAAATCTTTGCTGAGTTGAGTTTGGTAGATAAATATAACTTTGGGAAATACTGACCAGATTGTTGATTAAGTATGAATGCTAAATCATAGAAGTTCACTAACCATTCGTTCTCTCTAAGATACACTGAAATATTGATGTTTATTTATACTTAACATCTATATATTAAGTGTATATGATTGTAGCAGTCTTTACACTTTTACAAGGTTATGATACATCGTTGCCAAACATTACTTTGTCAAATTGCTGTTTACATTGGTTCCAGTTATTTGGCGGGTCAATAACAATCCTCATCCATTTGGTTTATACATAATTGTTGAAATCTATTTTGTTTTCGTCTTACAAACGAACTTAAAACATTACCTGAAAGCTACGTGATAACTTTTGGTTTGCAGTTTTTCTAATGATACCGAATGCGCTTTGGGCGTGTTTAGCATTTTCTGATATATTTTCATCTCGAGGCGCCAAAACTGTACATTCGCAGCGATAATTTTAGTGTGAAAACTATGTTATGACTTGTGTTTAAGCTATATATAAAATCATACATTTTTATCGACTATATACCTTATAAAGTTGAAAAGTGAATTCAGAATTGGTAATTGACCTCTGGTAGGCAACGTGTTACAATCAATCCTGAAATTAAACTCAGTACCAAAGATATTTCTGTTCGTATATATTTGTATTCCATGCAATGGTTCTATATTTGATAATAATCATTTTTACAAACGAGATAGACATTTCTTCTCAGTATTTAAACGTTTAAAATCCTTGGGATGAAACAAAAACTTCCTCAATTAACTTAATGCTTGCAAAGAATAGTAAATATTTGAAAAGCCGAATAACTCCACTAAAATCCAAATATCACAGTTTCTTTATCGCAGTTAAACAGAGTTATACAGATTTACTTTTTTCCAAATATATTAAGTGCTGGAAACGTCGTTTCTAAGTTGGTCAACTGTGAGACAAATGACGTTTACAAATTGCTTCCATGACGTTTTTGAAAGTACTTCCTTATAATGAATAAAAATAAATTTGAATCAACTACATTTATATTTTCCCCTTAACTAACTTAAGGCATTATTTTTATATGTCCTGTTAAAATAAATAAATACATGATTTGATGTTACATTATACTAACTTATTGGGATGGACTGATATAAATATGATTGGAAAATAAAAAAAGTACTGTGTAAATATGGAATGTTTCAAAGAGCGAATCAAGCAACTAGGACAGAATAAAGAAAAATATGTAACTTGAATAGCTAACGAAATACATAAGAAAAATTGTGATTATTTGAACTTAGGTGATGCTGAATGTCATTATATGGAACATAGCGTAAGTTTAACTGTTTTAAGGCGTCAAATTGAAAGAAAATAGAAAGAAAATGTAATTACAATTGTTTATTTCGAAATTACAAAATATATGAAACTATATACGAGAAAAAATTAAATTAAAAATGAACGAGAAATACAAATGAGGAATTATGTAGAAAAGCATAGAAATTGAAGGCGTTAAAAAAGAATATTGAAACAGATATTGATAAGTGGTTGATTCTATCAACCTAAATTTTATATTTTTTCTTTATTTTTATTCGTCGTAAGATTTTTGCCAGCAGTGTATTAAGACAGAAAACATATGTCACCGATTGTAGAACTCTATTTAAAATCGATGTAAGGATGGAAAAACGCCAAAATCATTAGATTGCAGATAATGTTAAGAAAGGCTATATAAGCTTCCGCATTAAACTGACAAAAATAAAATACATTAAATATAAGCGAAACAATATTATTTCGGGTATTATATGAAATAAAATATTAGCTAGAACGTAGGGAATTTGATAAAAGTACGTAATCTTCTTTCTGGAAAGACGCAAGAGGACATGAAAAAACATATATCGGAATTAAATATATGTTATTTATAAATAGTGCTGCAGAAATGTCTCTCATATATACCTCCCAAAAATACTCCCAACATAATGGTAAAACATTAGTCAGTATGGTGTCCTCTTTTAGTTAATATCTTACCATTATGTGGGATGTGTATATGGTGGATATGTTTGCAGCAAACTGCATTAACAAGAGACATGTTGCATGTATATGTAGATTAGTTAACATTAAATGTTAATATTTTATCATTTTTTTTTATTCACTGTGCATTTCATTGTAGACTACATATTAAACACTAATGGATAAAAGCTGAATTCTGACTACACTACATAATGTGATTAATATGTCACTTATTTTGTAGAGAATTAGCACAAATTTTCGTATTTATATATGCATAATTTCGTAATAAATATTGTCGTATATATTGAAATAGAAAGGATATTCCAACAACATGGTTGTATGCTTATGTCAAAACAATCAGCCCTCGCTCGTAGCTTTATTTTGTTACATTATGTTCATCGAGTTAAATACCAGGCAGTAGATGACAACATAGAATAGTATGTTCTGTTCAAGACATTTGTTTTTAAAGCGTGTTTGTGTAAACAAATGCAATTCAAAAAGTAGTGTGTTGCCTGTGTACGACATATTTTCTTTTATGCACACTGTCTCTTGAAGGTCTTAATATTTATGGATCTCCACAACTTTCTATCCTTTTTTAAATCTTTGTCCCTGTTCTGCCGATCATTTTATATACTCTGTTAGATAGTTCAACGTCTCCATCTGTTTTTCTTAATTTCACTATATGCTTTTAGTGTCATCTTCTTTTCATCATAATTTTTCCTGCACAGTTTCAAAACCTCTTTCTGATACAAAGTAAATGTGTCCATTTTAATCTCAATTACTTTAGATAATCAAATATTGCTTCAATAGTGTACTTATGAGAACACTATTGAACAATATTCGGTAGAATCACATTTGTTGCCTCAAGTCATGTTGTTATCTGTGAAGAAATCGTATAGCATTCACTGCCTTTTAGAATTTGTATTACATAGTAGTTCTGTATTGATTTTGCTTCTAGTAAGTTTTCGTTTTCTTCATAATAAATTTGTCCTTTGGAGGTTTTCTTTCGATATTTGCCTACAATTGACGCTTTTTGTGTTCACATTTTTGTCGTATCTAATAACACTTCCCAGATAGCTGAAAACGTCGTTGATTTTAATATCTCCAGTTTCTATTTCGAATCTTGGACCATCTTATTGTAAATGACGCTACATTCTGTTTTCTTACAATTGATGTTTAATCCTTTCTCCTCGTGTTGTTTTAAAACAGGATTTTCTGGAGTCTTTGAATAAATCACATACTTGGTGGCAAATGAATTAGAATTTTTATGTGACCTATTGCTCCATGTTTTTCGAATCCTATTCCCACATTGGTCCGTCTCCGGCGAGCCCGCTATGCACTCAATCTACCCCCCCCCACACACTGTATTTCGCTATCCTCAGGAATATCGCTGTAGTGGTGTCGAATATCAGGCTTGATTCCTCTCTCTCTTTCCTGACTATGTTTGTGAAAGTCTAACGTTACTGTTGTCATCAGTAACCTTAGCTGACTTCAACAACACTCATTAACAAGTGTAAAAATAACAACTTTTATTTATAGTGTTATGACTGATTTAAATATCGAATACATAAACAAAAGTGATTTGAAGAAGTTTCTTCAGCTGGGAGAAGGAGTTTAGGGTTGCAGTTATGGCTAAAATACTCAGACTTTAACGAAGACAGTCGATCGATGGAGTTCAAAAAGGGACGTAGAGAACAGGTCTTTAGTTATCTGAGACACCAGGACTATCCAGCAAGGAGAGTATTGATCTTCTAGCGGCGAGACGAGTTCGAACCTATGCTCTTTCTTTTTCTTCTTTTATGAGAGTGCAGAAACCCAATCGCACTTCAAATACCTAGCCTATAATAACGCTTGTCCAATATTATTTTGTCATACGCATCGAAAATGAGGAAAGAAAACACCCAGAAGCCCGATATGGATGGTGGTCCAATCAATATAATGGTAGTGTGTCGTACGGATCGGAGTGGGGAGACGAGAAGCTCCAACCCAGCTTTTTTCTCTCATTGGCCTGCTAAAAATCGTGGTCTTGTATCAAACCTATACAACTTCAATAGAAATGTTACCGTATTTCGGAATCTCCTGCTCATTTGACTTGATTATCACAATATTCAACGCCACTGCCAACTGACGGTGTTTCATATCCATGATCAAAACAAACCTGACCATTAAATATTTACATTTTGTCATTAAGTTCAACAATTCATTCATGAAATAAAACAAAATACTAGTACAATTTCAACATATCTCAGATTCTACATATTGGCCAATGTTGCCTAAGTTCATACTTTCACTTTTTACATTTCACTCCAATAGTGATATAAATCTGAAAATGCATGAGAATCGTATTTTTTAAAACGAAAAATATGTTTCCTTTATTAGAAGTAAAAATTAGATCGCCAATCAACCTTTGGCACTAGAAATGATGTCATACTTTTAGACTGTATTAGTGAAGCTTTTGTAATATTGAATAAATGAACAGCAATTATTCTCCACCATGTTTTCTCATTAAATTGTTACATGTTCAGTTTTTAAATCTCAAACACATTAAAACATAAAAGAAATATTTGTTCTTAGAAATCTTACGTCATTGTTTTAAATATTTATCATATTAAGATAGTTTTACGTTCCACATTAGCACAACATCGCGTTCTCTGTCACTGTGCAGTTTCTGCTGGAGTCACGTGGATTACTTCAGCAGACTAATAAAAATACTTTTTGAATGTCTCATTGTAAGAGTTGTTTTTTTTTTTGTTTTTTTTTTACATAAACGCGTACATATATCAGGTATTTGTAAATATCATTTTGAAATTTGGTCTAAGAAGTCTATCTGTTTTATAGGGGATTTATAACTGAGTAAACTATTATAAATGCACTTACATGTATATACAAAATTACTCGTAAAATGAAAAAAGAGAATATGCAAAAGCAACAAAACGAGTATTATTAGTTGTATGGTTGTTATGTCGTGTTGGAAACCCGAGAAAAAATAATACCGAATGAAATTGAGATTGGAGTCAAATAATGATCAAACAAGGATCGGAATTCAAAAGAATGATGAGATAAAGAATAAGGAAAAGTGTATACAGGATTTCTCGTAAGTGTTTTCTTATAGATGTATGCAATGAGTGTTCAGATAATTTAGTCGGAAATTACAGTAAGTGCCTTGGTGATTTTATGTCAATTTTTTTGTTGCACGTCGAGAGATAAATATTACTATTTTAGCATGAAATGGGAATATATATATATATATATATATATATATATATATATATATATATATATATATATATATATATATATATATATATATATATATATGTAGGGGGTTGTATGTGTATGTGTGCGTGATTAATTTAAGATTAATACGGTAGCATAGATCTTCCAAATGACATATTCATACATACACATAAGAGAAATTTTGAAATTGATTATTAATGAGAACCTGATATTGAACATTGCAATAAAAAGCTAAGAAAAAGTTACAATAAAGTAATGAAATTTTAAATAGTAGCAATGATGGTAATTTTCTTTCAAAATATTACAAAGAGATTGTAATAAACATAATGATAATTCTCACTTTTTACTCCCAATAAGGATATCTATTAACGTAAAGTGCATCCACACGTGTGAGCGAAGTGGCGTGCCGAGTTCTATTGCGTTCACTTAAGAATGTGCATTGAGTTGCTTGGCGTTATAATTTGGCGTTAGAATGATTTTGTTAGAACAAAAATCAAAATACAGAGACAGAAGTAATATGAAGGGAAATTTACTTTCTATAAGCCGTTTTATTTTCACAATGCTGTCAATTATGGCTCGTGTCTGTAGTAACGTTTAGAACATTTTGAATTTTTGCTACCTCTCCATAAACACAAGCTCGTTGTTTAGGCATTTTCTTTTTTCCTCTGTCCATCTTCCTTTCACTATGTCTTGTGCCTGGCAAATTTTCTAAGCCACCATTGCTAATTAACTTCCCTAGAAATTTCAATTGTCTTTTTCTGATGTTAATTATAAGTTTCGTTTTTATTTCAATTTTTTTAAAACCTCATATTTGCTGAAATGTTCAATCCTCAGTACCCTTCTCTAGAAAAATATTTCCGTTGATTAAAGTTTCTTCATCACCTGTAAGGATATTGTCCAGCATTTAATGCTATATTGTAAGCCTGATCTTACATAACAATTAATTACACTTGATTTTGTTTTTAACCATTGTGAAAACCATCTATTAAATAATATAAAGTGTAGAAGTTATTTCAAAATAGGCAAATGATTAATACAACCAGAGATTAATTTAGGGAAAGTTGTTAAAGCATAAAAAATATCAAGATAACCTGCATATTTCGGAATCTTCAATTTACATTTCCTTTTAACATTGCTTCTCCCACAGCTCAGCAGAATCTTTCAAAATCACTGATGCAGCTGTTATCTTGAGGGGCAACATATTCTTCAGAGTTTAACGTCAATAAATATACCATTTTCGCCATCCTTGATATCAACTTTTATTCTGCAGAACAGGAAATATGTCATATGTCATATTTCGTCTTGGGCAATTTTTCTATCCATTCTTTTTTCACTTACTGGGTGATTCAGAATAATTGTCGAAACAAGCGGAAATTTAAAAAGATATGTCTATGAGAAGAAAAGAGACCTTATAAATAGTAATTTAGCAAATAAACTATTCAAACACAGAAATAACTTTGACTATAATTTCGATCTAAAAATGCCATACTCATCAAAATAAAAAGCAATTTACTCAGCAGGAAAATCCTCGAGAGTGCCGCCACCAAATATTATGAAAATATCAAAATATCAATGCACGCCCCGTTTTCCTTCCAATTCTCAACTTTCTTGAAGGAAATATTACTTTTCCTTGTCAACATACGCTACCAATGTGTTGGGAAAGGAAAACGCCTGAATCCATCATCTCAACTTTTGGAACACATAACACATTTCGCTATCAAAGAAAGAAAAATATACAAATTTCGTAAAGTCCGCCTTTCCCTTATGTCTGTTGATAATTTTCACTAGTTTTTCACAGAATGACAAGGCGTTGGTTTACATCAATGAATATGGAATGTTGCAACGCTTTCCTGTTTAACGTTTGTGTCAGAAAATTATGCTTTATTTTCATAAATACATTGTTTTACTATAATCTCCCTTTCTCAATATGATATTCAATAAGAGGATCCCTACATGAATCCGAAGATACTATATGCATTTTTAGTCACTTTGATCCAGATATTATAATCTATTTGTTACGGGTGATTTTTCGCGCATTAGGTTATTATTTTACTTAATTCATTCTTGTAATGTTGATATAGAGACTTGAAGCTACAGAAATATAATTTTACAAAAGGATTCTGAGATTACTGTCAACTGAACATATTAACAATGAAGAAGTTTGACAGAAAAAAGGTAACTTGAAATCAGAATGAATTTGTAGACTACATAATCAGGAACGTGTGTGTAGAAATGTTGATATTCACAGGACTTATGGAAGTGTAGAGCTCAGGGTAAACTACATAACAGCATAAGAACTTCTGTAAATAGTTGGCAGAACTGGGTTTATGAGAGATAGCAAAAAGACTAAATCTACTAAGTGCTACAAAGGAGAGGGATATGTGGAGAGACGTAGTCGCTAACCTCTTGAAGGGTCATGGCACATAGAAGAAGGCTGTTTTCCGGTTTGTTTCTCCTTTAACATAATATGTAGATTTCTATCATTGACATAGCATTACATTACGTCCACCAATGGAAACTAATATGATTAAGGAGCTTTGTAATGTAAGGTTGCCATTTTGTTTTGCCAGCTTTATATAATTCTTTCTTATTTACGTTTCTATTTTGCTTAAATATACGATCAATTGTTTCTGAATAATGTTTTCCTATGATGGTGCGTCTATTTTAAATTCGTTATGAATTTATATTTATATTGTATTATTCTTTTCCCATATTATCTCTAGAGTCTTTTTTCTTCATCATTCTTTTTCTCCAGAAGTATTTGTATATTTCCTTTCTTTCAGTCAAAACTTTCTATATCTGTTGTGTAGGATCCACCTAATCTACATAGGTAACTACCAACTATATAAATAATGGTTGATACCGGAAGACGAGGTAAGAGGAAGTGGAATCACGAGATCCAACTAGAGACTCTGATCGACTGCGACTAGTCAACAGATTCTCCAGGAACGTCTTCCCAGAAATATACAGAAATACTATATGTACTTATTGTGTACACTTTCTTGTTATAATACATTCTTGTTCTAAGTACATTTTGTGTTGCATTATTATTCCATGCAATAGGCGAGATTCAACATTGAGTCAAGACTCAACAATATCTATTCTTTGTTATATTCAAATTCAACCTGTTTTATTTTCTTTTATATTATTGATTCTTTATTGTTTTTCTTTCAACTTCTCTCTTGTCTAATTTCCTTATTGATATTTCATTTTTTGAAAATGTCTATACATACGAATATTATAACAAATTTAATATAGAAAATAAGTGGATTGAACATAGAATAGACTGTGCTGGATTTAATTTAGATCATCACGGCAAATTGATAGAGAACTGAAACTTTAATAAAAAAACAGGAATCATGTTATATAGCATCGTCAAATCGAGATTTTGAGAAATATCTAAACTGTCAGCTTCATACAATTCCTTTGTCAGATCATTAGTTAAAATTGTTTAGAGCGAATGATGCCTGTATCTGTAATTAAAGCCATCATTATGTGAGCATTTTTTACTGGTGCTAAAGAATAAAAGACTAGGGATTGTACAAAATAGTAGAAACAATGTTGAAGACGTTCACAAAGAAACAACAGCTGGAATGGATTGTCCATGTAACTCGAAGAAATTCGAATTTATAATTATTCTCTACACCGCGATAGGCGAAGTGTGTAGTATCAGTGCATTCCAAAGTCTACAATATTTTAGGATGTGCCGACACTGCATTCATTCCAGATTCAGATCACTGTTTCTGTTTTGCAAATATTTAATTTCTATTTTGTTATCCAAAAAATGAATTCGTCGCTCTAACTGCGATAGCTCTGTCATCGCTCCGTCATCTAATTGTCATCGCTCTAACTGGCACTTCATCATCAGTACACTGGCAGCATGAGGGAAAGCATGTATGCAATTTTCTATTAGACAATTCGTTTAGAATGTGCTATGGAAGGTTTAAATGACCAGAGCTCTTCTGCTCACATCAGTGTTTCTGTATGCACAGAGCAATGTCTTAGAAAAGATGAAATAATTTGGGTGACACATATCCTCATTGTATTCCAGATGACATTTGAAATGTTTAAGTATACATGTCTTCACTAGACTTAGATGATTTAGGAATATATATATTTCCTTTGTCATATCTAGATAATCAGATGAGATTGATTTGAAGCCGTTTATAATATATGAGAAGAGAATATCTATTGATGTGCTGATGCTCTTCCTTGACCTAAATATCAAATGTATCTTCCTAAGTACATATAAGTTTCTTTTTTGTTTCTATTTTCTCAAAGATCTCGTCCTTGCTCACATGCTCGAGCCATGCTATCCTCAGCATTCTTAGGTAGGACCACATTTCTGTTCAAGTATTTTCTCAATCTTTGAGGAAATTGTACAGTATTTACTACTATGTTGCAGTAGAGATATTACGTAACAATTCATTACTCTATTCTTTGTTTCTAACGAAGTTTTTCAGTTTCTTACTATTCATTAGCAACGTTGGCAAACTCAATGCCTCTTCGGATTTCAGAACATTTTCCAGCTGTTGACATTTTGACCTGATTTGATTTTGCTATGGATTTGGGGTTCATCCTTCTGCTAAAAATCATGCATCCATTCTTGCATGTTTTTAATTTTTTTCTCGCTTTCTTTCACTAACGTCTGTAGGAGCTTTTGTAGTTTTCTTTCCGTGTCTGCTATCAACACAGTGTCATCTGCATGTCTTGTGTTGTTGAGTGTGGCCGCCAATAATGAATCCTGGTTGGACATAAAATACTCTTAGTGTCGCCTCTCTGTATAGGATGAATAAGTCTGGTGAGAAACGCATCCTTGTCTTACACCACTCTCTGTTTTTATATACCTACTGAACTCATTTTCTATCGGTATGCAGGCAATTTGCTACCAGTATAGAAACATGAGTAAATCAAAATTGGGTTGTCATGACTAAACCTAATTATTAAAATAACCATTAGATCGTTTACCCTAATTAATCCACCGTGTAATGGTCTACAGTATTACTTTTCCTTTCATAGTGCAGTAATGTGTGGCATACTCCATATTTGATGCCTTTTGAATTCCGGAAAATTGAGCTTAAATTCGAGCCGAAGCTATGCTATTTTCAAATAATCAATTATAATATCAAGTGAAGTTTTATTATTCTTTGGCGTTCATGAAATTTTTCGATTTCATCATGACCAACTTCGTTAACGTTTACGCCTAGACACGGGTTTTGTGTATATGGGTGTATATACTATTTCCACGGTCAGGCTCACTGTAGTGTTGTCAGTATTTAAATCTGAATCAGTTTTTTGAGAAAATGATATAATTTATGTGTTTTCGATTGTATGATATTAGGCTATTCTACGCATTTCAACAAATTGACAATACTGTTTAGCTTCTTTAATTTTCTAGTGTTTCGGTTTTATTTTTCTTTGTTTCTTTTATCAATTCATTCCAAACGAAGCGATATTTCCACTAAGACGGAAGGGGCCACTGGGTATGAAAGAGAAAGAGAAGACTTTAAAAGGAACCGGAAACCCAACCTTTAAAAAGAAATAAGGGATAAATCTCTAGATCTTATCAAAAGACCGGAGAGGAATGTGAACCGGATGACAGGCGAAACTATACGCTCTACTTCCGGGAAACTCAGAGTATAAACTAGGTTTTCAATTTTCTCTGACATTCTTTTCGTATTTTCGCTCACATTATTTTTCTTTTCCGTTTGTTTCTTTGTTATATAAATATATGCAAATATGGCTTGCCGACCAAACGGACTATGATCTTTCAGTATACTTGCAATAGACGCACGTGCTTTTTCTAACGAAGATAGGATCAGAGTATTCGATTCCTCAGGTATTTGGTAAAGGTTTAGGTACACAATTTGCACTCATTTCTATCACATGAGTCTAATATCACTTTCATTTTTAATTGCATGAATGCTATACTTAGGTGCGTTTTGTGTGAATGGAGGCGGGGTATATAACGTTAACGGCTGCTGTCAAATATGTTATAAGAAGTAAATGATCAGATTCAAAGCAGATGTTTACATTTCCTGTTCTATTTATCTCTTATGATACACACACACACATACATGTATATCTATCTATCTATCTATCTATCTATCTATCTATCTATCTATCTATCTATCTATCTCTCTCTCTCTCTCTCTCTCTCTATATATATATATATATATATATATATATATATATATATATATATATATATATGTGGGTGATAATTGTTAAATTTCTCAGGAAAGTAGGTTTAAATGGTTAGGAAATTAATTTTTAAAAATCGTTAAAAATTGTTTTAAAAATAAAATCAATTTAAGTAGAGTTCCAAGGAGAATATATCCTAGCAGTGACTGGCCAAGATTCAGTAAAATTGAGCAAAACCAATATATTCCACTGAGCCATTTCCGGCCGATAAGAACACTTAATGTGTTGTCCGAAATATTTTGGTTCTGAAAAATTAAATTCAATGTTCGTTTATAATATACTATCTGTTATTTTCATCGGAGGATAGAAGTGATTTGACTCATTCTCGACAAAGAAATGCACGTTTTTGTTTATTTCCCGGGCTTGAGGTTTTGCTTACATTATACTATCAGTTCAATATGCATATATCACGACAGAAGAGAATTTTCAAAATTCTTTTGGACAAAGAAAGCATCTGGATTTAATTAACAAGTTTGTGATTTTTTTGTGTTGGTGCTGTCTGCCCATAAACCCAAATCATTTAGAGAAAGATATCTTAAAGACAAACAACATGTAGTTATTAAAAGAAATCATAGATTTAAGACAGGGTTGAGAAATTAGGTATATCAATGTCATATTTTGCTGGGGGTTATCGTTTATATAAAAGACAGCCTACCAGCTAACACGCACATGGAGTCGGGCTCAGGAGGACGTTGGCTCGGAGTTTCACGGGATTGTTTTGTAATATAGCAATCGGTAATAACACTCTCAATTACCGTTCTAGGAACAGACTCACGCACGAAAGAAGAATTGAGTGAGAGTGGACTGGCTGGTTTTTAATGTTGCGTTATCGAATAACTTTCTCAAATCACCATACAACAGAAGGGGGCTGATTTTACAATGAATTATAGCCATTTAATTCACCAGGTGAATATACAATAAATCTGCAGTTAATGTGCCACAGTGGGGATGTGTGTTACACCTTATATACACCACTTCTAACCAGCGTGGTTAAGATACGCCATGGCACGCATATTATAACGAATTACCTGCATTCCCCTCATGTTCCATTGGTGAGATGTATGTTCAATTCGAACAGCTTCTTCACACGAACTGCTATTTTATGGAACCAACTACCAAGAGGAAGCTTCACATATCACTGCAATCTTAAGCTGTTCACGTCTAGGGCTAACAGTTTTCTTCCCCACGTCTCTCCCTAACTTCCCAAATAGAACTGAGTCACTGTTGAGTGATATATGTATATATATATATAACGCCTTCTCTGGTTTTTGCTATCTTCTCCAATTTGGATTATTTGGGCCTCATGGTATCACAGTAATAGTAATTTATTTTCTGTAAACTATATAATAAGTGCATTGCTTCCTCTTGCCTACTGGAAATACTTATCTGCTGTTCCAGTTTTTAAGAATTCGGATGAACCGATTGACCATTCCAAATATCGTCCTATGATATTCCTACCCTTTTTTGGAAACTCTAAGCCCTAATAAATTGTGACACGTTTAAGCATGTCACATCGCAGGACCTTTTTCAGACAAGCAATTCGCTTTCCCCCAGGTCAACTACTGATGTACTGATGATAATTGGGGAACGAGTCTATCAAGCTTGAGATGAAAATGGTAAAGCTCAGGTTGTATCTTTGGACATTTGGAAATACTTCGATATGGTGGGGCATGCAGATAAAAACTTACGGTGATTCTGGACAAATTATTTTATCCAGTCTTTCTTATCGAATCGTGAAATTAAAGTAATCCTGAAATGCGACTCTTCCAGTTCTTTTCGTACGAATGCATGTGTCCTCCAGGCATCCATCTATTTTCCTACATTGTTTTTTATTTTTATTAAAGATCTCCGCGATGACATTAGCTCTCGACTTGGTATCTACGCCAATGACACAAGAATTTCCTCCTGTCTCATCAGTTTGATAAGATCAAATTGGCAACTGATATCCAAAACCACCTGCAGTCTGTTGTTAACTGGATCAAAGAATGGCGTGTTGTTTTTAACGCATATAAAAATAAACAGCTCTATATCAATCATCTGAGAGACCGCTGTCTGGCTCGTATCAGCTGTCTGGCTCCTATCAGCACAGGAGAGTGATTCGCTCTGCCTTCTTAGTTCTCAGCTGACATGAATGGAAAGACTAATATTGAAAGTTGGTTCACTGTCGTACTAGAAAAATTTTCTTTCAAGACTATCCTTTATACTTTTGTCTACCATTCATCCATGCATAGAATATTGCTGCCACATAGGGTCCAGTGATCTTGCTATTTATCTAGGGCTTCTTGATAAAAATCCACTGAAGAACCAGCAATATTACCGACACCTATCTGGTGTCTACCGCTTTAAGTTTGCCTCTCTTTGCTTTTTCTAGAAAAACTGTCATGGTAAATCTTCGCATGAGCTATTCGCTATGGTGCCTATACTCATTGAATTTAAGCGCTATACTTGATTGTCGACGTGATCTCAGCAAATTACTGTTGGATTGGTTAGATATAACCGCAAATCTGGTGCTAATAGATTATTTTCTCCCACTTCTCGCTTGTGAAACTCTCTTCCGCCTTCATGCTTTCTTGCCAACTTTCATTTGCAAAATTGTTAATGCAATGTCATTCGCTATCTTTTGTCCTCCTGAATACTCTTCTTCTGTTCTCCCACTCTAGCAATTGTTACAGTATTTATTCTTCCATAACCAGCAACCCATGTATCTTAATGACATTACTGCCTTTTTTGGTGCGCCGACGGCTTAGTGGCAGAATTTCCGACTGACGCCAATTCAGTCGGGTTTCGATCCTAACTAGAGGCAACCGGACGTCTAGCCACACTGATGAGCTGTGATACAGCGAAACAGTCTGTCTGTGGATGACAATAATATAAATATATGTATATATATATATATATATAACAAAGTGGAAAAGTTTTTATGCAACGCATCAGTGGACTAAATTTGCTATTTTTCTAATATGTTATAAATTTTCCACAAAACTGATCATGGTATAAAATAAATAAATATGTGTGTGTGTGTATGTGTGTGTGTGTGCGCGTGTGCGTGTGTGTGTGTGTGTATCAAAATTTGCTGGCCTGAATATTGTGTTGAAACTTGAAACAGGGTGTCGTCGCTTGGTGTTTACTTCAATTGAAATAAAACTTACATCTCATTTTAACAGATATATTTACCAAATTTACACAAAATCAGCTAGAAATAGTAAGGAACCAATTTATTCAATACATTCGCCATTGGCTTCAGCCATGAACTCCAGGCGACTTCGATATCTCCTGCATCTCTTTCGGGCAGTCTCATTGTTGAATGCTGCCATAATCAAGACAGTTCATCTTTGTTGTTACACAACGTTTCTAGGCTTCTCGATCAACTCCGCACCACACATAGTAATCAAGGGGGTTGCAATCTGGGGAGCTCAATGGCTAGATGTAAGGAGTGATGTGTTTGGACAAGTTGTCTGAGAGACATGACTGTGTTCTCCTGATTGTATGGCAATGGGAAGATTACTGTCACCAGATATATGTTTATCCTGCAGACAGCATCTGGGTCCAGCGCAGTAAAGGTGATTACTCCAAACACCTTCTTGAGCACTATTAGTCTCATGCAGTTCTTTTCGAATCTTCTACACGGTCTTCAGATTGGCATCCAAAAACTCAAATGTTCATATTGGAGTGTCCGGTGCGAAACAGTAGAGCATGCCATTTCCAATTTTATGGCGGAGTTAATTGCGTCATGGTGCTCTTATTCTCAGAGACGTAGCCCAACTGATACTACTACAGGGTGTTGCAGCAAAATCCGACAAAAAGAAAACGAAATAGGCAATGAAAACATAAGTTTTATATGCAGAGAACCAACAGTATCTCTAGCAACAGTTAGAGTTACATACAAAATTATTTTTCAATGTAATCGCCACCGGCGGCGAACACTATATGAAGGCGGCCGCAAAATGTGTCACACGCACTGGCGAACATGTCCTTGTCCATAGCGTCGAACGCCTCTACGATGGCAGCCTTCAGAGAGTCGACCGTGTTATGGGCGTGCTTGTTGGTCTTGGACTACGTCACGCTCCAGAAGAAATCGTCAAGGCGGTTGCAGTCGGGTGAAGAGGGTGGCCACAAGTCTGGCGACCAGTGGTTAGGAACATTGTTGAACAGCCATGCCGGAATAATCTTAGCCTGGTGTGCAGGAGCGGAGTCCTGCTGGAAGACATGCGATCTCGTCCATCCACGGATTCAGCACGCTCCTCAACAACTCCTGGTAGATCTTAGCGGTGACTCTCAGGAAAGAAGAACGGAGGCATGACCCATCGCTGGAGATGACGCAAAGGACCATGACGGAGGAGGGAAATTTCGTATGCCTTACGACGGGAATCTCCTCGATGTCTTTGCAGAGCCACCTGTCATTCTGCCTGTTGCTAGTCTGGTCGTGGATGAAATTCTTTTCATCAACGAAGAACCGCAGCATCCCGGCGGACCTGTACTTGAGCTCGTTCAGTAAAGCCGCCGCCTTGACTTTCCTCGACTCGTTGATTATGCGGTGAGTCTTGCAGTAGGAGGAGTAACCAATGTCCTGCTTAATCGTTCGGCAGCTCCTCGACTTGTGACAGCCCATATCAGTGGCGATCTTAGCGTAGCTCTGGCTTCTTCGCGATGCGAAAAGAAGCTACTACAGCTGTTCTGCGCTCGTTAGTTAGCAAACCGTCGACTATCTGCATATAGATATATATTGTTTCTATTGCCTATTTCGTTTTCTTTTTGTCAAGTGTTGGATTTTGTTGCAACACCCTGTATACTGTGCAGTCGACAATATCAAAAACAACCAATATCCATGCATGAAATTAAAAACATAAAATGTCGACAATTTACATATCGCACACTGTACATATGCTGGGCGTAACAGAAAAATTGTTTTGTTCCCCAGGTTTTCACAGAAGACTTTTACCCATCTTGATAACATTTGTTGTAAGAATTATTTCAAAAAAACATTTGATTTATTCATCTACAAAGAGAGCAGATTAAAAACGTTCTGTGTCAGCACCATTGTCTTCCCAAATGAGCCATGGCTAGTGGAAAAAGATAATTCAGGAAAAAGATAATTCAGGCCTTCAGTAATAGTATAATCATTCATATTATGGGCTCCATCTTCAAAGTCCATCTAAGAACCATGAAGAGAACGGTGAATAAGTTTAACAAAGTGGGAACAGTAGAGAGGAAACTGGATCCGTAGGTTACAAAAAGGAAAAGGATCATAATTTCATATTGGATTGAGTTGGATCTTTTTTGATTGATCTCTAATGAGATCAATAAGAAAAAATCCAACTCAATCCATTGGCCCTTGGCACATGAGAGAAGATGTTTAAAATATGACACATTAGGTTTTATTTATTTTAATCTTACTTTCAATCCTTCATGAGCTTCCAAACTTCATATATGATTAATTAATGATGGCCAATTCATTATCGTTTATGATCGATTTCATCAGGATTCTTCTGTTAAGGTTGGAGATAAATTATACATTCTTATTGCTTAAAGTAGAGTCCAATAGTGTTATAAAAACTTCGTTGAATTCCAGTAAGATATCTTTCATTAAGATACAACAGTTCAAATTTTAAACTACCAAATGGTTAATTTTTGCTTTTACACTATTTTGACAATTTTACTGTTACACCCGGTATATGTGTGTGGGTCTGTATACTTGTTAATAAAAGTCATGATGTATTAGTTTGATAATATCTTAGTATATATTATAAAAATTAATACATATTACATCATACTGCCATGTGTCCCATGTAACTAGCTTGATATAAATTACGTAAACAAAATATATTCCATTATTTGTATTTTACACTTATTCCAATAATGGATTCTATTAATGCTGATTTTTGTGTTTTTTTTTAATGAAACTAATAGACGTTCAGTTGTCCATAACGGATCGCTATCGTCTGTTTGTCTTATTAATCGTATTACCAACAGCAATATTCGCTCCTGAAACTTGAATACTATTTGTTTTTCATTTTCCTCGCATGCATTATTAGTCAGACAAATATTATCGCCTTTGTACTCAAAATAATTTATTAATGCATATTTCTATGGGATTAAAGATAAGTGATAAATTAAAAATTTTCATGACACATTTTTCTTCCATTATTAAGCCACATGAAATATTTGTCAGATTATATAAATAATTCGTGTGATTTCTACAGTTTAAAGACTGCTTGCATGGCAATAATGATGGATGTGTATCTACTGGTGTCGCATATCTTTTTCTCTGTTTTTCCCATCGGTTTTTATGCACAATTTTATATATAATAGATAGAATATTCTATGTCAAATTTATACACTGTATCCCTAATGAAGATCAACATAATAAATTTGATTTTGCTCATTTATGAGAATGTTCTTCGACTAATCATAAATGAGAAATTAGTTATGATCGCGATGTCTTGTGCTCATCTTCAAAGACATATAATGATTTTACGGGCTCCTCTGGAGTTTCTCTAGACGAAAAACAAAAACGTATATACTGTTTACATTCGATCCATTCATAAAAATTGTATAGGTATTTTCCTTACATTCATTTCAGAAAAGTCTATATGAATCTTTTTCCTTTCGAACCATTATGAAAATAAAATGAAGATTTACCTTAAATTAAAAATGAAGTATTTAATTACATGTGGTATTCATGGTTAATTATTCAACTAAGGAGTATAAAATTCGATATTTAAATAGTTTGATTAAACAGGAGGAATGAAATTCAGACCGGTCTGTTCTTCTCTTCTCAACGACTGATTAAAAAGAAAGACCATTTCAAAAAGATACTTAGATGCTAAGGACATTATTTTCAATGCAGATCACATTAAAACCCAGCAGATATTACACAAGGAAGCCTGATTTGTCTTAATAAAGCTCTTCCCACTGAAATACGATCTGCACAACATAAGGAACATGTTCTCCCTATAAGCCTTTGTACACTGACGATTATTTATTAGGTGCTTGCAATTGAACGCCTATAATCAACCGACGTATGCAGATTATCTCTCAACCGACTACACTTGATAAATGCCGAAACATGTTGTGAAATCCTCTCATTAATATTTGTGTTGGCCTGCCAATTTATTCAGCGTCCTAGTTAAATTTATAAATTAAAAAAAAAGCGAGCAGTTTTAAAGATAGACAGGGTTTCCTTCAAATCTGATTTCAAAATTGAACGATACAAGAACATTACGCCTGGTATCGTAAAAAATAAGATTAAATAATACTGGTTGAGATTTGCTTTATAAACATCGCATCTGTCTCACCAGTACAGGGCAGTCTTCAATAGACAGGATATTTTTCCGGGATAAAACAATTGGACATACATAAGTGCAATGTTAAAACACATCCAGATTTCTTTAAAGAATAATTTTGCTCAGATGAAAGTTAATTTTAATATTTATCTTAACTAATATTTATTAACTTACTAATATTTTCATTTTTTCCACATTAGGGATTTGAAAAATGTTTCTAACTTTCAGGTTTTTATTTATGTAGTATTTTCTGTCGTGATTCTTAATGTAGGTATGCTTTGGAATTCATTTCCTTCGTTCATACACGTTTCTCTTCAGGCTTGTTTAAAAGATACACTATCCAATCAAGGGTCAGGGTTACACAGTAAGTGATCCGGGAAGAGTATGTTAGAAATGCATATTATGACGACGTGTACAAAAGATATCGATTAGTAGTTGTCAGAGAAGCATTTGAATAATGATAATTTAATCCAGTATTAAAATTTTTCAAGTTGTAGAAAAATATACTATATTTAGATCATACGAAAGCGTACACAATAAAACTAATTCATATTGTTTTATTAGGAAAATATTCTGAAATGAATAAAACTTTAACCAACTGACTTAAACTTATTTTCGCTAGTGTATATATATATATATATATATATATATATATATATATATATGTATATATATATATATATGTGTGTGTGTTTGTGTATATATATATAGATAGATATACACATGTGTTTATATGTGTATATATATGTGCGTATATATATGTATATATATAGATAAGTGTGTGTATATGTGTATATATA
>OZ038478.1:103691139-103698639 GCA_964036315.1 Acanthosepion esculentum
TGTAACTAAAGTACATTGTTAACAAAGAAAATGTGTACACAAAACATCATTTACACGAACAGCACATTACTTTGTAAACATATTTGGCAGAATAAAAACGAAAAACAAATCAAAACTAACATGGAAAATAAGGAAAAGAACATCAGCTTATAAAAATGAATACAAAATTTGAAAAATTTTGCCGTAGGAAAAATAAATATAATTAAACAACCGGAACATCTATCAGTTGCGTCTCAAAGGGCAATCAAGAGCGACTTCTTCAAAGGACAGAGTCGCAAATGAGTAAAATAAACTGAGAGGTTTCCAGCCCTGTGGAAGAGCTGCCCAAGGCCGCACCCTCGCATGGCATCAAGGAGACGGATCATTGCTCGTACTGAGGCCAGCGCTAACGAAGTTTGCGTGCCTGCGGGTAATTTGTGTTCCTGGCCCGGCTATACGCGCCTGGGTCCCCACCTTAAAAAAGACCTTGTGTCACATATCGTCTTAGTATATACATAGTATGTAAACTCCTTCTTGGACGAGTTTGTATCTCATCTATTTATTAGTTATCAGTTGCGCTCTGTCTTTGGGCAGCTTGCACAGAGGAACGACTCCGTCAAAGGATAGACTCCCAGCTGTGGAAAATTATACTGTGATATGCCCAGCAGTAGGGAACAGCTGACCGAGCCCGCGACCTCTCATTGCACCACAGAGAGGGATCGGATCTCGCAACAAGGCCAGCGCCACCGACCGTTGCGGGACATGGAGGCAAATTTTGATCCTTGCCAGGGTGTAACCGCTTTGGTTACCAACCTTAAAAAATGACCTTGTGTCACAACTCATCTAAGTGTGGAGACAGAGTAAATACCTAGTATGTAAATTCCTCGCTTGAGGAGTTGTGTAACCGACGGTTGCGGGTTTTGCCGGCAATGTTCGTTCCCAGCTCGTGTGTAGGCGTTTGCGACCCCACTTTAAAAAGACCTTGTGGCGAAACTAGTCTTAGTGGGGAGAAAGGGTAAATACTTTGTGTGTAAATTACTTTAGAGTAGATTTTAACACATGTATTTATAACCTCTCAGTTGCGTCTTTGACTTTGGACAGAGTGCACTCTGGTGCGACTTCGTCAAAGGACTGAGTTGCAACTGAGGAATATATACTCAGAGGTGTCCAGCTCTGGGGAAAAGCTGTCCGTGGCGGCCCCCTCTCATGACAGAGAGTGGGATCGGTGCTCGCACAGAGGTCAAGGCAACCAATGGTTGCGTGGGCTGCGGGCAACTTTTGTTCTTTGCCCGTGGGTACGCGTTCGTCTTAAAAAAACCATGTTTCACAACTAGTCTTCGTGTGGAGACAGAAAAAGTACCTTTGTAGTTTTCAGAGCATTCTCATTGCACCAATGAGATAGATCGGTACTCTCAAAGAGGCCAATGAAACCGACGGTTGCGAGGGCTGCGGGAAATTTTCGTCCCAGCCCGGTTGTAGGCTTTCGGGTCCCTTACTTAAAAAAGACCTTATGTCACAACTCGTCTTAGTTGGGAGACAGAGTATATACCTAGTGTGTGATTTCCTCACAGATTGCACTCAATGACACACTGTCAAAGGACAGAGTCGCAAATGAGGAAAATATACTGAGTAGGGTCCAGCCCAGGGGAAAAGCTACTCCATGCCGCGCCCTCTCATGTCACCAGAGTGTGATCGCTGCTCGCACAGAGGTCAGGACAAGCGATTCTTGCGTTGGCTGCGTGCAATTTATTTCTTTGCCCGTGGGTACGCATTCGGATCCGCACCATAAAAAGACCTTGTTTCACAACCAGTCGTCGTGGGGAGACACAATAAATACCTAGTGTGTAACTTCCACTCTTGAGGAGTTTGTAACACGTTTATCTATCATTTCTCAGTTGCGTCACTGTCCTTGGGAAGTGTGAGCTCGGGAGTGACTCCTTCAAAGGACAGAGTCGCAACAAGGAAAATATACTGAGAGGTTTGCAGCTATGGGGAACAGCTGCCCGATGCCGCGCCTTCTCATTACACCAAAGAGATAGATCTATGCTCGCAACGACGCCTGTTCACATGACGGTTGGTGGGGCTGGCCCGTTTGTACGCGGTCCGTTCCAACCCCTAACTTTTGTCCCAACGAGACAGAGTTAATACCTAGTCTGTAAATAACTTACGTGTACTTTCTAACACATCCATTTATCATCTCTCACTTGCGTCTCTGTCCTTGGGCAGAGTGCACTCAATGGCGACTCCTTCAAAGGACAGTGTCGCAACTGAGAAAATTATACTAAAAGTGTCCAACCCTGGGGAAGAGCTGCCCGAGGCCGCGCCTTCTCATTGCACCAGAGAGAGGTATCGCTGCTTGCACCGTGGCCAGAGTAACAGACTGTTACCTGAGCTAACGGTCAATTATCCTTCCTGCTCCGTGTGTATGCGCTCGTGTCCTCACATTAATTAAATGCCTTGTTTCACAACTTCTCGTAGTGGAGAGTCAGAGTAAATACCTAATGTTTAATTTCCTCTCTCGAGTAGTATGTAACACATCTATTTATCATCTCAGTTGCGTCTCTGTTTTTCGGCAGAGTTCACTCAGGTGCGACTCCGTCAAAAGACAAAGTCTCAACTGAGGAATATATACAGTCAGGTGCTCTATTCTGACGACAGCTGCCTGATGCCGCAGCCTCTCATTGCTCCAGAGTGTGGGATCGGTATTCGCATCGAGGACAGCAGAACCGACGGTTGCGTGGGCAGCGGGAAATTTTATTCTTTGCCCATGGGTACGCGTTCGGATCCCCACTTTATACAAGACCATGTGACACAACTCTTTTAAGTGGGGAGACAGAGTTATTGCCTCGTGTGTAAATTACTTTCGAGTAATTTTTAACATATCTATTTATCATCTCACAGTTGAGTTTCTGTCTTTGGGTAGAGTGCCCTCAGTAGTCACCCCGTCAAAGACAGAGTCGCAACAGAAGAAATTTATACTGAGGTGGCCGGTCCTGGCGAACAGTTGCCCGAGGGCGTGACCTCTCATTGCACCAGAGAGAGGGACCGATGCTCTCAACAAGGCCCGCTCTAACAACGCTTGCGAGCTCTGCGGGCAATTATTTTCCTTGACCGTGTGTACGCTCTCGAGTCCCTACCTTACAAAAAACTTTATGTCACAACTCGTCTTAGTAGGAGACGAAGTAAATACGTTTTGTGTAAATTACTATTAAGTAGTACCCTATTTATCATCTTTCAATTGCGTCGAAATAAAAAGTAGCAACTGCGGAAACTTACACTGAGTGGTGCCCAGCCATGCTCGACGTCGCGCCCTCTGATAGCATCATAGAGAGTGATCGGTGTTTGTACGACATTTGCGGCGGCTCGGAGAAATTTGTTCCTAGCCCGGTTTAACTACCTGGGTTCCCATTTAATCAAACCTTGTGTCACAATTCGATTTTTTTCTTGGGGTAGGAGGTCGATTAAATATCAAATTACTATAAATAGTTTGTAACAGGTTGATTTATCATTTCTCAGATGCGGCTCCATAGAATTACAGTGTCGCAACTGTGGAAAATAATACTGAGAGATTCCCAACCCTGGGGAATAACTGCCCTCTCATTACTCTAGAATGAGGGCTGATCCTCGCACCGATGCCAGCGCAAACGACGGTTGGTTTGGATCCGGGAATTTTTGTTCCTAGCCCGGGTGTACGCGCTCGGGCTCACCGGATCGTAGATGTTCGGGTGAATACCAAATTACTAAAAAGTACAATTGCATCTTTATTATTCTTAGAATTCGTGTGATTTGATCTCGAATTTCCCATTCATTCAGATAGATTTCATACTATAGGCTTTCTTTAATTAGCTGTTATTTTTCTCTAACTCGTCAAGTGTTGAATGAATAACTAATTCTAATTTCTATTTTCCAATCTTTACACTATATTAATTTTTATCTTATAATTTGTCCCCTGTTCTGTTATCCATGAAATAAAAATAATTGTTTTTACGGAAAATAATTATCTACGTACATCAAATCGCCTTTAAATTAAGTGACAAAAGAATTATCGTTGAACTTTTAAAAGTTAAGCATAAACATTAATTCAATACTTAAATGAAGCGATAGATTTTGAGTTCTTTTGTAGTGTATTGATGCCTGTCGCATCTACTAATCCCTAGCTATTGTGACGAAGGCCAAACCAAGAGCCATCCATAGGAGCTAGCTTAACTGCCGCTTGATAGGGCGGCTTTTAAGCCAGCTTAATATATTTGCTAGCTTAAAATTTTAAGCTTGCTACATTTTGGGATACAAAAGGGAAATAAGAGTTACTCCCCTTGAACCATGCAAACAACGATAATGGTTAGTATAACATATTAAAATTAATTTTTAATCTCGCATAATCTGGCAACCCTGAATGTGGGCTCAGCGAAAATGGTTCCCTGCGCCTAACTTTTCTAGGGCTTTTGAAAGAGCAATGAATCATTGAAATCGGCTCAGCGGGAGAGGATGAGTTTCTTGGGCAAGCACATGCGAGAAAATGCAAGATTGTTACCATCGAGACATTCATAATGCAAACACAACTACGTTGGGCTGGTCAGGTAGCAAGGACGAGTGATGATCGCATACCAAATTTTATTTTCTAAAAAAACAAAAAGCCAATTTCGGTAATAATTGCAATCACGTTTGACTAACCTGCCAAAACTGAATTAGGTTAAATTATAAAAAGTATAACACTAATTATATTCCACAACATACAAGAAACTTATTACTCTTTAATCCAATTTGGCATAATAGATTTCTACCTATATCCAAAGATCTATTATTAAATAGTTTGTTTTCTAAAATACTATATAGATATTACTGATGAAGAATTCGGAGTTATTCTAGCTTCCAGAAAAAAAAAACATTATTAATAAATAATAATTCCTCTTGTATTAAAATGTCATAATGATAAAGTTGACGTTCATAGTGTTCCTATGACTCCGCTCAAATAGGCGATTTAGTTTATATAGTAGACACTTTTAGTAGGATTATTGATCCTAAACAGGTCGGCCTTTACAGAAATGGTTGACTTATATTCATCCCAGATAGTAATGGTCCAATAACCTCTAGAACAGAGAAGATGATAAGAGCTTTCAAATTACTTGTTTTTTCAAATTGAAATCTCATTTAATATTAAAATCGTTCTTTTCTTAGATATTACTTTCAATTTTTCTAACAACACACTTTAGCGATTTCTCAAGGATAATCCAACTCTTACTTATATCAATGTCAACTCTAATCACCCAAATTAAATACTGAGACAACACTGTATACTCTAGAATTCATATATTATTTTTTAAGAAAAAACTGTTCAATGAGAATGAAATAAGTAATATCGATGCCCTCAGTAAGACTGATTTCAAACAAAAACTATTTTACCAGGATATTTCAAACACAATAAAACTAATTGAACCAAAAACAGAAATAGAAAAATTATAAGGTTTAACCCACTTTTCTTTAAATATTCTTTCAATTTAATTGATAAACACTTTAATCACAATAATGTTTTACAAAAAATTCCAATTGAAGAACTCTAAAAAATTAGTTATTCCTTTACAACAACATACACAATATTATTAACACACATTAAAGAACAATTTATAATCATTCTATGACAGCAAGATACCAAATAACAAACCTTTTTGCAATTGCAAAACCGGAACCAAATGCCCAGTTGGAGGTAACTGTAATTCGGAAAATGTTGTTTACCAAGCTACCATCTTTCCAAAAGAAAATATAAATGATGAAATGTATACATCGATATTCTACAATAACAAGCATTCCTTCTCAAAGAGGCATTAGAGAAACTAAACAAACTCTTTGTAAGCATTTTTGGAAGCTGAAAGATAGAAGTTTCATCCGACAGATTAAATGAAATGTCCACTATCAAACTTCTAATAACTTCCGGGATAGATGTAATTTCTGCATGCAGGAAACATCATAATAATTGAATACAAAAATGCTAGCCAAATGTTGAATCAAATGAATTATATTATTTTCAAGTGCCAACATAAATACAAATTCAAATTACCCTAAATCATTGATTTTGAGGTAATACACGTGTGGTTTTGGTACGTATTGTACATAGGTGCAAGCATATATGTGTACTGGTGTTCGTATGTATGAGCATTTGCGCGTGCGTTTCACATCACACACACACACACACACACACACATATATATATATATATATATAATAATAAAATTATTATTTGTAATTATTTATTTATTATTATTTATTATTGTCATCTATATTTTTTATTTTTTTATTATTAGAATTTATTATGAATTTCTGGATATTTTATTTATTATTTACTTTACATTTTGTTATATATATAAATATATATATATATATATATATATATATATATATATATATATATATATATATATATATATATATATATTTCTGTTAGATATTTTAATTTAATTTTATTAATATTATTATTATTAGCAGTAGAAGTAGTAGTATCATGTGAATATGGTTGTATTATATAACGATATATGTCTGTCCAGACACCACTTTTTTGCCTCTTTTTGAACTTTATTAGAAATAATGTTGATATTGTTACATTTGACGTTTCTATTTTTTACCTTACCTTTCCTATTATATTTTGTTATTTCTTAATGTAAGCCACCTAAGAAAATTTTTCTAGGTCAATTTATTTATTTATTTCACTATTTGTTAATCTTGTAATTGCTTTATTTCCTTCCTTTTTTCTTACAAACAAATCACAAACGAAAGGGAAAAAACATTGCTATCTTCTTTAGAGAGTGGGGAATATATATATATATATATATATATATATATATATATATATATATATATTCATACACATTTTTCCACAAGCAAACCCATATTCAATTAACCATATATATGTATATACGCATACGTATACACATACATACAAATCACAAACGTAAATATCAGATTGCGATAAATATTTCTATGCGAACATATGCAATTAGAGCAATATAGTTACAGATAGGAATTCTTATATAATTCCGGATAGAGGGTAATTTTCTATTTTTAAATCGGTGTTTATGTCTGCATTTTGATATGAGTTCACTTCGAAAGTTAAGTAAATTCTCCTGGTTTTTATATTTTAAATACATTTACATCTAAGATTCTCAAGATATAAATATGTTCCCCTGAATATAATTAATAACCATTTAATTCAAATTTCTTAGATATTTTAATTTAAATTTCCTTCTTAATTATATACAAATCTTATAAAAATATTTTCGCTAATTTCGAAATATTCTCTTTTAATAGGGTAATTCTCTTAAAGAAAGTCCACCTCTCATTTTTTATTTTTACGCAGTAAAACGGGCGAATTTAAAAGTGCAATGCTAGAGCTGATGAAACACAAAATGGAACAAGTACTGTTGAAAAAGAGATATCAAGACAGACAGAAACAGCAACAGGAAAAACAACTACTGTTGGAACAGAAATATCAAGAAACTCGAGAGAAATTCCAACGAGATAAAGCAGAATACC
>OZ038478.1:103706139-103738639 GCA_964036315.1 Acanthosepion esculentum
TATGTATATATATATGTATATATATATGTATATATCTGTATACATATATGTATATATATATATATCTGTATATATATGTATATATATGTATATATATGTATGTATATGTACATATATATATATGTATGTATATATATATGTATATATATGCATATATGCAAATATATATATTTGTATATATACATATATATATATATGTGTTTATACACATATATATGCATATACATATATATGTACATATATATGTATATACACCTATATATATATATATACATATATATATATATATGTATGTATATATACATATATATATATATGTATATATACATATATATATATATATGTATATATACATATGTAACTTACATATATGCCTATATATACATATATTTATATATAGATATCTACACATCTATCTTTACGCAGATATATATATATATATACACACATATACACTCACACATATATATTTATACATATAAATATATATATATATATATATATATATATATATATATATATATATATATGTGTGTGTGTGCCTCTGTGTGTGTGTGTGTGTGTGTGTCTGTGTGTATTACAACAAAATAACAAAGATTACATCAGCATGTAAATATTCTATTTCAAGCTGGCCTGTTGGCAGCTATCATTAGATTAAATACATCGTCCTTTCTTTGGCTCAGTTTTAATAATTAATATTACTAGATTCCACCAGATTCATATTCTAACGAATGTAGTATAGGTACTATATATATATATATATATATATATATATATATATATATATATATATATATATATATATATATATATATATATCCTACAGGTAATAAATCCGTTGGCGTATGACCCTAGGGTATCCTAGTAATATCAAATATTAAAGCCCATCTACAAATTGTTCTGCCATCTATCAGATATTGATATCGGACAGTATTTTCTAAGCTAATAGATCACCAGTTACATAAAAATTGCTCCCTAATTTCGATCTTCATCAGGAATCCGATTGAAATTAGCTATTTCATCATCCATACCATGTACAAAATTATCAACTCTCACAATAGCAATATTTTAAAGATGTTCTATGGTATAAACAACAAACCTTTTATGGAATTCTCCTTAATTGTAGATTTAACGAAATTTGTCAGTTGAGGGTTAATGTACATCTACTAGTTTTATATAACAATCTTCCATCTCCCCTAAAGAAATTATGTTAAATTATAATGTTTACGTTATAATTACCCTGGCTGGGGGAAGGAAACAGAAATTTTATACACATAGACACATTTTTACCAAGGCTAAATTAAAATGCCCGACAGCACTTTGAAATAATTTTTGGGGACAGCCTAGATAGACTAGAAAATTATAGGTTTCGCTTATACTCCTAATAATCTTAGATATAGTTGTAACTATTTTTTTAGAAGAAAAAGTGTAAAACAATAAAATACAATAATCAGATCAAACTATCAAATAAAATGACTGAATTAGTTTTAAATTGTCGTCAGAGGCAGATTTATACTTCTGTATTATAGATTTTACTTTAATTTTAAATTCTCTTACTGTTCAAATTTTTAATGTATAATTGTTTCTAATTTCTATATTTCCATTTTTTTACCATATTAATTATATTTTATACTTGTGAACTTTTCTAAGAATTCTATTCTTTAATTACTGACCCTTTTTATCTACATAAATAATTAAAGTTTTTAAATTTTCTTTTTTTAAATAAAATTTGGGATGTTTTTGTTTTTGTTTGATATAATTTTATTTAACTGATATTTAAAATCAAAATGGATAATTTATATTATATTAATATTTTTCATTCTTTAATATAATGTTTTTAATTATATTCTTATTTAAATTTAATAGTCATTTTCTAAATATGATTTCTTTTTAACCATTTTATTATATCTCATTTTTAAGTATAATTTGTTATGTTTTTAAGTAGGAATCTAACATTTTTATACATAATAATGTTATTATAATTAAAACTTTTCGTCTCTATTTTAGTTTAAATTTAACATCTCAGTTTTCATATAACCCAAATTTCATGTCATAATTTTAATGATGGTCTTAATTTTTTAAACCTATTCCCTTCAAGGCAAATACATGCAACTCACCCTATACCATCGACTCAGGCTTTACTGAAACATCGGAATGAAAAATTTATCTATCAACTTTTCGATTAAATCTTAAATTACCAATTCCGACACAAACACAGTCTATACACCCGTGTTGAATAAGACTAACCTACTTGTCTTTATTTGAAATATACATATAATCCCCATATGTGTTAATTTGTGATTTTGTTGTGCAATATATATATATATATATATATATATATATATATATATATATATATATATATATATATATATATATATATATATATATACATATATATATATTTATATATATATTTATTTATATATATATATATATTTATATATAATTATATTTACATATATATATATATTTATATATATTTATATTTGCATATATATATATTTACATATATATATTTACATATATATATACACACACACATGAATATATAAATATATATATACACACACGCATATATATGTATATAAATATACACACACACACACACACACACACATATATATATATATATATATATATATATATATATATATATAAATAAATATAGTTTTAAGTTGTGCTATACTTATGGGTGCTCAATATCAAGTGCTCAATATCAAAAATATAGCTTATCTAAATATAAATGTGAACACTGGATTCAACATTCGGAGGTGTCAGGCAGTTTCATGCTAGACGCAATCGTCAAGCCTGTCGATTGCATCTAGCATGAGCCTGTCGCCGCTGAGTGTTGACTTAAATTTTCACTTTATATATATATATATATATATATATATATATATATATATATATATATATATATATATATTTGTTACTGAATTTTGAAAAATATTTTCTTTTTTTCTATTTTTCTCTGAAAACCTGAAATTATTGATTCAATCATTTAAATTTTTTACTGATTTCAAATCGATAACTTGAAATTCTGTATTTTGGATGCTAACCATTTCAAACCCGGATGTATCCATTACAATTTCCTTCGCTTCATGAATCGCAGTTTTATTTTATATGGATTGTAAATTAATTTTCTCATTGTTATACTGACTATAGAGGGATATAGATAGGAAATATTCTCCGTCCTCAGTTGTTATAAATTCAGAATTTCGCACATTTTTCTCATGTGTAAATTCAGCATCTGTCATGTTCGGTAACAGAATGCATGTGAAGCCATCATTATTCAAACTGCAACATTAAACTGTTAGCAATCAAATGTGAATGTAATATGCTGTCATGTGTTGATTTCTTCTTTTTATTCATGCTTTTGATAAAAACATCTTCACGTTCCAATGTATATATGCGTCCCAATTAACTCATGACCCAGATAATTTAAGTAAGACAATCAGAAATTTCGAAATTTTACCTAAAGTAGATAATAGGATACACACGAAGAAACACAGTCATCATACAAAAACCCTACGATGTCAAAAAAATTGAAAATATAAATATTTTGTTATTTTTATTTTAATTATAAAAAAATTGACGTGTTTCTGACAAGTGTATAATTTTGTCATACGCTGGGGTTACCAGATAAATTGCAGCCTTAAGCAGTAGGTTGATTTTGTTCTTCTTTGTTTCTTCTCAATTTTTTGTTGTAAGCGTTATAGTCATTCTTCAGTCTGAGTTTTAGTTGCTTTTGTATTGTATGCTTATGAGATAACGAAATTTACTGCAATTCAGTAAGTTACTTATGGCATCCAAATGTGTCCAATTAGTGGGCAATCAATTTTCCTTTTGAACTAGTAAAATATAGATAATAATTCGAACATTCATATTAGACATTTATCCGTGAATAGATGTTAGTAAGATTTAGAAAATTCCTATATGGAATGTGCTATGAATAAAAAAGAAACATACAATAATATCAAATGCGCTCTCTAAAATAGTATTTGATATTTATATTTTTTCAGGTTTTAATTAAAAATGTGCCTGGATGGTAAACCTTTACTAAATGCTTAAACCCGTCAAATCAAGGTAAGAATCAAGTTAGTTTTCATGTGTTCTAACTGTGGGGTATGATAACATCCATCATTTTTTTGTTATTGTTGTTGTTTTGGCTTCATTGTGTTTCTTTTGCATATTAATCTTTAATCCCGGTGTTTATTTTTCAAAGCTTCTAGAAAAAGATATTTCTAAATTTAGCGGTTGCGCACATTTGTCAACAAAAAAACATGTTTCTAAATAATTTAGGATTCACAAAGGAAATATTTGCTTTGTCCATGATTATTTCTATTTCTTAAAAATATGAAATATTCAAATTTTAAACAGAATAATAATTATTTATTTAGCTTATTTGCTATTTTAGGAAATTGCTTTAGATGATCTTGTGTTCAAAAGTAATATTGAATTATTTCCTTTTAATTATCTTGATCTGTTTTGGCACATTTATATTTGTTACTAAAACAAAAAAATCTAAAATATATTCCAGTTACTGCTTTGCATTTAAGAAGTAATGTTACAAATACCGTATCAGAAAATTACTGATTCAAATATTTTTCATGTGCTGCAAAGAAACACATTGAACAAAAATATTTGGGAAATGTCACAGAATGAATTACTATACATAAGGACAAAAGCAGAAACAGAAATAATAAATACATCTCCTTACATATTGACTTTTTGGTTTTGTATGATGCAATTTCAGTTAGAGGAAATACATTTTGAAGGGAACGTAAAATGATTTCTTTATATTTATATTTGGAAAATATTTGTGAATAATTCATAATGCGTTTGATGTCTGACACCAGAATATTTATCTTTCTAAAGCCGCTTACATTGGAGGGTTAATTTTGCATAATTTAAAACCTGTAAGGCGAAATATTTACACTACTGATATTGTTTGGGCGATTGTCCTCATCTTTACTGTCATATCCACTGCGTTTCCGCAGTTGCACGCTCCAGCCTTCTTCAAGTGATATACATTGGAATTTTGATCAGAATCCTTTATTTATTACACGGTAGATTTCTCTAGTTGCAACAATCGGAACAATGTAAATAGTGTAAATATTTACAATACCACATTCTTAAATTTAAGGGATCAGTGCATATGCTAGGCTAAATATCTCGCAAGTCGGCCTAACATAGACATGAATAGAATTTTGGAACCAGCATTAGAGAAAAACAACAGTATCAAAAATTGTAATATAAGCTCTGATAAAAATGGTTACTGAGGCATTACCTTTATAAATCCCCAAAATTCAATCAATGATCTCCCAAAGGATAAAAGATAAAAAATTTAACTGAAGTAATCCAAAAAGAGACTTGACCCAAAGTGATGAATTCCATACGACCACAGCAGAGGTGAACCAAAATTCGGAGAGTTGATTTGCTGAAGGGAATTAACTGTAACTGTGTGATCCAGAAAAGTCTTGTCACGTGGAACCAGAAGAATCTACTGTGGGCTAAATAAAGGGTTCGATACAAAATTCCAACCTATATCACCTGAAGAAGGCCGCAGCGTACAAAACTGAAACCTCGTGGATATGACAATGAGGACAACAGTCCGAAGAATGTAAATAGTGTAAATATTTACAATACCTAATCTAAGAAATAAAGGCATGTGTTTGAACAGTAAATATATGCGCGTTTGCTTAGACGTTTGTAAAGGTTATATATTCATTTTTATACATTTACAGTTATGTCGATTGTAATGCAGAATTCATCGTATGATACAATTAAACATGGCCTTAGATGTTGAATCAATGCTCATATAATCTTTATATTTATGAATTAAATTTTGTAAATATTGTTTTATTTCCTTTGGTATCTGGTGCATAGTCATTTCTTTCCGGGTCCCGACCAGAGATCTAAGGTCAGAAATGGAATCACGACTTTTTCAACTGAGCAGTTTTGAAAAAAATCGCACATTGAAGGCTGTAATTGTAAGTACAATGTGTTGTATTTCTTTACGGCATGTTCTACCAGAGATTGCTTCGATGAGTCTGCTGGAATCATTTCCAATCAATCCGAGGATTCCAACTACAACTGGAATTGTTAATGTACTCATGCGCCACATTTCTGAGATTTCGTTTTGAAGGTCCTTATATTTTGATAGTTTTAAACAGAACAAGTTAAGCATTAACAAAATTATACGTACGCTATAAGTACCTGGCAATCGCTTCAAATTTATTGTCACTAGCGTAAAGGAAACTTTTTGTGAGTTCATAAGGAATGTACAGCATATTGCTCATCAGTTCCATTAGTAAACAAAAAGGAAAAAAGTGGTGATGAGAGGGGGCTCAGTAATTGCTGTGCGCCGTTCATCTCGTTTTGGACGAGATAGGCGCGCATAAATTGTGTCATCAATAACGGCCATATTTCTTTTCGTCCTTACTTTGCAGGTAAGACACGTTCACGCTCGTTTTGAACTCCGAGGTAAGTCATGTCTTTCGTCACACCCTCCCTGATATCATGATCACAACGGTGGCAGCCCGGCAACGGTCGTTTTCGACGGGTGCTTCTTCGCAAAGGCAGGGTGGGGGCCTTTTCGGGTGGATTGACGCACTATGCACTTTCCTTGTCAAGCAGCAAACGTTCCGCCCCGCTCTCAGATGTGTCATCGGAATCTTCCTCGGACGTACTGAAACCGTGGCGCGGGCGTAGATCCTTAACCTGGCGAGGTATTCAGTCTACCAGAAATTACTACGGGCTGATCATTTTTGTCACCCGACACTGTTGAACCTGGTACACCGACTTATTGGCGCCTTGACCCAAACGCAATCTCCGACATGGTATGATCCGTGCCCGGTATCTGAAGACATCGTCTGGGCGTCAACCCCTTTCACCCTCAGTTCGTATCGGTGGATCCTGTTGGCGGGCGCAGTCTGGGGTGATGCACTGTTTTCCGGCGTGATATTGTACAAAGTAGACGGCTTCCTGGACAGAACCGCGCATCCTGGCCGCGATTCCTTTTACTGTGCCCAGTCTCTGCCGTCTTGGGAGATTCCGCCGATATCCCAGGAGAAAGTAAATTATAGGCTCTTAACTGGGAGGGCTGGACTAAAACTAAGACCCTCCAGGCACAAAATTGTTTTAAGGATTACTGCTGCTGGTTCTGTACAATCGCAATGGGCAAGGCCATATTGTAAGACATGATGGCCTCATCCAGCATAGCCCATATTTGCTTAGCTCCAGTTCTGATAACTGTGAGTACCGTTTGGGCCAGAGTGAAATTCTGTGGGACTTCAACATCTAGGTCAGCAAACTGCTTTATAGAGAGAAGCTATCGCAAATCCTTTATACGATTGCCGTAGTCCCTGTCTCTTTCCGCCTGAGCCGGGGAAATGCGGCAAACATCTTCTCCCAAATTAAAGATTTGTTTTTTGTTTTTTTTTTATCTTTCACTTCCTGAGTGGGGCTTCTCTTGCGTTTGGAAGAGGGTGTTGGCATTTCTGCATTTTTCACTGGGGAAGTACTGGGCGTATGCAGAGGGATTTGGGAGGATCTTTTATTAATGGGGGAAGGACTGTGTGTGTGGAGAGGTGTATAAAATTATCTATGTCGATAAGGGTTGGGATCTCTACTGAGGGGAAGGGATTTGGATGGTGTGCCAGGGGGGAAGAGCGTTTCTTAGGTGAAGCGTTGGACGGGGTAGAGGACGTTGAAGGAATAGGGTTTTGTTGTTGAATTTGTTGTCTCTGCTTGTCTAATTTCTTTTTGAGTTCCATGATTTTTTCAGATTTCTCAAATCCGGGGTCAAACTTCCTTTCCTTTTCTTGTAACGATAGTTGAGAGGCCGGGGCATCGCCCTTAAAGTTGCCAGAGCGAGTGGGGCTGTAAGTGCCTCTCGTCCTTGGGCCTTCAGGGGACTAAGGACCCGCTATCTGGCGCTTCCCTCTGGCCTTACCAACAACCAGCCATTTGCCCTCCCTCTTCTCCACAACTGCACTAGAAGCGGACGAAGGCTCTTTGGGGAATGTGGCCTTAGATGTTTGGCCAACCGGAGGATTATCCTTACTGGTCACAGAAGCTGGCATGCCCATTACAGGCGAGCCGGTCAGAGGGGGGTTTTGGTCAATAGAAGATTGAATTCCAGAGGCCTTCATCTCTGGGCAGGAAGAGGAGATGTGACCAGTCTTTCCACACATTCAGTATACCTGTTTACGACCGGTCACAATAACCGGCAACTTCAATCTCCCTACTTCCAGACAGTTGGAGATGGAGAGGAAAGCATTTCGATCTAATAGTATCTCAAAACTCAGTCAGTTTATCGCAGGAAGCGCCCAGCATTTCGCCGAACTTGGATAGATATGCCGCGACGTGTTCCCCGATAACCTGAGGAGTGACCTCTTACATTGCGTATTCGGCCATTGAATTCCGTGTGGAAGATCAAATCTTTTGTGATCAAATCTCGGCTAGAAGCCGCAACGCCTTCTTCCGGCGTGGGTAACAATACGTCCCACATGAAAAAGCCGGCTCCTTTACCAATTCTGAGGGGCTTGAACCCCAAGGACTCCAGTGATTTTATCACTGTCTTTCATCGAGCGACAAATTGTCCACGACGAAAACTGACACTATACTTTTCGCAATTTTTCTTCGTTCCTGGGCATCTTCTAAGAGTCCACCTTCTACGACAAGGTGTGCGTAACTCTTAGCTCGCTCCAAGAACTCCGCAACATTAATTATACAACTAGGGGGATTTCAAACAAGAGGGCGATACCCTGGTCTCTGAATTTTCCATGTTCTTGTCATTCTTTGAGCCTCCATACTAATTACATTGTGGCCATTTTTGGCCTCCATACTTTTAGTACTTTGGCCATTATTGGCCTCCATATTTTTAGTGCTTTTGCCATTATTGGCTTTCGAAGCTTTTTGGGGGGTAATCTCCAAGTCTTTATAAAAAAGGAGGTGTGGGGGGATACTAAATAAGCAAAGTTCGCTTAGTGGCGAAAAAAATAGCAGTTAAACAAAAAACAGAAAACTCTCCGGAAAACGAGGCAGCAAAAATAAATTCAAGAAACAAAGAAACGATAAAATAAAAAGGTTTTACAATGAAAACCAAATGACAAAGGACAACAATTAAAACAAGGTCCATATAAAGGCAAGACAAAAAAATACAGAATAAAAATAAAAAGCACAAAATTCGCCTCAAGGCGAAACAAATGAAATTAAAACACAAAAAAACGAAATAAACAATAAAACGCTAGACAAAGAAAAACAAAAAAAATACGAAACTTTCAAAAATAGTCAGTGCTAGTTACAAAAACAAAATGGCTGAATAAGAAAACGAGTCAAACAGATAAACAAAAGAAAATAAATAGACAAGTTAGACAATAAAAGAGACAATACAAAGATTAGAACAAATTTGGCACAAAAAAAAAATTAAAAACAATACACGAGAAAAATTTAACGGATATTAAAAGGAAGTAATTAAAGAAATAACGAGAAAGTAAATGACTCCCGTCATGAGTCTTGCTGCTGGCATCACGCTTATAATGCCAGTCTTATACGGCTATAATTTGCATGTGTGCAAATATCATCTCGTTTTGGACGAGATAGGCGCGCATAAATTGCATCATCAATAGCGGGCATGTTTCTTTTCCTCATTACTTTGCAGGCAAGACACGTTCGTGCTCGTTTTGAACTTCGATGTAAGCCATGTCTTTAGTCACAGTTCCTACCTCATATTTCCTATCGTTTTTATATTCGGACTATTTGCAGTCCAACATAAAGCGTTGGTCTTGTCTCCGAGTCAATTTTTCCCTAGTTCACTTCTGTGTCCATGGCTATCCTCTACAATATTGTCTGGAACAATCATATAAATTGTCGTCTAAAATGTAATAATGTCACATTTTATAAGAGCTTCTAATTTTTGTACAGTAAAATGTTCCAAAGAAAAAAAATAACTAACATTTTTCACACCAGGTATGGTGTTACAAGGATTCGGGACGATTTCTTCTTGTCCTCCGCACTAGATATGTGTGATTCTGAGCAAATAAATCAGTTATAAAATTGAGTTTCTACAATCCATTTTTCCCGTTTGCTACGTGCAAAATTCACTTGTTCGAGTAGACATTTTGATAGTGCTTTTCTTGGACAAAATTCTACTGATATGTGTTTGAGCTCACAGACTACTTTAAGACGTGATGCATTTATTCCATTCTTTGATAAAATCTGAATTGCTATCCTTCACTACAGCTTCGTGATTCAGGGGCAATCATTGAAATTTACAATAGTTTTATACTTATACCCTGATCCAGATGTGATGATAGGGGTCCAAAAAAAAGAAATATAAATAGGAAAATTATTTTGTACGCATCTCCATTTCATCACTTCTTTAGTAATAAGTTAGGCCATATGTTCCTCCAATTATGGGCTCAAAAGTTTCACCTTCAATTTCCCCAAATGTTTTGAAAGCACTGTGTGGTGTTTCCGTTTAACGTTGGAAAATAAGTGCCTATTGGTATAAAATATCTCTTTCCATTCCCCCGCGGTAATTACAATGTAAATATTATAATTTTTCATATTTTCTTTGGGGGAAATATTCGCTTGATATGTAAACCTGGTAGAACTGAATTTGCCCTCTACAGGAAAATTTACGTTAGATCTAAAATTAGAGGAGGGTTCAATAACAGTTTTGTTGTTTATCTCATAGAAGTTTCTCAAAATATGGTTATAACCCTATTTTAAGAAAGCCAACTATTGAATCAGAGGAATGAATTAGTGTTAAACTGTCGGCATAAAATCAATTTTAAATTTCCATAATGTACAGGGGATGGACAAAATAATTGGAACTGGAGCAAATTCCACTCCTATATTTAAAAGATCTGCAATATTAAGAACTTTAAGTAAAACTTCGTAATAGCAGGTTATATCTATTATAAATACCTTTCTTTATCTAATTTACTGTCCTTGGCTTATTTATTTTTAGAATTAAGTAAACTGTAAGCTAAATGCGTGACCTCGCCGAGTTCGAAAAAGGACGAATTGTTGGAGCTCGCATGGCAGAAGCCTCGATCACCAAGTTTGCTGAACTGTTTGTTTTGTCAAGAGCTACTATATCAAGAACTATGATGCAATTTGAGAAACAGAGCAAAACCTCTAGCAACTGTAGCAATTCGGGCTACACTTGAAAACTTACTGAGAGGGACCGACGTGCATTGAAACACAATGTGTCTAAAAATCATCGGACTACTGCGGCAAAAGTAACTGCTGAGTTGAATAATCATCTGAATTGTCCAGTTTCTACTAAAACGGTTCGTCGTGAGATCAATAAGGCTGGATATGATGCAAGAGCCGCTGTAAGGAAACCTATTCTCTCCACTAACAACATTCAGAAGAGGTTGAATTGGTGCAGAGATCACAATACATAGTCTGCAGACCAGTGGAGGCAATCATATTCTTAGTCTAGTTTTTTCTCTTTTCCCAACTTCAGGGCGAGTTTTGTGTGAAGGCTGCCCAAAGAAGTTTACAACCCTGACTGCCTTCTTCCGACAGTGATGCATGGAGCTGAATCAATGATAGTTTGGCCTGCCATATCATGGAAATGTCTCGGTCCAATAGTTGTCCTGCATGATATAATCAACAGCAAAGATTGCCTGAACATTTTGGGAGATCATATCCATCCAATGGACCAGACTTTATTCCCTGATGGTGATTGCATCTTGCAAGACGATAATGCTATTATTCATACCACTTGATTGGTTAAGAATTAGTATAAAGGGCATGAAAGTGAGCTAGAACATGTGGAGTGGACTCCCCAATCTCCAGATATCAATATTATTGAATATTTGTGGTGCATTATGAGGTAACAATTTAGAAGCCGCTATTCTCCACCGTTGAGTCTTAAAGAGCTGGAGCAGATGTTAATAGAAGAATGGCTGAAAATTCCTCTGGATGAAGTCAGTAAGCTGTATGATTCCATTCCTATATGTATTAAAGGTTTATGTGAGGCTAATGTTGGACCAAATCCATATTAAATAAATTATCTTTGAATTTAAAAATTGTCTCAATTATTTTGTCGAACCCCTGTATGTTTAACTTAATTAGCTACGATATTTCCTCAATATTCACCCCCTCTATTTCTTCAAGTATCGAAAGTATAACAATTCTAATTTCTATTTCCCCCCTCTATGACCTCTTTACACTATAATCTTTTATAATTTATAAACTTACCCCTATCTAAGTTCTCCTCAACTCTCTTTCCATTAATCAATTACAACTTTTTATCGATATATTTTAAAGTTATTTTTAAACCAACTTTTATTCCTCTTTAATTTTAAATTAATATTTCATTCTTCATATAAACCAAAATTAATGTCATCAGTTTAATATTCGGGTTTAATTTATAAAATTTCTTGCGTTTAAGACAAATACCTTCCACCCATTCTGACGCCTGACTAAAACACTGAAATGGATAAATTCTGTATTAGTTTTAGGATTGTATTATTATTATTATAAGCTTTCGTGGATAAATTTCTATTTCTGACACGAACTCAGTTCACACCCTTTTTTATAAGAAGGACGATCGATATATTCGTGTAACAAAATAGGCTATGTCTCATGTGAGGTTATTTTGAATTTTGTTTATATATATATATATATATATATATATATATATATATATATATATATATATATATATATATATATATATTAGGATAATAATAGCTGGCCACTCGTATTCGAGGATACCTGTCTACTAGGGCGGCTAGCAAATCACTATTACAGACGCTCAATCAGGCACATTTGTCTTTGCTCAACACCCAGAACGCCCCCATGTGGTTTATACTGTAACTATGCTGAGCAGAACTTAGTTACAGTTTCTGAGAGAGAGCGTGTTATCAAGTGCGATCAAAAAAGTGAACAAGGGCAGCACACTCAAACCCTCGGTCACGAAGACTTGTGAATTCATGCTAGCACAACTATCAAAACCGATAACATTGCAAAGTATCCTTCCTAACAAATCAACCCTGTTGGTATGTATGTATATATATATATATATATATATATATATATATATATATATATATATATATATATATATATATATATATATATAATACAACAGACTAGATTCGTACACACACACACACATACACAACAACAACTATAACAACAATGCGACCCAGCAATATTCAAATATTATAAAGGAGAAAATGCAAAAAGTAAAGCAACCAGAAAAGAGCTGGAACACAAACGTATCTAGAAGGCACAAACATTTAAAATATTACGCTGCAATAATAGTCAAGTCTTAGTCTGTTACAAGTTTTGGGCCTTGGAATATATTCCTCCGATGGTGTTTTAAATACAAATAATATATGTATTTTTATTTGTTTTTCGGATATATTTTTGATTAATTCATACGAACAATATTATTTTATATCGGTGAACGAATATAATGCATTTTTTTCACTCCCTCTCTGTTTTGCTGTGATATTTCAGTACTCATTCAAATATATTTCATAGAAACCGTTATAAATCCCAGGAATAAATGTTTCATAGATAATTTATGCAGGAATCAATAACAGAAAGATTAAATTTATAATTAACAACAAAATCTTCCTGAAAATCCCTGATAGGAGAAAAGTCAAAACGCCAAGATTCCACTAATGTAATTAGTAATTAAGTACGTGTCTGAACTTATGGGAATGATTTGTCATAAATATTGATTTATTTTCCCTTGAGACCATAAATAACATTTTCTTTCTCACCAAACCATGGTCACGTTACTCAATTTTCATACAAACGAAACTTATAAAAACTAATACTAATATAACGTGCTTATGTTTGTTTATAATTCCTTGCATGTGTTTTGGAATATTGTACCGATAAACAAGAGGTGTTCTTGATTGAAGACGCATGTCTTTCAATATGTAACGACAATGGATTAATGGATCAAAGGGATCGTACCCTAATCGTAGGATAGTGCTAGTTTTCACTGAGTTAACATATTTTCACATAATTACCAAATTTCGCTATTTCTGATGCCTCAATTCAAACTATTTTAATTTATTTCTTCCTACAGATAATCCATTGTCTTTATACTATGATCACGTAAATATAAATAATAATTTATTCGAATTTACTTAAATTCATGCCCTATTTAAAATTCTCGTCAGGTAGACCCTAAGAGTTTGACGATTTTAGCTCACAGGATTTTAGTGCTTTATTTGGCCCAATAGTTTTGTCCGCAGGCTGAGAGACAAACAGTCTAAAGATTCCGAATGATTTCCCGAAATACAGAACATTTCTAAATGAAACGACCCTCGACGTCATTAAGTAAATAATAACATAGACACATGATAAAAGATAATGTTTTCCATAAGTATGACAAAGTTATGCATTGACAACACCGATGTTCATGTATTGACCCTAGTTTGCCTATTAAGACGTGTTTCACTTTACCGGCCATTGCCACCGCGGGAACGGAGCTGTTGTCTCATCTTTACTTCTATACAATCCTTCTGAAGGTATCTTCTCACGAAAGTTGACTTTTACGGACACCCTGTCTCAGGACTCAAGTTTGGACATTGTTGATCTGTTGACAGCAATGCAGGACCGATCAGTGCGGAAAAGGATTTTTAATTAAGTTCCGACCAATCACATGGAGGTCAAAGGTTAATGATGAAGGATGCATGCAAAGATATTTGATAATTTATAATAATTATATTAATCCGCAGTAATATTATCACATGATTCAGCGTTAATCTATAACAGTGCAATCCTATCAATGTACAGTAATATGAATGTATAAACACACACACAAACACACACACACACACACACACACACACACACACACATATATATATATATATATATATATATATATATATATATATATATATATATATATATATTGGTGTTGTGTTTTATGTGACAGTATGAAATAAGTATGCACATGTGGAATATTAAAATTAATCTTTCATTATTTACATTTGGACCAATCGCCTGATCTTTGGCGGTATTCCGACATTTCAGCGCTTTTTTACTTTGGCCTTCTTAAGGTTTCTCTCTAGGCGGCTAACCTTCAGAGATTTTCGAAATTAAATCATTATTTGATCTACGAAGATCCTTTCGTATTGTTGATTTCTCAGTTATTGCTCGCCATTTCCATTGAGTCAATACCTATACATCCAAATGGATAAAATCGTTGGTTCGTTCATTTTGTGACATCAATTGTGAGTACAATCTTCAACAAGAGAGTGAAAAAGAAGCATATTTGTTTTTGTTACAGTTGAAATGCCATAGTGTCCTTGTTCGTTCTCTCAGGGGATTAGCATTACGCTACAATCATTTTGATGCAAAACATCATCTTGGAGATTAAAAAAACACATATGTTTTAATCACTCCTTCCAATAGCAGTCTTTATTAATTTAAATGCACTCGAGAAAATAGCTAAGATACATTATCCTTATTAATTTATAAAGTTACCTCTACTGTTAAGTTCTCGTCTACTACACTTGCGTTTTAATTCTGATAGAACTGCACTATTTAATTAGTCAAATTATTTGAAACTATTATCTTAACTGTCAAATATCTGATTTAGTTATAACATTTAATCACATTCTAATCTGCTCTTAAGTAAATAATTTGACTTTTAATATATTCTTTCATTATTGATTTATTGACTTCGTGCTATCTGGTACAACGTCTGATGATGTATTGGAGGTACTTTAAAAAGCATTAGCTTCATTTTTGCTTGATTTACTCGAGTTTTGATCAAATGAAGACTGATTCCTATTTTGAAACAGTTCTTGATCCTGGAATATAGGCTTTTACCGGCGATCGAACACCAAACATTCTTAGTAATAGGAATTGTGCAAGTACGTCGGCCTAATTTATTAGCCTGATCATAGCTCAGCCATGTGCAATAATAATACAAAATTTATATCTGAATTTCTGTAAGGCTTCTTGTTTAATATCTATCTGTTTATCTCCCCCCTCTCTCTCTCGCTATATATATATATATATATATATATATATATATATATATATATATATATATATATATATATGTATATATATATATATATATATATATATATATATATATATATATATATATATATATATATCGAGAGATAGACACAGAGATAGATAAATCTATACATATATACGAGGCAGAATGTGTGTGTGTGTGTGTGTGTGTGTGTGTGTGTTCGTGTATATGTTTGATCGGATCTCCTACATTTTACAACCGATTTCAATCAAAGTTTATACAGTTACTACATATGGTCCTGCGGAGAGTTTGACGGTGCTAAAAAGTGATTTAAATCAATAATTACGTCATTATTATCCATATTTCATTTTTGATCGGACGCACGCATGTGTAATTATGTGTTCACTGAACACAAGCAGATATGGGCACTTTTTATGTCAGAATTAATAGCGGTAGAATAATTAGAAAAAAGTCGGATTTAAGTGTTTATATGGGAATAGGAAAGGACAAGAATGGCCATATTTTGGTTTCGGATGCAAAAGTTATCACAATAAAGGATTTCTCTCACAGCCGAACTTTGCACTCCAAAAGCCAATCGGATTAGTTTCAGTAGTCACGCGACGCTCGAGCGATGCGCAAAGTTGATTGGACCATACACACTCTGGGGTCATGCGAGATCATGTGTGAACGGGGTGTGTCACGCGTTCGTGCATCAAGCATCCCAAATCGGGTGGAGGTTTCAGGTAGCCTAATTTATTTCAGGATTTAACAGTCATAGCATGGGTTTTTAAAAAGGATCTTTTAATGTTTCAATGCAGGCATGCATTACTTTCCATGTTTTATGCATTTGCACAGTAAAGTAAATGTCAAGGCCATTTTAAAAGGGATTTACAGAGCTACATGTCAAATTTTACCAGAAAAATCAGTAAAAACAAAGTGATACTGCTGCTTTTTAGGTTTTTGTAGCCCATTTTGCCAACTAACGCATTGGATTGAATCCAGTGAGCAATAACTAACACATTTAATGTCACTTCACGCCACCACTTTTAAGCCAAGGGGACAGAATCCGCCCCTCACAATTGTCCAATTTTTCATATTCGATTACCTTATTTTAATTCGAGCGGACACTGGGGACTGTTATGTCTTTTCATGCCGTTTACGTGTAGCTATAATTTTACTACTGAGCATCGCTGCCCAAAAAAGTTCTCGCACGCTTTCATCTAAATTCATGCTACTTAAATGCCTTCATCATCCATCAGTAAACGAAATTATCATTGCTTCAAATTTTGTTCGTAAGATGTGTAAAACTCTTGTATTTTCAACTTTTGATCAATAAAACTACCTCATATCTCCAGGATGCTCAAGCTTTTCAAAGAAAAATGAAGCCTCAAAATCCCATTTTCTGATTGGCTGAGTTTGAGAGACTGCGCTACATCGGTGACGACGTAAATCAAAAAGGCTATGCCTATTTTGGGAACTACATAGCTTTCATATTTATGAATAAAAAAATCTGATGCAATAAAATTGCCAGATACTATTTTGAAACACATCTGCCACTGTGCACTGCTTTGACTATCCCAGCAGGAGGTTAACCAATCGTTTCAACTGTTCAAGTTTGCTGCGAGCTCATTAGAACGGTTGCAAGCTTTTAACCTTGGGCCCATCCAATCATACGTGCGAGCAGTTCTCTTACGCACGCGTGTGCACGTGCGTACGTACGTCAACTTAGTATGTGTGTTCAAGTTCAACCGGCCAACCGCCTCTTTATACCATAACTCGCACGCGTGTTCACACTTCTGCGATTATCTTCCCGCACTTCATTCGCTTCTTACGAAACCGCAACTTGTTGATTATGTATCCAAACTGTTTTTTTTTTATTTCTTAGTTTTAACTACATCCGTTTCCACGTTTATCGAATTTACTTCACAAATTAGCTACTACCGATCTAGGTTTAGTTGAATTTTTTAAACTTCACTTTTTCGTCTTCGATCCCCTTTTCCTACAGTTACATACACTTTTGGGATCCCTGTAACCTGCCTACGGTTAGACTACAAGCATTTTTTGCACTCACATAACTTACACGCGTGTACAAAATGAGTATAGCGGTTATGACCTCCTAGTCAGGGGAAGTTTAATCCCGGGCAACGCCGGGCTTTACAGCTAGTAGATAGATAGATAGATAGATAGATAGATAGATAGATAGATATGATCAAAAAATGAAAAATAGATTTGCCATGCAACTTTCGACTCGGTCTAAGGGTAAAGGAATGGTACCAGGATGAATATTAATGACTTTAAATCCTTCAATTCCTATGGGAATATTATTACTATTCATGTTGTAAGCATACACAAATAACATACACATATTAAACACCCACACACACACACACACACACACACACACACACACACACACAAACACATATATATATATATATATATATATATATATATATATATATATATATATATATATATATACATATATATATATATGAACGTTATGGATATTTAGGCTTTTCTATTCATGAATTCCACATGACATACCCAAGGTTAAAAATTAGAATTTTTCCTCCTTCAAGTTGTTTGCCATCCGACTATATGGACCCCATTTTTTGAATTTTTAAGCGATATCTGCAGGAGTATCATGAAATTAATTCCTTTTTGTAACTGTAATAGAGCTTAACGAACGCATCAAATACAGGCGGGAGTAGACGAAAATTAAAAAAAAAACGCCGAAAGCCGTTAGACCTATATCCATTTTTCCTATATCAGTGTATATAATATATTACGTCATAATAATATAAAATTGCTTAATATTGCAATCATTTTTTTATTGGAAAGACTAATATTGTTTCATTTTCCCTCTATAATCAGAATATATACATATTTATGTTCTTATTATTCTTGTTGTTGCATTAGTATAACATGTTAGTATATGTATGGGCGTTAAGATTTGGTAGGTATATATCTTCATGCGAACAATATTAATCAAACACGTCTGAATAGAATAAGGAAACGGTCTATTAAGTTACTATGATTAATAAGCTTTTTTTATTAAAATTCTGTATGTCGAAGTAAATATATTTTCCATTGGGTTTGATGGCAGTTCTGTCGATATGAACATGAACGAGATACTTGCATCATTTTTATAGATATTGCTCATTTATTCTCGGTGGGGGGTGTAGTGGATTCTGTCTAATATAAATTGAAGCTTTTCAATTGAATCCTTGCTATACACGAGATATTCCAAAGGTCATAGCAAATAAAGTAGTCAATTCATAGCTTATTGCGATGTGTGGTCCACTAAGAGAAATTAATCGTACGTGTGAAATAAATGTCATTTTTTATAGTAATTAAAATGTCTGCTTAATTTCCTCTAAAATTGATCATACTTCTTAAATGCAATATTAAAATGAAACAATAAACGACACCATATAAAATAGAGCGTTTTTTTAAAACTGAAACTCATTTTCCTTTTTATATATATATATATATATATATATATATGTGTGTGTGTGTGTGTGTGTGTGTGTGTGTGTAGAGGGTATATATTTATATATATTATTTCTCTTCATATTGATATCAAATACATATCATGTATAACATATTTATTAAATAATTGTAGAAAAAAAATGATATTAAAGGTATGTCTTAATTGAATTATTTCCTTTTCTGTTCCTTTGTTGGGAAATGCCCACATGCAGTGTCATTGGAAAACTAACAAGGAAAATATGTTTTGTCCGATTTGAAAATATGGCACTTTTTTACTATGTGAAAAAACTGATAGTTTTGAAATCGTCAAGAATATATTTTGTATTAAAGAAAATATATTTACGTTACTGTACAGTGTAAGGCCTTTGTTCATTACAGAAAGGATACACAAATCAGTTTGATCAGTTGATAGAATCACGCACCACGGAAATGTGGCAATGCTCAGTAAAATCCATTCTGCAAAAGGAGCGCATTATCTTGCGATGTCGGCTGGAATATCCTGGTATCTTGTATACGGAGAGCCAGATTGGAAGGGTTTTGAGTAGGAGGCTCCCTCCTGTTATCTAATGCGACGCACACACCTACTCCAAAATTTAAAGTTTTCATCTATATATGTATTATTCTATCACTGAAATGCGATTAGATTTCCTGTACCAGAGAAGAATACTTCCCGTGTAGTAAGAAAAACTGAGACTAAAATGTATTCCTAAAGTTTATATTTGGGAAAAATTCTTCATTTGTTGATCAAGGTTAAAATCACAAAATTGGTCTCTACATGGAATTTGTATTTTACACAGATTGCGAAAAGCAAGGGGCAGTGGAGTAAAATATTATATATATATAAATATATGGCCTGTCATACCAAAGAAAGTTAATGACACTTTCTCTCATAATTTCTTTCTCTCATTTTCTCTTTATGCCTTTTTCTCCTCTCCCGCTTCCATATCAATATATAACTTCCGTTAAGTTAACCGATTTAATGTGTCAATGTCTGGATATCCTCAAACAATTTAAATTTGAAAGAATAGAAATGTTACATCTAACGCAATCATGTCTTATGGGTGAATGTTGATAACTGTTGAAATGTAAATACCATTTCAAAAGTGAAGGAAAGAGAAGGATGGAGAGAACTGTTGCAAAGTAAATAAATTTACTAAGGGTAAGGATGAGGAAGAATAGCGTGAACTGTTGAAAAGTTTTAAAAATTGATGGGAAGTGAAGAATGGAGAGAACTTTTGAAAAGTAAATAATTGTAAAATAGTGAAGGAGAATATCAATTGCTGGTAAATATTTAAATGTAAATAAGGATAAAAATTGAGAAGGGAAACTGTAATTGGAGTGAACTGTTGATAAATAAATGTTTAAAAAATTTGATGGAAAAGATAGAATTGTGACAACTGTTAAAAAGTAAATAAGTTTAAAAAACGGAAGGAAAATGAAGAATGGATAGAACTGTTGTAACGCAAATAACTTTTCAAAAGGAAATGAAAGTGAAGAATTGAAAGACCCGTTGAAAAGTAAATAAGTTTAAAAAGGGAATGAAATGGAAGAATAGAGAGAACTGTTAAAAACTACATAACATTAAATAAGTGAAGAATATTGAGAACTATTGAAATGAAATAAGTTTTACAAAAGGGAAGGAAAAGGAATAAGGGAGAGATCTGTTGAGAATTAAATAACTTTAACTAACTGAGGGAAAGGAACAATGTTGAGAACTGTTGAAAAGTAAATAAGTTTAAATAAAGGAAGGAAAATGAAGAATGCAGTGAACTGTTGAAAAATTAAATAACTTAAAAAGAAGGTAAGGAAAAGAAAGAATGGAGAGAACTGTTGAGACGTATATAATTTTGAAAAAGTGAAGGAAAGGAAGAATGGAGATAATTTTTGAAAAATATATAAGTTTAAAAAGGGAAGGAAATGGAAGAATAAAATGAACTTTTGAAATGTAACAAACTTTAAAAAAGTTAAGGAAAACGAAGAAAGTAGATAACTTTGTGAAGGAAAAAAGAATAGAGAGCACTTTATCAAACGTTTTGGAGATGTCTAGGGCCACGGCACTAGCTTCAACGTTATTATGAATAGCTTGGTAGACAAATTCAGTGATGGCCGTAAGCATATTGGCTGTAGATTGGGCAAAGCGGAAGCCATACTGCTTGTCTGAGAGCAGATCATGGGATATCAGGTGATTAATCACTTCGGAGTTGATAAGGGCTTCGAAGACTTTGCCGAAGAGGGGTAGGAGACTGATAGGACGGTAATTAGAAGGGTCGGAGGGGTCACCAGAGTCCTTAAAGACAGGAACAATGGATGAGGATCTCCAACAGTCAGGAAAATAAGAATCTTTGAGGCAGTAGTTGTATAATTTAGAGAGGGCAGGCGCCAGTTCAGGCGCACATTTCTTCAGGACAATGGCTGGTATCCCATCACCACCAGTAGCCTTGTGGTGATCTAAGTTAGAGATAATGCCCAATACCAATGACGGGGATATGTGCAATCCGCTCAAAAGGGCCTCAGTTATGGGAGGGAAATCGGGCATGGGTACCCTGGAAGAGTCAAACGTTGAATTGGAAGAAAACTTCCGAGCAAAGCATTCAGCCTTGTCGGCGGAAGTCGTCCGGACCTCAAACTGATTAAACAGGGGAGGAATGGAGTGCTTGCTATTGTTCAGAACGCTCTTGAAGAGGGGCCAATAATCCTTGGCTCCGAATTTGCGAGATGCAATACGTTCCTTCATCCGAGCAGCAAATAGTGACTTAGCTTCGTTGAGGACACGCTTACATTCGTTACGGGCAGAGGCATATAGGCGTCTATTGCAGTCAGACATATCGCTACGAAATAGGTGGAAGAAGTGATACCGTGACGGCACCGGTCGCGGTTCCGTCTTAGAGGCTTTCAGCCGTTATCGAGCGGAGGCAGCGTGGCACCGCCGCTCGTTCGAGCGAGCACGCGAACCGTTGCTCCGATCCCGCGGTACCTCTCGTACTGGACGAGATAGCCGTGGCCACGGCCGACGTAACACACCATAGGTAGGATAAAACAAACTAACCTGCCTCACGACGGTCTAAACCAAGCTCACGTTCCCTGTGAACAATCCAACGCTTGGCGAATTCTGCTTCGCAATAACAGGAAGAGCCAACATCGAAGGATCAAAAAGCGACGTCGCTACGAACGCTTGGCCGCCACAAGCCAGTTATCCCTGTGGTAACTTTTCTGACACCTCTCGGCGGAACGGAGCTCTCCGCTCGGAAAGGATCGATGGGCCACGCTTTCGCGGTCCGTATTCGTACTGAAAATCGAGATCGAGCGAGCTTTTGCCCTTTTGCTCTACGCGAGGTTTCCGTCCTCGCTGGGCTCGCCTTGGGACACCTGCGTTACCGTTTGACAGACGTACTGACCGTTAATTTTTGTATATATATATATATATATATATATATATATATATATATATATATATATATATATATATATCTGCTGAGCAGAATTCTGGCGCAGTTATAGATCATGTTGTGGTTATATTTTTTTAAATAATATTTCGCAATTGAAATAAACGGGATTTGTATATAATTTTTAAAAAAACTATTAAAATATTTTTTTTGTGTTGTGAATATTTATTTTTATTTAAATGGAGATTACTTTTTTTTATTAAAAATCAATCAGCAATTTATTTTAAAATTAAACGGTAATTTACGTTAAAAATTTATTTTGATGAACCTATTTAAACAGATATTTAATTTATGCCTATATGTAACCATCAAGTAAGTTATTCTCTTTAATCAACTGGAGTTATTTAAAACTTTTAAGATTTCCTGTTTTTCAACAATATATACACTGACGAAAATAAGCTTAAGACAAATGGTTAAAGCTTTATTCATTTCAGAATATGGTTCTATTAAAGAATATAAATTAGTTTTATTATGTACGTTTTATGCCGAATTTATTTCGATTTCGAATGATGTAAAAATTGTATATTTTTCCAAAATTTGAATCTTTGAATGCTGAATTAATTTGTTTTTTACATTCTTAAACTGTTCATATTGATTTTTTCCGCATCTCCTAGTAAACGGCCCCTCTCAACTTCCAGTTTTATATCTCACACAAGAAACACTTTCATTAATACTTTACCTGGAGTGACCTTTTTATAGGATGAGAAAGTAACAACAAACTTTGATGTCATATTACACATTGCCAAAAAAAGTACAGAGCAGTAATAAAAATTACGGAATTTCCAAAAGAAAGAAGAGAGAAGTCTTCTACTGACAGCGGGCAATATGATCAAATAAATATTTAACGCATGCACAGTAAGATCAAACTTTAATATTATTTGTTCAGTGCGATTTATTGTACTATCTTAACATTTGGTAGCAAAATATACACTGTTATTATCATGAATAATTAATGGTTAATTACTGTGAAATATGTTTTTTTTTTCAAAATATTTTTTGAAATATGTTTTTTTTAGGTAGCAGCAATGAAGAGAATAGGAAAGTGAAAATTCTACTTGTAAATCTGGAAACATTTTGAATATTTAGTCAAATTATGAGAGGGAATATCTTTAAAAAATATAAGACGCTAATATATGTAGACATGAAAGAAGAAAGTGTGAACATATGTGAATGAAAAGTGGAGATTTTTTTAAATCTTTCGAAAAAGACGGAAAATCGCACTCAATGTTGAACAATAGGAAATAATTTCAGGAAAAATAAAACCGAACAAAAGTATGTATATCTAAAGTGAAAGCGAAAGAAATCTGTGTACCCGTTCTAGAAATATAGATTTGTCCTAAAGGATTATGAGACAGTCAATTGTCAGTAACAATGAACCAACATTAGCAACAATTCTTTCTCTTTTAAAAATTCTGGAGCCAATAAATCTAGAACAAATACAAATAAAGGGCTTCTTTTTCTTTTTTTTTAGATTTCTGTATTTTTCATTTTATTATGGAAATATATTTTTCTTATGAATCTTCTGCTTTTCAGTTTTTGACGTGTTTGACAATCCAAGAGATTTCGACATTCGAGGTCACCATACTATCCCGCTCAAATTTTTTCTACCCTCTTCGCTTCGAATTGTTAGACAGAGGCAGATATGGTTAATGACATTGTTGGCGCAAGAAAACACCGAACTGCGTATTTGTCTATTTTATTTATGAAGGTAAAGATCTATATTATATCTTGTAAAACCTTATTGAAAAAAAAACAACCTCTCTAATTATATGTTGCTGGTGTATACGAGTTTCGCGGCTTACGTTCATATCGCGTTGAAACACTAGTTGTTTCAAGTTAAGCACCGTCGAAGCTGTTCAGCTTATTGATAACACCTTGGGGTTAATAATGCTATACGTTTGGATGTGCGGGGATGTAAATGATAACGGCTAATAATTGGAAGTCAAATAGCCGAGTTCTAATTCCAATGGTATTTTTGTTTTACATATACACGCGTAAATACTCGTAGGAGATGTATGAATCAAACTGTTCTTTCGCAGTCTATGAATTATTGAGTAGGGCTTGTGCCAGTATTATTATCTCCAAAAGATTTTCACAATCTAAAGATATTTCTGTAGTTCGTAACTTGCGAAATTTTGACAAGACATAAAATGAAAGCAATCAATAAAATGACAAGCGAGTACCAGGTTCGAAAAAGAAATTGGATAATAACTGAGAATACGTCTACAATTTTATATCACTATCGTTATTTGAAGTTTAAGAAATATTGCTTCAGGTTATTTTTCTGACCCTGATTCAGGAAGTTTAGATCCGATATTCCTACATTCTATCATGTAGTCAAAAGCTGAGTTTACGTGGATTTGTATAGAAAACGCATCTACCAATCATGATTCACATTAATCAAAAGTACCACAGAGAGTAAATATGAAACGAAATTTGATTAAATTTTCTTTATATTAAATTTAAAATCAGACATATTTATTTCTATGTGGCACTTTTGCTCTAACATAATATTTATCAGCTAAATAATATATGAAAGAAGAAAGTGTGAACATATGTGAATGAAAAGGTTTTTTTAAATCTTTCGAAAAAGACGGAAAATCGCACTCAATGTTGAACAATAGGAAATAATGTCAGGAAAAATAAAACCGAACAAAAGTATGTATATCTAAAGTGAAAGCGAAAGAAATCTGTGTACCCGTTCTAGAAATATAGATTTGTCCTAAAGGATTATTAGACAGTTAATTGTCAGTAACAATATGTATATATATATATGTATATATATATATGTATATATATATATGTATATATATATATATGTATATATATGTATATATATGTATATATATATATATATATATATATATATATATATATATATATATGTATGTATGTATGTATATATATATATATATATATATGTATATATATATATATATGTATGTATGTATGTATATATATATATATATATATATATATATATATATATGTATATATATATATATGTATGTATGTATATATATATATATATATGTATATATATATATATATATATGTATGTATGTATATATATATATATATATATATATATCTTCGTCTTCGTTTGGCCTCCCATCTCCCTAACCAATTAAACAGAGTGCATGTGTTCCCTGAAATGGTGATGTATTTAAAGTCTGCCACACGTTTCAGTATATGAACATTGTTTCGAGGTCAACAAATTTAACATGAAATTCCAATTGTAAGTATTATAGAACATAGAAAGCATCTACAGCACAGGAATGGCCCCAAAATTATACTCATACTAAAAGCTGAATTTAAAAGAATAACTTGTCGTAAAATAAAATCCAACGTGTAAATATTGAACATCAGTATCATAAACTCAGACCAATCCGACTTTCTTTCTCTCTCTCTCTCTCTCTCTCTCTCTATATATATATATATATATATATCAAAACCTTTCCTCTCTCTCTCTCTCTCTATATATATATATATATATATATATATCAAAACCTTTCCTCTTTCTCTCTCTATATATATCTATATATATATTTCATAAACTTTCCTATATATATATATATAAATATATATATATATATATCAAAACCTTTTATATATATATATATATATATATATATATATATATATATATATATATATATATATATATATATATATATATATGTTTACTGCACGTTTTTCACATTGTTAATTATATTTATTTTATTTTAATTTTATATTTTATTATCCTGTGGGATAAAATACAATTTGGGAGAAATAATAAAACATTGAATAAGAAATCTATACGTTGATTCTAATTCGACATATGTCTGGCCGATGTTTTACAGAGATGACTAACAAGGTGAATTAATTTAATTGTCTTTGCTGGTGCTCTGCTTTCGCATGCTGAATATATTTTCCAGTCTAATATTCAGTGTCAGCACGGAGAAGCGACATGACATAGATATTCCCTCAAAGAGCACATTTCAATTCAACGATATTGACTATGAAGTCATTATTTTTACATAGCTATATTTAAGCAATTATGTTAAATGATTATTAGGCAAAAAAATTATGTACATATATAACTTCAATAGACTTTTAAATATTTGCTGTATGTTCAAGTCAAGTATCTTAAAGTTTTTGACGGTGGCTCGTCGTCATCCAAGTGAATTTGCAGAAAATTCAGCGTCTTTTAAATAGCGCTAAACTCTATTAAAACAGAACCGATGGTTTAGTTGATGTCTACACAAAACCCTGATAAATATGGTTCGTAGGAAATACATCCAAATAATCATCTCTCGTATATAATAATCCTCTGCTTAATATATACTAGCTACTTAAGCATCACATCCGTAAAACACGTAAATATATTTTAAAATACTCCCTGTAATTAAAGTCCTTTATGCGTATTGTTGTATTAACGTTACACACAAAAAAAGAAATAAACTCAAAACACTGGAACCAATATATTATTAGCAAATGAGTTTTAGCATGTTTTATAAAAGATAATGGCATTTTTCTTCTGTAAATAGCAAGACACAATTACGCATAATTTTGTATGAATTTTCGATCGATGATTTAGCGAAAGGAAAAATGATTGTTTTTTACTGGAAATAGTCGTTCTATAAATACAAAATGCATTGAAGTAGGTTCCATATTATTCAGCTAACAATAATAAAAGATATTAATATTGACAATCACGGAAATCATTATAAAAAAAAACCACTGGTAGTAATAGCCATACCCATCGAAGTATTCAATAAATACAATGATTGAAATTATGAAAATGAGATAAACTTTGATCCTTTTCTGGGTTATATGTGAGGACAATCAACCATGTAGAATCGTCAAAACTTATGTGCAATAAAATTACCACGCAATCTCCATATACTTAAGTGTTTAAATAAAGAGACCGAATAACACATATGTTCACCGGACAGTATATTAGGTTTAAACTTCTTTAACTGATTGGCCAAACTATTCTATTTAGAATCTACTCATTTCTTAGCAGGGATTCGGCAGTTTCTGGAAGCATGTTTCGAAATCTGAGTCTATGCTGTTATTATTGATGAGTTATTGCTCGTCCAATATTCCGGACATCCTTTTCCCTACATCCGAAATGTAATTCATTGGAGGTAGATCACATGGTTGTAGAAGCTATTGTAACAGAGAAAATTAATTTACTTAGCACACAAAAATACCATTGAATATTTATTGATGTCATGGTGCGCTACCCTGCTGGAAATATCTACCAGATGATCTGTGCACCGTATACTTACACAGAGGCTGTTTCTCAGTTCAAATGCCTATGTTTATTCATTGGTACAGAATTTTCCATTATATTCCAAAACATATTTCTCGACAATTGCAGCAACGACACCAGCCGGAATATTTGAACAACGCTGGATTGAACCATATTTCATATTGCTCCCGAAAAAATTGTCTGCTAAACTGTTAATATCAGAGTAGAGATCGGGAGGCAACAGACATGACAACGTTTTGTTTTTTGTTTTTTCAAATATTTATTGTTCATTAGATAGACCTGTGGAAATTTCATGGTCTTTTTATTTTATTTTTCTGATGACTATCATTCTAAAGTTAATGAATGAAATGATTCATGGCCAGTTTTCTGACAATAAAATTTCATTAGAAATTCCCATAACAAATCGTTAAATATTTGAGCTTAATAACCTTAACAATATATTATAATAAATATCATAAATATGAATGTTAGTCGTTATTTTAAGAAGTATAGTGGTACAAATGAAGAGATTTGAAATTAACTGTTTTTTCCCTTTCATCAAAAAAGCCGTTAAACATTTATCTTTTCTTCTTTCTTTAATTCATTCATTTCCTCACTGAAATCAAGTGATGTATTCCTCTATTTCCTCGTGATGAAAGTCCATTATTTATTGGGTATGAGCAGCTGATGTTAAATACTTCAATATTCTTTCATTTTTTATTTTCTCACGGAAACCAAGTAGTGTTTTCCAATTTTTCCACGTGATCAAACTGATTACACCATTATTTATTATGTATTGGCATGGTGTAATCGTCATGAGAAATATCGAAAAAGTCACAGGCATAATTATAATAAGATTTTTGTTATGTCTAGTGAAATATAGCTTGTTGTTTATTACTTGAAAGGAGTGGTGTCTGACTATTGCTGTTACTCATCTGCTTCAAGTTTCAACTTGCTATGCATTCACATATATGACACTCTATGTCTGTTGTGCAAAGTGATTATTTGATGTAGTGTGGCATTTCCTTCTGGACTTAGTCTACTCTTTTCTTTTTCTGACTGTACCATGCAAGCCATGTTGTTGTTTGTGCACGAAAATCATTTTGTGAAATAATTACACCAGCTGATCTGTCACCAACAACCATGCTACGTTTAAAGTTATTTAAAGGGTGTTTCTTTCCTATACAAATGCATACATTTGGACCATCCTAGTTAATCAATCACCTTTGTTAATTTTCCTGAATTGTGGAAGATATATTATCATAAGCAGCGGGATTCTGAAAAAAGCCATGACAAAATGTTGGGCCACCAGTGAAAACTTCAAATTCAAGATGTTTTCCTACGTTAAAAACATGGTCTTTTTATTGCAGAAAATAAGAAACGCTAAATAATGGAATTGACAACTATTGCTATTGCCTTTGGCTAGAATATATATCGCCAATTCGATGTGGCAATGAATGGAACAAGTTCCAAATTTTCTCAGTATCTGTCAATATTTCAATATTATGTACACTATTTACATTATTTACATTATTCCGTCTACTGTCCTCATCTTTGTCGCCATATTTATTACAACGGCCAAAACGCTGTAATAAATATGACTACAAACATGAGGACAATATTCCGAATAATGTAAATAGTGTCCAAATTTTCTCATTGGAAAATTTCCAAGTCCCCATTATAGTAATCTCAAAGGTCTTGCAGACTGAAATTGTTATGACTACATTGCAACCTCAATTGCCAGGCTCTTAATTTTGCAGTGCTTAACGGGAATCTCTATCATCACTTATGTCTATCTTTCTTGATCACTCTTACATCTTGTTTAGGTTCCACAATCCCGTTCATCTCTTTTGTCAAGGTTTCGCAAAATCCCCTTTATCTCCTTTGTCTAGATTTCGTAATCCCTCTTGTCTACCAGTCGCAATCTCCTCTGTCTTGTTTTCGCAATCTTTTCTTTACTTTCCCTTGTCGAAGTTTCGCTGTTTAATCTTTCTTGTCTATTATTTATGGTCGTCCTAGTTTTCTTTGTAGTTAAAACATTTCCATTATTAGCAAACGTTTTTGAATGCTTTTAACACTATCACGAAATATCTTCCCCGCTTGTTTATATATCATTGAATAATATTCTTATTCAAAATCCAGACCTTCAACTCTGATTCACGTGAAATATTAGCCAGAATTTTAGTGTAAAATAGGCAAGCTAATGTTCAACTGAAATGATTTGCCAAGGTTCTATATATATTATATTTGTAACATCTCAGATATTTCATTGGACCAATAGTTTTGTTTGTATTGATCAGCTTCAAGTGTTGTATATTCTGTTACACTCACCTACAAAACTGCAACAAACTGTTTTCCAGTCCTCAACATACATAGACTGATATTAGCATACTGGTAATCAAGCGGAACTTATGAGTAAAATAAATTTGTATAATCATTTTATGTAGTTGGCCCAGAAAAATACGTTTGATTTTCATTATATTGCAAACGTTTTTGTCTGATATTACTTGAGGAATAATTTCCTGTGATACATCTGTAAATATTGTTATACAGTTGATTACATATTGTGTGCTTAAGAAATTGGGATGGGGCTATTTTGTCATTTGGCAACCGAAATTTTGCCATGCTGCTACTGCCATTTTCCCCATTTGAATATCTTCATAAAATCAGAAATGCAAAAATTTTACCGATGGTGTTAAGCGTAGCATTCGTAGAATAATTTGGTTTTGTAATTAAAAATGAAACAATTTGGCGGCGTAATAGCAAGCATTGGATATTGCTATGCATTTGAGTGAAGCATGTAGAGAAATTATTTGAAGTAAACATAATGATAACGATGTGCTAGAAACAAAACCACCAATGAATAAAGTTTATTTTTTCTGTGTGTAACACATTCCCATTGGACGGAAGTGTTTATGACTTACCGCAAGATATATATGTTGTTTACTTGTTGATTACTTCTAAGACTGTTAGCTTGAATATATTCTTTGAGGGTGACACACTCGAAGATCTTTTTCGAACACAAGTTTCAACTTTATGTTTCTAAATATGAGTTCTTATTGCAATTTTTATTAAATCATTTTCGTTTCTCGTGTATTTGGAGCATACTTATTTTTCAACATATCACTTTCCTCAAGTCGCTTATTAATCTGTGAGAAAATTAGCTCGCCCTATAGTTTAGGAAAATTCAGCATATATTTCTTGGTTTTTAATGAATTTTTCCTGTTTCTTAATATTGCTTTTTGAGGGATCTTTCACTCTTCCAATGCGCTATCAGATTTCGGCATCATACATTGCCTCGTCTCTTTACATATTTCTCGGAGATGTAAAATCTTCTACTTGCTTGTTGATCTTGCCACATATTCTATTTGTTTACCGTTATGAATAAGGATTTCATAACCATATCTCGGCTGACGTCTATTTTCTATTTTATTTAAACACGCTACGTTTTTAACTATCGTGCATTTATGATTTCACTGTTGAAATCAAATGCAACAGGACATAAAAAGGAACAGAAGATGTAAGTAATATGAAGAGTTACAAAACTTAAAATTTATTTTATTATTTATCATCCTTATTGAATCAGTACGATTATTTATTCAATTGAAGATATTTGGTTATTTATGTCCTGCCATATTTGAAAATGAATATTAAATGTTATGATGTTAAAAACTGTCTCTGCAGTTATGTTTAAATTTAAATTAGCACAAATACATTCCATCGACCACACGCAATTGCTGAATTGTACTTGAAATTTTCACTTTTAAAATGTACAATTTTCAAATTTGTAATGTGATGATTTACATAAATGACATCAAAAGCAATGTCCGTATTTATTCCAAACAGGACAAATATTCCTTTTCTCCTTCCCGCCAATCTATTATTGCGTTTGAATTTATAATTTCAAATTCAAACTTTCTTTTAATCATAAAAGCTCATACTTCATTCGAGTTTATGCGGTACGCATCAGTATAATTTGAATTGAATGGTAGTTGCTAAATTGATAACATGATAAAATTTCCAATAAATGTTCATTTTTTCTTAATAAAATTCTGTTAAAAGAGAATTAGATACTATTAGCATTAATCGTTAATAATATCTCTAGTCGCAAACAAGCTCCATATGTTAATACAGAGCAAATTCTTTCATTTTTCATAATCTTTCAAAATTTCTGTATTTTGTAACGTATCCATTAAAGGAATGATATTTTATCGGGAAAAAAGAAAATAAACATTGCATGAGCATTATGGAAAAAATCTACATTTTATGGATTCATTTTTATATTATATATTTATGCTTGGGTTTGAAAGAAAAACTATAAAA
>OZ038478.1:103743639-104163639 GCA_964036315.1 Acanthosepion esculentum
TTGTCGAGAGTCGGCGAGAAGTAGTTCCATTTGCGCATTTTGTTCTGGAAGTTGCGTGCCGTCAGTCGTGCTGTAGTTTCTGAGTCAGATTTATTTGTTTTATTCTGTGTCTTTCTCTTCTCTGTCTGTTAACCTGTATTTCGTAAGAGAAGACACGGTTAATGCGTTATTTCCTAAATTTGTATAATCTTATTCAAATTTATTGAAAAAATAATGACAAGGCAGATAAGTATAATTTCAACATAAGACAGTAAGGAGTTAATATTTCAGATATATATTGAAAAGAATATAAAAAATACATAAAAACATTATTATGAAAAATACATAAAAACATTATTATGTTTTTATGTATTTTTCATATTCTTTTCAATATATATCTGAAATATTAACTCCTTACTGTCTTATGTTGAAATTATACTTATCTGCCTTGTTATTATTTTTTCAATAAATTTGAATAAGATTATACAAATTTAGGAAATAACGCAATAACGGAATATAACATAAGAACTGACAAATGATTTCTAACTTCCCTTTATTATTCATACAATTATGCATATATTTCTTAGAAATATTGTCTCTGTATTGTCTTGGTATCAAGAAACTGTATTCATCTTTCTTTCTTCAATTTCGATGTTTTAATGCAATCAAAAACATGTATCTGATAGATAATGTTTGAAAGAAGCTTAATTCTGGGGCAGCTTATGGTAAAAGGTAATAAACTGGATACATGTTTGTAATAGTAATGCTGATGTTTGAACAAGTGTAATGAATGTCGCAAATACAACAATAGTGAAAATTATTATTATTATTGATTAGAAAAGCTGCGTACGCAAAGTAAACATATATACCGCAAATCACCATTAAACTTGTCTTGAAGAATAACAAATAATCTCTTTACAAGCGTAATAGGGATTATTATAATAAACAACTATATTAAATATAAATGAAAGTAGTGATGATGAGTAATGATTACACGACAATATCAATTTTTATCAATCTAAAAGTATTAACGAATATAAGTGATTTTATCTTGATTAATTGTGAAAACATTGATAATAACGATAATAATTTGAAATTGAGCAATCCTCATTATAAGATACGAACAAGAGGAAACCAGATTCCGCAATATATTTAATGGATATACAATACTTAATTAAAAGAAAACTCAGAAGTAAATAGGCATATTTGTACATATAAAAATAAATAAACAGGGGAAATATATAGTCAATATACCAAATACGCATGAAAATACATACGATCACTGAAAAATAAACTCTATTAGGAAGGACTGGCATTTATTTTGTGAAGGTCAGTGGTAAAGACAACAGAAGTATGAGAAAAACTTCCGGTTTAAATGGTGTTTCACAGTTAGATAAATGGGACAATCGTGATAATTCTTATGAAAAATAATTGTTAGTGAACGTCGCTTATAGGCGCGGGGAAATAACTGCAAATTTTCAATACCGTAAAGCAAAAGTGGTTTATAATGTAACTAAACTATACATGGTAATAGCGTAGAAATGCATGACCCATCTAATCTCAGTGGCCGTTACAGTTTTGGGGAGAGAGCGCATTATCTGGTGTCATCAATATACTGAATAAGACCGGTACGCTCAGAACCTTGGTCACGATAAATTGTAACTTCGTGGTTGCACAATCATCGACGGCTCCCAAATAGGACGGTCTAAGTAATTTCACTCATAAACGTTTAACCAAACCCTGGTATGGTTTTCAGACATTTTCCTGAGGTGTCACACCTGGGATCGCCACCCAAAACCGATAACTTCAAGAAGTTACCTTCCCGAAAAATTGATCCTGATCACATTTGAACCCGGATCCTATGGTCACAAAAGTGAACGTGAATAAAGACAAGAGAAAATTATCTTAGCCGACGCATTTCGCAAATGTAAGGATTTTTATTTGGTCACGGGTATTTATAAACAGAAGTAACGATGCTGTTAGTTTTTCAGAAATTTTAAATTTAAAATGGCTTATGAATACACATCTAGCTAACTGAAAGTCAAGGTAAACTGTGAAGGATGCTAAGTCGTCTCATTAGATGCCGAATAAACGAAAATGAATAAATGTAATTCTTGCTGAATTTCTGGAATAATTATAGGATCCTACTTCATTGCACTAATTATATAATTTGGATTAACGCTCCCATTATTAATTATTAGATTCATAAAAAACACGTATATTATTTCATGTTTTTATCTGGTGCTATAAATTTAATTTTTGGTGGACGTGAAGTATAATAGCGGGTTAAAAGATGCAAAAACAATTTCTAACAAAACGTGATACTAGCTGTGCAGTAAGCATTTTAAATAAGAAAGTTATTGCTAAGAGATTTTACGACTGAAAGTATTATATACAGGTGAATAATTAATAACACATTTGCTTAGGCAAAATGAAAACTAAAAATGAAAACCGCAGTCGAAAGTACTAATTTGGTTATAACTAGAAATGTTTGCATAACTGAACGGGACTTGGATCGCATGGGAAATACACAACTGATCCGGATTTAGCTGTGGACGTACGGACAAAAGGAAATGTCTCCACGCGAATGAAATATTATAATTTGATGTGGCTTTCAAATTGAAATGAATCAGGAATTCAAGTCATGATTGATCATCAATAATCCTCGTGAACCAACATACGAGGTTTGGTAAAAATGTGTTGACGTAAAGGAATTTCCCACATATGACCAATTGAACGACAATACTTTATACGTATTTTTAAATTCGTATAAAGTAGTACGTATTGGATAGGCAAAGATCTGTTCAGACCACGGTCGTCGTGTCAAATAATGGATTCTGATATTCAATACAATCAGAAAATTGCACTTAAATGATTACAAAACAGGGAAAACCTATTGCCTCTATCAGATATTTGACAAATATTTCGTAATGTTACAATGAAGGTGTGCATATTATTCTCTGTGCATTTTACCCCGTCTATTTAATTCGGCGTGGTGTAATGCTTAGCAAGCTTGCCATGCTAGATCAATTACGACTGAGTAATGAGTTCAAACTTTATTGGCTGGTCCATGTTTTCGGCCCCGTGTCTCAAATGAAATAGATATAATGGGCATTTCGACGCGACGTAATCATTAGCTAGTTTGTCTCGCTATATCATTTACCACTCAGTAGTGAGAGCGATCCTCAATGAGAGCTCCATTCTTTCAGCATCGTGCCACATTTAAGCTACGCTTAGTCGATTGACACAAAAAATTGTCTGACATATTTTCTAGAAAATCTAACTTCCCGATTAATTGATATAACAGGACAGTATTGAACCCCATTTTGAAGACATACACTTTAGATCATTTGGTTGATTTAGTTGATTTGCCGTAATTTGCTCTGCAGTAAAACCTACAGATACTAATTTTCTGTAGCCTATACGAGTACACATTATAATATAAAAAATGGGACTTAAAAAAAAAACTAAATCAGAGATGGAAAGATAAAAAGGGAAAACATTGCCAAAACCTCTACAAATACAATTTACTTACTTTACATCAAAGTAATCTTATTTTATAATTTTTAAAATTCTTCAAACATTAATGAGGAGAATGACTTTTAATTTCAGAAAACTAAGCAAGAAAATACATTTTGGAGTCAAACGCCATTAAAGCAACCAATGATGACTAATGGTATCTATAATATCAAAAATGGGTATAATCGATATGTGAACGGGGTGTCGCCTGTTTACAGAAGTTACTTCGCTACAGTCTCCTTAGTCTTAAAGTATGCCAAAAGTCTAGTACATACTTATGCAAGCCGAAGCAAGTATCGTTCAAATCGATAGAATCATGTTTTGTAACATCATTTATATTGTTTTCCATGATTTCGTGTATGTCTTTCTTGACGATTTGATTTATGATTTTTTACAAGGCGCACTTTTCTCTTCTAAAGAAAATTATAATAATTTACTCTTTCAAGTCATATCGTTTGCATTTAACTAAATACTTTCAAATACAAAGAATGCTATGAGAATTCACCTTCAATATTATAAGGCATTGGCCTTTCTACAAGCTTTATACATATTCCTGCATTTTTAACTGTGTTATACTTGTGTTATTCCAATTTTGAGTTTCATTCTTGGTGTAATTATTCACATTTTGTTAATCCCTGTATGTTTCTAGATTTATATTAAATAACTTATTCGAAATACATTTCTCTCGTTTTCTCTCGTGTACGGTTTGTATTTAAATACGTTTAAGCTTTCAGTCATTTTATTTTACTCTACCCCTCTTTCAATTATATGCAAGTTAAATTGTCTTTTTATCTCATACTTTTAAAGACTGTCTCTCGCGTTTTAATCTCTTCTACTTTTATCTCTTACATTCTTACACCTTCTGCGCCTATCACACATCTCTTTGTCTTTATAACATCGTGGTCTTTCTCATTCCTTTCTTTTCGTCCTGTTCCTTATTTCGGAAATTTGTTTTACTGTCTTCCTTCTCCATTGATTATTTCTTTCTTCCGACATCACTTTCAATCGCTTTCTGACCTTATTTTCTCCTTCATATTTTCCTGCATCTTATCTTTTTATTTCCAGTTTCCAATTTTTGTTTAAATTGATTATCCTTTTTTTTAATATTCGTCACTGGACTTTCATTTTTCTGGTTTCGAATTTATCTCTGCTTCTTCCCATTTCTAAGTTCGATCTTTTTATTTATTCTCAAACTTCTTTCCTCGTTTTACCTTAAATTTCACTGTATCACCCTTCTCTTCAACAGCATCACATTATTTTTCTTTATTCAATTCAAACAGACGGGCTATATTTTTTCTAGCGGCATTTCCATTTCGGTAGCTTAGGTTTGATCTGCTTTAGCAGCTTGAAATTTGTTTTCTTGATTCCTTCCATTTGGTTCATTGCTCAAATTTCCTTCGATTTCGAGCGTCTGTTTTTCATTCTCGGGCTTATTTTTCGTATTAATTCTACTTTTCACCTGCAACTTCTTACTGGATGGAATCCCACATTCATACAGTAAGCCACCCCACGCCCGTATAGACCAACTTTCTAAAATTATATTACTTCCTACTTCATATACTATAATATGTGTCGGTTTCTGTTCTTATTTCTGTATATATATACGTTTCTATCTCGATTGTTAAAGCATTACTTCCTTTGTGATGGCATGATCATGGCATTTTTCCTTCATTTGTTCCTGAATTATCAACCATACTTCCATCGATGTTTATCGCTTGATCGTGCATTTTCTCTTTATTATATACTTTTTGATAATGTCTTACTTCGTTTTCATTAGTTTAATGATGACTTATATCCTCTATTCTGTACCTATTTATCATGTCCTAATTCCTTCTTCAATCTGAATTCACTATGCCTTCCTTCCTTCATTATTTCCTGCTCGATCATGCCGTACTTGCATTATTTATTATCACTTGACCCTGCCTTACTCCATTCGCTCATTCTTGCTCGATGGCTTCCTTTCTTTGTTTCCGCTTGATAATGCCTTCCTCATTTCGTTCTTTTCTGCTTTATCAAATCTAATTTACTTCGCTATTTCCTGCATGATCCTGCATTACTTCCTTCGTTTACTTTATTGTTCGATCACGCTTTACTTCCTACGCTCTAAATTAATCAAAATTTCCTTATTTCCTATATTCGTCCATCCAACCATCCGGCTTTGTTTTACCTCCCTCTATATTGTTTGATTTTCTTTATATTTTTCCGATTGTGCTTCCTGCACCTTGACCTCCCATTCTGACTGTTATCTCACAAATATTCGAATTACCTTTCTCTTTTTTTACTCATACCTGTTCTTGCCTTCTTCATCGTTCATTTCTCTACGTTTACTTTGACATTCACTATGTAGTAATATATTCTTTGTTTTACGCTTAATTTCAGATTAATTTTAGTTTTCGTCTTATTTCATTTTCTCTGATGTCCCTGCTGATGTTATTCTCTTCAAATTTTACTTATATTGTATTCAATTCTGATTTACTCAACTTTTCTTTCTAATAATTAATTTTTAGGTATTCCTGTTTCATCTTGTTTATTTCTTTAACATCGACTCTTTTCCTAGGTATAAACTATCATTCTTTATGTCTACGTCTCTCTTGACTTGTTTATCTTTGTTTTCTTTATTATTCGCAGTCGTTTCAATCAGCAGCGTACAGCATTTTAATTACCACTTCATAAACTTTCACAATCATCAAATATTTCCGCGTATTTTCTGCAAGCTATTTTCTCCAAGATTTATATTTCTTCTTTTTCTTTTAAAGACAAGGGCGACTAAGAGATGCCCATGCTGCTTTGCAACGAACATGAAATTGCTTATGTATAATTTGCTAAAGAAAGCAACAACTATTTTATAAATCAATACGGTTTATTTTCTTTCACTTTCTCGTTCTGTGCCATCCTAACGTCTTGTGATATACATTCACAAAATGCAAAGTTGTTAAAAAGCATTATTATGAATTCATTTAGACCCTTGTCACTGCGTTTCTTTCACATGTTACAATTTATTATTACTATTATTATTATTATTATTATTATTATTATTATTATTATTATTATTTACATATCTCGTTCATCCATTTTAGGGGATATATATTTTCATATCAGCGTTTTAAATTATACAATCCTGAGATAATATATTACTTTAACTTTAGGAGGAACAGTTAGCAACATAAGCTAGACAATCGTATATTTATGATCAATGCTATACATTTATTCTGAGAAATAATAATCTGTATAATTTTCACCTCATAACTTCTATATTAATTGGCTTCACGAATCATATCTCCTCAGCTTAGGTAATGTGTACGGGCCCTGTGCTTGACGTGCAAACGAAGCTTTCAAAAACAGAAAAAATGCCTTCCAAAATTGGAATGAAGACTTCAGTTGCCACAAAGGTTTAACTCGTTGTCTTTAAATGACGCAATTATGACACAAAGATACATTATAAATTTCGTTTGTGTTGTTACATTTCCCCAGAAATAATTTTCTTGGGAGAACCCGCTCGCAATTATTTTGATTGCTGTAACATTTAAATTGTCATACAATTACTGATTATAATTCAAATTTCTATGAACGTCGTTTGATTTGTTGATATTTAGCCTGTATTTTCTCCTCTTCCTCTTTAACCGTCAATTCCTCTGTTCTCCTTTCATTCTTCTTTTCTCCTTATATACCTCTCTCTTACTCTCATCCTCCTCTTTTACTCTTACCTTCCTCTTTTCTCGTTATCCTCCTATTTTCCCCTTCACATGCTATTCTCTTCTTGATCTCCTCCTTTCTCCTTAACTTCTTCCTTGACATCTTCCTTTCCCCTTAACCACTTCTTTGATGTTCTCCTTTCTACTCAACCACTTCCTTGACATACCCCTTAAACTCTTCTTTGACATATTCCTTTCTTTTTAACCCCTTCCTTGACATTGTCGTCCCTTCTAAACTTCTTCCTTGTCCTCCTCATTTCTCCTTAAATTCATTCATCATCGTTTACAATTAGTTTTCAAATGTGTATTACTCTCGTCATCTAATTCGATTATCGTACTCACCGTCTATGTCATGTTTTGATCTTTATTATACGAAGTACTTAAATAATAGGAAAAATATTAGACTCCTAATATAATTTTTGAAATTAAGTTGAATTAAGGTGTCTGGTCACGCTTCCTCGTCAAGCGAGAATATGGGAATAAGCTATCTTGTGGTTAGCGCGTGTTTATAAGTATGGTCTCTTGCAACATTAGTTACTATGGAAACGGCTAGGGTCGGCAATATTGGTTAGGTGGTCTAAGAGTTAAGAATTATGTTTTTATCTACAGACCAGTCCCCTTCGAAAAGTTTATGTCAGGTTATATTGGGGTGCCTATGTCAAGACTTATAGTAGGAGTGAACGTCTAGTTGCTCAAAAAGGCATTTTAAGCGCTGATATAAGCTATACAAACAATAGTACCAATAGTAAGAAAAACAGAAAAGAAAATCATATGGTATACCCCTCCGTTCAACCAAATGGTCAGTACTAAACTTGGGCATAAGTTCCTAGCTTTAATTGGAAAACACTTCCCCACAAATAGCAAACTGAGCGAAATCTTTTATAAAAACACCTTAAAGTTATGTTACAGATGCACTGAAAACCTAGAAAGAATAATAAAAAAAGCATAAAATAAAATCCTAGAAAAACACGCATGCCAAAATAGTGTCAATAAAACTCCTAAACTGCAATTAGACAAAAATAATGAAAAATGATGTGATTGTAGAAAACTAATGACTGCCCGTTAGAAAACAAATGCCTCACTAAATCCGTGGTATACCAATGCACCATCTCATCCATTGAGAGTCCTAACACTGACAGGATATACATTGGGTCAACGAAGAATGAATTTAAAATTAGATGGAGACAACACAAGAGATCCTTCAACAATATAAAAAATAGAAATCAGACATCTCTATCCCAATACTACTGGCATTTAAAAGAAACGAATAAAACACCGAAAGTAAAATGGAAAATAATAAATAGAACAAGAACTTGTAAAACCTGGGACGACCCATGTCATTTATGCCTACATGAAAAACTACACATCATTAAGTTTCTAAATAATGAAAAGTTATTAAACCATAGACAGAAGTTAACGGTTTTTGCCGACATCAACAAATTTTTGCATTAAATAATTAATAAAAACATATAAACAAATAAATTCTATAGTTTAATAAAAGCCTTAAAAGCTCAGCCCAATCATTAAATAGAAAAACCCTTTGTGTAGTCGGAAAAAAATAGCCATTTGAATAAACAAATAAATAAACAGATTAACAGACAGATAATAATGAAACAGAATCCCCTCGATATTTAACGACCTGCGGCAAGGCCATAAAAAATGCCTTTTTGACCAACTAGACGTCCATTCCTACTATCAGACTTGAAATAGGCACCCCAATATAACCTGACATAACCTTTTCGAAGGGGACTGGTCTGTAAATAAAAATTAATTCTTAACTCTTAGACCACCTAACCAATATTGCCGACCCTAGCCGTTTCCATAGTAACTAATGTTGCAAGAGACCATACTTATAAACACGCGCTAACCACAAGATAGCTTATTCCCAAATTCTCGCTTGACGAGGAAGCGTGACCAGACACCTTAATTCAACTTAATTTCAAAAATTATATTAGGGGTCTCAGCTCTCGCTTTTGAAACATGAGAACTCTTATGTAGCGAAGGAATCATATTTTTTTAAAAATATTATATATATATATATATATATATATATATATATATATATATATATATATATATATATATATATATATAATATTATCGTATATAATACTTTTTTCTGCTTTCCTTATCTAAAGGCCTCCATTCAACTAATATTTTGCTCTTTTTATTATCTTTTTCTATGTCTGTGCCATTCTACAGTTTTCTTCTTTAATCGATTAAATTTAATATCGCATAATATTCTCAAAATTTCTATTTGCATAATTGCTAGTTAAACCTGGCATTGGATTTTCATTATTCATTCTGCGTTTCTGAAACTAATTTGTGATGGTGTATATTTATTACCTGTTTCACGCATTTTGCATCCATGTCATACTTGGCAATCTGTTTTCCTTATGTTTCTCGTCTTAGGGTATGTTTCCAACCTATCATTTCCTTCATTATCATAAGATATTTTTTAATGCCAGGTTTTTTCATAACTTTAGGAAAAAGTTTCTATCTCTTATTTTTATTAATATATTTCCAGAACATTATTTAACTGTTATTTCCATTTGTCTAAAATCTTATTGAGACTGTGCTCTTTGAAACATTTAGTATTTTAATTCATGCATTTATTTCGCGTTCTTGAAAAAAATAACATACCTTTGAATTACTTCCTCTCAACTTGAGATAAATGCTGCATCATCACAAACCAAAAAGGAATTCATTTTAAGGTTAAAATCAGTCTTATATCATTAATTATTTCCAATAAATTGGATTTATTTTTCTTCGTCAGTCCTGTATACATGTGCGCATTATATCTATTTTTACATGCGGTAATCTATCACTTGTTCTGGAGAAAAGATAAAGAAGAATACAGGTAGCAAACTAACTTTCAATACCATCGGATGTTAAATTGGCGTGACCTAATCTACAGAGAACTTCCTATAATATTAGGATTTACAGCTTAAAATCAGGTGCAATTCTCCATCGTGATTTTCGGAATCCTCAAATTACATGATGATAACAAAATTCATAAAGCTCCGAGTTGTGCATAACAAAACGAACAGATTAATGTTGATAGTTTGAGTATTGAAGAGAGAATTGCAAAATTTGTAAATATTTTCTTCACATGAATCGAAGTGTATACCTTGAACATATAGTTTTCATCGATTTTTTGTTTATTGTAGGCTCCCTACCTATTTACTACTTATATTCAATCGGCAAGAATATCGGAATCGGTCATGCAGCGTATTTCCTTTTGACTTCACGCCAATATCCCACCTCGGATTATGGATCATGACTTGGGATTTATCAAAATCAAGCTAATATATTCATTATCACTGATCAATTTCTTCGAGTTACATTCAGATCGCACAAATCATTAAGTAAACCTGTAATTAAAATAGCTCTTATGTTTTATACTGGGCGCACTCCAGTATAAATAAAGGACTTCGCATACTTTAAATTATATTTACATTTTAATCAAATAGAAAATCTGTTCATCTGTTATAAATATATATTTTTCTATATAATTTCCTTACTTCTAAATTCCTTTAATACATGAGATTATATTATTTGTACAAACTGAAAATGATATAAAGAACTATTTCCATTAAATAATCAAGCAAAACCTACTTGATAGGCTACACACGCAGCAATCCACCATGGAATTTATGAACATATACATACAGCGCATTCTATAATGTTTACTAATGTTAAATGAATTTTAACCAGAAGCACAAAATTCAATATGGAAATCACTAACCATTTAATAAACCATGAACAATGCTTAACCGTTCCTTGAGAGCGGCTACAAATATTTTACTCGGGATATAAACGCCTGTTTAACAAATAGAAGGCAGACATTCCTTCTACAATAAAGTAACAGAATAAATATGAAAAAGGTTAGTGCATTAAAGGTAAAGATGTGAGACTATCGGGAAACAGAAAATTTACATAAAATCGTTCCTGCCCGAAGTTTATTTTTCCTAAAAAATGTTTCAATGGATTGGAGACTTTTAAAAGAAAACATTAACTTGTAATTTCTCTGCTTCAATAAACATTTCTCGTTCAGAGAGTCAAGGCAGATTGAAACAATTTCCATTACTTCTGTCAAAATTGCTCTCTAAACAAAGACCGTTTACAGCCCGTCTGTCGAAATTAATTTCCGGTGAATATGGACATATTCACAACGATGCTTTGGTGATGAATATTCATACTGACACACAAAAAAAACTCTAGAGAGTACTACTGTATTATTTACTGATTTTACTTATTGATTTTTTGTATCTAAATACCAAGTACAAATGTACAAAAATATCAGCGCTAGTAAAGTAACAATGTTCCTTCCGTTGCAAGGTTAAACTTTTGTGAAATAAAGTTTTCGAAATCCGATAACGCAAAGTACATTTGAAAGGAACAAATTTATCTGCTTTAATGAAGGAAGATGATAATATTTTCCTTGTTTTCTATTGCCATAATCATTCTCTTATTGAACTTATTTATACGCAATATTTATACTAACACGAGGCTATCCTCTGGGCTTTATTCCACTAGCCTATTGACCCTCGGGTCAATGGTCTAGTGGAATAATAATTGTTTTGGAAAGTTGGTGACATAATGATTATAAGTTCAATCCCTTGGCCGGGTGGTGGAAACGGGCGAGCAATAACCTAGCGGTAATAAGAACTAGACGGTATCCCTAGATATGAGCTTTAGAACGAGAACTACCACCATAGATAAAATGAAATTTCAGTTAAGAATTCATATACCTGAGGAAGGCCGGAGAGAAAAACGATCGAAACCTTGTGAAAACAAAAACAAAAACAAAATTGAGGACAATAGCTCGCATATAAATAGTGTAAATATTGATATCTCCTCATACCAAGAAATCAAACAGAAATCATTCTATCGTGTGGTGGGCACCTTCAGAATGTTTTCGTTCAAGTCCCTCTACTCTTTCTTGTAGATTGAATTACTGACCAATGTTTGTTCTCTTGCCATCCATCCATCTCCATTTTTCGCCATATATTTCTTCCTCTAGTATGTGTTATGTCCCTTGAGGACGTGGAGCTCTCCACAATTTCTTGTTTCATAGCCTTTACGTAAGTTTGTCTTTCTGCCATATCTTCTAATTTCTGTTCTTCTAAACTTTTACACAAACTCGTGAGGTAGGTAATACACTGATTTATTCGCTCCCCATTTCATGCAAGTGTTAAATGTTCCAAGCCCTCTTTCCTCATTATGTGTCCTAGATATTTCAAATATGATATTTTGATGTTACTTATAAGTGTTCGTTTTGTTTCTGTTTACTCTAAAACTTTGTCGTTGTTCTCATCATCCTTCTGTAGAAGCATATTTCTATTACCTCAAGACTGTACTTCATCAGCGAGGATCATGGTTAGCATTCACTGCTATATGGGAGTATGGATAGTAAATTAGAAATTATTACGTTTGTATTTGTTTCCAATTAAATTTTCCTGTTTCTTTATACATTACTAAATTTTAGAACACGTATTTCACTACTCCAATATGTTTTCGGTTTACTTTGTCGCATTTTCCATCCTCCGTTAGAACACTATATTTAAAATATTGCACTTGATAAATTTATGTATCTACAATTGTAATATTTAGTTGTTTTATTTGCTGATAACCATACATGAGGCATTCTTACAGTTACTGTTTATCCTTTCCTGTCATTGTTCTTTGCTAGCTTCTGTAGTTTTCAGTCTGTATCCGCTATCAACAACGTTCCCAAACGCGTGTCATAATCTATAGAACATATGTATAAATTCCTTCGCATTTGTATTGGTTTTAATGATATCATTCTGATGACAAGTATAGCATTCCTTGTTCTAGTGCCTTTAACCAGTCCGTACTTTTCTTATTTTATTCCCGGTCTAATTCCGCTGCGTACCAGAATTCGGCTTATACGCGGTTCGCCAGACACCGATGGAGTTTGCATTCATTTATCTCTGGCTTCTTAGGCAAAGTTCTGGAAATGCATCTGTTTCGTTCATCCTGTATGAAACCGTTCTCGTAAATGTAATTCATCTCTGCAATTTTATCGATGAAGAATCATCTAAAGCGGCCAGCATCACGATAACAATTCCACTTAGTTTTGCTGATTCGATCTTCATCACTTTTCCAGTGCTGATTTCACTTCAGATTTCAATGTTTGGTCCTTCAATATTTCTGCGGGATGTCCTCTTTTGTCATGGAACAGTGCCCCGATGTGTTTGTTCCAGCTTTGAAGTATTTTTCTTCCTTTATTATCAATGATCCGCATCTTGTTGGCGAGCATATATTTTGTATCTCTGTCTGATATATTTGTACATATCAGCGTTGTCTGTGGTAATATTTGTGCGCGCTACTATCCATATATTTACACTAGTATATTAGATATTGTACTCGCTGATACTCTTGTGTTTAATACCCCGCTCCTGGTGGAGGTAAATTCTCTAAGTCCTCTTTCTTCATTGTTTTATAAAAAATAGATTTCTTTCTGAACCTTCTCAAAATCGTCTATTTCATCCACATGTTCCTTAAATGTAACTTGTTGCTGAGAACTTCTGACAATAGAACGATATTTTCAGTATCTATCCCTATAATCACATATACGTTGCCTTAACGTAATTGTAATAATTACGTTCGTCGATCATAAACCGATAATTTATTTGAAAAGGCTGGAAACGTGTAACGACTCTTACAAAGATAAAACGTTAATTTTTCTTCAGTTCGAAGATTATTATTTATAATTTGAAATATTTTAATTATGATTATTTTGTAAAAATGAGGTAAATCCTTGATTTTTAACAAACCCAGAAGCAGAATAATCATAACATCTTTATATTTTTCCAAAAAGATTAATGGAAATGTAAAATTACACTGCTATTTTCGTTATAAGTTGAAATAAGATATATCTTGAATATTTCCAAATTATTCGTTTTGCATATTAATTATCATTAATGTTGTTCTTACCAATCACCCAATTCGAGCATGTTTAAAAGAATATATTCTCTGCGTGACATAAATTTAGAAATATGAGTAGATCACCATTAAAACACACACACACACACACACACACACACACACACGGGCGCGCGCACACACACACACGCACACACACACACACACACACACACACACACAGGTAGGCATGTCATGTGTAAAAAACGACAAAACACCATGAAATAAAAAATATACAGGATGCGAAATATCCGAAAAAAATGTCTCAATCGTAGTGTGCTAAATTTATTTCGAATGAGGGCATATATACGTGAATTAGAGATGCGTTTTGGTAGCTTTCGGAAATAAATGCTAGTTTTTATTTTACTGCATTACAGTAGGATGAATTCTAACTTCATTTAATTCAATCACTTGTCAAAAATCACAAATTTTGTGTATACGCTGCCAAGGCCACAGAAGTGAAAAAACTACGTTCTTCTTCCTCATGTAGACAGGATGTTTGGATCACATTTCACTTAGTGTAGCCAATACTTTACTGAATTGTGCATTAATAATTATTATGTCTGAAATGCACTTTGCACTTTTTCTTTCATCCCCATTCATTATAGCATCTTTCCTGCTGTCAGACTAGTTTATATTCCATTCATCAAAGGACTGTCATTATTAACCGATCCCTTTGCTCTGATTACATCAAGTGTACAAGTTAACAGACCTGGGGATATATGGTGACTTCCATCCTTCTACCGACTGATATTCAGTAGCGGCTTTTAGCTTTAGAGATGTGCTCAGATGACCGGTAATTTTGGGAGGAGTTTTCTCAAATGTCTCCCTTTATGTTATATGCTGAAAAACAAATTTGTGCAGGCATGAACTTTAAACAACCCTAAAATATATATGATAGTAAAGGATTGTTTACGTCACCGGGCACGCACACAATAATCGAAGATCCTCTCTTGACCTCTGACATTTCAATTGTTATATATTTACTTTTTTGCAACAAATGCTAAACAGGATATTATATGGGTAAAACGGATACATAATTGCATTTTGGTATCCGTAAGAAAACTATCAAATACAACAAAATCAATTTCACTTTTACAGATATTTCTACATATTATTAATAACTTTAGGTTCGTCTTTGAGCGTCTTAACCAACAAGAACGCAAAAAGACCGAATAAAAATATTTTAAACAAATTCAAACATTATGAGCTTAGACAGGATATATACATGCCAAATGAATACAATTTCCATAAAGGAAAATATTTCCTCTACAGCTCAAATTGTGTCAAACAACTAACAAGCCCAATTGGCTTCATCAGTAATATAGTACAAAAAAGCAACCTAAATTTTATTTCTTTTCGAGAAATGTGACTGGCGTATCCGAAAATTCCGTCTCTTAATACAGTCTTTCCTATTAATATATTCTACTAATATATAGGAAATATCATCGTGAATTTTTCCATCATCTTCTTATTATTTCAGGTTGACATCGGATAATACACACACAGACACACACGCGTGCGCGCACACACGAACACACGAACATGGGTGCATACACAAGTACACGCGCGGCGCGCGCACACATACGCACACACACACACACACACACACACACATATATATATATATATATAGGGGGGATTTTATGACAAATGGTAAAAGTTTACTAGTGACGCGTTTCGACATTCACAATTTCAGCGGATTAAATTTGTTATGTGTGGACGACTACACATGCGCACGTTATCTCATATATATATATATATATATATATATATATATATATACATATATATACATATATATACATATATATACATATATATATATATATTTTATATATATATATATATATATATATATATATATATATATATATATATATATATATATATATGTATTGTGTATGTTAGAACTGGAAGTTGGATGAAACTTAGTCAAATTGATCCCAGAAATAAAGATAAGTTTACTTTAATATGGCTAATACGATTTATATTCATTTATGTATAAATTACTTATAATAAATTGTTAATATCGGATTAATGAATAATTTATTATCTGCTGACGATTGGTAATTATTAGTTTTCTTATTTCAAATCCAGGAATCGTTCAACTTAGATATTTTACACTTGTGGACAATATATTTCATCATCATTCATATAATCAGAAACTTTGCGGTTTTGTTGCCTCAAGAATTCTTGAAGCGCCTGCCTGATTCATTTGTAACCTTCTCGAAATTTCGAACCGAAATCTTCTTTCAGTGCAGTGCAGCTTTCCATGTTACAATTCTATTTTTGTGTTATTTAGCAGACACCAGGCTCGTTCACCTTAACATGTTTTTCCATGTACCATTGTATCCTTTATTTCTGTGCTCAAATATCCATTGATAGAACTACAGCTATCAGAGTACCCTATATATTTTAACCAGCGCTTTGAATCCACAAATCATTTCGTTCATAAGAATTTTCAGCTGTCGGGAGAAAAGCAACAAAATATGTTTGATTATCTGGTAAAATTACAATTTCCGTGTGTTTTGATTGTTTACTTCCGCATTCATAGCGATATTTTTTACTAGATTATAAATACATCTTGCTAAATAAAAGCCTTACATTTAACTTGTAAAGGACCGTCAGCGAATGAAACGCATTGGCAAAGAAAAATGTTCCTTTGACTTTATTCACAATACACAGAGTATCAAAAATGTGACTTATCTGCATGTAAGCCCAAGTATACACCAGAATGAAGCCGTTTTACACAAAAATATCTAGAACGTGATAAAACACCGATATATTGAAAAGAGGTCTCAATAGTTCGTAGGTAATTGGTATGATTAATAAATAGTAATATCACCAGATAAATACTTTATCTGAAATGCTCAATGCTTAATATCCCAAGTATAAAATAAATGTGAATATATACTTCAGATTCGTTTAAAAATAGATTTGGGAATTTACAAAAACGCATTTTGAAAATAATTCAAGTCAATCAGCAAGGAAAAAAAAGCACAAATAAATGTGATTACGAAACAAAGATGTTTTAATATGTAGAAAAAATGTCTAGACAATCTCGATCGCTTTTTGGGAGCCAAAGATGCGCAAGGGAAAACTCACAGCCAAAAATAAATGTATTCAATAAGACGGTGAAAATATATCTATAATGAACTTAAATTCTGTCTATATTTCTGAGATGAGGTATTATGTACAGTATTTAAATTAGTCGGACTATTTTCCTCATCTTTGTCGCCATATTTGTCACAACATTTCGGCCGTTGTACGCTCCGGCCTTCTTCAGGTGGTTGGAATTGCGAATCGAACCCTTTATTTCGATCACTGGGGTAGACCGTTCTAGTTCCACGAGCCATGTTTGATGGATGTCAGTTATCAGTTATCTCCTGCTAATTTTCCCTCTGAAAGTTCTCCACTGCCTGAACCGGGTATTGAACTCACACTCTTTGGGTCTGTCACTGGATCTAACCAACGCCTTTATCCACTGTGCCATGTGTCCTCAAGTGATCGAAATAAAGGGTTCGGTTCGAAATTCCAACCACCTGAAGAAGGCCGGAGCGTACAACGGCCGAAACGTTGTGACAAATATGGCGACAAAGATGAGGACAATAGTCCAACTAATGTAAATACTGAACTTAAATTGTTTTTAAGAGTTTAACTCCAAAAAGACATTTGTTGATATTTTATCAAATATTATGATCAATTTTATCATTACGGTAAGTGCTGGGTTATAATTTTCCAAATGGAAAACAAATATAGAGATTTTTATTATTATTGGATTCATGTTTCTTTCCTATTATATTTTCTTTAGAATCATTGTAATTAAAAATCACTGATGATAAAAGAAATATAAATATAAAATTATTCTCGGGAGGTGATATTATTAACAATCGGCTAAATTTCCCTTTTTTTTTCATTATCACATCGCTTTTGTATGTGCGCCATCCTGTTTTCATGTGACATGGGATCCGTGTAGCCATTTGGGAAGTTCAAACTGAGAACTTTATTTAAATGACGGGGTAAATTAGTTTTCATCCCGAAGTTCATAAAGAAGGATTTCTATAATTGTTCTATTTTTGAAGTCATCACTTATTGATCTTTCTTTGTATTCTGAATTGAAGTCTATACACGCCGGTCTATAGAAGTTGCTATGTCAGACAATCTACGGACCAATGTTTTAATGCTTGAGACGTTAACTATCTAACTTCATATATCCATGTTGTCATGTAAATGCAGTTACCCCCGTCGACAGTCACCTGTAGAAGCAAAATATGGAAGACATGATTTTAAAAAATCACATCAATGAGGGCGTTATTCTGTTTTTAAGTGATACCAATCATATATCATCACAGCATATTAAATAAAATAATATGTATACATATATTTTTTTAACGTTATTTAAATTTTTAAGTTAATATTAAATGTGATGTTGGTAAAGAAGCATTAACAAATAATGAAATAACATATCAATACCTTTGTATGAAATATCACAACGTGTCATGTAATATTAGTGAAATAATTTTCAGTCGAATAAAATTTCGATAACATCCATACGACACCATTATCAAAGCATACACAAATACGGAGAAAATTGTCGAGACATAGGCTTCACTGCAATCATCTTGCTTTTGTTGGTGTCAAAAATAATGAACTCCAAAAAATATAAAAGGGGGGAAAAAAGTAAACGAGAAAACAGAATTTTCTATAGAAATAAACAGTATTTTGTGAGTGCATCTAAAAGTAATTTAAGGAACTTCTTTCAAAACCAATAAAAGTTTGAAGCCTGTATTTTTGTCCTGTTAATGAGGGATGATACTTAATATTGGAGTTGCCACGAATACTCAGGAAGATGCATTAAATATAATCTAGCATCTGGTCCTGTTTGTCATCTGAGAGTAAACCTGCGCATTTAACAACAGAATAATAACATAATATACTTAGAAGATATATTCTATATATTTCCTATATATATTTTTGGAGTCAGGCGATCATGCCTCTCCAAATCCTTTGTATCGCCAAGCAAAATTTAATCAGTTTCATCTTCCAGTCTCTGTTCTACCATCCACTTTCACAACCACGTTAGCTAGGTTACTCGCTGATACCTTGCACGTTTTGCCTTCTGTATGTTCAGTAATGGTGAACTTTTCTGTAACGGAGACTTACCTCGGCAAACTAAATTGGCTAGTCTGGTATATGTTTTGCTATGGAGTGTGGAGACGGCGATTTGGCGAGTTTCGGACTGCAGGTGAATCGGTCAACACTTCGTGTGGACGAAAATGGTGGTGTCGTTTGTAGCCACTTTTATTGGCTGGCTCTGTAAACTCATTGGCTGAGCGATGGGTGGGTCAGTACGCTTATTCAAACGGGAGGCTTGTTTCTGACGAGGAGTTGCTTACTTGAGATAGAGGAAGAGAGATAATTGATAACTGATTTGCTTATTGGAGGTACTGGACTTGTATATAGATTTGTGTGTGCTTCCGACCATTTCTCACACATTTTCCCGAACCCTTAAGTTATATACCCCAGAAGTTTTGAATATATATTTTTGATTCTAAATGCAAGATTTCAGTTTCTTTCAGTTTTCGATAAACGATTTTGTTGCTTACATCTTCTGAGGTATTTATTCATTTTAATATGATATTCGCCCGATACAAGAGACAGCATCTACTCAAGTCAGCTGACCGAATTTGTATGAAAGTAACTGGAGAAAGGATATTCAGAAAATGATGTTATGTAGACAGCCATCCTAGACGTGAAGAGGCGAACTTTGTGATCGGTGAAACTTTCTGTAAGAAGCATGATACACAAAGTAAAATATCTTTGAAAAATGTATCTGAGAGGAACTTCCATCTTATCAATAAAATACGAAGGATGATAAGACTATATACATGGACTGACAGGTCCTGTGTTTAATGCTCCGAACTCTAAGAAGGAAGGAATGTAACTAGTCTAAGCATTTGCCATGTTAATAGTAATAGAGTTACGGTAGTCTTACGAGGAATTGTATCTGGGAAAGGAGCTGCAAGATGGAAAATGTCCACTCCCACACAGCCGCCTAAACGTTTGTAAACTGTATCAAGGCTAGAAATTGAGGATTGAGCAGCGTCAGGCCAGATATGCCAGTAATATTCCATTTTTAATCTGATCTGACCTTTGTTAATATGGAGCATAGGATGTACTTTTAAAGTTAGAGCCTGAGGTTTTATCAAGGGCCTTCCTTTGCTAATCTACAGTTTTAGCGGTACATAGTATTTTCTACATGGAATTTTTCTAATCTTCCATGTAATTTACCTGGAAGAATGTTAATATACAGCTGAAGTTTGCGTTGCTTGATATAAAATTTATTCTGCGAATGGTGTTTTCGGTCTGGGGACGTGCGGTTTGTTGTAGAACATATATGATGTATTATCTGTGGGTGATAAGATTACGCCGTTTTAATTTCCACAAACGCAAATAATTTTTATCTTATCAACTGCCTGAAATGGTTAATAATGGACTTGTTTGCTTTATTTGTATATTTCGATCCATTGATTTATTTGCAGAGTTGTCTCTTTAACACGTTGTTAATGATATACTTTTTTATGGAAAGAATATTCTTAAAAGAAATTAACTTTCTTGTGCACTTTCTGTATTTCTTTCAAGAAATTTATTCCAAAATTATATATTTTTGCTCGATTCAATAATCCCTTACTTAGCAACAGTTCATTCTGGAAGTTCGTATTTTCGCATAAATCATTCTTCAATTACTTGTCCATTAGTTTCATGCTTATCAGAATTTAATCAAGATACTCCTCTTCTGTCATTACCATTATCGTCTAAAATTATTATTTGCGCTCACACACTTATGTTCCAGAAAGGTGTAAGTGCTTAATATTGTGAACGATCTCCTGAAGTATCGATTCCAAAGGTTAGTGGAAGGCGTGTTAAGGCATGGCATCTTGATAGCTATGTGAATTTTGATATTTTAGTTTCACGCTATTTTGTGCTGGTAGATCACTCAACTGTCACACTTCATTGATCATTTAGTCATATTTCTGGAGATTAGGATATCCAAACAATTCATTGGAATTCGAATAGCTCCTTAAAATTATTCTGGGCAAATAGGGCCTGATTACGTGCTATATTTCATTGCTTCAATAACCCATTTTAGTTGCGGAATATAATCTAAATACTTTACCTAATTAACACGAATCACACCAATGCATAACATCTTCTACGTGGATCCATGGTATCATGAGTTCTATGCCGTACTCGAAGCCTACAATCTGTAACACCTGTTAACATTAAATGGATATGCTATATGTTAACAGTCCCTTAGATAAGATGTTACATTTAGTGGCATGATGGTAACAGAGATACCTGGATGTGGTTTCTTTTTTTAAGTCCATAGGAATTTAAAGCACGGTGATCGGATCTGCTGTGTATAAACTCGGTTTCCACCGGCTTTTTATGAGGATCTTATCTGTGTGAGTGTTGCTTGTTTATTGATAAAGGCCATTCCAAACATACACCTTCCCTGTGAGATAATTAAGGACATCATGCCTTCTATTGATTTATTCCAGTACACATTTGACACAGTAGTTGAAGCAATATATATCACATCCGTCTGCCATTCACTATTTTACTCTGAAAAAAATTTGGTAATTTACACCGGCTTGACATGAGAAGAGTAACTGGTGCTCTCACTGACTCAGTAGATGTCATATAAGAATTGATATCTGTATGAGATTGTATTGGCGTGAATTCGCGGTGGCGCCTCCTACCATGACATCTACATACAGATAACGCATGACATTCGGGATGTCAATGTAACTATCAATATTGTTAATAGTAACAGTAACACTTAATATTTCCATTGTAAACGTTCTTTATAGTTGAAATAACTATGACGTTTATTCTACACCTACACAAAATGTAGTATTACTATCAGTGCGGTAGGTATACTATCATTGCTATTATAAGAATGAAAGAAAAAGTCATTTTAATTTTAAGAATAAAAATAATCAGGAAAACGACGTTGACTGACTTTTAAGCACGTGTAATTAGTGTACACATCCAATATAAAAAAATGGCGTTTCTTAATTTGTTCATTGGAATTGTTTTTAACCCAGAGAGCCATAGTCGTCATCAAGAAATAATTAATATTGATTAAACAGGGAGAAATGTATAATGAATTAAGGCAAGATCAGATGCCACATTCTCTGCATTTGACATTCGACTGCTTTAATTCTTCAAAATCGAAAATCTGAAGTAAATCGCCATTAACATATTTTTAGGAGTTTCTGAGACGATCTGAACAATCTCTTTGTGATAAGAGTGACATTAGTTTCCTTTTCGTTGATGATATAAAGTGTTGTTCATATTCTATATAAGTGTTCATATTTTTCAGGCAGTGTCTTTGCATTATTAATATCACAAAGCGTAATTAGTAATTACCAATTGTGCCTACATCCTAAAAGACATTTATTTGTAAAATTTAATGGTTATCTTTCAGAACAGTTTATTGTGAAAAATTAACGCGAATCTATTTTAAAGAAAATGATTAAATCTTGTTATTCAAAATAATTTTATTTTGGACCAATTTGTGAGGCGTATATTTGCAATCGCATAGAAATGTATTGAAATTGCAAATTTTAACTGTTTCATATGTAGAATAAATTTAATACGATGGTAAACATATCTGGAAATTGTCGTTTCGCTAATAATTATGTGTAAAACGCTACGTATTTTTTAAGAGGAAATGGCATTAAAATTACATTTAAAAGCTCAAGCGATCGCCATTTTATAAAACTATGGTTGAAACCATAAGACCATCTGATCTTTTGAGTCAAGGAAGAAAATATTTGAAAAAATGAAAGCAATTAAATGAGGCCTTCTATTTTATTCCATTTACTCTTTGATTTTATCCCTTCTTCGCTTGGTGCATTGAATTTGCTTTCTGCCATTTCAGCCTACGCTATCTGTACGAAAATTAGTATTGCATAATGAATTAATAGCAATTCGCTATTTTTAAATTCAGATCATTATGTGTTCCATTTTTAATTTGTCACCATCAAGCTCTGTATTGCGTTTGGAGATTAAGGCTAGAATGAACGCCAGAATACTGGCATTTCATGTATTCGAATTCCACTCACAATCCCAAATCCCATCATTATTACTTATTAAAAAACTAAATGAAATGAAAGGCGATTTTTTTCTTTTCAACAATAAGGATTTTTCTATCTGATTATCAGAATCGGTTAATACTTTGTCATGTATCCTATTGTAAATAGGAGTTTATTTCGTCTGAAAATGTTGCTGTGGGTATACTTCTTCCATCGAATACATGATAAGAAAATGTATTCTGTTTGAGAAAATGTGACAGAGAATTTAACTTAATTATTAGTATTTGTAATCCATGACTGTAAGGCATACAAAAGTGATAAATTAATGTAACTTATGATGTGTTTGATTGGTAGAATTTTGCTTTTACCTGGAAATTACATACGATCCGATACCTATGTAAAACAATTCCGTGTATTCATCATGCCACAGGATGTGAGTAACTACGGCATTTCCACAGCGTAAAGTAACTACTACATTTGAAAAGAAAAAGGAGTTATTAAAATTCAGAGTCAAGACATACGAATGAGTCTGCTTGTGTAAACATAGGTAAGAAAGGAAGTTAGAAAGGTCGATATATATTTAATATATATGTATGAGTTTATACTAATGTATTTATGGCCTAATGATGTAAAGGTTAGCTTCCCGACCATCAGACAAAGGTTCGAATCTCACCATTGACGTTTGTTAGAAATGGCACTTCTCGAAGTCCTGTATACGCCACTATTAGGAAGTGTCGGAAAGTGAAATGACAATTTGATTCAATGCTTCTGAGTGAAATTAAGCTGACGAAAGACATTGATAGCCTCGATGGATGCGTTACCAAAAAGTGAATATTCATCGTGAACAAGGGGTTATTTTTGGGTCATATTAAACCTGCTGATCCCGCTAGAATATGCGCTCTCTGTCAGAAACTGTAACACTGTTGTGCTCAACATAATTTGTAAAAACACAAATGTGTCTGAGTTGGCGATTCAACAATTTACCCATGCTACCATAATGATGTGCTCGAAACATATTGCCCACAATTAATATACTGCTATATTTATATGTGTATATACACAGAAATACATATACACATATATAGGGAAAATCAAAGTGAAGGGAGTCACTCATTTGATCAACAAATACAGCTTTTCAACATAATTTCATTCCTTGTAAATAACCTTAATACATTCCATGATCGACGCATATTATTCGGCGATAAATAACAATATACACAAATAATTAATATATAAATTCAGCTGGTAGCTATATGTCAAAATGAAGAATTTTGATTAAACAACTTTGCCAAGATTTGTGATAGCTCTAGGCTAAGTTTCTTAAACCAATCGGATTTTATTCGCATATTCGAGTGACACTGTATTCTCCGTATCTGGAGATTTCCCATGCTGAGATAGAAATATAACAAAGTTTGTCCTCTGTGAGAGAAGGAAATCGGTGAATTGGCCTAGTTGTCTAAATAACATTAGATTTATCTGATGAGAATGCAATAAACTAAGGAGCATTTATAATATTAAGCACAAATTGTTAGTCTCATTTTTTGTCATTTGTTTTTAAAATTGGACTTCACAACACATCATTTTGCTTTTGACATTGCACTGATTGTAGGCAGATCGGAATGTGAAAAGTTTTCTACTACATCATTCTTTATTATATAGATGGTGGTACGTTGGTTTATGTCAGCAGTACATTCAAGATAAAAAAGCTGGCTATTTGGTTTTAGTTGGTAATTTTGTAGGGGATAAAATTGGCTGTGTCAGAATGAATTCATCCGGAAGGTTTAATTTTTAACATTTGCAGAGTCAGTAGCTTTGACAAATATATCCTACAAAAATCTGTTGTACCAAATGATCACCCAATGAAATGGGACAGCAGTGGATGCATTGTTTCGGCATTATTCTTTGAATAGTATACACCTCGTTTCTCGGGAAAGTCTAATGTTGATTGGAAGAAGCCATTATGAATAATTGCTTGCATATAATGACTTCGAAATTACTGTCGCACACACACGCACACACATACACACACCTACCCATATTGTTAAAATTCACAATTCCCATTAATTTATGTCTGCGGAATAATTATTGTATCTTCATTGATTATATTGTCATACCTAAAGGGAAAAGTAAATATATACATATCGTTGCTTGCAGTTTTGCATTGTTTAACTGAATGTTATGAATACGAATTAGAGAATGGTCGAAATAGTAACTGTAAAATAGCCAATAAAATGAAAACTTTATTTGCATGCCTTATAGCAATGACTTTATGAAGGTATATATACCTATTAACAATTAAGTAATGTAATGACATGTATTCATGAACGAAAAAATAAAATATACGTGTAAGGAAAGTTAAACATTGCAAACTATGTGATGGATATATCTCTGTTTATAGAAGCACATGTAATAGTGGTATGTGTAATATGTATTAAAATAATTAAATCCGATTGGAATAAGAAATCAAAAGAACTAAAAAGAAAGTAAAGAAATAGATATATCTGTCTAAGTCTGTCAGCGCTTGAACAGGCAAGAAATTAATATTAGAAATTAATTGATAATTGCATGAATTCTGAAAGATACTTGTATATGAGGTGAAACCTTTCATGATAATTGGGGATATGGAAATGTTGTATATTGCAGAGAAAATGAAGTTGTCATGAAGGGGAATTTTGTCTAATTTTCATAAATATATAGTTGCGGCCAAAATGTTCCGAACGGCATTGTTTTCGTCAGAAATGTAGGTATAATTTTTATCAAAGTTGTTTTATATTCTATAATTTTCACAGACAATAACTACGATATTATTTGTTATTGTCTGATCATTTTGGTCGCCATGGTTTTTGCAGTAAATCACTAAATCATCCATAACTTTTGTGTTATCGTCTCAAATTACACCAGAATCTCGGACAATAACAAATAATATCGTATTTATTGTCTGTGAAAATTATAGAATATAAAACATCTTTGCTAAAAACTTATACCTATTTTCTGCTGAAAACAATGCCTTTCTGAACTTCTTGGGCGCAACTGTATATAAAAATGTGATATCAGTTTTATTTTCATGTTTGCGTAATTAAGACGACAAATTATCGATCGCATCTTCTGTATATATATATATATATATATATATATATATATATATATATATATATGTATATATATGTATGTATATATATATATGTATATATATATATGTATATATATATATGTATATATATGTATATATATTTATATATATACATTTATGTATATATATATATTTATATATATATATATAAATATATATATATTTATAAATATATATATATGTATAAATATATATATATTTATAAATATATATATATATTTATAAATATATATATATATATATATATATATATTTATATATATATGTATATTTATAAATATATATATATGTAAATTTATAAATATATATATATATGTATATTTATAAATATATATATATGTAAATTTATAAATATATATATATGTATATTTATAAATATATATATGTATATTTATAAATATATATATGTATATTTATAAATATATATATTTATAAATATATATATTTATATATATATTTATATATATATTTATATATATATATATTTATATATATATTTATATATATATACTTATATATATTTATATATATATATTTATATATATACATATTTATATATACATATTTATATATATATATATATATTTATATATATAAATTTATATATATATATATATATATGTATATATATATATATAATATAATATAATAAAATATAATATATATATGTGGAAACAACATGTAACATCAAAGAATTTTTTATGGGTTAATTGGAGAACGAAAAAATGAGTGTTAAATACTCAAGAAACGTTTCTTCTTCTATTTGCCATGTCACCTTCAGAACGTAGGAGATCATGACATACCTACAAGGTCCTGTCCTTTGTAAGTCTTACTAATTTTAACTGTTTGTTATTTCTTCTAAACCCAGTTCTGCCACCCATTTACTGAAGCTCAGGTTATGTGCCGTTTTTTTCTGCTCCTCTTGACTTCATATGATGAAGACACAATAAAAAATTACAGATATATGAAATATCTCATAACTTTGAATAATAAATCGGTGCCGATTCCTGAAAAAATATCGAGACTATATATATGTATTGGGATAATGCAGCATAATACAGTTAAATATCAAAAGTGTGTCTCCCGGCGACGTAATGTTTTAAAGAGTGTAAGTTCAGTAAGGTACTAACGTTGGAATAGCAAGAGTATTGCAAACGATGTTGCAATGATGCCATGGAAGAAGGGTTGAAATAATTCGGAGCAAGAGTTTTACCCTAGCATACAAGAAAGACTTAAATCCATATTTCGTTGCAACACCGGTTTTCGTACAATCACCAAAATTTAGCAACATTGAGTTTGGTCAGTATCTGGATGTGTGACAAACTGGGAATATCAAGTGCTGTAAAGTTGGATGTGCGAATTATGTAATGGATAAAGGCTCGGAATTGGAAAACAGAGAGGCGAGGTTCAATTCTATTCGTGTTCGTTATGTTCCATTACGCCTAAATATAATTGGGAAATGTATGGATCCACCTCTTTCCCCAGCTATGGGTTAATTATTTAATTAGCGAAATTATGACTTTCCAAACGTTTTATTTCCTGCTGTCCTAAATATGTTTAGCGCTTTCTTAACCATTTTTGTACTTGCTGTGTCAATGGTGAATCGATGTTTTATTAGTTTGTCTAGTGTATTTTCAGTATTCAGTATTAAATAATTTCTACGACGCTTCGAGTCTATTCTTAAATTGTGAAGAATTTGAACATCTTTGATCTCCTATAGTAGATTAGATATTCCTGCTTTTAATCAGTACAATACTTCTTGGAAATTTGTGGAGTGGCCCTACAGAAATATCAACAAAGAGTCTATCAAATAATAAAACCCATATTACTTGAGTACTTGTAACCTCAAGAAAAACTAAATTCGATAGCACATGTGAAGATAAAGACATAATCAATATGTTGATTTTCAACACTACGACAAATGAAAAGTTTGTAAGGAAGCTTTAAGCAAGACGAGAAAGAGAAATGACACTAAATATACTTGAGAAATATATTTTCCTGTAAGAATGTTTTAAAAGAAAAATATATAATTCACCCGAAATGGGCATTGCATGCTCAATAAATAAATGCAGAATATTTCCATATAAGGAAATCGCTTGTATTACCAAAGTATGGAAGACTTTTTTGTTTCTGATTTCCTATTCCTGAATAATCTTTTTCTATTTCGCTACTAATTCAGATTTGTTTCCTAACACACAGGTACTGGACTTTCAATTTTTCTTAATTTGTTACATTCCCATTCTATGGATATTATCTTCGAACTTTTTGTTCATTGTTTTGATACAATTCATTTCTTAAAGTTATTCGAGATAGTCTAATATTTCTTTCAGTTTTCCTTCTGGCCTTACTCTCAACGCAGTTTCATTCAATAATAATTCGTGGTAGATTTTCTAATTTCCTTAGGATTATTAGATATATGGTTCATCAAACTGCTGATTGATATGTTTTCTATGGTTCTTCAACAGTTTTCAAGTTATTTAAAGCCAGAAAATAGATTTAGATGACAAGAACTGTATTGTGGATAATAAAGATTTAGCGATACTAACTAACTACTTACTTACTAGCAAGTCTTGCTAATTGGACCATAGATAGGGAGATACACACTTTTCCTAATAGTGTTATTTGCGCGTAAGATAAGAGAACGGCACAACTTGAACTGGAACTCTGGCTCTCCGAATAATATTTCTGATACATTATCCCTTCCACCTTACACCGCACATGCATCTAAGCCTAGAGCAGCAGATATTCTCAAGTGGTCACCCCTCTAGGTACTGGCCTAGCATTTATTTCTAATGGTATACATTTAACATCTTTTCTCTTTACTATTTCCTGGTATATTATTCAATAATTTCACCAGAAATATCCTTTTGTCTTTCTATTGTATTCAATCTAATTTTCTTCTTAAGAAAGCATATATTATACTTCGAAAATAAATTAATTGGATTTATGAAAGTCAATAAAAAATGTTGATGTCACCTATGTGGTCTCTAATAATCTATCTTCACAACTAGTATCCATTCAATTAAAAATTCCAGTTGGATACACCAAAGGTTTCTATATGTTTTGGATTAGTCTATAATATGCTGTGAATATACGCCTAAAATTTACGTGACTGCCCCAGTAGAAACAATGTTAAACCGTTCAATAATTAATAATAATATTTAATTAATTAATAATTAATTTAATTTTGCAAAGATTTGATAAGTTAGTTGCATTTTTGTAATGACACCAATTTCGATGTTTCTTGTTCAGAATTTGCCATCTGATCATCGAAATAATTTCGCTTCGTTAAATTAATTATCCTTTTTTAAATCAATTTTCAACAACATCCAATAAAATATATACATGCTAAGTGGAAGAAGCATAAATTAACTTCATTTGGATCAAAACTTATATGACTAAACTCGGATTGTCAGTCAGCAAGGAACACATGTTAAAAGCACTGATTCAAAAAAAAAGGATTGCTCTTTTTTTTTATAGACCGCGAAGCTAAAAAAATATAAATCAAACATACTAATATGTTAATGGTGGGAAGCATGTATAACGCCACTGTTTTTATTTAATTAAAATTTCCTTGTAAACATAAATATCCTGTTGTCCTCTTCTGGTTTTAAATTAATGCTAAGTGATCTTTAGACACAGGCACATATGTTGATGGATTTTGGGAAACGTACGAGGTTTGCTCGACTATCTCTTATGGAAGGAGCTTACTTCGATTGAAATCTTATAAGTGGTTAGAGGAGGGAGTTGTTATTCTGAATATGTATTCTAACTTTGCCTTGATTAGTGTTGACATTTTGTTAAATCTAATTTTATTTCCAACATTTCCCTCCATATAGCTTGTTCCATACGAGCGGTATTCAAAATGCTCAGACAAAAGTATATAAAATGTTCACGTTCTTAAGCATGAGATTCTTTTATCCATATGAATTCCAGTAATATCACGGTATTTCAAAAAGCGATAATACTATTTATTTAAACAATTTATGTATTCTGAGAATTTAACAACGCAACAGTTTTAATGAGCGTAACGTTACAGAATGCGTTTGGTTCAAAAATCATTTAATGCTAAAATGCAATAAGTCGACAGAAGGTTTTCATTAATATTTATGTTTAATGATATCCTATCTAAATTCTCGGAATTTTCCCAGTTGATTAAATGGATGGACATTAATACCATGATTAATCATTCCACTGTAATTATTTGTTAAAATGTCGCTTTCCATCCCAAATTACTTAATAAGCAAATGTTATACTTTTTTCTCTATCTAAAATGTAAATTAATGAATTATTACTTTTCTTTAAGCTTAAAATTGTTACCTTGTTTTAACTAAGATTTGTCTTCCGGGTTGTAATTGTAAAACGTTTCTTTCATCTTCAGAAAGCCATTGGAATTTTGATTATTTTTAACAATTAAGACTCGGGTAATCTGTGTTACTTAATCTACGCGCAAAATTTGTGGTACCCAAAGAGAAGATAATGGTGTGAAATTAATTACGTTTCAGATAAAATTATATGGGATGTAGAAAACGCTAATTCTAAGGCGTTAATTACAATTTGTTTTGTTAATCATCGGCCGTGTTTTGTTCGTTTTTGTCTCGAAGAGAATAAATGTTTCCTAACAAGTTGATTTTTGATCTGCAAATCCGTTCATCAAATTCAAATTCGTCTCGATCCTTTTAGAATTGAGTTATCCATATATAAGTTGCTGATTTGTGGAGATTTTTCGTTTAACCTGAAAACACCAATATCCTTAGACGGTCAACCAACATTTACGATAAATCTGATGCTAATTTTTGCTTCAGTTTTCAGAACATTCTTGGTGACATCAATTGATTTTATTCAGAAACTATCATAACATTCAATCAATTTTTGTTTAAATAATTCAGATTCGCAGAATCTATCACGTTAATAGTTTAGAAAATGTTTGCAGAAAATTCATGTAACATATTATTACCTAGAACAATTGTGAATGCATCGTGTATTTTAGTGGTTAAAGTTAAAACTAGTGAGTTATGTTGGAATTTTTAGCATCTTATTTCTGATGAATTTTTCAACATTTTCATCATCATTTAATAGTTAGCCATTATCATATTGTGCATGGAAACGTATTCTTGTAAATATTTCGTTACATTTGCAGCATCAAATAAAATCTTGTTATTTATATTGTAGTGTGTGAAGTAATTAAGTTTTATTCCACAGTTTCGCGGAAATCGCACAGATACGATTTAAAATGTTCATAAGGAGGAGGTCGATTTTTATGGATTATAACATGAAAATTAGCAGCATAAAGACGATGTTCTGGTGAAAGATGACAGAAAATATTTTATTTAGTAAGTCTGATTAAATCATTAACAACAAGACAAAGAAATGCGATAACTTCCTGTTTCACATCTTTTTTGACTTTTGTAATATTTTAATGATTTTACCCAAACACGTTGATATCTCTATAAAGAGAGGTAAAGTTTAGGAGCATAAATAATGACAAGCATGTGTTGCTGTCAGAAGATGGACAGCTGAGATTGTTCCCTAACAGTTATGATAATATATCATTAATTTGTAACCTTTGATGATGGTAAGTCTGAAAATAAGGAGTGTCCGAGTCGATATTACGCAATAATAACCACAGTCTGTAATGTTCTGTTCTTGAAAATAGGAAAATAATCTATATTTACAGTCATTTTCCTCGACGGAAAGATGTACAAAATGTTAAGAAAATTAGTTAGGTTGAATGTTTCCCGATTATGGAATAAAAGTTCATCCTGATGATAAGATATTGCATAATGCTTATTGTAATGTTACTGTTTTCAGAGTCATTATTATCGAAATACATAGGCAAACAGATAACAAATGTAAATATAAGTTTAATGTTTTGCAAGTATAAATCTGTAATTATCACATCTTTGAAAATTCGCAAATACGTCCACCTGCATAAATTGAACCTCTTAATAATTAATATACACAAGCATGTTAAATATTTATCACAAATATCTTAAAAATTCAGCTATCTATAACAATTGTTCTCTGTATCTTTTTAATTTGGGAATACTCAATAAAAGAATAACTCAATTTATATATTCTTTTTGTTTTCTTGATAAATCTATTATGTGTTCGCTTTCATTTCATTTTCAGGGACACTAAACCATAAAATCTTTGTAATTACTTTGGATTTCAGATTCAGTAAATGATAATTACATAATATGTGGCATTTTGTTAATTTTTAATGTACGTTTAAATTAAAATATCCACGGATTAGCCACTTTCCTTAAGAGAATTCGAGTTAATTTTGGAAACATTTAACTTAACCGAAATATAATTATTGTGCCTTCTGGAGAATGATAGGGCGTCGGTAAATATAACTTAAGCGATGCGAGTACGAGTTGTTCTGTTTCTAAAACAATGCACTATATTTTCAGAAGATAAATGAAATTTTAAAAGTAATTCACTATTGAAGTATCATGAGCAGATTGTTTATATGCGACAGGAACAAGTCAATGTCTGAATGATAAGTACGCAATTTCTAAGATCAAATTAAATCAAATGTTTAATGGCGTCCAAATAGTTTTATTGAACTATTGTTTTATTTTGTCTTTTAAATAATGACAAAGTTATAGAGAGAATATTATGGTGAAAAGTTGTGTTTAATTTGCAACCTATCACAAATTAATGTTAAATCGTACTGAGATAATAGGTTGGGGAATAATTTGTATCTGAATAGGTCTATAAGAATAGTATCGGAGGTAACATTAAAAAGATGTTATTTTGGTTAAATTGCTTTCCTAATAAAAGAAATTAAATGTCTTATTTACCTAAAGAAAATCGCAACAAAATAACCTATAGTCAAAATCAGCAAAGAGAGATGAGATTTCCTGTACACAAAATATAAGTAGAGCTTGGAAGACATAACCCTCAGAGGGCACATTGTTAAGAGAAATAGGGGAAGGTAGCGAACCACCTACCTATCGAACGTGGCTGAATGAATGGTGTCGATTCTTGCTGTGGAGTCGTATTTTTATATATTAGCAACAGAATATACATGACAAGAGACTGTCAAGAGAGAACACGGATTCTGTTTTGATCACCACTGTTAATCAACGTTGAGCCTGGTCAGTACGTAGATTATTGATCACTGGGGAATATCAGGTGCTGTAACAGGCCTACCAAGCCGCCAATTGCGAAAATCCGCAAATTATATTAAAAGAAAACCTTGATATCTAGAGGTGATACTGGACTGCCCCTTCGCTTAACCTATCTGGATTTGGATGAGATGTTGAGTGAGAATAGACATGAAAATAAATGTAAATATTTTTCTAATGAATTCGATGAAAAGAACTACTATTACTAACAGTATATAGCAAGTTAAAAATATTAGAAGATTCATGATGTGATATAACTGAACTTAAAAATCAAGAACAGATAACTTATACTTTTCGAATATGAGTTTTGTTAGTGTGTATATAATCATAATCCTATACTGAATTCAAATCACTACGGAATTTCCTCAGCTTTTTTTTAATTCGGTATGCTATGATATGCATTTTTTTGTTGGAATTCTTTACGCATGCCATGTGTTCAAACAGCTTGCCACCCATATTTAAAGAGGTTTACACACATTGTATCTCGAAAGTTTCACGTTTGGCTTCTTATTCAAGTCGTGATGTAATTGGCATACCGATGTTTGCATTCTTGTCGCTCGCATTGTAATGAAGTTTCTTCTCCTATTTTTCCCCAGTGAAAAGTTACCCACCTGCACTTTCTTGCTGTATTATATAGCGTTATGCACACGGTCCGTTAACTTTATCAGCTTACCTATCATTGTAACGCTTCAGTGGAGAGGGGGATTGAAAGGAGCAGGTTATTTGGTACAAACACTTGCCAATTTTTCTTCAACAGATTATTCTGAGCCATTTCTAGAATGTGCTAATTTGGAAATTTGGAAGGTAGCCAATTTCTTCGGGTTGTCTCGTTTAAGTGTAAACTATTTTTCTTGTCTTTATCATTCTCACTCGAATTTTCTCTTTGCTTTGCTATTTCTCTCCTCTGCCTTTGTGTTTCTTTTCATCTTTCTCTTATTCTCTAATATCTCAATTTGTGAATTAATTATTAAGTTTATATTTATTTTCCTTTTCTTTTTTTGTGATTTTGACTTTTCATCGAATGTATATTTTGGCTGACGTTCCATGTTTTCTCTCATTATGTATACATTTTCTTTCATTTCTCTTTTGATTTCGTAAAAAAATAAATAAACATTTGTCAGGTGTCTTTATTTCAAGTTTCACTTTGCACTTTCTTGTTTTTGTGCTGGCTTTTCTCCTGTATTTCTAAATAGTCATATCCTTCAGAAATGTGATTATATTTCCTGAATTTTATTTTCAGTGGCTAACGGCTTAAAAAATATGAAATATTTCATATGTTCTAGTAGACTAACCTGTGAACTATTTAGATAATCTGGGATATTTTTTTCCTTTTGGAATCGCTTGCATAAAACTACGAAGAAAAATGTTAAATCATATTAACATATACCGTGAGAGTGTGAATAACAACAGCAGAATGTGGAATGCAGGAAATGTATAAGAGAGAATTAAAAAAAAATAAATGAAAAACGAAACAATTGCCACCACTCATTATAGATATATAGTATCCGTATTTAATTTCCTTCTACGAGAGCAATTCAAAACAAATAAATAATGAATCGCCAGATAAATTCGATGATAAATATGCAGGTAGCATCCGGGTTATCGTTTCAGAATTAGTATGCAACGTTCACATTTTGTATAGTCTGCTGCATTCAGATTGGGACAAATTCCCGTGAAAGACACAAATCCCTGTCTTCACTTACATTGAGTTCTGTTGATTTGGATGAAAGACAGTAATCAGAGTAGGACAACTTTAAATTCAAGATTTCGGAAAACACAATATTCCACTATATTTTCCATGAATTCATGGCTACTCTAAGAGTAAAGAACGTGAATTTATTGAGAACCATGATTCTCGGAGATCATATATATATATATATATATATATATATATATATATATATATATATATATATATATATATTGTTACGAACTTGTAACCGACATCTTGGCCTGTAGTTCGCCGACACCCTAAAGCAGTGCGATTCTTACTGGGTAAAAAAAAACAGGGAGAAAACATTCTCGGAACGATCCCCCACTTTTATATGTTACGAACTTGTAGCATATCGGTGAACCACGGGTTTTAAAAAAGCAAAACCTGGCATCCTTTCTCGGTCTTCACTCAGAAATGGAATCGACACAAGGGAATCACCGAAGGACAGACGCAAGACGATGGATTTCAAAATAAAACATTTATTTATAAATACATGAACAGGTAAAGAAAGAAAAAGAAAATTCATTTAACAAAGGGGAAGGGGACCATGAAAGAAGAGAAGGGGCTAGCGAATATATACATATACATAAAAAAATATAAAGCCAAGAGAATCAACTTATCTGTCAGTTGAGTTGATATTTCCACACAAAATTCTGATTCGCCGAAGTGAGAGTTCTTATGTTAAAACAATATTTTGGTTGCCCGACAATTTTCCTGGGTTCCTTTTCTTTCGGAAGTTTTCGGGGACCACAGCATATCGTACAGGTGTTTCGTTGGTCGATTCAGTTTCGTAGCATTCCTTTGATCTCTAGTCGACAGACTTGCTGTCTACTTCATTTCAGTAGACAGTCCATTTGGAATCGGTACGATTCGCCCAGTGGTGTTCATCTGCCACTGGTCAGACGGAAAACTGAGAATCCTTTTTTAGATTTTTTGTTGTCCCCAAAGACTGTCACGTGGTTTCTCTTCGTCCTTGACCGTGTACACAGGAGGATGGAGCACAAATCACGCAGTCTTTGTGTGATGGCCAACATTTCAATCAACCCTTAGTAGGGTCTGATCAGGTGAATCGCAGCAGAAGATTTCTGATGGTGCCGGGAATTCAGTTATCGTCAACCGCCTGATAGCTACGAGATTTTGGAACCAGGTCATTCTCGCATCGGGTCGCTTCAAATTTCACAGACCCGTGGCTTGTGGGTGGAAGCGTAGGTAAAGAGGGAAATAATTTGTGAAGAGAAGTGGAGGGTATGGCTGCTCATGGAAAATATTCGCTCGCAAGTTGAAAGCATTGGATTTTATCTATTTTTATCTATTTATTTATTTTTCATTTATATCTAATTTTCGACTAGAATTTGGGATTTTTCTTTGGGGGTGCTTTTTAGCCTTACGCCTATATGGTTAATGAAATCGTAGGTACGTCACAACATATATATGTGTGTGTGTGTGTGTGTGTGTGTGTGTGAATGAAAAGTGACAAGAGGAAAAAACTGTACTTAGCAATATCAAATAATGTAGGATTTGTGTCTATATTTCTGAGATATGGTGCATGATTATTTACATTGTTCGGACTTGTCCTCATGTTTATTGCTATATTCAGGGCGTTTCGGTCGTTGTGCACTCCAGCCATACTTCAGGTGATTGGAATTTAGATCTGAACACTTTATTTCGTCCATCGGGGTAGATTGTTCTACTTCCATGTGCCATTTCCGGGTGGGTCAGTTAGTTCCCTTTAACTTAGCTCCCCAAGATTTTGTTCACCACCGTCGTAGCCAGGGTTTATTATTATTTTTTCATATACACAGAAGTGAGAATGTCACTGGTTAATAAAGTCTTGTAAAATTGAGAACGTTCATCGGGTGGTTGAAAGGTGTGTCAAACAATGTGGAGGACAAAAAGTATACTATTTTAAAATCTGGTGAAAAGTAACTGATCGAATAAAATTCAATAATTTAATTTTTTTAAAAGTGAATATTGTTTGGATTGTGATTAGATTGTTATGGTATGAAATATAAGTTTGTTCTGTACATCTTCATAGGTTTCAAATAGATTTAACGGTTTTTTTTAGCGTATTAGTTCATTTATGTTGGTTTGGGAAAGTAGTAATTTTAACAGGAAAGATGAGATTTGGAAGAAGTTGGGGCGTAGATTGATATTTCGATAATATTCGATGTTGGCATATATATATATATATATATATATATATATATATATATATATATATATATATATATATATATATATATATATATATATATATATATATAAGTAATTCATTGAGTCATTGAGTCATTGAAGCCTCAACAGAATGCAGAAAGCACTGGACGGCCGTTTCGTCCTATATTTGGGGGCACAATGGTCTATGGTTACAGAGAACTTCAGTTGAGTTCAGCCACGAAATATGTGAGCGAGCGGCGCTAAATTGAGTCTGACTTGCTATCTCTTCGTCGCCGAGGCCCGTTGGAACAGTTGGTAGGATGTTTGCTTGACAGCATAACTGTCAAGGTTTCAATTCTCGGTAGTGGATGCGTACTGCTGATGTGTCCCAAATATAGGACGAAACGGCCGTCCAGTGCTTTCTGCATTCTGTTGAGTTTTCGTTCAGATTCAATGAATTGCTTAATTATAATTCCTCCTAACAATTTTATATATATATATATATATTTCATTTAAAACGACAGACGAGGTACTACGGTTATGTTTTTTTCATTTAATATTTCTTGTGTTAGAACAAGAGCTTTCTTTTCTGGACAAAGAGTGTGTAAAAACCAAATGTTTTAAATTCAATTTTTCAGTTTAATTGAGTGTGTGCATTATGTGTATGTTTTAGTGTGTTGTAGAGATATTTTTAATTTCCGAACATGGTTAGCATATTGTGGCCTTGTTCGTAGTTAATATTGTTAAGAGTTGGCTTTTATTTTTTTATTATTAAAGCTTCCATTATTGAAATTGATGAAGGTATTATATTTGTGTTTTCTATTAGTATGTTTCTGATGGAGTCTGGTAAGTCTGTGTGCGTGTTTAGATGGGTTCTGATGGAGTTATGATCAGATAGATGCAACTTAACGCGTCTGGATAAGGATCTACATGCTAAAGGTATAACCGAAAGCGCTCGTAACTGTAAAACATTTGAACAGTTTTTACAAACTCTTTGTCCAGAAAAGCTCTTATTCGAACACAAGAAAAATTAAATAAAACATTTAACCGTTGTACTTTTTCTGTCGTTTTTAAGGAAACATGCATAAACGAAGGATTTCTGCATATATCTATATATCTATATATCTATATATCTCTATATATATATATATATATATATATATATATATATATATATATATATATGTGTGTGTGTGTGTACATGTATATATATATATATTTATATATACATATGCACATGAGTGTATATATATATATATATATATATATATTTACTTATATATATATGTACATACGTATATATATATATATATATTTATATATATATATATATATATAATTACTTATTTAAATATTATAACATAAATATGTTATAAAATCACTACAAAAATAGCCATTTTGTTTCAACACTCATTCTGTATTGAGCACTCTTTTAATAATAATAATTGTTGGTTATTGGAATTTATTCCGTATATACCAATCCTATACTTGGGTATATATATATATATATATATATATATATATATATATATATATATATATATATATAATGGAAGAGAAAAATCATGCTAATTCAACATTTTCGCAATATATTTTTTTTAAATCGTATTAATACATATATGAAAATATGAACTTAATTTGAGAAATATACTGTTTACGAATTTTTAAAGATTAAAATATTATTTCTTCAAACTTTTGATTTATAGACGAAACATGAAAATCTTATACGAATTATATGTTTAAAATCCTAGAATTTATTATCACTATACACAATCTGAAATCATTAATTAATGATATTCTTATACCGGAACATCCAGATTGAAACATTTTTTTTTTTAGTTTGTTTCCTTTTCAATATGCGTTATCCTTATTGAAATTACTGCCTACCCAACATTGTCGACAAAAATCATACAAATAATTAGTGTTCAATATATATATATATATATATATATATATATATATATATATATATATATATATATATATATATATATATATGCATGTGTGTATATATGTATGTATATGAAAATTCCTCGAACAATTTGGTTATTCTCCCCATTTTAAGCGTAAATATATACATCATTGGAATGAGAAGGATAACCAGTTTTTTTCGTCGAATTTGAAATACTTATACAAACTGCATGCGGAAATTAAATGTCGATACGAAATCTAAGAAAATATTTAAACATACTCGTGTTGAAATTGTAAACATTGACGTATGATATAGCAAGACACATCTTTATGCTCCATTGGACTGTTTGGTTACACTGTCCGATCATAAAAATATATACTCAAAAGAGAATCGGTTAGAACTGGTGTCAATAATATATTGTGCTATTATTGTAGGAAACGTAAATGTCCTTTTAAATACAATGATCGTCAGGATAAATGTTGACAATGTGAGTAAGTGATTCTGTGAGCGCATTTTTTTGTTTCATATCAAAATCAAGATTTATGCTAAATAATTATGTCCAAGAAAATTGAAGATTCTTCACATTTTGCTAAACCGATTATTGCCAAAATTAGCATCGTTTCAAACTCAACAATTTGTTGACGTAGCCAGAAGACCCCATTGAGATTCATTCACTGTAATACATGCAGGGCTAGATATGAGAATGGGAAACAATTGAGGCCTCTAGTAAGAGTAAGAAATAAAAAGCAATAAAGCCGCCTGTTACAAATGATGACTTCGAATAGGTAATAGTGAACTGAATTTTGAGGTCAGCATACAAATAATATTTCCATAACTGTATTTCTTTTAATTTCCTATTTTTGTTTGTTCATGTAGCAATTTGAAACATTTGTAACCTTAACCTAAATATATATAAGTAATTAGAAATCTATTTGCAATCTGATGCCTATTTATTTTTTATTACGTTCAACAATCTAAATTAAACATACTATATAAAAATGATTAAGACTAGCTATCTATGAACTGTATGTAAACTGAAAGCATGAAAGACGGGGAATATACAGGTTTAATTATCTACTATTTATAATGATTTTAGCACATTTAGGGAGGGTTCCTGAGATAAAATGTGTTGCATAAAGTTTCATTGTGTAAATTTGAAATTTCTCATGATATTTAATAATCAGCAATATAAATGTTAAGTTGTAAAGCGTACTTAGCAAATTCGCAGTCACGAGAAAAGTGGGGATTTCTTTGCAGCGTTCGCATGAAATCATTTTAAAAGACTTAAACGGACTTCGTATTGTAAGGCATCAGTCTTCTTCAGTATAATGGATTATAAAATATTTTCTTTATTTTGGTATAGCACCTCGTTTCCGAACATAGACACACATGCACGCAGACACAGAAAGGCATATATATATATATATATATATATATATATATATATATATATATATATATATATATATAGGCAGCAATTTTTTCATTAATGCTTGTTTCATTAAATAATATAGACAAGTTTTGTCTATTTATTTTAAGTAAGTTCCTTTCAATTTGTCCGATAAGATTAATCACATTATCGTTGAAAGACGAAAGGAAAACACCGTACTGATACATGTTCAAATCCAATCTAAGGTTTCGGCTTGCATAAGTCATTATTAAAGATGAAAATTTCAATATATCAAACAACACACGGACGAAACAATGATGATAGTCCGCTATTGCTGCATGAAAAAATTCAAAGCAACGACAAAACCGTGTATACGAGACGCAGAAGCGAAAATCGCTTCGCAGCTCGTGAAATCGCACATGACCACCCGAGAATGAAAACAAGAAGTATTAAGTATTAAGTATGGGAAGCCGTTGGTATAAACCAATGTCTTCAGTTATAATTTATAGGCATTTAAGAATATTTGGGGATATTTGATAGTTTATTTTGTTCAGGTTAGGTTTCAAAAAATTTTAATTTTTTTATACCAACGGCTTCCCTTAATTTTACTTAATACTTCTTGTTTTCACTCTCGCGTGGTCATGTGTGACGTCACGAGCTGCGACGCGATTTTCGTCGTTGCTTTGATAAGGTGATTAAGCTTATCAGACAATATAAAATGAACTTACTTAAAATAAATAGACAAAACTTGTCTATATTATTTAATGAAACATGCATTAATATATATATATATATATATATATATATATATATATATATATATATATATATGTGTGTGTGTTATTTTAAGATATTACACGGAAAACATGTCAAAATCGCTACACAATTACACTTATGTTCCGATGCGCATCAACACACCTCATCACGCGATTGTAAATTACTGGCGAATGGACGATTTATTAAAAATTTAAAAGCAAAATTCTGCCACTTTTTACGAAACAAAAAGAAGAAAAGTGTTGGTGTTATAAGTTTTGTGAGCTTTACTCAGATCAACCAATACAATATGACCTACGTTAAATTTAAACTAAGTGATGAAGCAAAAATTAAGAAATTCTTTTTCATGATACGCAGATTTGATATCATTGGCAGCAGTAGACGTTAAATAGGAGTGAGTGTAAATGGATATTTATTGTACATTAGATAATATCATTTCCTAAGAAAAATTAAGTTGTAATCTAACAAAATGCTAGACCAGTTATATGCTTTGCAAGTTTCATACATGAAAAAGAACATTTTTATGGTTTATAAATAAGTAGCTTCTTTAAGAAACCAGTAAATAATTTAAAATTCATAGACTTACATTGATAAATTAATATGCAACAGTTGACAAAAATGTCTTTATATAAGAATTAGCAATCAATACAAAATTTCAAAATAATAACCAAATTCCAGTACATCCATACAAGATGATACTAACACTACCAGGAAAGTAATAGAAAATTATATTAAGTCTAAATTAATCTTACCAACAGAAAGATAAGCCATATATGGTGCAACACAGTTCAGAAAAGTTCTTTAAAACGCATTGTTAAATTCCACGTCTAACTGAAATGTAAGGTAAAATGTAGACTGTGTTTACAATTTACCACTATCTCGAATATTTGGTTTAATAAAGCATTCTTAACAAAGAAATTGATATTTTTTAATTTTTCATGTAAATACAGGAAATAGGGTTCATATAAGGATCTAGAGTTCCTTACCATGAAAATCTTATAAAATTGCAAGGACATGTAAATTCTTATATGAACACTGTTTTCTGAGTTTACATGAAAAATTGCAAATTATCAGGTTCTTTGATAAGAATGATTTATGTCCTCTATGAACAATGCACCATCAGCATTCCTTGTGTTCTTAAGAATGTGACCGTCAATAATTAATTAATGTAGGACTTCTAATTCTCTAAAAGTCGCTCCACTTTGTAGGTTGAACAGATCTGATGAAAAGAAGTATCTTCGATTTACACCCCTTTACATACATACACACACACACACACACACACACACACACACACACACTCACACACACACACACATATACATATATATATATATATAGATATATATATATATATATATATGTATATATATATAAACTCCTATTAATATGCAGGTGGTTTCCTCTAAGTATAGATTTTGGATTATTGTAATTATCTTCCCACATGATTACCTAGCAGTTCTTTGTGACATACTATATCAAACAATTTTGCATAATATATAAAACAATGGTACACATCCTTTTACATATATATTCCTTTTTTATATTATTTTGAGCAACAATATCGCATTCTTTGCGCCAGTGAATTTAAGCAACCCGCCTAATTCTTGTCTTATTGCCGACCTGTTTCTGCTGCGCGCTCTATTCACCAAGATTCAGATGAATTTTCTAACATGGATCATTAGGGATATTGTCCGACGGAGTTCAGATGCCTGCAATCTATTCACTACCGAATTCGTCGAAGCCTGTAATTATCTCTATTACATTTGTCCAGTGCTGATTTCAATATGTCTGACCCTTCCTTGTTTGTGTGTTTTTGTTTTGTTTCTTTTCCATCATGTCTAGGATTTCATATGCCATTCACTCTTCTTTCAATTGTCTATATTTCTTTGGGGTGCTTTCGATTTCTGATGCTATTAAAACATGCCTTAGCATATCCCACATCGAGTTTCATTCTGATTTGGCTCATTGTACCTATGTTTAACACTGTCCGTATATTTCAATCATTCAAACGACTGTCGTATTGCAGTTTGGGTGCTGCCTTGGGCCTCTTCAATTTCTGTAATTTCACTCAAACTTTACAAAGCACTAGTAGGTGGTCTCCCCGACAATCAGCGTTTGGCCATATTTTGTAGACTATATTTCTGAATCTTATAATGAGGGTTTTATAGTCACATTCGTTTGATTTTTTCATTTGGCCAACACTTCCGTTTTATTGGCATGTCAGTGTCTATATCACATGCAAAAACATTGAGATGATTCTATTTTACTTCCATCCCCACTTATCATCCGCCAAAATAAAGTATTACTATTAGATTTTATGTGAGGCTTTTTAATGGCGAGTACTGATTTCCGTGTAGAATTGAATCATATTGTATTTCTTTAAACCCATCTGGGTGCCATCAAGGAGAACATAAGCCCAGAATACACACTTGACGCTCAAGCGCTTGTCTTGGCAGTTGTCGAGGGAAGATTTGGTGATGTCATTATTGTCCATTCGTTGATCTTTCCTCTGCTTTGAAATCTATAATTTAACAATTATAGAATTCAAAGCAGAGGAGAGAAAAGAGGCCCTGTCCGAGAACGTGTCCACAGCAAGCAAGTTTATGTCGTTAAACGGTGATAATATAATTAGTGGTGATCTTACCGGATATATTCGACACTATTTTGAAAAAAAACGAAGACAATTGGGTTGCTGTCGGTTGAATGTTGTAGATTATTTTTAAGAAGAGCTGTCTCTTCTACAAATATTTTCATGGCAATTATTCTGATGAGCTGTTCTCCATTTATGTTTATTAATAAATAATTATCAATAGACAAATTTATATAAAAATTGCATTTGAATTATGTAAAGATAGATTTGATAAAATATTGTACACGATTTCTTTTACCCTTAGGAATCATTTTATTTTTTTATAGATGAAGTTATTTAAATTATGCATGACTTGATATTAATAATTTGTTATACTTGGTTCTTAAAAAATCGAATAATTATCTATTTCAGCCTGATATGTGTACAATGACACTATAATACACATGCTATTTCATGAATTCTCGCTATTGCAATAAGCAATGTAACAAATACATCAAGGTTCATAGTTTTCTCTTACAAGATTCGAGATACCTGAAATTACAAAATCCTTCCCAAGATTCAATACGGACATGAATTATTGAGCGCAAAATAATATTTTGCCTAGATTATTTCCTTTATAGTAAATCTGTCTGCTAAATATATTTTGTCTGCTTTGTTTCATTTAAATATTTTAAATCATACATTTATTTTATTTTTTAATATTATTTGTTGCCTCTTATAAATGACTTATTCTCAATTTCATTTACTGCAGGATTTTAATTTAATGACATTTCACCAATGCGTGTTTGTCTTCGTTTCGAGGTTATCAAAAATTTTCCAGTCAAAATATAGTATTACTCGTATTATAATAAGTATTAAAATATGAAGTAGTGGACAGTATTTATGAATTTGTCTCTTTACTTTTCAATTATATTAATACCATGTGAGTTGGTTTGATTTCCATTTTATACCATTTCTCAATTGTATTTACTTTTTAATTCGACATTATCTGTTTCTTGTGATTTAAAATATTCCGAGTGCTTTTATGTTTTTCACTTTTACAATTTTTGTACCGTGCAGCATTTTTTCCTTGCGAAATCTTTTCCATTATACATTTTCGTTTTTATTTCTTCACTCAATTATACTACTATTAGAATATAGTGATTTTTTTATAGCTGTTTATTAGAATAAAGTCGATGGTTCTTGTTGTGTAGTACTACATAATTTCCTCAGAGTCTTGACCTTTTTTTTCTTTAACACAATGAATGTTCGTTATTTCATTGTATTATTTTGAAAAAAGAGTTTTTTTCACCAAATCAGACTAATTTTAACCTGATTCAATAACATTCTTGTCTATCATTTCGATTTATTTTTCTTCTTTTATTATTTCTTCGCTAAACACTTTCAAGATTATAGTTTTCTGAAATGACTTTTTCCTAAAGTTTCAGTTATTTTTTAAAATTCCCGTCTTTGGCTTAATCTTATTCTAAATTTCTTCAACTATTTGTTGCATTTTACAAGTACTCTCCACCTTTAGCTTGTTTCTTTTTTCTTCTGAATTGCTAATTCTTTTACTTTTACATTCTATGTCTCTCGTTTTTCCATTCTATCCCACTTTATTCCCATTCTCACAGCTGCCTCCCCGTTGCCCATTATCTTCTATTTGACTTTTTATTTAATTTATTGAATTCCTCTGGAATTCCCATTCCTTATTTTAGTTTTATGTTTTTGAATTATAAATCTTTTTTTTTTTTGAAGCGTGAAACTGCTCAGCTGAAATATACCTGGAAACGTGAATATGTATTTCAACCAACAAAAGCGTCTGGTTTCCTTCTTAATAAACACATTTTACTACATATATCTTATTGAAAGTATTTTCTGTCAGGGTCAGCACAGATTTTATTAATTGTATATTTCATATTTCTGTCTTCACTAAAAATGTATTGAATTGATCTAATCTAATAAAAAGAATTTCTTCACATTTCTCATTGGGAATAGTATGTCCACACTAATATGCCTACCAACATAACTCCGCCCCTCCCCTTGCTATTATGTGTTACATTAGAGGCTATTCTTTTTCAATTACTGTTTTGAAAGTTAATGATTCTTAATATAATTTATGTAATTTTGGTTTCAGTATAATCTCTGATAGGTATCGCTGTAAATTTCATCTCTATGGTAGACAGTTTGACTTTTTCTTCGATATATTTCTCTGAAATAATTCACCATTATGTGTTTATGATACTTTTATATATTTCTATCATGAATAAATATGCAATTTCATGATGTACACAATCCAAAGATTCGGATGTTGAATGACAAACTCCATACAGACAGGATATATATATATATATATATATATATATATATATATATATATATATATATATATATATATATATATTGTTACGTTAGCCAAATAGTTGTACACTCACCTCAGATTTTATAAGCCTATTTTATGTACATTGTGTATTTGCGACGAAACTTAGGAATATTAATAACTTCTTTATTTCTTGATCCCCAAGTGAATCAAGGCCAGTTCTCGGAAGAGAACCTTCCCTTTGCCCCCATTTCCTGTCTGGTCTCTGATCATAGGCCAGACGAACGCTGTTTGACAGATAAGTGCGAATGACATTAACAGAATTCCATAAATGACGCCTACTCATTTTTGTAGGCCAACACATGGCTAAAACCGTAACAGTGTTTGCGCGTGTTGAGGTAACAACGACTTCACTTTGTTGATGCTGTCAGAGGAAGTGGACGCCACCAAAATCAGTCTTAGCTGTTTACAGTTGGAAGAAAGAGATGTCACTAAAACCAGACTTCGCTATTTCCTACCCGAGGAATTAGATGCCACCAAAAAGCAAATGATCGGCGAGAGAATCTAGAACATCTTTCACCCAAGTCGGCAACATTCCTCTGATTTATGTGTGTACTTCTCGTCACCAACACGGATTGGACGTCGCCAATCAAAAACTCATATTAGAACATTGACAATCCTACCCGTTACTTTCAGAGATGATTATGAAGATCTTTTCCGTCAAAATGTGCCTCTGATAATAACCGATCTACGTTAATCCCAACATTATGTAAGTTTTTGCAAGTTTTTCTATATCTTATAATCTGCTATCTCTGTATTCATATATATTTCTTCACATTAGTATCTGTTTAATTGGTAACCCTTGCCCTATCCCTTGTATTATTTAGTTTTCTTTTTCTTTTTCTTACTTTCACAATTTGTATATTTATAAATAAAATATTTGTACTATATACTCTCGTGTCGTTTTCTGTTATTCTGTGTCTGCACATTGTTTGTTTTCTCACTGCGTTTACCGACGCCCGGAATTGGAGAATTCCCATCCCATCGTTCTTTTCTATATTTTTACATCGAACCCTGGGATCTCTCATATTTTTTTTATATTCTCGTTGAGTTCCGGTTATCGTACTCCCAAGGAAACAACGGGCGTACCAATATATATAGATGAAAAAACTAAAAGCAAAATACGAAGTTCCATAAAGCGTATAAAATGAAAAAAATACTCCTAATCTCTCGATAAACCGTAATGAACGAATAAAATGTTCCTTTTGTTTACATAAGCTCAGCTGATGAACCAATATAATTCGTAAACTTAAGGATTCAACACATATGCTAGACCACAAAAATTTCCTGAGTCGGCCAAGCATAGAAATAAATACAAAATAGGAACCAATAATAAGGAGTGCCAGAGAAAAGCAATGATAACAAAAATGTTGCAACTTGAGATCTGGTAAAAACATGTATTTGACAACAGCAAAATTGCAATATGAGTACTGGTAAAAAATGGTTGCTGAAAAATTAGGTTTATAATACTCAGAAATTCATACCCAGATGTGCTCAAGGACACATGGCACAGTGGATAAAGCCGTTGGTTAGATCCAGTAACAGACCCAATACCCGGTTTAAGCAGTGGAGAACTTTCAGAGGGAAAATTAGCAGGATATAACTGACATCCATCAAACATGGCTCGTGGAACTAGAACAGTCTACCCCAGTGATCGAAATAAAGGGTTCGGTTCGAAATTCCAACCACCTAAAGAAGGCCGGAGCGTACAACGGCCGAAACGTTGTGTCAAAACTGGCGACAAAGATGAGGACAATAGTCCGACTAATGTAAATACTGTACATAATACCTCATCTCAGAAATACAGACAGACTCTGAAGGATCGGTACGGACCCGATATACCAAAAATATGGAGAAAAATTGAGAAATCCTACCAGAAACTGACACGAATATCGAACCATCTGACATTCCTACACCGATGCAGAGACGTACAACTCATCCCTTCAGGCTTGGCACCAAGACTCCCCATCAATTCAAGGAGAGCTCGTCCGGTCGCAGAGAAAGCGGGACATGCCCTTGTCCGAGAGAGAATCCAGTACAATCGTTGGCTAAAACATCGACTACAAGCTCATATCTCCCAGACGCTCGAGGATTTCTTCAACAGAATTACTAATGAAGAAGACCAGAGAAGGATCCAAAGTGACTTGGATAAATCCTTCAGACATGAATTTGATGTGGTCAAGGCTCGCCAAGTGCAAAAATTAAACAGATTGAAAGATCAGAAGGTGACGCACAAGGTCCATCACCCACCAGTGAAAGCAGTAGTCAACACCAGACAATATCAGCTGAGTGCCTCTGAAGAGTCAGTATTGAATAAGGGTCTCAACTTCGCCACAACCATCAGGCGGGTGCCATACTTGGACATCATTGCCAGAGTCGAGGAGGTGGCGTTGAACACCCCTCAGGCTCAGGCGGATGAACTGAGATGGAAAGTGAGACAGACCTTGGAGAGAGCCAAGCTGACCAGGTCTAACATAACAAATCTGGAGAGACTGGAGATTGGATCCCTACAGAGGAACGAAAACATCATCATACTACCGGCTGACAAAGGTAATGCGACTGTAGTGATAAACAAATCAGAGTATACAAGAAAACTGGAAGACCTCATTAGCCACAGCAAAGTGAAAAAGGATCCTACTATGAAAACGGAACGCAAACTGTCACAGATCCTAATCAAGAACAAGGATCACTTCGCAACCAAAATGTATAGGAAGTTATCGCAGCGTTACACCAACCTACCTCACATATACGGACTCCCTAAGATTCACAAAGACGGTATTCCGCTCAGGCCGATTGTTAGTTGCCAAGGCTCCGTGTGCCACCCTCTGAGTCGCTTCCTTGTAGATATAATTGACCCATTGATCGGAAAGTCTCCTTCATATGTCCGAAACTCAGCCCACTTCGTGGAAATAATCAACGATGCTCCCATCCTATCCAACCAGATGGTGAGCTTGGACGTGGTGAGTTTGTTCACCAAGGTACCAACGGAGGAGGCACTCTCGATAGTCAGAGACAGATTGACCTCTGACTCTTCCCTAGAAGAACGGACCAGTATTCCAATAGATAATCTGATGGAGATGTTGACTTTCTGTACACAAACAACACACTTCGGAATGGGATCACATATATATCGACAGGATGAGGGCTTAGCAATGGGCTCGACATTATCACCAGCAATGGCGAATATATACATGGAATACTTTGAAGAAATGGCATTAGAATCCATATCTCTAAAGCCAACTATATGTTTAAGGTACGTAGATGACACCTTCATTCTCAGGAAGATGTCCAGGTTCTACTGGACCATGTGAACTCAATAAGAGCTTCGATACAGTTCACAATGGAGAAAGAGAGTAACAACATACTCCCATCCCTGGATGTACTAATATCTCGAACAGAGCATGGGTTCAAGACATCCGTACACCGTAAACCAACATTCACCGGACAGTACCTCAATTTCATCTCCCACCATCCATACAGCGTAAAGAAAGGGATCGCCCGTTGCTTACAACACCGAGTAAAAGTCATAAGTGGCGAACCAGAGACGTTAGGTAAGGAATTGGTCAGTATAAGTAGTACCCTACAACGTAACAACTACCCTGGGTACATAGCAGCAGCCCCCCCCCCCCAAAAAAAAAAAACTGGGATAGGCGGGTACAAGAGGAAGAGGAGGAGGAGGACAACAACACTCAGAAAACAGTCTGCCTGTCTTCTGTGAAGGGGTTATCAGAGAAAATACAAAGGATCTGCGGTCAATATAACATCAGGACAACTTTCAAAAGCGTGACAACACTTCGCAGATATCTCTCTCGAGTTAGACTCCCCATAGAGGAGAACAGGACTAAAGACTGTGTGTACGCTATCCCGTGCAGCTGGGAAAGGAATACAAAGGAGAGACAGGCCGCCCCCTCAAGGTAAGGCTTCAAGAACACTAGAAAGCTGTAAAGCGAGGGGAAGTAGAAAAATCAGGCGTGGCTGACAACATATGGAGAGAGAAGGGAGATCACCGTCCCCTGTGGGATCAGTTTGAGATCATAGACAGGGAACACCATTGGAAAATTCGTAAACTTAAGGAATCAGCACATATGCTAGGCCACAAAAATCTCCTGAGTCGGCCAAGCAAAGAAATAAATACAATATGGGAACCAGTAATAAGGAGTGCCAGAGAAAAGCAATGATAACAAAAATGTTGCAATATGAGATCTGGTAAAAACATGCAATGATAACAGCAAAATTGCAATATGAGTACTGGTTAAAAATGGTAGCTGAAAAATTAGGTTTATAATACTCAGAAATTCATACCCAGGACTCAAGGACACATGGCACAGTGGATAAATGCGTTGGTTAGATCCAGTGACAGACCCAAAGAGTGTGAGTTCAATACCCGGTTCAGGCAGTGGAGAACTTTCAGAGGGAAAATTAGCAGGAGATAACTGACATCCATCAAATATGGCTCGTGGAACTAGAACAGTCTACCCCAGTGATCGAAATGAAGGGTTCGGTTGGAAATTCCAACCACCGGAGCGTACAACGGTCAAAACGTTGTGACAAAAATGGCGACAAAGATGAGGACAATAGTCCGACTAATGTAAATACTATATATATATATATATATATATATATATATATATATATATATATATATATATATATTAAGAAATAGGTATTTGGATTACACCACAACATTAATGATTATCATTTTCCCCTTATAAATTAAAATTAATTTACAAGTGTTCCTAAATACCTGAGATTAACAAAAAATGGTACTGGCTTAAGACTAATTTTACAAGCCAAACAGAAGCAATGAAAAAAAAAACGAAAAAAGAAAGAAAGAAAGAGTAAAAGAAATAGTGTGATGACAATATATAATATGCTTCATGTATTTGAGAGCAGTTATGTTAGAAAATAGTTCGGAAATAAATCTGCATAATATCAAATAAGTTTAAACTTTTTAAAATTATGAAGGGAAAAAATTAGTAAAAGTGAGAAAGTAACTGCTTAAGAATTAGTTTAGATGGTCCATCAACTCACTAATATCGATCCCTAACAATCATTTCGTATCGTTGTGCCACTGGTTGGTCTATCGTCAGGGTATTATTAACAGTGTATTCCAGCGGGAACATAAAATGTCAGACGCAACATCACAAAAGCGATGGATAGCTGTTAGAATTCACTGGGTTTGCTACCCTTTCCAGCGCCTAGATGTAAATGCTGACATGGAACATGAGATAGGAAAAGAAGCCTTGGTGCTTACCATACCAGGTGCTCGTAAAATTGATATGAGATTGCTATGATCTTTATGCCAAACGTCATGCATTCTTCCCTGCTAATCTTGTAGCATTTAGTCAGTTATGTGCCATGCGTGATACACGCTTAAGCGATCTTGTATCTTTCGATACCTGACTGACTTGGCAGATTTTTTTCCCTGAGTAGGTTGCCATTTCTTAATGCGGTAGATCAGTTGTCAACCAAGGCTATAGAACCCATCTGTCCTGCTGTTTACCCATAGCTAGTGAGAGTAAAAAAAAGATTCATACCTTTTCCAAAGGTATTAGCCCGTAAGTGGATGTAATCTATTCGACTGAATTTTTATCTCGGCTCTCTGATTCCTCAATCAAATGCTAATCTTCTCTGGATAGTCAATCTCAATACTAATACCCTTGGGAAAAGTATGAATCCATTCTTATCCCCCAGCTATAGGTAAAGAGCAGGACGGACCAAGTTCTATAGCCTGGGATAGCAACTTCGCTACCGCAGAAAGAAATGGCAACCTAATGCGGGAAAAAATTGCCACGTCAATCGAAAGATACATGATCGCCTAAGCGCATATTACGCATAGCACATAACTGACTAAATCTTGTAGCTCTGGTCAAAATTATACTCGCTAAAGAACACTTTTATGCCAGTAACAATTCAATCGGATCAAATTTATCTCTCATCTCATAGAGACATTGAACTGCCTTCATGCCCCTTCTGCTTGTATAATCCCTACCTTAAGGGGATTCGAAATAAACTTTATGAATTTGATGGGTTTGCCTTATTGATGTTCTGCTGTATAAACTCGACCGCTAAGACATCCGACTGCTGAGAATGTTGATTTTTTCTTAATCCTGGCTGACTCACCCTTCCGAAGGCCTCTAGCACATTCCAGTCCTTAAGTATGAAGCTATTAGATATTTTAAAGAAGCAAGATATGTCGTAGTGGCTGTGTTAAGCGGATAGTGACTTTTTTATATTCTATGTAATAATCAGAACCTGACATTAATAATCTCATTCGCCGAGCGGAAAAATAGGAATATCAAAATACGAAGTATATGACATTAAATTACATTAGGTTATTTCGTTCCGATAACGGATAGATATGAGACACAATAATGGATATGGGCTGTTTTACTTTTATTTTACTCTTTTATTTTTCTGTTCTTATTCTTGGACTTTCTATGAATTTATTATACGACAGGCAGGAGTAGATGCTATGTAATATACCGAGAGCCGTCAATTGGACATAGAGAATTGTATTAAGTCAAATGTTACCCTGTAATGCATTATCATTGAAGCTACAAAGAATGCCGACGACCCAAACCTATCAAACACCTTAGAGAAATCTAGATTCCCAGCTCGAGCTTCTACGTTATTGTCAGTTGCTTAGTATACAGATTCAGTTATGAACGTGAGCACGTCAGCAGTTGACCGTGCAAAGCAGAAACCATGTTGCTTGTCAGAGAGCAGATTATGGGATGTAAGGTGCTTAACCACTTCGGCGTTAATTAAAGCCTCGAAGACTTTACCGAAGAGTGGTAGGGGACTGATAGGACGGTAGTTATATGGGTCAGAATGGTCTCCAGATTTCTTGAAAACAGAGACAACAGATGAGGAATTCCGACAAGCTGGAAAGCTAGAATCAGTATGGCAATAGTTATATAGTTTGGAGAGGACTGGAGCCAGTTCAGGAGACAATTTCCCCAGGACTATAGCTGGTATACAGTCCCCGCCAATAGAGTTATGGGAATCTAACTTGGAGACGATGTCTAATAACATCAATGGGGTTATGTTCATCTCACTCAACAGAGCCTCACTTCTAGGGTGAAAATCAGTTGTGGTTACTCCTGATAGGTCAAACGTTGAATCGTATAAGAATTTCTGAGCAAAGAATTCAGCCTTATCAGCTGAAAAAGTCAGGACCTAAAATTGATTTAATAGAAGAGGTGTTGGGAATTTGCTGTTGTTCAGTACGCTCTTGAAGAGCCGCCAATAATCTTTAAAACCAAAATTGCGAGACGCAATACGTTGTTTAATTCTTTCAGAAAATAGAGAATTTGCTTTATTGAGGACGCGTTTACACTCATTACGGGAAGAGACAAAGTGACGTGTGTTGCAATTAGACATGTCGCTACGGCACAGACGGAAGAAGTGTTTCCTATGGGCAATAACAGCTGTGCAAGCAACTGAGAAGCAAGGAGATGAGTACGATTTAACTTCATATTTTCTTGCAGGGATGAAAGCCTCGATGTCATCTTTTACGCAGGAGGAAACCTCAGACGCACATTTTTGAACGTGGTGATTGAAACCAGATTCCAGGGGACGTCTTGAATGAAATCACGAAAAGAGCCCCAGTCTGACCGTTGATAACATCACGATATTCTCTTAGTAGAATGTCCTTTGCTGGGAGAGGAGTAGGAGTAGGAGATGTTAACAGACACTACGGCATGATCAGAGTTGCCTAGATGGCAGAGCAGCGTGGGGTAAAACAGAGATAGAGAAGGGAAGCATTAAAGTCATGGTTACAGGGAAAACGCGTAGGAAACTCAACCACTTGTGTGAGGGATTGTGTGATTGAAAAGTTACGTATCTGTATGCCAGAGACGTCAGTTACAGGGATTTTAAGCCGCATCTTATTGTGGCATTGAAGTCACCAAACACGAATATACGGAATTAGAGAGATAGACTTGTCTATTTTATCGGAAATGCTATCGAGTACACCACAGTCTTGAGAGGAAAGAGAACGATAAAGAAAAAAGAGAGAGCTTTCAGAATTGAGGAGAGATAGACGGTGACACATATATATATGAATTATCTCGAGATTCAAGTGGGATATGGTCCCGGATATAAATTTCCATGCCATGCATGTGGATTTTAGAGTCCGTTATAAAGAGAGGAAGGTAACCGGGAATCGAGTAATCAGAGGGGATTGGCGAGTTAAGTTTCGTCTCGAAGTGAGCTAGTATATCAGGAGACTTTCCTAGCCTGCAGATGTTGGTTTGAATCCCAAGGATGTTGGAAAAGAAAATGTTAACGGGTGGATGGTTTAGGATTATTTTGATTGTTTATGATCATGTTGAGATATGTTGGCAATGGAAAACGTCTAACGTAACGGATGAAGAATGTCAGCAGCGCATATGACATGGACAGGAATGAGCTGTTGCAGACTAAAACATCATGTTGCCTCAGGGTTACGCACTGGAGGTGCGTGCAAAGATATCCTTCCATGCCTGACATGGCACTGCAAGATCCCCGATATAATGCAGCTGTTGATCCGAGCGAGCAGCCGTTCAAGACGTTACGCAAGAGTTACGGATCCTAACTACCACTCAGGACCAAGAACAAGAGTACTGTCAACCTCGGTACCTTACCGGTACCCGGTATGAAGAGACTTTGCCACAGACCGCACACGTTACAAGAGATTCACGACAGTACTATTACCGAGGCCAAAAAAAATGAATAAATCCGGAAACCCATTCCTAAACAGAAAACAAATGATGAGCCGCTACACTTGTTCAAGAGAAAAGGAAAGAGTATTGACGGGACGATATTTCGTATTATGAAAAATTAAAGAGAATTCACACAGTAATGTAAAAGAGGCGAGAAGGGAAAATTGTGGAACACGATTAAAATGATTTACAAATAAAGGATAAATAGTCCCAAGTCAGTGTTAAATTAAAAAAAGTAATAATTATAAAACTCCTAAATGAATGAGTAAGTCAATGAAAATCTCCTTATGTTTTCACTGAGCAGGTTGATATAATTTAATGTAAATGATGAGCGGCCCGGGCAATGTGCAAAACTGTTTAAAAATTGTTCACATATTTACTGGCACAGTCTAGGTTATAAAGCAAGTGCTTTCCAATGACCGAATCATTCGCAGAGTTACTCAAACCACCCACGATTATATTGGCAGTAACTTGCTGATTAATTCTGGTTTCCAGTCACTGATTGGTTCGTTCATCATATTCAGCTTCACACTGACATTTGAATTCGTACAAACTGAACTACTTTGAACATAGGGCAAAACATCTTAGACAAATGAAATTTTAATGAAAATGTAATGTAACTCAAGTTGACATTCTGTCGATCAGCGTTTAACTTTTTCTACCTAGCCAAGGTATATTTAAATAAAGAGGACAAAGTTTCGGACCGAAAACTATTGGTTCTTTAAAGTGCTTAATCTTACGCTCAACAACGCGTTTATTTACATTTTCACTTTCCATTGTCAAAAAAATATGCGATGAATGTTGTCCAATTTTTGATCGCGTCTACAAGGAGAACAAATCCTCAACGCTCAAGCGACGAAATAATTGCATTTGGGACTAATTAGGTATTTTAGCGGGTCATTAGAATGCTCTCTTTAGATTTAGATATCCTTCTGCTGTTAGGAAAAGAAAAGAAAAAGTAATTTCTGAATTCATTAAACTTCTTCGACAGTGTTTTATTTAGGAGAATCAATTTTGATCTCTGACTTTGTTTAAGATTCCATTTTGATGATAAGCTCCTCGGGATTAGAAAAAACAACCTTAGATAAGCCTAAGCATAACATGCCTGACAGCTCAAAATTCAACATATCCTTATTAGATGTGAATGATTTTAGGGACCAGCTGCTACTAAATATATCATGGAAACTAACGCGAGCTGTGTTTGGGAATAAGTGGTAGGATCACCTTAAAACCGTTAGGTTTTACATAGTTGGTAATGCTGAAAATTAAATCTTGATAGATCAAGTTTAGAGCATTGGTTATTGTTAAATTGCGAATTAGTAGTCAACACTAAAGATGGGCTGGCTGGCTGTCTTAATAAGTAGTACCAACTCCAAGGAGTTAGGGCGGCGTGTTCCCTGAATATATCTCCCACAGAAATTATCAGGACCAGACTTTTGGAGCGAAATAAATCAGGAAGCGACTAATTGAAATATAGCTATTGCAACGCTGAGGGATTGGAGAATCGTGTCTACAAATGAAGTCATATATGACAAAATTCGTGAGCACCTCATGAAGATCTTCAGCAGTGAACACAGTCATAATTTGATTTTGTTCGTGAACGACGTGGCTGATTTCCCCGAAATAATCAGAGGGAGATATCCAGAATGCATTGAAAAATTTCAAAAGATTTAAGGGCTGCCATATATTGTATATTTGAGGATGTCTCAGAACATCAATCATTCAGTGTATTCATCAATGTTTCATCAGAGATGTAGTGAAGTCGCCATTTACAAAAAAACAGACATGGTGCGGATGGGTTTAGTAATTTCCGACGCATAACTATGCTAACCGTATGCTGGGAAGAGTAAACTAATTCAAGATAACCTTCATGTTATTACCACGATAATAGATGAAATGGGAGATGTGCTGATCTCTCTAGATCAGTCGAAAATCTAGGGTGGACAATGGTTTTCTCGAGGCTGTCTTTTCTGCATTCTGATTACAGTTACACATTTCTTCTTGGATTCGCCACTTTTATGCGACGCTTGGAGATGTACTTCAAGTGATCTCATTGTTGCCTGGCATCGCCCATGATGTACATCCTTACTTTAGAATATTTTCTGCGCAGGTTGAGGGCGATTACCGTCAACGCAGGTTTACATTGCTTTGTTCTATCATCATGTATACCGCCTATACCGATGATGTCTCCACTTTTGGAACGATCATTGCCGAGGTCGACGATGTGTGAAAAGAAATCTGGGTTAAAATTAACCGCGAAAAATATGTTGGCATGCGGTTGGATTCTTTTAAATTTTAATCGAACACTTTGTTTTAGATGGGCAGGTGTTAAAAACTACTCAGTTTCTGACACGGTTACTCTCTTCAGGTGAAGAAGAATCGGTCAGAATTGTTAGTAATGGTATATGCTATGTACATATAATCTCTTCATCCTTTACTGACTTTCTTAGTGCTAGTTACATTAAATAAACTTGATGTGCCTCCGTTTAAAGCTTTTTCTGGTCAGAGATCTCATATAATTCGCCGCTAGTTAAACAAATTCTATCTTTCCTTGGGTGCTGAACATTGAGACACGTAAACACATTTCGTGTCTGTAAGTTACTGGCCTGATGTGAACAACTGATGATGAAAATGGTGAATTCGTGGAAAGCTTTTTCGGTTTTACAAATGTGCAATCAGATGAAGCAGATGCTGAAGTCTACCTCTAAAGGAGTGAAACATGCCCTGAGAATCTTTCCATGACTGAATTATATTATGTGCCGTTTAAACGAAACATATAGATGGCTTAATAATAAAATTAAACTTTCCTCTATATGCATGATATGTGGTTGCATATTATTTAAATACGAAGGGAGATAGCAATAATACCTAAAAAGAAAATCCATGCCTTCGTGGTCATTGAAATCCTGTTAATTTTTTTTCAATAGAAAAGTGGATTGTTAATTGTTACTTTTCATATTGTCATATAGCGAATATATTTATACGGGTAAGATACATTGATGACACGCCTAGCGAGCAGAACAGATCTAAGATCTAGTAGAAATTTGAAAATACTACCCATTAAAACGCTCCACTTGTGAAAAATTATTAAGTATCATTAGAGAAAGATGGAAACGACTTGATAAAAAATATTGCTTCAAATTCGTAAAAATTACTATGCTGAAAGAGTTTTAATCATAAATCATTTCCAGGTATTGTTTCATAGATATTTGCATATTCCAATATATTCCAGCTACATAGATATTTAAATAATTCGGCATCATGTGTTGAACGTGTATTTTATGATACCTTCATGTTCAGCTATTTTATTGAAATGATTTACATCTTTTCAGTTATAGTTGTTTAGCTTATAGCTGATAGTTATAACAACGCTAATTTAGACACCTGTAGCTTTTGTTAGGTTATATCTGATATTCACAACTCATTTCCTTTCCCACATGAATAAACTCGGGCCCCCTATTGATTTACTGCAACTGGTGATTTTGGGCTATCTGAATGCTATCCTCACTTCTTTATCATAATTAAAAGTCAGCCTTCGACAAGATGTGTAATTTTGGAAATGTGCTCAATTATTTCTTCTTACCCTGAATTCTGGGAGTCAGCAAATCAGGCGTATGTTCTTGTGAAGGCAATACATGATTATATATTTGGCACTTAAAAATCCTCGTCGTTACGAGTCAGAAATGTGAGTATAAATGACAGCGAGAAAGATCTTCATAATTTTCTTCAGCATCTGTAAGTAATGAAATTTAAACCGAATTATTTTAAATTAATTTTAATCAATTACATGTAGTTTAAATAGTCTGTCTGTTTTGCTCCAAATATTGTCTGATACATTGTTTCCGTTATTATATTTTTTCATTAATTTCTTTGATCGTCTTTTGTCCATAATGTCCTCAACATTTCTATCTGACATTTCGTTTTCTCCCATGTCATTTTGTTTTTTTTTCTTTGACCGTTAAAAAATGCTTCAGTGGAAATAGCCATTTTCATGAAGACAATAAAATCAGTTTTCACGAATCTGCTTTGGGAGCGTTTATTTTTTTATTAAGATAAGAAGTATGTTTCAAAGTTGTCAAAATTTTCTTGACAGCATTCTTCAACTGAGTATATTTTTTTTTGAATTTTATATAAGGCACTCTCTTGACGGCCATAGAGATTTAACATTTAAAAATTTTGATTGTCACACTGTTGGTTAGTTAACTTGTGCGTCATGATTTGTAATTAAGTCGGATAAAAATGGTCTCTTCTGTTTTGATTGCTATGCTAGACTGAAGAAAACGGCATATTAGAGACTGTTGCGTTCAGTGAGAAAATGACAGCAGATGTAATAAGAAGAAAGAAGGAGATAAATTGGTCCATAACGCTTCCTTGCGTTTCTTGTCTGCTTCAGTGAAATGGGAAATCCTGGTCAATTTCGAATAATTTCGTCTGTACACCTTTAATTGTTTAATAACATGCATTTATACTTGTGATCAGCTGTCTCTCACCGTTGTAATAGCTTACTGGTGTCATTTTCGTAGAAACTCTGTCTTTTATTTCGGAAGAAAATTATGACGTAATTTTCAACTGACTATATAGAGTCATAATTTTGACACTTAAATTGTTCTAGGTAGTCGGGAGCAGATGAGCTACCGACGGTGTTATATCAGGAGAAAACTTTCGGTACTGGAGGTTTTCTTATTTCAAATATTTTAGCGTCTGTAAGGTCTATTTTCCAACATACGTCGTCGTCGTGCAAAATGACACATTATCATTTTAGCAAAACCAGCTGTATTTTGAACCCAATCCTCTTCAAATTAATGAAAGACTGCTGAGATAGCAATCAATATTCAGACACTTAGCACTCTCTTCCGATGAAATAATCCTTTTATTCTCCATGATGGCAAGCATAGCGATTTCATTGATGTCGAAGTGTGATTAATCACATTTTCACCGTCTGAAGAGCTGGAGCAAGATTCAGATAGGCATAGTGAATGATTCATTGAGTATAATGTGGTAAGAAAATTTCATCCTCTATATTTAAGGTATCTATTTGTGGAAAATTAACATTCAATAAAGTCTGACTCCCAATTGAACAATGAAAGTTTTCAGTCTAAAACACCAGAAATGGAAACCAAGGCAAACGCCAGAGTCAAGTTGTGGTTACTTTGTCATTTTATATTAACAAAGAAAATTGGGAACGAACTTTTTCGATTATATGATAATGTTTAAAATTTACCTTGGTATCGTAATGTGATCATTGTAAGGAAAATAAAGTATATAAGAAAGGTACATGATTTTTCCCGTAGACTTATTTGGTTACAAGTAGTCGTTTTTCCAATATATCATGTTACTACCTGCTGACTTCGTGACACCGAATACATTTTCTGTTTGTTTTACTTGTTTAACAATTAGCCGCCATTGTTTTCCGGATAAACACACTTACTATCAACTTCTTATTATTACAAAATAATCTCTCATTTTAACCATTATCAGCAGACAATATTCAAACAAACGAAATAATCCATAACTTGTGCGTATACATAATATATTTTGTTTCGTGTGTGTGAAAATCGTTTTTTTCCTTCGCTGGCGTTTAATTTTGAGTTATCATGCAAGCACTTGTTTTTGCTAGAGAAAAATGTAGAACTAAGTGTGTTGACAAAGCGAAAATAGATATTTTTAATTGAAAATACTGCCTATCCGGTGGTATTTTTCTTTCTCCATATGTCATATTTAACATGCTCATAAATCGAAAGCTTGGTTTTCGCAATAGTGCAAGTGAAGTGGTTAACATTTCATGCCAGTTTACTACTCACAACAATACATCAAATGCATTTTACTGTTTTCTGTTGCACTAGCTCTCCTATATTTCCACTGATCGAGTATGATTCTATAAAACAAACAACCACACGATACAAATAATTCCGTTTAACATTGATTTTTATATTGTAGAAAATATAGATATAACAGTAAATAAAATAAGATCATCACTACAAATGCCACATTGCCAGAAAGCGACGAAAGGGTCAGTTTTCGAGGCTAGTCATTGTTACCGTGCGAGAATTGCTGAAAAGTTTGTTATATTTGGGATATTCGACAATTAGGTCTTCATAATTATGTCTTTTCGCATCTTTATCTCAAGGATGACTATTTTGTTGGATTATTGTCAGTGTCTTAGGAATTTTCAACATTAAAAATGTATGGGGCTTAATAACAGAAAGTTGATGCAATGAATTCTTTACATGGTCGAACAGGTTTTCGATATTTTTCCGTTGCAAAATTTAGTATATTTATTAATTATTTATGAGTAAAAATTGCCGTGTGTCTGGTTATCTTTTTTACATTAGTCTATTTCAGATAGAAAAGAAGTAATCATATATAACGCCTGTGTGGATATGGAAGAGAAAGTAGATATATGCATATATTAATTGCCCTTATACGATTATGTTTCCGTGCTTTTCTTTTGACTAATTAATGAGAAAACAAAACGCGTGCCTTCGGGCGGGGATTTTATATTTCATAGGCCAAAAAAGCAATTAGATTTTATCAAAGATGTAACAAAACAGAGCTGCATAATAGTGTGTAGGAACTTTCATTGATATAAAAAATTGCCTGTATTGTATTTATCCACCATCAGTTGGTCCGTGTTTATGTTGAAAATGTTCAATTCAGGCAAAGAACAAAAGAAGTAGAGAAAAACTGATGTAATTGTGTGATTAAATTAGTAGATAATTATAGACGGCAGACGCCAGCCTGCGCCAATTTGTTACAAGAGACAAAACGAGATTTTAGGTAGGACAATGTATATTTGATGAAAATGTTTGAAATTGAAATCACTGCGTCTATTTATATTTTGTTGAAGTTAAACCAAGAAATAACGTATACGCTGTCACAAAGAATGCATAGTCGCACACAAGCCATTAGAATCCATAGGTGCACAAAAATATAGATGAAAGTCGAAACACACACACATACAAACACATACATCGTCAATGAGAACGTAAAAGGGCCGGAATTGATGTTACCAAGATTGTTCTTAGTAGCCTCTCTTTCCATTCCAGATAAGCAACAGACTAGCCAGCGCAATCCGATGGTTGAACTGTATGACCTATTTTAACATTTGTATATTGGCAGAAGCGAACATAAGATGCTATATATTAATCAAGACGAGTCAAGCTTGCGCGCCAGAAGGAAATGCATAAAACAGTTAAATTTACACTTGTATCTATGTCTTTTATTTCGGACCTTCTCTAAATTCATTAAGAAGTCTGGCTTTATCTCCAAGTAAAAATCTACCAACATCAGATCGGAAGGTATAATTATAAAATGATTCTGAGTAACCGTAAATGATCTATAAAAGGTGGGGAATTGATTTAAAAGAAATCGTGAAGAGGTGATCAATTGTCTTTCATCAATCATAAGCCAGTTGTAGCTTTAATATTCCGCTTAATAATACAATGTAGCATCATCAAAAAGTTGATACCTATATGTCTATATAAATACTTAAAATAGGCATAATAAAATAGATAAAATAGATAAAGAAACAAAATATCTAAAATCAGTGAAAACTAGAAGAGTGCTGTTGATAACGATCTGTGTTTATTTTTTATTTGTTAGATATGTGTCCTTATAAAGGAATGGTTAATATTGCCATCATCTACTGGAAAACACAGATATTAAACAAAGAGCGAACGCGATTTGTGTCATGTGCGAGAATTATAGTTAAGATGTGATTTCATATGTTTTAATCTTCAGTGGCCTAAGAACAGATTTTAGCCAGGAGAAATAAACTACATCCAATTTCAAAATTTAATTATGTAATCCCTATTCAACATAAACAAACAGTATTTGGGACTAGTATGGTGTAGGTCCCCCATTTCATAGTTTCAGTGCTTGTACTCGACTTTTCATCGATTTGATCAAGTTATCAACAATCGTCTGAGCCATATTTTGCCACTCCTTTAGCAATGTCTTTTAAGGGTTGCCACTGATGTGATTTTGATTGCACGCACTCGAAATCTTCTGTCACGTTGCTCCCAAACGGGGTCTATTGAATTCATGTCAGGATTTTGGGCGATACATGGCAGTGATTCCTTCCAGGCCTTTCCTACTTTGCTCGGATGGCATGGCGCTCCATCTTCTTGAAAAAGGTAGACATTCTTATAAATCTGATTGGTTTGAAATAGTGGGAGTAGTCTTTTCTCTAATATTTGACAGTATTTTAGACCATTCAACCGCTTGTCAACAAGAATCGGCTCAGATTTCCCTCTAACCAGACAGCGTCCCACACCATTACTCCAGTCCCTCCATGATTCACGGTCGCCTGCAGACATTCAGTGTTCCAAGTTTCATTCTTAGTTCTACAAAAATAAACCTATTTCGAATTCGAACATTGGCAGAATTTACTTTCAACTGACGAAATTACAGACTGACAAAATACACAAAAACAACAACCTAGGAAGGCATGTCATTTCATCATTTAACTGCCAAACGACCAAAATTTCCAAATACTTAGACCATTATTACAACCCGTAGGTAAGGAAGTAAAATCCTACATCGGAGACAAATCAGTCGGACTAAACACAATCACGTACAAACAGTGCCAGAAAATGCTACTCAAGAAATTATGGAAGATCACTTCATTCAAACACCAAACACATCGTAGTACTAACCGCCCTCAAAGAAGCGCTTACTAACAGAAGAAAACAAGACACATATACTTAGCAAAAATTATACAAAAATATCATGATATAGTGTCTCCGGGCGACTTTTGAACCACTTCTACGGTCTCAATGGTGAAAGCTGTCATCCTTGCTTTCATTTCGCCGTTGGTGTCTCGAGAAGTTTCGTTAGTCTTTCGCTCAACTACGCCCCAAGCATAATAATTAATGGGATTGCTGTATATCGAGTTAAATTCCAAATTTTAAACGTGTTGTCGTGGCAGATATTATGTGATAGCGACCACACTGTTCTTCTGCTTGTGTAGCATTTTGCAGAGTATGTTGCCAGACATAGTTTCTTCCAGCAGCAAACGCACATGTCTCAGGGCACCAATACCTCCTGAAGGGACTTGATGTATGTCCCCGTCTTAATTCTGATGAGCAGTGTGAAGATGAATGAAGGCATGACGTCACTATCGCTAGTGATCACTTCAGACACTTTCATAGTCACCAGCAGACTCGTCCAGCTCTTTCCGCATTTTTGACAGATTGACACCCAAACAAAATATTCGCGCCGTCATCTCCGGCGCGAATGCCAAGCAGTGCCGCATGCTGCAGGAATTTCGTTCTATCAATCGAGCACTCTGAGTGCCTGGCGTGTTTATTCAAAAATAAATACGTAAAAATTCAACATATTCTCTGCCGTGAGCTGATAGCGTGTGAATAAATCTCCTACTGATGCCAAATCAGTCAGGTTCTAACTTGGCTTGAGGCAAACGGATGTCTAATTACACTGATGAGCTGGGTTACAGTAAAACAGTCCATCTGTGGATGCCAATGTATACGCCCCAGAAAAATAATGTTTAGAGGGAAAGTGCGAATTTTTAACAATGACTGCTGCTGCTGATAATGCAAAAGCTCTTCTATGAATCGAGCACTCTGAGACACTGGCATGCTTACTTATAAATAAATAAATAAAAATAACCTTCCTTTCTGCCGATAGATTGGGGGGAAAATCTCCGAATGATGCCAATTAGTCGGGTTTCTATGCTGACGTGATGGAATCGGATGTCTAGCGACACTGATGCGATGTGATACAGCGAAACAGTGTGTAAGTGGATGACAATATATATATATATATATATATATATATATATATATATATATATATATATATATATATATATATATATATATGTAGTAAGCATTTCACTCCAAGCAAGGCGGGAGTGCCACTAGCAAGCAAGAAGTTACAGAGAGTAAGTGCAAGAGTAAAGAGGCGTGATAGAGGAAAGGATGAAGTTCTCTTCATCCTTTCCTCTATCACGATGAATTAGATCAAGTTATATGAAAATGTCGATTGATATCGCATTTGAATATGTGATTATAGCTATCAGGGAAGCAAGTAAGAGGAAGGGCGTTCCAGAGACGGGAAATGAGAGGCATGAACCTATTGGAGTAGAATAGACGGCTATATTTAACCGTTTCGACAGTGAAAGTTTGGAACTAAGATGTCAACCTAGTAGCACTCTTAAATTCATGCAGTTTGAAAACTAGCGAAAGTAGACCGTCGGGGCAGTTACCGTGCAAGTATTTGTAGAAAAGACAGAGGAAAGCGACGTCAAGTCTGTGAGGAAGTGACTGTAGACAAGATGCCAGATCAGGACCAATCACTTTGCATATCCGTCTTTGGATTTTGTCGATGACATTGAGACGAACAGCGTGGACTCCAGATAATAAATGGCAGCAGTATTACCTGCAAAGGAGAATGGTTGATTTATAGATTTGAAGGATAGACTCATGCAAGAAAAAACCTTTTCGGGCGACACGACGAAACAATTTTTCCTTGCAGTAGATTAAGCTATTGATTCAATATTTTTGTTCCATGTCAGGTCAGCGGACAGTTTGAGACCAAACAGGTGCAGAGAGGCGCTCTCGCTGGCTTGAACCGCAAACATTGTAATGGGAGGGAGGTTTCTCTGTGGTGGCTAAAAAAGTAGCAGTTTTTTTTGTTTTTTGTTTTTTGTTGAGGCAGCCATTTCTTACCCAATCAACCACAAGTTAGAGGTCCTATTCGAGACCAACGGCCAGGTTAATTTTGTTAGAGATACCAGATTTGCTATCAAACTCCTTACAGACATCTAGATTCACATCTCGAGCTTCTACGTTATTGTCATTTGCTTAGTATATGGATTCAGTTATGAACGTGAGCACGTCAGCAGTTGACAGGGCAAAGCGGAAACCATGTTGCTTGTCAGAGAGCAGATCATGGGATGTAAGGTGCTTAACCATTTCGACCGCAAATCGCTTGAATAACGGAGTTATTGTGGATTTGCTTTTGTTCAGTATTCTCTCGTAGTGAAAGTAGTGATCTTTGGAACCACATTTGCGAGGTGCAATCCGTTTTTTTATTCTTTCAGTTAATAGTAACTTTGCTTCATTGAGCACACGCTTGCACGCATTACGAGCTGAGACAGAGTGACGTCTGTTGCAATCTGACATGTGGCTACGTTACAGACGGAAGAATCGATTCCTCTGTGCATTTGCTTTTGATCAAGCAGCTGAGAACCAAGGGGATGAGCGCGATTTCTCTTTTTTGTTTTCTTGCAGGGATGAAAGACTCGATTCCACCTTTTCCCCAGGAGGAGACCTCGGAAATTCATTTTGGAACGGAAAGATGAAAGACCACATTCCAGAACGATAGAGGAAGAGATAGACGGAGACACGTGTATGCATGGTCCTTGACGTAAACACCCAGGCCCTGCATTTGATTTTGAGTGTCTTTTCTAAGGAGAGGAAGGTAACCGGGGATCGAGAATTCAGAGGAAGGGATAAACGATTTTAGTTTGGTCTCCCAGAGATCCTTTATATCAGGAAACTTCTCAATGAGGGACGAGTTCACACTGCAGAATTTGGGCCAATTGACACGGATGTTGGGAAAGGAAACGTTAAATTGTTTAGACGATTTTAGAGCTGTTTGATGTTTACATTTTTGATCGTTTGTTGTCATGCTGGGTAATGTTTGTAATAAAAATGAAAATGCCTGAAGTAGTAGTAAAAGAGGGACATCGTACCTGACATGAGCAAAAAGGAGCTGGAACAGAGTGTGGCCTTAGGTTTGCCCTCCGGGTGTACACACGTCCATGCGCGACATGGCACTACAATCCCATCCCGCCCGATATTATGCAACTGTTGATCAGAGCAGCCGCTCGAGACGCTCCTCACTACCAGTCGGAAACAGTAACCAGGAAACTGTCAACCCGGTACCCTCAGCATGAAGAGACGTTGCTACGGACTGCACACATCACAAGAGAAACACGAAAGTACTACTACAGTGGCCAGATACATGGAAAGAATATAATATTGAATAAAATCATAAACCCGATAAGGAGTTACCTTAGAACGTGGATTATTTTCTGCTATGTTATATATCAATGCACGTGCATACTATAGAACACAGACTCCAGGCAAATGAACTGAGGAGACTGTAGTCATAATCTCCACAGCTAAAACCAAATGATTGTATTTTTTGACATCCGCAAAATGAATAATGATCTTCAGCTAAATTTAGCAAATGATGAAAGACCCACAGTCGAATAATATTATTACTGAGACATAGCATTTACACTATTTACATTATTCGGACTATTGTCCTCATCTTTGTCGCCATATTTATCACAACATTTCGGCCGTTATACCTTCTTCAGGTTTCTGTAATGTCGAACTGAACCCTTTATTTCGCTCACTGGGGTAGAATGTTCTAGTTCCATGTCTAATGGATGTCAGTTATCTTCTGTTAATTCCCTCTCAAAGTTCTCCATCGCCTTAACCAGGTATTGAACTAACATTCTTTGGGGCCTCTCACTGGATCTAACTTACGCCTTTTTCCACTGTACCATGTGTCCTTGAGGACATCAGTGTATGAATTTCTGGGTATTATAAACCTGATGTCTTCAGCAATCATTTTTTACCAGCGCTTGAATTGCGATTTTTGCTGTTATCAAACCATATTGTTAGCAGAGCTCATATTGCAATTTTTGTTGTTATTATCGCTTTTACTCTGGCACACTTTATTCCTGGTTCCCATATTGTATTCATTTCTATGCTTGGTCGGCTCAGGTGATTTGTGTGCATAACATAGTATTTGTTAATAAATTATCCTTCATGCCAGAATCCGTATACCCAGAGGAGTAGCAAATGTGGATTTGGGAGCGGACAATTTCATTATTATGATTTTACAAGATTAAGTGTTTCATCTATGGGTAACCAAGAAAATCATACTTGAATGAATAAAAAAAAAACAATACACAATCAATGTCCAAGATTTTGATATATTCCTAGTCGAAAAATAATTGCCATTTTAATAATACAGGAAAATACATTCACGCTCATTCAAAGATACATATGTGCGTAGTGAAGCCTAAAAATAACAGTATGTTTAGTAGAAAAAAAACTGCTAAGCAATTCATATTTCGTCTGAAAGATCTTACAACTTAAATTCAATAGAGCATACAATGCATCCACGAAACCATCTTAAAAGTACAAACCTTACTTCTTACGCAACCATGAGTCATAATGAAAGTTACAACCTCCTCGATGTTATTACCAATCAAATATCTTCCCAAGATTAAGTACACGTTATGAAAGATTGATACTCTAACCACACTTATATATTTACTAATGGTTATAGAAATGGTAATACGGTAGGATGTCCAGCGATATTAAATATTATGAAATCTATGAAAGGGTCACTATACGAACCTACTGTCTACAGTAGTGTAAAGTGTTCAACAATTCAACGGATCAACACAAGCCTTGAGTTTGAAACTGTCTAGACGGAACAGCTTGGAAGCCATCGAGAGCTGTGCCTCTAGGGATCACATGTAATCGTTAACATGGTTTTGAGCGTACTTACTATTAATCACTATGTGCTATCTCTCCCAGACACTGGAATATACTTCCGCTCAGCATAGTTGCAGTATAAACAACAGGTGGACTTGAGAAGCAATTAACGTAGAACTTACCTTTATCTATTTCAACTTTAAAATGATGAGACCTCATTTTTAATCTAGTAAAACGTATGAATACCTTGTGTTGTGGTTCCAAACAGAAGGTTCCATGAACATATTTATATACATGACACAGGGGATCTATATTACGATATTGTGACTGATGCCTAGATGCCATGTCACGTTCAATAACGTTGGCGTTTCTTTGTATTTTGCCAAGAATGTCTTTGATAAAGGTTTAATAAATACTTTAAAGTGTTTTAATTATACATCTCCTTTTAAGTTCTCTACTTGCCATTTTCCCTCGTGCTTTTTTGGAGCAAATGTCCTGATAAAATAATTCCATGACTCAGTATCTCATTTAATATTATACCATAAATTCTTGAAAGAAATTTTATATAACATACTTTTCATTATGTCACGTAGATTTCACGTTTTCTCCTATGTGATGTGTGTCACTTTTAATGTTTTTATTATCTCTCCTAAACTCTCTACTGGCATGCATTGGCTCAAGTTCGCAGGATAGGTTACGTGTAGTTTTCCGCTGTCACTCGTGCCTTCACTATCCCATTGTGATTATCAATTTTTCAAAACACTCTTTTCGCATTATGTGCACCAGAATTTTTTGCTGTCTCTTTCTGATTTTAATTATAAGTGTCCGCATTGTTTTCGTTTTCTTTAAAACTACGCCGTTGCTCACATGTTTTCTCAATGGTATTTTCAGAATCCTCCTGTTGAACTACGTTTCTTAAATCTATCTAGAAACTATATGGATGAAACATGTTTACACGTTTAGACAGTCACATATGCATTCAAAATAAATAATTTAAAATTATAATGATCTATAAAAGCGTATCCAGTAGAAATAAAATTAATATTTCGAGTATCTTCACTTCGATATTCACTGCATTCATTCACTTCATCCATTTGTGGATTACATTATTTATATGATGTATAAATACTGATATGGCATTACGTTATTAGAAGATTTATAATATGCTTTTTCCAGGTTTTTATTTTCCTTCCTTACAAAATCAACGTCAAATTATATACATATATATATATATATATATATATATATATATATATATATATATATATATATATATATATATATATATATATATATACAGATATACACTCACACACACACACATACATATATATATATATATATATATATATATATATATATATATATATATATATATATATATATATAAATGACTATAAAAGAAAAAATATTTTACAAAACTGTATCTACCAAGTAGCATTACCTGAAAGAAAAGCAGATTTTAAGGAACCAGGCATCAAGAGATATTTTTAACTCAAGATGATCTTGTCAAGTTAGATTCTGTGGAGAAGCATCGCCTAAATCCGCTAAACCGAATTTTGTCCAGGACGAACGAATAAAAAAGAAGCCTAACACAGACGGCAACGCAATCCTGAGTCATGCTATGTTAAACCCAGTTGAGTGAATGTCAGGGAGCCGTTCATATGTATTCTTATAAAGAAACTCGTTTTGCTATGTTTGCTACTGGAGAGAAGCATCATATAATATTACTAACGTTGATGACAATCTGGTTGCAAGGAATGCAAGGATATATCAATCGTAGTTGTATATATATTACACGTTTCTATGCATGTTGTTCACATCATCTTGGGAGATTGCATGATTTCATATATCTACTCAAGATGATCAACATTCGGCATTCTGCCTGTATGATACTAATGATAAATATCCTTCATGCTCAGTGCATTTCTCTGAGTTATTTCCCGATTAAATTCTTCTCTTATCCACTTGTAATATTCTTAAATATATTTGTATTAAAACATTTCAATTGTCTTTTTAGTTTCTAATGATCTCTTATGAAGTATTGTGTGCATTCACACTTTGAATTCCGTCATATAATAATTGTAAAAATAATGCTCCCCCATTTCGGGGCTATCTCTAGGTAATCATTGTATATTTGGGATTAAAAAAATAAATCTAAATGTCTATAATATTATCTATGATGTTTAATATAATGAACAATACACTCCATCACACACACACATACACACACACATGCGCACGCATACAGAGGACTGCAATATTCACAAACTTTGCTATATATTACTATAATATATCTAGTACATAAAATTCAACCATATAATTTAAAATATATTTACCGTGAATCCGCACAAGGCCAAGCGTGAAATGCCAAACTACAAACACGTTTAATTTTTCGAATTTCATTAACCAGCTTAATATTAAAGTAGAACCGAAAATATTTATTTATTATGCAGTGTTACATTAGAACATGCATATACCAACAACAAAACTGTACAATTTATTTCAACGTTAAAGAATAAAGTTTGATCAGGTGGGGAATCACGATTCTAATAAAATATTTTATTCCAAAATGCGGTTATCGAAGCCTATCTTTAACTTCTGTCATTGAAAAGTTTCCTAAAAAAGGTAAAAATTAATTTACATGTGGAGAAAGAAACGAATCTAAGTGATTTTTAACAGAGAGCGGGAGAGAAGAGAAATAAGAGGAAAAAAGACAAGGAAATAAAACTTTAAAAAGGGGGAGGGAGGTGATATAAACTAAGAAGGGGCAAATTTAACCAATGACATTCCGTCGAATGATAGAATTTGAACTTTAAAGGTAACTTAGCGTGGTTAGTTTAATGTTTCTAAGACAAAAACTTTCTGTGTTTGGAGACAATTATTCATGGAATGTAAAATAGTAGTACAATATTTTATGAAACGGACTTCTGAATATAGATTAGAATACTAAATCGATTAAAAAATTTTAAATTCTCATATTTATTATATTTAACCAAATTTAACTTTACCATATGAATTAGAATACTACATACATTTTAAACTTTCGTATTATGTTTTTAAAATAAAGCGTTATTAAAGAGAAAAAATAATTCAATATAACGAATATTTTTTTTAAAAACTAAATAGATAGTGAAATCGAGATAGAAATAATGGTAAAATAACATTAAAATTAATATTAATCTTCAAATTTCAGTAATTTAAGTTGGAAAATGAAATTGATGTTATTGCATATAAAAAGGTAAAAAAGAACTTGAGATATAGATGAAGCTTGGATCAAAACCCGACCGATTCGGGGTCAGTCAGAGTTATTACCCGTGGGCCATCAACACTCCGTTTGTAGAGACTGCTAATTTAATGTATATTATTTTTACGAATGTGAACGATCATTTTAAATTTTTAAATTTCTATATTATTATATTAATTCATTAATATTAATTATAAAGTATTATTTAAGGGGTAAAGTAAGTCCGTTTAAAACAAATAATGGATAAATAATAAAAGTAACCAAGTAAGATATGCTTCGACAACTGTATTTCAGAATAAAATATTTTAGTAGCATCGTAATTTTCCACCTGATGATTTTTTTTTAACGTTGAAACAAGATGTACAGTTTTGTAGTGGGTATATGCATTTTCTTATGTAAAACTGCATTATATATATATATATATATATATATATATATATATATATATATATATATATATATATATTGTATAAAAATACTTTTACAAACTTTCTTTTCTGTGAGGGAATCTTCATGAGCAGCTCCTGAATGCGTATCTTTTGCAAAGTGTGCAGGGTGGTTCGCTTTCTGATCACTCACAACTCAAAAACGTTGCCGATGATTTATTGCATAACTCCAATTCTTTGTTAGTCTCTTCAGTATTGTTTACGGATGAGACATCATTTGTAAGAGATGGAAAAAAATACTCAACCGAAATTTTTGGGGCGGATAGCTATCCTCATTTTAGATTACAAGCAAGACGCCAGCATGAGTTATGATTAATGTGTGGGCTACAGTTGTAGATGACTGCCTGGTTTGTCCATATATTCTTCCAGCACGTCTTTCAGAAGATTTTATTTCGAACACCATTCCAGACATGCTAGAAGATGTATCCCTGATAATACGAAAACGTACGTGGCGTATGCATGATGGGTCTCCAGCACATTTTAATTATATTTTCCCGATACATTGGCTGACATCTATCATAGAAGATGAATAGTTAGGGTATGACCGGTTCACTGGTCTGCACGTTGTCCCGACTTCAACACTTTCAATTTTTATTTGTGCGGCCACATAAAGTACTTGGTTTATACCGCAGACATATATAATGAAGAGACGCTTCATCAACGTGTTATGGAGGTTTGCGAAACCATTCGACAACTTGTTGGAGTATTTGAATGGGTTCGCCATTCAATGATTCGACGAGTGAATGCGTGCATAGAAGCAACCAGCGGATATGTTTAACATTTCTTATGAGTTGCTGTGTTGATGTACAACGATGGCCTTTTAAACATATATCTATATGGACATTTTAGATAGTTTGGGTGCCTCGACACCGCCCCAAAGTTTGCAAAATTATTTTTGATACACCCTGTACACACACACACACGCACGCACACACACACACACACACGCACACGCACGCACGCACGCACACACACAAACACACACATATATATATATATATATATTTATAATATCGGAAATTAGTCAACGCATTCTTCTTATAGTATGAAGATTTAATACGCCGCTTAATGAAATTCGAGTTATAAAATGAGATTATAGGTTGGGAATTGACGCCTGGCCTTGTGCGGATTCACGGTAAATATTTATTTTAATTGTATGTTTGACGTCAACGATTATGGCAACATTTAATAATAATATATATAAGGAGACCGACGTGAAGAGTTGCAGGAGATTCCGAATTCGTCTGGGAGCTGTGGTTGAAGTCAATGGCAATTTTATTGAATCAATTTACTCTTTAGTATTTCAAGATGTTTTTTCTGTAATTTTAGTAAATAGATCTGTTAAACTGAGATGTCAGTGTTATTTTAATGTTTGGGCAATTTTGACGACAGTTTATCCCTCGCACACCGTACTCAGTTAAATTAACGTCTGCCGACATAGATAATCAAGAGTGGAGGATTTACTCATTCTATATAACGTAATTCCGAAGACAAAATATACAGAGCCGTAGCTATGTGTGAGCAAAAATAATCTTTTCTTAGGCAGACAGCAAAAATCTGAAGTGGATGTCATAAAGAATACAGAAACCAGTAGACTAATGAAACTGCTACGCCACCCCCTTAAAGTACGTGGAGCATTTTCAGTACTAACACAGTGGTTCCAATCACAATGATACAAACGATTCAAATCTTGTAAGCAGGCAACGTAGTGACGATGGATTAATATCATTTTCCAAAGAACAAAACATGGTGCCTCAAGCATCAAAGGATTTCTTTAAAATAATGCATATTTTCTTGTGTTAAGCTATCGTCGTTAAGAAATAGTGACAAGTAATAGCTGTTTTCACTCTACCACACATAATTTACTAACACCCTTATAAGATGAAAGGATGCAAAGTCGCAGACCAGAAAGTTGACTTCAGACAGTGTTCTAACATTCATTTAGCGTACAGTCCACATGGAAAACCTAATCAAGGAAAATGAGAACTATAACTATGTAAACACTTTCTTAGAATGATTTTGGCTGAAATTTGTAGTGTGGACGAATGGCTAACAGATTAAGCAAAACAATCATTTACAGAATAATTTCTATATCACGTTAGACGAAAAGCAAAATTGAAAATTCTTCTTCGCATAAGAAGAAAAACAAGAAAACATGTATTACATAGTTTATATATATATATGGAGAGAGAGAGAGAGAGAGAGAGAGAGAGAAGCCGACAAACACAGAGAGAGATAGCATCGCGGCTACATAGGACTACACTTTTCTGCCGAGTTAAATGATCTTTTGCCTTTAGAACAGATTTACATGTTTCGAGAATGGATTCACTAAGGTTCTGCAAATAACCTTAGGAAATTTGGATCTATCATCTCATGTTATTCTTCAAGACTATTCAGCTTTGAATACGGAAACAGATTCTCCCTTTCCACAACATACCAAAGATATATTTATCCCTTGAATCTAGAGTTCATTTTAATAGAGAAAACACATTACTGTGTTCCATTGAGCAATGTGCCAGTTTGTCCTCACGAGTTACAATAGGTTCTCATACTGGAAGTCGGCGACACAGGATGGATATACAGTAGATATAATTTGAGAAAAATGGTTAGCAACGATACCTAGGTAGGTTGAGGCATTTAAATTATCTTTTATATATCCCCAAATGAATCTGTATACTATATTCCATTCAATAGCCTTCCGAAGAGCTACTAATGTTGAATGAAGTTGTAACTTCTTAAAGGTAGGATGTAAGGCATGTTTTTAATAAGTATATTAAGACAGTTCACAGTTGAACCTAGATTTGAAAATCTTTCTACCAATAAAATGCCCCCTTCATATTACACTACAACCACCCCTCTGAAACATTGACATATGGTAGAATGAGTCACTGCCCCATCCTAGCATAACCATGCCAATGACACTGTGGAAATATGAATTCATCAGTGCAGAAAACTATTTCCAGTATTGTATTGTCCACATTTTGTGATTTACAGTCATCCTTTGGCTCTATTTTGCGTTATCTAAGATGGATGTTAAAGATCCGGTCTGCTGTTGCTGGAGAGGATCTCCTTCATGTTTCATAATCTTCTGTATATCTCTGTTTTAAAAAGTGTCTGTGAGTTTCAATCAGTTTCATTCCGCCATCTGTAATGAAACTTACTAAATAGGTTTCTACGCGCACAGTCATCACTCACTGGAATTCAGTTCTTTATTTGATGCCCCTCTTCTAATCCTGAGGATATTTGTGCGTGAAAATCCTATTAGATAAGTATTTTTTGTTGTTTTTAAATAATCAGACTCGCCCGTTTATCACTAACGACGACAACTCGTTAAGAGCAACAAATTATATTCAGTAGATTCCATAACAATGTTTGAAATCCTATATCTCTTAAACGCTTGTCACGACAACCACTTTTTGAATCGACATATATTGAATTTAAGATTAATATATATCGTCTGTGAGTGTGTGTGTGCGCGCATTTGTAACGTAAAACAATTTTACTTTTTACTCGTACTTTGTTCTACTGTATATATCATCCAATTACACCGATGTTCAAACAAGGCTAAACATACATCTATTGTATTGGTAGCTGGGGTCAGACCATTTTACATCATTTCGAAGTGCTAGAAATGTTTTTCTCCTTAGCAGAATCTTTACTAAAGATTAAAATTATTGTTGACGTACATTTTGATTTTCTTCTTAAATGTTAAATTATTTAATAAGTATATTTTAGAAACTAATTTAAAAGAAGATATCGAATCAACAGATAGTTTATAAAAGTATTGAAATATTGAACAAATATACTCGAATCCAGAGTATTAGCTAACAGCCAAATAAACAGACCTGTCAAAAATGTTATTCGTTCTGTGTTTCTGTTTTATAAACGATACTATTGTTAATTATTTCAAGTAAAAGGAAATTGAATGTTTCTGTTCAAAGAGGTTGGATAGAATATATTCTACATGATTTATCATGCATCTGCTCAAACTCTTTGTACTTTAGCCTTTAGCATTTGATCGATTGCACCTGCCACTTGTCAAACAAATCATCTTCCGATTCACGTCTTTCTCATGAGACAAAATTGGGTGTGCATCAACATAGACTTCTGTAAAATAACCTACGTAGATGTAGCGAGAAATATCATTCGGAGGTATTTGGCTAATTCAGATCTTACAGTCGAATCTCTCATTGCATCTTTCTTCAAAATTATATTTTCCAGAAATACCTCTTTCATTTCTGAATTTAAGCCATGGATAGTTTCATACTATAAAAATGCCTACAGAAGCCAAATAGGTTGACTAACGCTAGAATTAACCTACACTATTAACATCTCTAATACAGGGAATGCTGTATTAATAATCTCTCTATGTTCAGAGCTGACCCGTATACTTGCAAAGGAGTACTTGAAACTACAAAGAGCAGCTATGCAAAGGTAGTACAGGTTTGAAAATAAGGCTCGACTCTTGTGAGTTTTGAAAAATGTCGAATATAATTCTCAATAAATGCAAAGAAGCGTCATAACTATCTGTTGTGGGGCTCTCCCCTTTTACACAAGATGGACTCGTCTAAAGTATACTTATACTGACAGGGTGAGAGACACGGCGACAGACATACGGTGTTCACCGAGAGAGGTATGTTGAGATACGAGGAGATACGTTGAGTCAAGGTTGAGATACGTAGAGTCCAGAGAGAGAGAGAGAGAGAGTGAGAGAGAGAGAGAGAATTAGGGCTTCACTTACACACTTGCAGAGACTTGTACATATACTTTCTACTAACCCGCATTCCTGGACTACTAATCGTCATTTCAAGTTTGTATTCTTACATTCAATACACTTATTTTCCTATTGGCGTTGTTTATGTATTTGTACCGGATTCCATCCCCGGAATCCACAACACTATCATAACTAGTTCTGAGTTTATTTGAATTTCGTCAGACATGTTTATGGTCTTTGTAATTATGTTTGATTCTAATTTTGCGTTAGATAATAACGACAAACACTTCGCTATACATCCCTTACACACAAAGGACAAACTTGGTAATACCTTTTTCAGGACACAGGCAATTTCACTATAAGAAGTCTACCTGTTCGGATAACATCCCAATGTTTTCTAGTGTAACAAAAATCTTTAAAATATCTGTTAAACATTTTTAACGAGATATGATTTAAGGGTAAATTCCATAACACCTGGAAAGTAGCTACTGTGTTTCCTATACCAAAATCAGATAAAGACAAATCAAACAAAAAATCTTCCGACCCATTACATTATCAAGTTGCATATGCAAATGTCTATGAAGAATAGTTAATAAAAGACTGAACTGGTACTTTGAAATTAATGGTTTAATTAACGATACCCAGAGTGGATTCCGAAACAAACAAGGCACTATAGACAACATAATTCGCCTGAAAATATTATTTAGGAAGGCTTTTAGGAAATAAAAAAGACCACGCAATAGCCAATTTCTTCAATCTAGAAAAGGCATATGAAACAACACAGAGACATGGAATAATGAAAGAATTATAAAATCTTGGATTAAGGGGCAGATTTCCTAATTTGATAAATAACTTGTCAGATAAAAGTGTAAAATTTGTGTACGATCAACAATCCCTGTCCTCAAAATCCAAGAAGTTCACGAGACTAAATTCTCCCTGACACTTTTTTCATCATAAAAATTAACAACATTGATTTAGTAATGAATGAAAATAATACGTACTATCATGCTCTGGGCGTGTTGGATCCTCAGAAACGAGATGTTCAGCTGTCTTTGAAGAGCAACCTGTCAGAAAGGGCTACAAACATAATTTCTGTGCGCTGATGTTTTGATCTTGTTGCTAAGCCTCAGAATGACACGTGGCATGAGATGGTTTCCGGTATGTAGCGCATTGGGTTTAACGATTAGCTTGAAAAAGACTGCCCTAATGTACCAGTATTCTCCAGATAAAAACAACCTGAGCCAAGTACTATGTACATGGATGAAATGTGTTTGTGCATTTAAGCAGAACTGTTAATAGAATATATACTTTCGATTTAACCAGACCAATAAGGTAAGAGGAAATGTGGATTTGCATCTATGATCTTAGTATGAATTTTTGATCGAGGCGAAGTTGAAGGTTTACAATACATTTGTTTTTTCTTCAATGATCAATGAGAAGTGCTCACATACCGGACCGAAATGAAAACGCTGGAGCAATTTCACCAACTTTGACTCCACTTTAAATTGAATAATTGATGTCAAATAATTTAAGTAATGTTCAGATTCCTCGGATAGAGTCTACAAGTATATCATATCTATTCCAATGAATTTGGAAGAAGACCGATAAACATCTGTTTTGAGTCTGAGACCCTTACCAAAAACTTCGAGAGTTATTTTCTTCTCAGAACAACCAGCGTGAAATTTCCGAGAGGCCGTACTGTCGTAATCACCAGTAGACTCATACAACCCTTTCCGATTCCTCTGCACCGTCTTCAGATTGAAACCTAGACACTCTGAAATATTCGTATTGGAGCTTCCGGCGCGAATGACAAGCAGTACAGCATGCAGTTTCCAAATTTCTAGCGGAGTGAATTGCGTCATTGTGCTCTTCTCAAGTACAGTGCCAGAACTGATCCTACTGCACCGCGCAGTCGACAGTATCCAAAACAAACAACGCGCATGTGCAAAATTAATAATATTAAATGGCAACAATTTACACATCTTTAAGACATACATATATATATATATATATATATATATATATATATATATATATATGTATGTATGTATGTGTGTATCTGTATGTGCGCGCGCGCGTGTGTTTGTATTAAATATAAACCAAATCCAAGCGTTCAAGTCGTCTGAATATTGCGTGACGGTGAACTCGGATTACGACTAGAGCCATCCTTTGATAGGGATTAACGTAATCATTCACACACATATACATACACACACGAACACACACAGACATTAAGAGGAAGCTAATGCAGTTAGGAGAGGAGGATAACCGTTAACCCTAGACTTGAACAGGTTAACATTTTAGCGATCAGGGAAACATCCTCTAGGGAGTTGGTCCCACATAGTACTGAATCTCGGGAAGAATATGTTAATATGAAACTTATTTCTCACCAATGGAATATGGTGTGGTGTGGGCTGCTTGCTACAATGTGGGTGTCAACTCGGATCTTAACGCTGAAGGTTAGAACCTGCGGAACAAAATGATGCATTGCTCCGAGCACTTTCAATGGAAGTATCGATAGAGCTGTTAGAAGCTTGCCACATAACACCTGTGAGAAACAGGTTGGTGGGTGAAAATAATTTGTCACCCACAGGATCTCTGAGATGACTTTAGATTCTACAGAGCCTGGAGAATGAGTACTGGGATGTTACTGCCCACATTTGACAATGTGCTAAATTAGTGGTAAATCGTAGGAGAGATCATCAAGCATTTTAAGGGTGCAGACGTATACTGTGATATCACCGGCATAGATGTTCACAAATGATTGTTGTATATTCTGACATATATTCATTTATCTAAAGCAAAAAAAAGAGAGTTGTTCCGAGAAGAGAAAACTTGATGACGCCTCCATAACTGGAGAAGCAAACCATTGCGTCGCACCTTGTCAAATCCCTTCGAAATGTCTAATGCTATAGTTCCCGATGTGTGTTTGTCTTTAAGGGCCAAACTAATTCTGTGAGTAATTGTAGTTACGACAACAGAGATAGATCAGACCGATCGAAACCCAGAGGTTGTTCCGTTTTAGGTGCTTGACGACTTTCTGTTTGATTTTAGCCTCAAATAGCTTACTGATAAAACTGAGAAGACTGATGGGACTTTCCTGGCAGGTTGGAAGATCTTTCGCCCGCTTTTCTTGAAGACCGGGCATACGACTGACATTTTCCACAGTCTTGTGACGGATTTTCTCTTCAAGCAGCACTAAGTAACATCGCAGTATAATCCCGAGTTGATATCCTTGAATATTGTCTAGGCCAGTGGCTTTCTTTTGATCAAGGCTTTCATATGTTTCATTTGACCAGTATTATTATGTCGTTTCTGACCCTATTACTGCATCTTCCTGTGTCGAATTGTGACGCATCATTTTGTTCTTTGATTTTCAACGCACAGTACTAGTCAGACGTTACAACACACTGATTCCTGAAGTCGCCAGGCTTCGAAAAAGAAAAAGTTATGCCAACCAGCGACAATTGAAGAGCCGGTACTCAAAAAACAGATAAAGAAAACACGATCAAAAAATATAAACGACTATATCAACATATAATTAAATAATATTACAATAGCTTCGGAAGTTTGAAAACCTTGATGATATTGAACAATATATTTTGCATTTATGTGCAGAAATTAAAAATATTCAATATTCCGGTTCTAAGATGTCTTTCAATTTTTTCGTTATTTTAGTTTTATTCGATTTTTCATATTTTCTCAGTTTTATTTATATAAAATTATGGCCCGTCTACACTTTATTTTATTTCATCCCTTTTAAATATGTCTTGGCCTATCTTGCAAGTAATTCGTCTCCATACAAATGCAGTATATTTGCACTACGTGTCGGTGTCATACGGCGATATTAAATCATGTCAATAGAATATTACTGTATCCTGTTACATCCACTTAGGAGACATTCAATCATGTCAAAGTAATAGTTATTTATAAATATCCATACACGGCACACACTTACTAACAACATATCTTCAGATCATTTCAAGTAATATATTAAGAGTAATACAAAATATCGACACACTTTTAAGTCCAAAAAATATACAATCATATATCTACATATATGTAAAGAGATGAAGATGGATTTAAAAATTTGTATTCTTGTATATTTTAGAATATATATTGTTAAGGGGTCTCCCCTTTTTACACAAATGGATTCACCCAGTGTATACATATTCTACTGCCAGTGAATACCCAAAGAGTTAAAAAGGAACGACAGAAGAGTAGTAGATTTCAGTAGTAGTAGTGTAAGTTACACACAGAGACAGCGGCAAGCGTCATAGCTAGCGAGTACGTAGACTCAGCAAGGAGTCATAGCGGGATACTTCAATACAAAGACTATATATATATATATATATATATATATATATATATATATATATATATATTAGTGCTACTAACCCGCATTCCTGGATCTACTAACCCGTATTACCAGTTGTATTATTAGTTTAATACATTTATTTTCCTTATCCATTCCCAGCGTTTGTTATTCATTGATATCGGATTTAATTGCGGAATCGACAACATTTATATATATATATATATATATATATATATATATATATATATATATATATATATATATATATATATATATATATATGCATACGTCATCAGCAATCATCGAGATTATTGGTCGCGTTTTAATTTGCCTGATGTACTGCGGAGCAAGTCTAAACAATTCTTGAAATATTAGATGTTTAAAATCTGTCTCTAGGTACCTACATGAAATCGCTAAAAAAGAGCAGAGCTGATGAAAAAGACACCAAACTTGACGTAAACAAATGTTTATCGTCTAAATGTTTATGCTATTATTAAGAGGAAATTAAGTATTTTTTAATTATTTTAAAAATGTTTCGTATTTAGATTATTCTAACTTTTGATTAAAAAGCCTTATTTTTCTTTGTATCAGCGGAACTACTAAATAACATAAAATGTTAGCGCGTTTTATATTTTTTGTATGAGAGACATTAATTAGGAAAATCTTGCTAAAATAAAAATAATTGTTGCATTTTAATTATTTTATTATTTTAACATTAATGTTGTTAAATATTATAAAATTAGTGAAAACGATGTTCAGTTTAGCCAATAGTGTTATTAAGTAAATCTATCTTTTAGCATTATAAGTTGTATAGCTTATAACAATCAGAAGATCTACACTGTATGAAAAATAATTTCAGATGGTTTTTGTGTTCATAAAATTACTGTAATCCAAATGTACGGAAGAGCATGAAGAATACAATAAAATTCGCGTTATTTGAGTTAAGCGTTGTTGTCCCCTGTTACGTCCTTTATTTTTGCGAATTGTTCGTGCGAATCACGTGTGGAGAAGTTAATTTGATTTTTCATTTTGAACTGAGAAGGGTACCTACAAGTATTAGTATCATCTCATGAAATTTATATTGTCTGAGTTATGACAGTTTTCCATAAATGAAATACCAAAATTAAAAATAAAATAAATGGAAATACAGATAACACAGTAAAATGTAATAAATGTACATACAATTTTTATACATAAAATTATAGTATTTTATGTACACTTCTGATAAAATTTCATAACAGTGTACCTATATATTAATTAGATACCTTTCTTACGAAATTTAATCTTACCCTCAACAGTCTTCATTTACTTTTAATATATTTTCCATAAAGCATCGTAAACGTAAAGGCGAAAACTACGTAAAGGCGAAAACTACGTAAAAACAAAACAAAATTAGAACGCTGAAAGGTTTCCTTAAAAATAACGAGGTAAATAAGTTGGTTCTTTTAAAACTAAATAATTATGTCACTTCTGTGCTTCCGTACTGTAACCGTCCCTTACCTCACTTTTCAAGACATGATCAAATCATCACTCATCACTCATCAAGCGACACCAAATGTTATGACCTGCTTTGTCTTATTTTTAAACTATATTTTTGCGGCGCAGGAAGTAAATAATGTTTGTTCCAAAATATTTAATATAAACTTTATAATTTATAATTTTCTTAAAATAAATTTTAAAAAAATTATAATTGATTTTTAAAAGAATTTGAAACGAAGTTTTGCATTTTATTTATAAAATGGAAAAAAATGATTGACATGATCGATTATCTGTTAACTTTGCTGAATCAAAAAAGCAAAAAAGATTTTTAACGTATGATAACAAACGTAAAAAAAATGCACGAAAATACCTTATATTACTTCTTATTAATAACATAAACATTTAGAAAAAAAAAATTATTTTCTTCAAGTTTAAGGCCATTTTCATACATGCTATGCTCTTTTTTTACCGATCTCATATAACCAATGTATTAACAATACATTTTAAGTCATATGGTTTTTTAAAATTTTCGTAGTTTACTAAGTTCTAGAAATTCTGACAAAGAATAATGTTACAATCATGGGAATTATAATATAAATATTTATTTAACCCTAGTTAAATAAAGACTTGGTTATTTTACATCTTTATAGATATTTCAATAGTTAAACAAAATTTTTTTATAGATATAGTTAATTTTTTTTTTAAACAACATCTAAAATATTACTATCGTTAGATTTACGTTATAAATATTCAAACACAGTTGCATTCCATATCACGTGACGGCCGCGTCTCGCGACGGACGCTACTTAATCTAAACAAACCTCTGAAAACAGTCATTTATGATGAAATATCGGGGCCGATCTGAAATATCAAATATATATATATATAAATATAAATAAATACTTTCACAAAAAACACTCAATTTTTTTTTAATTTGCAACATTTCAGTTGTTTATATATATATATATATATATATATATATATATATATATATATATTACAAAGAGTCAATCATACCTTGAACCAATCACCAATATGATTATATTGCTGATTGATTCAAGGTATGATTGACTCTTTGTAATGTAAATATATGCTGCCTATTTTATTATGTTCATATATATATATATATATATATATATATATATATATATATATATATATATATATATATATATATATATATATCGGAATTTAACAGAAGCGTTCCTTTCCAATTTGGCTATGGAGTCGGCTATGATAACTGTTTGCCTTCGGAATTTAATGTTGTTTTATCTTTCATATACGAAATTAGATAGTCGACTTACTTCATGATGGAAGTGACTGTCAATAAAGAAATTAGAAATTACCTAATCTCTTTTCCTATACAACAATCAAAGAACCATCGATAATTTTAATACATATTTTCCAGTAATTATTTTGAAAATTTAATAAGGCCTATCAAGATATAATTTCAACACTTGCCGATGATGAGCCATCATAGCTTTGGGGAAGTTTGAAATCAATAAGATCCGCTATGTCCTGTCTCCAATCAAAATGCCGTCGATTATGGATTTAGGCATTCTCCTATTCTTTCTAGTTCATAGTAAGCTTTGTCTTTTCAATATACTTTCCAATCTTTGTTCTGGCATCAGTTTATACAATCTATGCTTATTGACATCGGTATTTCCTGTGGGTGTGAAATCTTCCAAGCCGTCGTTCCTAGTTATATTACTTAGAAATTTCAATTGTTTCTTTCTTATTCTAACAATAAGAATCCTTTTGTTCAATTATGTTCTTAATGTCCTTGTTAGCCATTGTCGCCTCCGTTCTGGAAAGAAAGAAATTGGCATTCCTCATAAGAGAACAACGGTTTTCGTTCCAGCAAAACCTGTAACGGAAATGGTAATAAGCATCTACTTATATCATCTGGAATCTTTTGGCAATATATAAAAAACTAATTTGAGCCGAAATCTTATTTGTCATAAATATTACAATTTCCGAATCTCTCTCTCTATATATATATTGCGGTCGTTATTGTGCCATTTATTTCATATGAATTCAGATGCTAAGAATTTTACGACGTTGTTTTAAGAATCCTTTGGAGAAAACTATTTCCTGTATTCAAGTATAAAAGCATAAGTCAGCCAGAAAAACGTGCAATGTTAATTCCTATATTATATTTAAAGCTTTTAGACTGGTGCGACTGAAACAGTACCGAAAATAATGATCGAATTAGACTTGTAATTTTCAAATTAAAAGGACGAATTATCATAAAATTAAAGAGTATTCGTTCATTGAAATAAACAGTATGTAGCTGCTTTTAAATGTGAATAGTATATTCATAGTATAATTAATACGTGTTTAATATTTTGATTGTTTGTGTAAGATTCGTATTGAATTGTACGCATGAAGATTTTTAACTGATTATATCCAGTACAGTCGCAGAAAAGAAAACATTTAAAAAATTTTAATGGGGTTATAGGATTTTAATGGGGTTATATCTCGTCGCCTACAAGGACTTAGAGAGGCCTCCGAACTTTATCCAGAGTGGGTAGTGAAAACCGGGCAGTTCCTGCCCATATATGGCAGCACGACTCCATTTTCGGTCTGATCTGGCTCCTGTAAAATGATGGTACCAGATGGCTCTTGTACTAGAAACTGACCTTTTCCCAGCATCTTTAGTGATGAATCGTATGTACGAGGTCAATTTGAGGTTTGGGATGAGTTTATATCCCAATAGACTCAAAGTAAATATATATTTCCTTCTCATAAATTTATAGGAGTCAACTCCTCACGACCCAGTATAGTTTTCATTCGTTTAAGGGATATGTCACCAAACAATTCCAGGAACTTGCATGCCACTCCAATAGAAAATTGTATACCTGCTATGTAAACCTCACAGCATAATATAAGCTATCCTCTTCTCAATCATTAGAAACCGCCTTCCAATCTCCATGTCCACTGAATGCATCTATCTAATATAGGAAATTTATCGGCCAACAACACTATATATGTCTGTCGACGACATCAATACGGAAATATTCATACATCATCGGGAGTACGGAACGGAAGAAATGATGGCCTCAGTTTATTTAATCTTGAACTAGACTATGCCCTGAATATTTACAATTATATATGTGAAGAGACACACGTCATTTAAGCATTCAATACCACATTCCAAAGTAATATATCAATATCAGTTACCCTGCTTTCCCTCATGTGATCAATGAACTGATGACCAATGAACTGATGACGAGGAAAGACGATGCTTATGACATAGGTATTCATAGCAGGGATATCAATGATCTGGACTAGAAAAATCAACATCCTCTACAATGTGTTTCAAGATATAGGATTCAAAATGTACACATCTAAATTAGAAATTTGATATGCAATTAGAATGAACGCAGTGATGGCAGCTAACGTGAATCCAGGATAAAAATTTAGAGCGTGGAATTAGTAAATACCAAAGCTTTCAAACAGCTCGCTGTATGGATCAGTGAAAACGTATTTAATGTGGATGCAAAAGAAAATGGACATAGAATAGGCTGTGCCAGAGGTTGTTTTCCCAACACGCAAATCGCTAGAAAACTAAAACATTAACTTGGAAAACGAGAGTATTGCATTTAAATTCCCTCGTTGGGTGAAGATTTTCATATGGATGTCACGTCTGACGCCACTCCCACATAGAAATAACTAAACTGTCAGCTGTATGCAAAGGATTACACAAATAAATGTTTTAAGATAGCGTGCAGCCATTGAAGCCTGTGCTTCTAGTCGAAAATTTTCCTTCTTCAAATATTTGGACTAGCGCTACTGAATCGCATGCAGCAGTATTGAACCAGGAAATAGAAATAGCATCACTTGAATACCTTCAACAACGGCAAAAACGAAAATGCATATCTCACGTAAATTGAAGGAAAGGTAATAACAAATCAAGACGTTGACATCCATGCTACTTCAAATAAAGGTTTAGGAAGGAAAGTCCCTTCAATACTGGAAAGAGGTATAACAGGTACTGTAAGTAAGGAACATATTTCCTTGGGAAAGGTTTAACTGAAAGATTTGATAAATTTCAACCGACTGTCGAACTCACTACTCACCCAAGCAGTCACATAGTACCCAATGAATGCCGAATGTTTCGCTATAAGAAGACGGCTACTATTACCACTTGTTACATTGTATTCTCTTTTTAGCGGATTATTTTTGTATAATGCTCGAATAAAGACTTTTGTTGTGTAGTTTCTTTCAGTTGGTTTTCAAATTTTTAACCTACTTTTATTTAATTAAAATATATATGGTTATCTCTTAAGTACTTTTCAATAATATGAGTGTAAGGTACAACATTGCACGCGGAATACATTTCAACGCACATGAACATATGTGTGAGGCGCGAAAACAAGCACAATAATGCATAGAAGGTAAAGCACACAGACTTTTCCATCAAATATAAACCTGTCTCTAAGTCCACTGACAATAACTAATACAGGATGCAACAAAAATACCCCCCACATAATGATAAGTCATTAGCTGGATGAAGACTAATGTCTTCTTATTTTAGCAAGCCTGTCTCACTAGATGACTTAGTAGTAAGTTCGATCCTCACCCGATGTTTTATACTTTAGTCCTTCATCTCTGCTTAGTAAATCAATAATGTCTTTCGATCATGTGGGATGTATTTCTGTGGCAACATGTATTACAATTCTTGCATGAGTGTAAGGACGTGCACAAATATGCTAACTGCAATGAAAAGCATCCAACATAGACCAGACCCGTGAGATATGGAGGAAAGAAAAACGAATTATGATCATTAACCACAGAAGGAAAATCACGTATCAGAATAAACGCAATTCCTTGAAAGGTTATGTAAAAAAAACATTTCCTACATTAAGTACAAAAAATTTACAATGATCAATACGAAACACTGATAAAAAATTGATACAACAGTGTCCAAATGATTGGCACAAATTTATACCTGAAAATGGCTAATTCAGATAAAACAGAAACTAATGTAAAATAGCAATTTCTATTCAGAACCCATTCTGAAGATACAAAACATCTCATAAAGGTTAATGCTACCAAACAGAGATCACAAAGATCATCACTCAGATCCCCACGTCCCACTCACCAGAACAACCATCGTCCCGGATCTCAATAAAGAAATTTCCTAAAGAACCGAAACAAAAAGCAATAAAAACACCACACAAAGACTCTACAGACGCAGATGAAGAATTGAATGTTTTTTTGTGAAAGTATTTATTTATATATATATATATATATATATATATATATATATATATATATATATATATATATATATATATATATATTTGATATTTCATTCATTAGATAAAATGGAAATAGATGAAAATATTTGCAATAACAAAAAAATAAAAAATGCAAAACAAAATCCTATACCGGAAATTAAAAAAGCACTTAGAACCCTCAGCCTAAATCCCTAAGCAAATGAAAACCATGAAAACACAATAATGCAGTGGAATATAATAGGCGCTAAAGTTAATTTAAACGAATTATCACTACTGATTACAACTTATAGCCCAGCGTTAATATGCCGACGGGAAAACCATATGAAAGAAACGGATAGCTTTTACGTTAGTTACTACACAACAGACAACATTATAAAATTAATCATAATGACAGATCATAAACAATCATCAAAGACAATATCCAGCAGAGTGAATACAAACAGAAATAAAAATGCAAGCATTTATAGTAACACCAACCCTTCACAAAACAATAATTTTCTGCTCAATTTGCATATCACACTATGAAAATAATAATACGTCAATTAACAAAACGCTTCATATAAATGGGTTGGGGCTTCATTAGTTATAATATCATACATGGAATACAATTGGTCATTCCACAACAACACATATGGAAATAAAGATCGACCCATCATACAAACAATTGAAAACCGGTATCTCTGTAACAAAGTATTTTGTTAGAACCTCCACAAGCCTACTAGCAAGAATTCCAAAAAGCTTTGAACCCCACACTGACTCCGGAGACAAATTTTAATAATGAAGAGCAAATAAAACTTTTTACAAAGAGCCTCCTTAAAATAGTACAAGAAAACCTCCCCGAATACCTTCCGCTCACACAATACAGCAAACCATGTTTCAACAGTGATTGCAAGAAAGCAATCACAATAACCAAATTAAACTTAAGAAAATTAAAAAAAAAAACACAACAGCCTAATAACGGAAAACTTAGTAGCATGCCAAAAAGCAAGCCGAAACCAGCAAAATAATTAGGAACTCCAAGCGCAAATCATAGAAAAACTTCATATCCCAAATACATCATGCCACCACAATGTTTGGGATATGGTCCACATGATATCTGGCAAAACTAATCATAAACCTATGAAACACATTCTCTACAGCAAAACTAAAATCATTAAAAAAGCTTAACATACAATTTAGCCGAGTCTTTTGCACAAAGCTCACCCTCTCAACACATTGGAAAGAAGATCCCGTCATCCTTATACCTAAACCTGCAAAAGACAGCCCCAATCCAACAAACTACCTCCAACTATCTCTCACTAGTTGGGTGTGTAAAACATTCGAAATGATGGTCAGTACAAGGCTTGTATGGTACCTGGAAAAGAATAACTTAATATCTGAATATCAAGCTTGCTTTCGACAGCTCCATTGACCTCACAAATAAATTACAAACAAATATGAGAAAAGCCTTCATAATGAAGGAAAATTTAACAACAGTCTTCTTTGACCTTAAGACGTCATACGACCCAACTGGGATATACGGCATGAAAAGAGACCTGTGGAACCTGGAACTAAGATAAAGAGTGACTTTATTTATTTGCAACTTCCTGGAAAACGGAGACTTTAGTGTACGGATTAATTTTAATATTGCCCTGTCATCTTAAAAGAGCAATACATAGGAGTACCACAAGAAATCATTCTATCGGTTACCTCCTTAAAAAAAGAATCAAAAACATCACCAAAAGTATAAAAAAAACTGGAACAGACTCTGTCTATATGTGGACGACTTTTTGATATATTACGGGTTCAAATATATGAAACAATAGATCGCCACCTACATCTGTGCTTGACGAAAAATTAAAAAAAATGGGATATATGAAATGGATTTACGTTCTCGAAAGTTAAAACTAAATGTATGCACTTGTCACAACTACGAATAATGCATAATGACCCTACACTCCAGCTTAATATCAAAACCATTTCATTCGTAGATCAGGACAAATACGTTTGAATTATCTCTAACAAGAAACTGACATTTATTCATTTATATTAAAGACTAGCAGCATGGCCCGGCGTTGCCCGTGTTGATTAAAAAATCTTACGGCACATACAGCAATCGCTATCAGTTGATTTAAATTATTTTTGCCCTTCCTTGCCGTGCTGATGTTGCTACATGCCTTACTTCTTGCCTATCTTACATTGCGAATTTTTTCTAAGCTCCATACTAAACATTAAAACTTTAACGAAAAAAGAACTAAGCACAATGAACACAAAACGATCAGCTTTAAAAAAGGAGTCGTAACGGGAAAAACCGAATGAAAAAAGAATGTTAACAACAAATATTTTTTCACACCCAACCCAGTTCTGCGGAATCAGAAGCAACGTTGAGTTTAAGCAACCAATTGAGCCAATTGGAGTAAAGTGACTTGCAGATTTAAATTTTTCCCCGCTTGTGACGAATGCAGCTATCGATTTTTCTTTGTATGCTAGCATGCTAGTGTCAGTCAGTTGTTGGCTCTCACGCTGGCCAATAGAATCTTCCTGCCTATTCGTGGCAGCCAGCTATAGGCTCTCAATCTGGCCAGTAGAAAATATCCGAAAACTACATAAAAACTGCTGTAGAAGCATGAGAAAATCAATTTTTTTCCACTATCGATGGGAGTTGGGAAATGCAAAATCGGTCTTCTCCTTTCACTAACTTGGAGTATGTACATGTAGATTTTGGTGCAAATCTGTCGAATATTGCGGCCGTGCATTCGTTACACACACACACAGACACACACAGACACACAGACACACACACACACACACACACACACACACACACATCCTGCCTTTTATAGATAGAGATATCCGGTGTAAATGTAACAAAGCCCTCTGTGTCAATGCTCACACCAAGAAGCAGACAAAAATCATTAAAGAAACTGTACCGTTCTCTGCTTAAATCAAACTTAACTATGACTGCTTTATATATGGGTATGCAAGGAAATCGTACATAAGAGAGCTAAACCTCCCTAAAAGCTAAGACTAGCCTTAGGTGCTTTTTCAACATTTCAAACAAGAAAATGTGCTTCACTGAAGCATGCGTGCCTCCACTAAAATTAAGTCACAACAAACTGGCCCTACGGTACTACTTGAAAGTATTCTCATGTCCAATTAATCCACATACAGATGAAGGTTCTATCCTCAATACACCCAATAGAAATACATAATAGAAAGGAACAATACATTAAGCCTTATAGCCAACGAATAACTAAACTTATCTATAAATCACAAATAAACTCAGCAACAATCCATGAGTATATCATTTCCGTGGCAGGATTCTGGATAATAAAGCAGCCGAAAAAACAACTAAGCCTGAACAATTTCCAACAAGAATACAACCAATTCCATCATCTTCCATGAAAGAATGCAAACTATCATTCACAGTTACTCGCACCATCCTTCTCTCTATACTGATGCATTGAATGATAGTATCAAAGAAGGATGCTCATCCATACACAACAAAACAAAATAAAGCTTCTTCCGAATAATGCCTCTATATTCAGAGCAGAAGTTGTGATTAGAGATTGGTCTCTTAAGATCATAACTACAAACAAAAATATCATATATTCAGACTCCACATCAGTGCTCATAGCGCTCGAAAAAAATAAAACCATTAATTATAAAAGTTTAAATAGAATAAAATAGTTATCACCCTATAATGATATCATCTTCTGCTGGATACATACCCATATCGTCATCAAGGGCGACAATAGTACTGAGTCGGCAGTCAAAAATGCTTCCAAAGATAGTTAAAACACCAAGATCCTCTTCACAGATCAAGCATGGAAACCCTATCAAAGATAAATGGCATATATCCTGGTAGGCTGTCCAAACAACAAATTATACAACATGAAACCTATTGTAGAAGAATGGCATCAAACAAGGAACAATGAAGTAATAATATCCAGAATTCATGTCTGACTCTGCATGATAACGCATCTTTATATTCTAAAACAAGAACCATGTCTTATCTGTACGGTATGCGAAGAACTATGTATAATAAAACATATACTAACAAATTGTGGCGACATCAGAAACATCCATTTAAGATAGTACAGAACAACCAAAATGAAATAACACTTTCAGGATATCAATCCATATACTATTCTACGATTTCCGAAACGAATCGAACTGTATTCCAAAATATAATATCAACAAAACTACAACAGAAAACACACACATCACCGCCTCTACAAATTATTTACACGAGCGCACACACACACACACACACACACACACACACACACACACACACACACACATATATATATATATATATATATATATATATATATATATATATATATATATATATATATACATGACCACAAAAGCTGCAAATTCGCAAGCGCAAATCAGAGGTATTCATCTTATTCATCATCACCAATAATAAAATATTTTTTGACATTAATATATGCACTTTTAATGTTTTTGAAGTAGGAATTAGACATTTTTCTATAGTGGGTTGGTCAATAGGATTGTGCTAATTTGTATATCTAGAAGAGATATAAAATGTATAGTAAACTAAGAGGCCGGCAAGAAGTTGTTTACTAATCAAATGTAGTAGCAAACAATGCAATATGGTGTCGCCGATAGCATGATTAATTCGCTTGGATAAACCAGAATTCTTCGATATTGTATCCGGTGTTACGGCTAAAATGTAAAAGACAATCAGGCAAAATGGGGAGAAAATGAAATAACAGACCTCTTTCTACCTTCGGCAGGTTATGAAGGTCTAATAAAATTTATCTTGGAGAATTGATATTCGTCGAAATTTCAGAAATTATGAAAAGAATATTACGACCTAAAAAGAAACTAGTAATTGCAGAAAGAAGCAAATTTCTGTCCAGTAAACAGAAACAAGATGAATCAATTATGCAGTATCATTACATATTAAAAGGAGCTAGCAGAATGATTAGTGGTATGGCTGATATATTTCATAAACATAGGATATTGGAGCAATTGCAATTTTCAGTTTTAGGGTAATCATGAACTCAATAATAAAAGTGTATGTAATGTTGATATATGGCCTACTTGAAAATATGTAATAATCATTTTTCGCATTCTTTATTGATCGCCATGAATAATGAAATAGGTGAGTTTTTTAATGTGCTTCATAACTCTTTCTTAATGAAGATAAAAATCAATGATGAATATTTACCACTGCAATTAGTTGAAATGCAAAAAAAAAATCTAAATCCATAAAATAACACTTTAATCACACCTGAGATATGCCGAGAAATAGGTTATAGTAAATGTGCTTGACGAGACAGCAGTTAATTCTCCTTTTATAGTTAAATATTTCCAGCGTATTTCCAAAACATATATACGGCAAGAATGTCGGCATTTTATTTTTATTTATACATTCGACTAGAACAGTAACATAAGGTCAGAAAGCATTTCGATACTCTTCTATATTTGCCTGATAGAAATATTAGACAATGTTATATATACTAACCTAGTGTATCAATCTTAAATAGACACTTAGAAGCAATGGTTTCGCATTTGTGATTTATTCGTAATTTAACTGCATCATCTCTAAATTGAAAGTTTAAAGCGAAACGCTCTTTTCCACCGATGAACTTAGAGCAAAGTTTTAACTGATAAATAAAAAATTGTTATATCTATCATCTTCTATATTTGAATGATGGCCGCAATTTCAGAAGATTTCTAGGTAGAGCATTTTTAAAGATTTTTTTTCAGAAAGCAGGAGCCTAGGGCTATGACAGTTATGCAAATGAATACTTTCTTTTATATTGGGTGCGTTTTCTTTTTTATATAAGTTCTGTTTATTTCTATATTACTTTATAAACGTGTTTTCATGTGGCCGAAGTGGACATTTCCTCCATCAGCATTTAAGTACTCTCACGATATACTGAGAAAATCAAAACCTTTGGATTCTAAGAGAAGATGCCAGTTTCTTAAATGAAAAAGCAATACAATTTATGAAAAAAAATTTAAAAAATAAAACAAAAGTAACCAATATGTTTAAACGTGGCCATATGACAGCGGGTGAAAGGATTGGAAAATTTGAACAAAATATATTTACTGAATATTCTGTACATAACCACAGTTTTTCGTTTAGTAGTTTATTATGGATCATATATTATCCACATCTACCCTTTCCCTAGGAGACAAGTGTAGAAATAAAGAAATATTAAGAATTAAAGCAACTTATTTTTCTAATTCGCAAATACGTTCAAAATTTTAATTTAAGGTCAATGATGAAATTTCCCTTGCCTAATATTTTTGATGTATCAAACCGATTTTGGGATTCGCCTATTTAAGAGATGATAACCTATAAATAAATCTTAAAATATGCTTAAAAAGACCAATGAAAATTTCCTGTTGTAAAGGATTTGCGCAGAAATGTGCTGATAGCTGCGACGTTGTAGTTAATATCGAAGGAAATTTAATATAATTAGATCTTAAACTATATCCCGATAATATTGTCCCGCCTTTCAAAAGTCTCCGAAACTGACACAACTTCCCATGTCATATATATATATATATATATATGACACAATATAGGAAATTATCCTCCACTAAAAAACTGACTGTGTATTTTGAAAGAAATGAAACTCAACCATATGAATGTGTATTCTTTACGCTGATAGCGAATAACAGATGGACAGTTTTTAAATTAAACCTTTTGTAACTGGTTAGCCTTGTCGTTTGGAATAAAGAAATCACCGGTAACATGTCCTGTATGACAGAAAGCCCTCTTCCAATTAAATGATCCCAAACTTATAAAGGGCCAATATTTACTCATCTGAGAACAAAATCAATACCTGGTAAATAAAAAGTTTATCATAAATTAGTATAGCATCCTAAGAATACATTAGGGCTTTAAAAACGGGTATCTCATGAGATATATAAACGTATATTAAATATTAAAATCAAAATGGGAGAAAGGGCAAGGAAAAAACTACTCGTTATTAAGTGATGGAACATAGCATACAGCATTATCTAGCATATATTTTCCCTATATTTTAAACTTTTGTGTATTTAAAGCTAATATATTTTTAAGTCCCTTCTTAAAAGTAACTCATAGAACTAGAAATATGACCAGCAATTTTCTGGTTATTATAATCTTAACTATATAAGGTGCGCAAGTGACACTAGAATATACAGTAAAGTAAATCATGAATAAATAGCAGCCATCAACTGTAAAACCGAAAGTACATTCGCAAGAACCGTCTAAAAAGCTACAACATAAAGATAGCAAAATGTAGAACGAACAGCTATTTGAATTTATGAAGTGTTTTACCAGGAAGTGGAAAATACAATACTGAAATATGAAGATAAATTGAAATAGCAAAATTCTCTTTATGAAGTACAACTTATTATACAAGAACATTTCGACAGAAACAATGTTGAACTGCTATGTAATAGCGGTCTTCTTGTATGATAGTGATTGCTGGACAATTTCCTCACGGAAGAATGGTAGAACTGAGTCAAGAAATATAGTTCTAAGGATGGATACAAACAATGCCAAGGAATTTGTGAATTTGAGAAACGAAGATAGTTTAAGGATATGAAACGAATATTGTCACTCAAAATATGAAAGGAGCCGTTAATGAAGAGGGGTTGTAGAATTTGAAACTGAAAAGAGTTACTGAAAATTAAAATCTGCTGAAGAAACATTGCGTAAACTATGTAACAAAATTGGGCAAAATGTTTAAAAGTAGACATATACTTAGTTTCGATCATTGTGTGAAATATGTAATTTCCTAGAGTTATTTTCTGTTATTTCGTGCGTTAGAAAAAATAACTGCAAACTTTTCAAAGTAATATTCAATACAGTAGATTACTTCAGCAGAGAAGCAAATAAACATATATTCATACTATAAAGACGTTGTTGAAAAGTTATAGGTTCGATATAATTCTCAAAACAGGATCACATGAAGAAATAAAAAGTTATATACCTTTTGCGTCTGATCAAACAAATCTTCTATTCTTACTTTCTATGCACTTTGGATCAGCATGTACATTAGGTTATATTAATAAAGCTTCAACTTTTGGAAGAACCGGCTTTCTTTCGATGTATTTGCCCATACCTGGAGAGAGGCGGAGATTGGTCGAAACTTTATGAGCGTAACTACAAAGCAGAGCATATAATAATGGTAATCACCCCACATTCTGGGAGGAGGAGCTTTAATTCCGTTGTCTATTTAAACATCGGTATCTATCTTTCCGTATCGACTTTTATCATCATTCTCTTTAACTTTTCTCTTGGATTTCCTTAGTTGCTCTTTCCCATTCTTCACTTTTCGCATTTATTCAGTGTTTTCTCTAATACTAAAAATAATTTCAATTTTGTATTAAATTACTTATTTTCGTGCATCAGTCTAATGGGTAGTAGATTCGAATGAGAAATCTGAGAACTGTGTTCGAATTTCAGTTGTGTTCGTTACATTCACACGTGCAATTACACTTGGGAAAGCTATGAATCAAACTTATCAACCAGATATAAGTTAACTTGTAGGAGCTTCATCGAAAATAATCATTGTGATTCTTAAAGAATTAGTTAATGCAATACTCACTCGCAAACAATTAAATTTTCGAATTTAAATAACCAACAAGTGAGTGATAACCCGGAAAGTTAAAGTGAAGTTCTAATAATCCGTAAATTTAACGTATTTACATAAACTCCGGTATGTCAGAAAAAACACATTTGAATAATAAATCTTACAGAAAGAAAATACATGTATTTAAAAAATAACGGAAAAATATTTACCATTCTTTTAATATTATATAGTATATTATTGACGGTTACATTTAATTTACAATCTTTTAATTAATTTATTACAGTAAATTAATTCATAACTTTCCTTGTCTTTTCATTTAAATTTCTTTTTCCCGTTATTATTCTTATTTACATGTGCGTTGTTTCTCATATACAAATCTCATTGCACAATCTTTTTCTTTATTTAAGCCTCACATTTTCTTTCATTGTAATCGTTTACAATTCTATTACGTACGCTTAATCAGTAAAATATCCGTTTAGCAAATGCTGTAAAATCAATATTGATATAATAGTCCGATGAATATTATTCTTAATAATAAACGGCTTAATAATAACTGTGACAAAATTTGAAACTATCCACAATTTCCTTCTTTAATTAGGTAAAACCCTATCCCTACTAGCAGGCTTTTTTCTATTTACGAAGAGGGAAGTTTAAACCAGGAAATTAATTTCCTCTTCCATTCATTGTAAGGACGAGGCCCATTGTAAAATAGTTGAATGAAGCGCAGCTATGTCAGGATGGTTAATTGTAGAATGTTAGAAAGAGAAATACAGTGCTTCAGGCAGTGGGAGATTGCTTTCGCATTCACCAACAATGGAGTTTCCAAGTTATCACGAGCGGAAAAGGTTCTGAAAAAATATCATCAATATCTTAGGCTGCATGGAGTAAAACGGAAAAAAGATATAGAATCACGATTTACGGGCGTCATTTCATTGCATTTATTGCAAACAGATGAATGATACTAGTTTAATTTCTATTGCATTCAATGGAGATGTCTGATTGCACAGGAAGAAACACACGCTGAAGTGATAGGAGGAAGGCATTATGATAATGCAATATAGGAGATGTAATTAAAGCGACGTTCTAAATCGATAAAAGGAACGGATCTATGTAGGATTTGAGATCGTGAAAATTCTTAGAAAATTACTGAATGGCATTAATTTGTAATTTATTGATATATAAGTACGAATATATACCGACACTGATATATATAATTAATCAGTACATCTTAAAACACCGCTTATATCTCTTTCACTATAATATATATATATATATATATATATATATATATATATATATATATAAATATATATGTTCAAAATTTTCTTAGTAATTCCTCCATATTTTTCTTCACACATAAAAATATGCATAGTTATCTAATATATATATATATATATATATATATATATATATATATATATATATATATATATATATATATATATATATATATATATATATATATATATATATGTATGTATGTATGTATGTATCGAATACCGTGGGGAAAAATTTATATTTTTAATTTCGCAAACGCACGTCTGTTTTAGCTTTTATCGACAGTTAGGCACACTCTGAGAAAAAGAAAAATATGACAAGATTCATTCCGGTATAAATTTGGTAATGGAATGCTGTATTGCATGGCAGTCGCGCGGAAAGCACCAATTACAAATATTTCAGAGAATCAGGGGGGTTAAATTGAGGAGGGTGCAGAGGATTCAGAAAGAGCTGGATTAGTCCAATGAAGATTACGAAGGAACATTGAGTGATTACAAATGATGCAAAATTAAGCATCTATTCATCAACCGACAGCGACTCAGACTCGACTAGAAAATATACCTCAAGTGTCTTGAGAAGGTAGTGTTGACGTAAATCAAGACGGTGGCCACTGGAAGAAACTTATCTTGCCAACAGGATGTTGGACCATACAACAAAATCATGAGAACACAGTTATATAAATTTCGGAGACAAATTCAACCCTTATATGTGGCCACATGACTACCCAAACTTCGACCCAATAGATTACTGTGTGTGGGCGCAATTATGAGAGAGAGTAACAAAATATTTTAACAAAAATGATGAATTTAAGGTAAGGATTATGATAAGGATATAAAATGTTTAATAATAGATTTATATTACATAAGTAATATGTAATTACATAATATTTGTAATATTTATATTACATAAGTGATATGTTATATTATATATATATATATATATATATATATATATATATATATATATATATATATATATATATATATATATATATTGTCATTCACAGACTGTTTGGCTATATTACAGCTCCTCAGAATGAGTAGACGGCCGGTTGCCTCTAACAGGGATAAAAATACGTCTGAATTGGAGTCAGTGAGAATAACTTCACTTAGGCTGTTAGCGCGCGGCAGGGTGAAGGTTAATCTAATTGTAATTATTTTTAAATAAACGTGCAAGTGACTAAGGGAACTCGTTCCGTTTATGGAAGAGTATTGCATAGTCAATGTTTACAAAATCACACACACACACACACACACACATATATATATATATACACATTAATAAAATATATGAGATTTATTGTCTTTACATTTAATCTCTCTCTCTCTCTCTCTCTCTCTCTATATATATATATATATATATATATATATATATATATATATATATATATACATATACACACACAAACATACACGCATATATACATATATACGCATGCATACAGATCTAATACATATATTAATACACACCACATATATATTGTAAGGAAATATATATATATATTCATATACTCATATACTCGTATACATATCCAAATACATATTTAACCATTTTACATATGTATCGATACACATATATATGAATACATAAGCTTAAATATGCACACACATATAATTATATATACATATATATATATATATATTTACACACGCATCCATATATATACACATACGCCCGTGCGCGTGCATACAAGCATTCTCACATCTAAATACATGCCAATAAATACTTTCTTATATAAACATCAGCATATACATAAATAAACATATATATATATATATATATATATATATATATATATATATATATATATATATATATATATATATATATATATATATATATATATATGGTGATAATTACCATATGGATACCTATAAATATTAGCCTAATTGTAAGATTATATATCAATCCAGATATGCTCATATACAAATGCATATATATTAGAATATAAATGATAGAATTTGCATAGATAGACACTGGTTATTATATCAAATATTGATTATTTAGCCATATAGATGGATCAATTTTGTAGATATTTGTGGATTTATCAGCTCTGACCCATATATTTTATTTTAGTTTTGGATGTCTGCAATGTCCTTTTTGAGCTGGGATTGGAATAGTTTGGATTACTTTTTAAATGATATATTTTAAATTAAATTGATTAAGTCGAGTTCAAGTGGTTCTAATAATTTATTACTGGGTGGAGTGTTTTGGGTTTTCAAGTTAAATGTGTCATTAAGGTTTTCAGGTTTGTTTTGGGGATTAAAATGGAAGTAGATTTTCCATCTCATTCGTTTAATGAGGTCAATAATTTTTTTCCCGTTAAGGAAATGGTGAAAGATTGAACAGAAAAGTAGGTAATATTTTGAGGGAGTAATGTGGTGTAAATTTATCCATTTTTATAAAAAGCTGATTTAATAAGTTAAGCTCTCATTGAATTAACTCGAATCGGATTACCGTAAGGATCCACACTTTCAACAGAAAAAATTGAATTTAAACTTACACTTTTGGAGGGTACTTTTCAGCCGATATAAGGAAATTTTATATCACCTTACATAGGCTGAATAATGCGTCCAAAAGTGTAAGTTTAAATTAAATTTTTTCTTACTTAGAAGTGAGGTTTGATGATCCAAGCAACAAGAAGATCCTTGGGTAAATAAATTATAAGCTTATGGTTGTCTGGTTTTCTTTAAATTAACATATATATATATATATATATATATATATATATGTACAAAACGGAGAAAAATAATGCCAGAAACAAACGAGAATTATTGTAGAAATTTCTTTAACAAAATAAAACAAATTAAAAGCGTAATAACCATTCTAATATAATCAATTTAAATTCGCATTGACCGTACTGAAACACATTCGAAATCACTTACTTCATGCCATTACCAAAAAACATGTAGGTAAAATATTTCTCGCAAACAATTTCACAAATACGATCATAGGAATGAATAAATATCAGAATTACTATTTTTATCAAGCCGAAGAATTCTCATTATTTTTGCGTGCTTGGGATTGTATCATATTAAACAATAATTTTGAGAATACTGAAGAGAAAAAGAAAGTAGACTATGCGTAACCTGATTCACTATAGAAAAAGAAAACACACACAGCAGTGTTACACACACACAGCAGTGTTACACACACACACACATTATATTTATATCCGTTAATACGTGAACGGTTTGCTTCACTAAAGCATTTGATCAAAACTGAAGTCTTATCGGGTTGGAAAGCTGTCACATTTGACCTGGGTTTTCATCCATCACGAACGGATAAAATATGGAACGATGATAACCTGGGGAAATCGATCAAATGTACATCATTTGCTGACAAGTGTATAACAAAATCGTTAGAGAATTCAGTCGGAGAGTGCACAGAGACTCGTGAAACAAGACCACACAGAAAAAAATAATATATATATATATATATATATATATATATATATATATAAATTTCCGAATATCTATTTTATTCAAACACACACACATAAGTGTATATATATATATATATATATATATATATATATATATATATATATATATATATATATATATACACACACACACACACATATATATATATATATATATATATATATATATATATGAGTCTGGAACGTTCGAACAGCAGTGGATAGAGCCAGTAAGTCGAGACTAGAAAGAAAAACAGCGCTTATTGCAAAGGAAATCCAGCGTTACCGAATAGACATTGCTGCACTCAGCGAAATCCGGCTTGCCGATTAATATTCCCTAAGAAAAGATACACCTTCTTCTGGAAAGGAAACCTCAAGCTGAAGACAGAATTCATGGCGTAAGAATAGCTATCAGAGCAGCCCTGATTAAAAACAGATCATTTCTCTCATTTGGAATCAATGAACGCCTCACAAAACTTCGCATTCACCTCAGTAAGGCAAAACCCCTCACGGTCATCAATGTGCACACATCCACGCTCACGTGCCCAAACAACGCCAAAGAGCAGTTCTACGAACATGTTGATCAGGTTATCAAGTCCACCCCCAGAATGACAAACTCGTCATCGTTGGAGATTTTAATGCTAGATTAAGAAGAGACTGCAATGGCTGGGAAGTCCTTCTCGGTAGACACGGACACAGAATATGCAAGATCAATGACAATTTCCTACTCCTCCTCGGCAAGTGTCCAGAACACGGCCTCCGCATTACCAATAACTTGTTCAGGATGGCTAAAAAATGCAATACCACCTGGATGCACCCGAGGTCAAAACACTGGCACATGATCGATTTCAGCATTGTATACCAAAGCGACATCAGGGTCTACTATGTAAATCGTACAATGAGGGGGTGCTTAATGATGGACTAACCACAGGCTGGCCAGGGCTATACTGACGCTGCACATACCACAACTTCACAGAAACCGACCCAAGACTGTTACGCTTTCCTACAACATTGCCAGGCTGAAATATGGACTGATCACGAAGGCGGCACCGGAAAATGATCTTCTCTCAGTGACCCGGTTTGCTGAGACTGCTCAGGTTTCTTGGGGCAAAGACTCATGAAGACAGGTTTGATCAGAGCAATGAGTGAGGCAATCCATGCGAAGAACAAGACTTACTTCGAATGGCAGAACGACCTATCTTCCGTCTCCAAACTTGATAGATTCAAGACTGCACGATGCAGGACCAGTGGTGGCAGGAAAATGCGGCTGAAGTTCAATACTACGCCGATACGCCCAATGCCAAGAAATTCTTCGTCTCACTGAGGACAGTACTGCCTTTCTGCACCAGGCTGCTCTCCTCTGCTGTCTTCAGATGGCACAACCCTGATCAAGGAACAGGAAGATCTAAGAAGCGTTTGGCAAAGACCTTTTCAGCAACCCGCTCAACCGAACTTAATCGGTCATTGCGGACGCACTGAACCAGATTCCTCAGCAGCCGAGATCAAGAAAGCAATCCTTCGAATGGTCTCGGGCTAGGAGGAGGAGAAGATGCCGCATGAATTCCAGGATGCCCTGATTGTCTCCCTCTACAATAACAAGTGTAGCAAAGCCGACTGTGGAAATTAAAGATGTATTTCGCTTCTCTCCATCGCTGGAAAGATTTTTGCCAGGGTCCTCTTCAACCGACTCATCACAGTCTACGAGAAAATCCTCACAGAAGCACAGTGAGGCTTCAGGCCGGGCAGAAGTACTGTTGATATGATTTTTGCCATGATAAAATTTCAACGAATAAAACTTGCCTCTGTACTCTGCTTTCATTGAACTGCCTAAGTTCTTTGACACAGTCAATAGGGAAGCACTTTGGAAAGTCCTTGAGCACATCGGATGCCCACCGAAGTTCGTGACAATGACTAGGCTCTTCCATGACGGCATGTCTGGCCAGGTCCTCTCCAGTATTAAACTGACGGACAAATTCGAGATCAGAAACGGTGTAAAGCAGGACTGTGTCTTAGCTCCGGTCCTATTCAAAGTCATCTTCGCTTGCATGCTGTCCCACGCTGTCCAAGAGCAGGTTGTTGGAATTCAATACTGTTTGGACGGCTCCATCTTTTACGTTCGTCGCCTAACTGCCAACACAAAAAACCTCTAGGAAGTCATCTTTGATGTTGACTGTGCACTAGTGGCCCATGCAGAGTCCGATGCTGGACCGCTTCTCTGACGCCTCCAAGCTCGTCAGCCTGACAATCTGTCTCGACAAGACTGAGGAGCTTCAACAGCTTACACCAAACACAAACATCCCAGCACCGATCATGGTGATCGATAACACAGAGCATGTCAATGTTGAGCATTTCAAATACCTGGGAAGGACGTTTTTTCGTGGCGGATCCTTGGATAAAGAAATTGATGTTCGAATTAAGTCAGACATCAGGTTGATTTCACAACAGAATGCTAAGTCAACACAATATTCGGCAGATTACAAATCTAAAGTCTACAATGCAGTGGTTTTGTCCTCCCTTCTATAGGGTTGTGACCTTTGAACAATGTAGGGCAGAGACATCAAGTAGCTGGAGAACTTACACATACGAGCTCTCCGTTCTATACTCAGAATTCGCTGGCAGGACCGCGTTACGAAACTTAATGTCCTGTATCGTGCTCACTCCTCAAGCATAGAGTTCATACTCATTAAGGACGAACTCCAATGTGCACTGCATCTCATCAGCATGGAGGAAAGCCGTTTGCCAAGACGTCTGCTGCACAGATAGCTCCTGAACGGCAAGATTAACCAAGCCCATTCAGAAAAGCGGTATAAAGACGCTGTCAGAGAAAAACTCCAGGGGTGCAAACTAACATCCAAGGATCTGGATGAGTGCGCCAGTGATCGACCACGTTGGCGAATCACACTCCATGCTGCTACCATCAACTACGCCGATACTCGACACCGGAAGGTCGACGCGGCAAGAGATCAACGCCACAGCGCATCATCAGCGGTGATTGCGACAACGGACTTTCAGTGTCCCCACAGTTCCCCATTCTGCACCTCCAGCCTGACGTTGCCGAGCTATATCCGAGTCCAAAGATGTGATGATGAAACAATATGCGATATATATATATATATATATATATATATATATATATATATATGAAGATATTTTTGATATGTTTAACGTTCTTTTTATAGATACAAGTATTTAAGTAAATGCTCTGTTTACAATAAACAGTATTAAATAACATTTACCGGCCGGAATGTCCGAGAAATTTTCATTTTTCGTTCTCCGACAGGAATTGAACCTGTATCCTATACGGAACCGTCATTTCGCGTGACGTGCCTTAACCGTTCGGCCACAGAGAAGTGCCTGGTTAGCAAGGTCGATTTTACTATCTTTAAACTTAAATCTTCCATGAATCTCTTCTATTCATATCTGCTCTTAGCGTATCAAATGTAAACAAATTTCCAGACGCTTTTCTATGTATATATATATATATATATATATATATATATATATATATATATATATATATATATATATATATATATATATATATATATATATATATACCTTATACTTTTACCTTAAATTATAGTCAAAGGAAATTCGTCATAAATACTTACGTATTACAATTATATAGACGTAGTGTGTGAGGAAAGTATAAAGACAAAGAAGATGTTCAAGTCACCAGAAGATATCAATTGACATTCCATTTGAATATTTGAAGATTATAACTATCAGGGTATCACGTAGGATGAATGGAGTTCCACTGTCTGGAACTGCGAGAGTTGAATATGCTGTAGTAGAATAGGCGGTTGTATTTCACTGATTCAGCAGTGAAAGGATTGGACCGAGATTACAATCCAGTGGAACACTTAAATTCGTGCAGCTGGACCAAATAGTATTGGGAGTATTGACAGGGTTATAGGAAATCCTGTCTACTTCTATTGCTCTTGAAAAACCTTAGTGGACGAAAAAAACAAAAAAACCCACAAAAACAAATAAGAAGTCCATAAACACCGGGCATTGGCACATATGAATTTCCAGCTTTGTTTAAGTGCCAACATGGACATCCAGTTGAAGACGAAAACTTCAAACCTTACATGATACAGAAAAAAAGATCTAATATTCAAGTTTTTTAAAACAGAAGTAGAATAAATTCACTTTTACAATACATTTCTTAAAAAAGAACTAGTACCGATTAAAAGCAATAGGTAAATAAAATGATTACATAAAGAAATTAAAATAGACACATACATGTAAGACGGGCGGAGATATAATTTTGCACGTGGCTTCGTAGATGAAAATTATGTATGGGGAGTTGGTTATTTTTACATATAGTATGTCCCAATTTAAATCACAAGAGGGGGAGGGGAATGTGGCAGTACTAATATGACCATGTACCAGCATTAATTCGAAAGGTTGACGGACACTCCACGTCTGTTCGCCAGGAATAAAAATAACTTCAAATATTTGGAAAAAAAAATCAAAGATCTAATATTCAAACAAACTTATCAACAATGAATTCACGTCAAGAGAAAAAAAAAATCAAAAATAACTAAGTAATAAAAGAAAGAAATATCTAGCTAAATAAAATGATTAAAGTATGAAATTCAGAGATATAAATACAATTTCATATATATATATATATATATATATATATATATATATATATATATATATATATATATATATATATATATATATATATGTAAGTATATGTATATGAATATATATGCATTGGTACACAGATATACATGTATATGTGTATATTTACGCATGAATATGTCTATATAAATATGTATTTATGTATATGTATATGTCTACGAGGGGCGCAAAAGTAACCGGAATTGTGTCATATAATTGTATTCATTTATTGTTGCATGTTTATATTCTTATCACCTTCAAAGTATTCTCCATTTGAAGCAATGCACAGCTCCAGACGTGTTTTCCACTGTTCAAAGCAGTCCTGGAACTCTTGTGAAGTTATGTTTTTTAATGACTCCATCGTTTTCTTCTTAACCACTTCTGCCTCTTCAAAACGGTTTCCTTTGAAGGCTTTCTTCATTCGGGGGAACAAATAAAGTCGCAGAGATCGGGTGAATAGGGAGTGTGGGGAAGTGGGGTCGTGTCATTCTTGGTCAGAAACTGTCTCACATTCCAGGGAGTTTTTGTCTTACCTTGTCTCGCAAATGTTTCATGACTAAGTAAAAAGCCTGGTTAACAGTTTGACTTGTAGGAACATATTCTCTGAGGAGAATTCCATTCACATCAATGAAACCAATCAGAATTGTCTTGACATTGAACTTCACTTGACGCGATTTTTTCGGTCGTGGTGACATTGGATGCTTCCAATGACTTGATTGGTGCTTCGTTTCCGGGTCGTAGTCATAGACCCAGCTTTCGTCACCAGTGATGATATTTGAAAAAACGTCTGGATCAATTTCCAAATGTTCTTTCAGTTTACGACAGGCATCCTTTCAGCCATGGTAAAAATAGACTTCTAAACAAATGTGAACCACGGAGCTGTACGCCTTCCCACGATGACACCAGTTAGCACCCTGATGCCTGAGTGTTGCCTCAAGTGGCATCTAATGGTGAAAGCCTGAACTACGACGGGTATGTCACACATAAAACAATTCCGGTTACTTTTGGGTCCACCCTCGTATATATGTATACATGAATATATGTGTGTATGTGCATATATATATATATATATTTGTATATATGCATGTATATGTGAGTGTACATATATATATATATATATATATATATATATATATATATATATATATATATATATATATATATATATATATATATATGTATATATACTACACACTAAGACATATATATAATGCACACACACAATTAAGCTGAAAAATCAAATCATCCTTGATAATGGCTAAAGATATAGCCAAAAGCGCTCGGAAAAATAAAACATTTGGACAGTTATTACACACCCTTTGTCCAGCAAAGAAAGCTCTTGTTCGTACACAAGAAAAATTAAATAAGAAACTTGTCTGTCATTTTTAATGAAACTTGCATATATATATATATGTTCTGGTTTATAGCTTTACAAGTCACCCCAGTTATCCTTGACTGACCGGACATAGATAGATGGCTGTTGATCTCTCAAAGAGGTTCATCAGCCCTTTTATCGTTTTTTTTCTTTTATCCTGCAGGTTTTCTATCCACCTTCCTAATCAACTTGACCTGGTGGGGGAACCAGTTTAGTCGCCAATTAGCCGACCATGCAACTGTAGTAGTACTGGATTACATGATACCAGCAGCATTACATCAGTTTCAGCCAACTGAAAGGTTAAACTATGTAATAAAATCATGCAAACCCATTATATGCCCAGTCATCTCGCGTATGTTTGCCACTGGGCAAATTCCTAAAGGGGTACAGAGGGTACCATATGTGTGGCACAAGCACATTGTATCGCCATTTAATGTGCAGGTATCTCTACAAAATCCTATGGCGATAGATGAGTAGCAACGCCTGCAGGCTTGACGGGCTGGGAGCACATAATTATAAATCTGCACATAGACGGCTTTGGGATTTTCTAACGTCGCTGTTTTGCTGGTTGAACAGCAGCATTCTTCGGCGGATTCCTTAGCATCTGAGCAGCCCTTGTCGAAGAAAAACTGCTCAGCCATGAATTTGGGAAGGGTCTAGAAAATGTAAACTAAACAATATCTCTATTCCTTTTTCAAGCTAGCCGGCTTTCTGTAGACGGCAACTGTTCATCTTTGCAGGCAAGATAGAGAAGTCAAAAATCGAAAGTCAAAATCACATTTTCATCGTCAGAGACACTTCATGATATTGGGTTCTTGGATTGTAAGAAACCTTTTACTGATCTAAGTAAAAGACCTGAACGCAGAATTGCTATTGTAGCAAATGAATTATCAAGGTGCAATATTGACATAGCGGCTTTCTCTGAGACCCGCTTTAGCGATGATGATCAACTGATAGAAAAAGCGCAGGCTACATTTTCTTTTGGAAGGGTAAGCATACGGGTGATAATCATGGGGGATGTGGGGTTTGCAATAAAATTTAATCTTGTTGCACCTCTTGAGAATCCTCAAGGCATAACTGAGAGAATCTTGACTAATCGTATGCCACTGTCAGGAAACAGATTCATGACATTAATTTATGTCTGTTTTCCAACCATATCCAATAGTGAGGAAATGATAATTGCTTTCTGCAAAGACCTCAATTCAATGCTATCAAAAATTCCTCAAGCTGTTTATCCTTTTGTGGGATTTTAATGCAATGGTTGGAACAAATCATGTAACGTAGGTTCCTGTCGGTCGTATTGAATTGGTAAGGTAAATAACAATAGTTTGCATCTCGTCCAGCTCTCCACAAAACTCAATCTTGCTATATATAATATTTTCTTTCAAAAAATATCCATATGTTAACCTATATTCACCCAATGTCTATCCATTTTCACATCATTGATTACATATTTAGCCGTCAACGTGACCTTCAGGATATTTGCAGTGTACGAATAATGAGGGGAGCAGAATGTGGTGCTGATCACTAACTTGTAAGGGGAAAACTGAAACTGCGTATAAGTTGGAAAGTTCGTACTGGAGGGACACAAATCTCCAAACGGGATGATGCAAATAAGTTGGGGGAAGAGCTTCAAAAACTGTGGAAGAGTCTCAGTTTGATGGTTCCTGGGAAGATTTTTAAAAAGACCATATATAACATCAGCGTCGATGTCTTGGATTTTATGAAAAAAGAAACATCATGATTATTAATAATCTCGAAATCAACCAGCATCGTAATGTATCCCTGAGTCAACATCTGTAACTCCACTGAAAACTAAGGATAGAACTAATCTCTTTATAGTTTCCAAAAACTTATTACAGCATTTGAGTGAACATTTCTCGTATTTGGTAATCCTTCAGTTGTTGATTTGAACATAATCAACAATCTGCTTCAGTCTGATGTTGCGCATGAAATTCCACCAACATATGACGAGGCTAGGAAGGCGATTCAAGGCGTCAGTACTTGGAAGGCACCAGGACTGGATGGAATTCATGGAGGAAACGAAATGGCAAGAAAAATACACCATCTTGTTTCCGATGTTTGGAATGGCACACATGTCCATCAAGACTGGATTGATACTATTCTTGTGTCCCTGTATAAATGGGAAGGTCAAAAGTCAGAATGTAGCAACTACAGTAGAATAAGCTTACTTGAAACTGCTGGTAAAGTTTTTGCCAAAGTCTTGCACAATTGCCTCCAAATTTACATCTGGGTATCGCACTGGTAGGGGCGCAATGGACATGGTCTTTACAGCTCACTTTCAGGTGCAACATTTGCACAAAAACTTTCAAAGTAAGGCTGGTGTAAAGAGTCATCGGCGCTCTCATGATCGGTAAGTCTGAAAGTTACATAACAAAAATAAAGAAATTTGTTGGTCTTCTTCTGTCAAGAAGTGACAATCACTATATGCATATATGTACATATAAATATGTATATATATATATATATATATATATATATATATATATATATATATATGTCTATAAATATAGGTTTTAAAAAAGAATCTGCCTAAGTGAAACCTTGGTAGGTGTGTCTGGCTCATTAGGTTTGACTATATATGTCTATATATAGGTATATGTATGTATATATGTATGTATTTATATGAGTATCTTGTATCTTGTATAATCTATAAATCAACCATTCGTCCTAACATGGAATACTGCTGCCATATATGGTCTGTAGCTCCCGCTGTTCATCACGAGGTCCTCGACAGAATCCAGAGACTCATATGCAATGTGGTGGGTCCTGATCTGTCATCTGTCTACTCTACAGTCACTTTGTCGCAGACGTGCCTTTGCTTCCCTCTGTTTTTCCACAAGTATTTTCATGGCAACTTCTTCGAAGAGATAGTTTCGCTGGTTTGCAAATTGCATGAATTTAAGCGTGCTATTAGTTTGACGTCTCGGTCCCAGGTATCCACTGACGAAACTATTAAATGTAACCGTCTCTTCTACTACAACGCCTTCTTAACGGTTGCTATAATAGTAACATTAAAAAGACTCCCTACGAGGCTTATACGAACTACAAACCCAACGTAAGTGGTATGCATATCTTTGGTACAATTTGCTACACATATGTCAACCACAGGGCAAAACTAGATCCCAAAAGTGAAAGAGGCATATTCATTGGCTATGACAAAACAGGTCCGGCCTATATGATTTATTTCCCACAAAGTAAAATTATAAGAAAGATCAGATGCGTCAGATTTACAGATTCCTTTGAGCAAGTGGAGGATCCCGATGAAAAGAACATTAACTGCGAGGAACTGGTCCAACACGAACTAGTATGACCTAATTATGAGATAGGGCGCATAAATAGAAAACCGGTTCAAAATCCACAATTAAAAGAATGTGTTATACCAGATGATATAGACGAGGAAAAATCAGACGCAAACCTTGAGTTAAAAGCAGATACAACCGAAGAGGAGGGGCAAATTCCGCGTTATCCGACCAGAAGTAGAAGAAATCCAGACTATTTTGGAATCGGTCAATGTAATATCTGTGACATTGACTGTTGCAATGTATCCCGAAGAACTATCTAGAAGTCATAAATGCTGATAATTCCAAACGATGGAAAGCCGCCATGCAAAAAGAAATGCCATTCCTAGTATCAAATGATACATTTCAATTGAAAGAAGCCCCGGATGATAAAAATATTATCGGCAGCCGTTGGGTTTATACCATAAAGCGAACTGAGGATGTCTCGCCAATGTATAAGGCTCGTTTTGTAGCTAAAGAATTCTCGCAGATATACGGGGAAGATTATGTAAAAACATTCAGTCCAACAACAAACATGACAACAATCAGAATTTTGATGCAAATGACCACACATTATGGTATGGATATACACCATATGGATGTTAAAGAAGTATATTTAAATGCTCCGATTGACTATGAAATATACATAGAACAGCCAGAATGTTTTGAAAAAGGTGGTAATTATGTATGGCGACTCAAAAAGTCATTATATGGGCTCAAACAAAGCGGAAGAACGTGGAATAAATTACTACATTACTATTTAATCGAACAACATTTTGAACCCTCCCCAGTTGACCCATGCCTGTACACAAGAATATTTAATAATGAAATATTAGTAATTCTGATTATTTGGGTCGACGATAAGTTAATTGCTTCAAAATGTGAAGCTGCTCTATTAAAAATTTAAAATTCCTGAAATATAAGGTGTAAAATAACCGACTTGGGTCGACTATCATGGTTTCTTGGTATACAGTTCGAATTTAATTTATTACAATGAATCAATCCAGATATATCGAAAAACTCTTATCTAAATTCAGTATGCAAAATTGTAAAACACGAACTAGTCATTGTGAAATGGATTTAAACACAATTATGAATAATGAAGATGGTATAGCGGCGTGTGAGAAAGAATACAGAATATTGATTGGAAGTTTTATTTACGTCATGACATCAACAAGACCAGACATCTGCTATACGGTTACGAAGTTGTCTCAAAACTTAAATAAACCGATGATTGCATTTAAAAAGAGCTAAGCAAGCATTACGTTATTTAAAGGGAACTAAGAATCAATGCCTAGTATTTCGATAATCAAAAAACCCACTACAACTGGAAGGATTTTATGATGCTGATTGGGCAAATTTACCAGATCGTAAACGTATCACCGGCTATTGCTTTAGATTGGCAAAAGATAAGCCAATAATTGTCTGGAAATCTAACAAACATGGAATGATTTCACTTTCAACATGTGAGGCGGAATATATTGCATTGTCGCAAGCAAAACAAGAGACTATTTTTCTGAAATTACTAATAAAAACAATTACAACACTGATAATAAGTGAGCCTATAACCATTTACTGTGATAATCAGGCTAGTATTGCTTTGGCTAAAAATCCAATAATACATCAAAGATCAAAGCATATTGATATTAAATATCAATTTGTTAGGAATCAGGCACACAAGAAAACAGTACAAATTGAATACGTTCAATCGGAAAATAATGTGTCGGATTTGTTTACAAAGCCAGTTACAAAATTGAAATAAGGGGCTTTCATTCCTGTCATATTTGGTACTGACCTATAAGGTCCTTATTAGTCCTGGGTAGGACGTAAAACTGTATCCATTAGTTATTGTCTTAAGAGACGTCAGATTTTGGTATGAATGTGAGTACCTTAGTTTCGGGATATATACGTAAACATTCCTACTCTTAGCCCAATCCTCCTCTGAATGACTCTCATAATATCTCTGACCCGGAGTGATAGTGCCTGTTTTCATGGGTCCCAGCTATGGGTAAAATCAATTTTTCCACTTTTTTGTTGGGATCACAACCCATTTTTATAATATTGTTATTAATGTTTATTAACCTGAAATAATGCTCTAATTTACCCAACATAGAGAACCCTCCCTGTTTCGTATTGGAATGGCTGATGGCCAATCCAGTAAGAGCGTCTCCCTGTGCCTCCTTTGTCTCACGTTTTCCGCTGACCTGACGAGGAACAACTACATTGAATCAATAACTCCATCTACCGCAACGAAAATAGTTTTCTGTGTAGAGTCAGAAGGTTTTTCTTGCCTGAATCCATCCTTCAATCTACAAATCTATCATTCGTCCTTGCATTGAGTAATGTTTCCATATGAGGTCTGGTGTCTCCGCTGTTCATCTGGAGGTTCTCGACAAAATCCAGAGACACATATGCAATGTTATAATTCCTGATCTGGCATTTCCTCTACAGTCACTTTCTCACAGACGCGAGGCGGTTTCCCTCTCTTTTCTACCAATATTTTCAGGGAAACTGCTCTGATGATCTACTCCCACTGGTACCCCAACTGCATGAATTTAAGAATGCTACTTGGCATCTCAGTCCTGTCCTTTCATTGTCTAAACATTTAAATGTAACCGTCTCTTCTTCTCCAGCAGCTTCTTTTCTCGCACTTCCCGACAGTGGGAGACTTTTCCTCTTACTGGCTTCCCTGATAGCTATACTCTTCAAATATTCAAATGTAATATCGGTCGACATCTTCTGACGTCTTGATCCTCATCCTCGTCTTTTTCTGTATCTTTTTTTCAAACATCCTTCTTTACTCATACTATCACTCTCTGTAATCCCTTGCGTATTTGAGTCACTCTCGCCTTGCTTGCGGTGAAATGCTTAACATATATATATATATATATATATATATATATATATATATATAAACACATTGCTGATTAACAGATTTTGGTATATATTTCGGTTGGTATTTCAGATTTGAATTGTGCATGGATAATCAGAACTGATGTTACATTAGTGTATAGTGTGTCATGGCATATTGTAAACGGTGTAGCATGGCATATGTAAAGACCTCCTTGCGCATCCTGTAAGTGGGGACAGTGCATGGGTGCGTTATCTCCGAATGACGCAGTGGTTCTTATTAATTACGATCTCTGAAAGTTTCCTCTCATTTGTTATGGTAGGATTATATTTTTAACTATGCTGTTGATCATATTCTCAAGTAAACCTGCCCCTTTATGTGTATTTGCATTTGGCTCTAGCCACTATCGCTTTGCATTTCATCTTTTGTTTTCCTTTCTGCTGGCAGCCTTTTCAACTGGATCCATGTTATCACCGAATGGAAATCGACTGATGGATTACGCGAAGTTGAGACCTTTATTTTGAGCTGATTTTTTCTGTCGTAGGGCTAGTGCTAATGCACGCAGACACACATGCGCCATTAATTTGAAATGTTGATCCTAAATTATAATACATAGCTGTGTATGCCAAGTAATAATCTACAGTGGCAAAGGAAATTGAAAAGACATTTGCAGCGGAAGTAATCTATCATAACTCTAAGGTTGGAGTCACAAGCAAGCCTGATTTTCCAAGGTGTTGCCTCTGCATTCTAATTACAGGAAGATGGCTCAGTGCATTAAATCTTAGTTCCTTGTATTTGAAGTATAAATCTCGATAAAAAGTATAAATCGTATCAGTGGCTGATCTATTAACAATTGACCAAAAAATGTTATTCCTAGACATGTTGAGCAGAATGAAGCTCCGAATTGAATGTACTCAGTGCAAACATTCCCGAAGGTTTCATGGATCAGTAAACTTCCCAAGAAGCCTAGATGTTAAGATAATTATATGAGTATATTAATCTATATATAAATACTACACTTATATATACTTGCATAGCTTGGAAACGATCAATGATACTGCGACTTATTTGAAAATTAACATATAATTTCACGTAATACTTTTAAATAAACTTATTTGACATCGAGCGATATTTGACATCACTGCTAACCTCAGAAAAAAAATCTGTAAAGCACTACACTCTACGTTCTAGCTCTTAAAATCGCTGTAAACAAGGGATTGTTGAAATATACACTTGCCGTATATACTAGAGTATAATGCACATCTTTATAAGTTTAATAAACAAAAAATAATGGTAGTCACTATACACAGGTAACTTTTGTATATTTTAATAATCATGCATTTTCGGGAATCCCTTGTACTACACAGATTTTTTTTTCTGGAGGGGTTAAAATTAATGCAAAATAATTCAAGGGTATAATATACATGAAATCAGCAGATACACGAGTATATAGGGTATACAAGATCACGACTTCTATTAACATAAAATTAATATAATTAATTATTAATATGAAATATCCTCAATTAAATAATGGCTTTTATTTTGCTGTTGATTTCTGGTCTGTTTTAGATTAAGGCCATACATCATTGACTTTCGAGCCAGACTTTGTTCAATGATGACGTTTTGCCCAGAAATGAATTCCCTCGGGATGGACGATGAAAAGTTGCATTTTCGCCATATGACCTATAAATTTCGGAACAGCGACAAAAACAAACAGTAGTTTTATTTCGATCCTGCTTCAGCTCTTCGAACGGTGAAGAATTTGTTTGGCAGTTTTCTTCAGGGTGATTTTATCAGACTATCAACGACGCTCCTATCGAATTTCTTCAGTCGATTTCGACAGAAGAGATTGCTAATTTTAGGAAATTGATAAGCTATCATTTTCCATCACGATAACACAAGACTACATGTTACAAAAAAGACATTGCAGAGGTTTAGTTGAAATTTGAAAATTCTCCAGTACCCACTTTATTCTCCTGACTTTATTCGTTCGAATTTTCATTTGTTCTGGTCTCTACGAAACAATTAAAATAACAAAAAATTGGACTCTGTACAGTCAGTTGAAAACTAGCTCATAATTTTTCCCAACATAAAACACACATTTTCTACGAAACTGGCATCAACGAACTTTTGCAATGATATACTCGAGGCATAGAAATGAACACTGAAGTTAAGTTCAACGCCATATATCATCTTCAGACTATTGGAGCATCTGTTGCGATGTGAAAATGACACTCACTAAGTATTATTAATTCACATGTCTACAGACTATTTTTCTCCAAAATTATCATCACTCATAAAATTAATTTAGATATACAATGTAACCAAAAAATTCTTTCCGTTTTTAAAGGAAAAAAAGAAAACGATTCAGAGTATGTGTAACCACCATCGTCATCCAGCACCTTCTTTCAACGTGTCTCCAGCTGTTCAATGTCCTTGCGGTAAAACTCGGGGGGGGGGGTCGCAAAGAAGTCCGTGAGGGCTTTGCGCAAGTCTACTTCATTGGTGAAGGATTTCCACAAAGATGATTATCCAGGGAGTGGAATAGGTGGTAATCGGATGGCACAAGATCAGTTGAATAAGGTGGATGGCAGAAAGTCTCCCATCCAAGTTGCTGTATGGTATCCCTGACCACTCGCGCGACATGAGGCCGGGCGTTGTCATGGAGGAAACGCACACCTCCTTTGCGATTCACCAGTGCTGGCTCCTTCTGGCGCAATGTCTGTTGCACACGTTTCAATTGCTGCGAGTATAGGTCTCCAGTGACCGTTTGGCCCGTTGGTAGCAGTTCATAATGAACCACTTGACGACCTGTCCACCAGACACAAAGCATAATCTTGCGTGGGTGCATAGGCGGTCTTGCGGTGTGAGGGACAGCATCCTGAGGAGACAACCAATGTCTGGAACGCTTGGGAGTTTCGTACAGAACCCACTTTTCATCATTGGTAAGCACTCGATTGAATAATGATGCGGCACGGTGGCTAGAAAGCAGCGATACGCAGGCTGCCACTCGTTGTCCCTTGTGGACCTCCAACAGCGTTTGCGGAACCCCACTTGCTCAGTTTGTACGTCTTACCTATGCGGTGCAGGTGAAGTCTAACTGTTTCATCGGAATCGTTGAACTGTCTTGCAAGTTCACCTCACGTTAGACGACTGTCCTCTTCAATGGCCGCATTCATGACTCCGTCATTCAAGACAAGTGGTCGTCCACTGCGAGGCTCATCATGGAGAGACAAATCTACCGACTTGAATTTTCGAAACCAACGCCTTGTAGTACGTTCATCCACAGCACTATACCCAAAGGCTTGACATATGCGGCGACTTGATGCAGCTGCTGATAAGCCCACTTTGAAGTAGTAAATCGAACAGCTCCGAACAAGTTCTCTAGACATTTCCATCCTTCTCACAGGTGTCCGGCTTATAACTGATGGCCAGGCACGGTGCACGTGTTTTTTATAATGTCTGATGTTCCTACTTCCGTCTGTCCGAATTTGAAAACAATTGCTACACGCATTTCGTATATATTTCAACTTCTTTCAATGCCTAATCAAAAAAACGGACATAACTTTTTTGGTTAGCTTGTAGAATGATCAGTTGATTATATAGTGTCTCCACAATTTTATTTTGTTCTTTTCATAATAAAACAAATCAATTACAAATGTTTATTATTTTCTCGCCTGGAATATTTATAATATTTTAACTCATCTTAGACAGTACGAAGAATGGAACTTATTCTTTGTTTGTTAATTCATAAAAAACTGCCAATACTCGGCACCAAAGTCAATCAAACTGTCATTTTTCTACGTTTTACCTATTTCTTTCACCTAAAGCTAAGAATGTAGTCTTTATGGGATACTTTGACCTAACAGAATATTTATTTAATATACAATTTGCTGAATTTTCCCCATTGTTGTAAAGTACCAACATAATTTTATTTTTAAAGATTTCATCGCAAGGAAGCTTGCCGTCATATCAAGATGAAGCACGTACGTTCAACCAAGTTAAGCTACATCGAGCCTTGCCAGTACCAATATGGGTGTCCAACTGGGAATAACAGTAGTTGTAAGAGTGGATGTGCAGATAACGGCTCGAAAATGGAAATCAGAGATTCTGGTTCATTTTCCAGACGTGTTTATTATATTCATTTATAAGCAAATGTCTTTGGAAAAGAATCCACCTCTTTTCTCTCAGTTATGGATCAATTAGTAAGATTTTTAACAGTAAATGATTAATACCCACAAAATATTATTAAAATTTAAAAGTATGTATGGCTTTAAATAACCTGCGAAATTCTGATAAGCAAGAAAAACTAGCATTCATTCAATCGTATCAAGAGAATAAAGAAAATAAGCCGTCACGGTCAACAGTTTGAGATATAATGAGAAAAAGAAACATAAACCTTTAAGGAGATGGAAAATAAAAGAACTGGAATTACGTAAACAACGACTGACATTGCATTTACATTATGATCAACGTTGACCGGGAAGCAATAAGTAAGAAGAAAGTTGCCCTGGATCCATGTGTGAGATAAGACTCTTAACATAGAACTGACGCATATATCTTGCCACATCACTTGTAAAATGAGACCTCGCGGCTAATCTCGTACCGTGCTTATATTTAAACATTAAGGTACCAAAAAGGAAAACTTATAAGAAAATTGCTATGAAAATATGCATAGAAAATTCTGCATTATGGCGGCGGGAAATTGAATTGGTCGGTAATGGATTTAGTATTTTCAAATTTTATTATATATGTTTGTTTTTTTCCTTTCTTTTTGGCAATATATTACTTGTATTTTGCTTCAAATTGTATTATATATGCAATTCTTTTCGCAATTTATTAATTGTATTTTGAAATTGTCAGAAATAATGTAAATATACCTTCCAATTATATATACAATTATATTTTTTACTTTCACAGGTAAGCCCTCTTGTTAAAACATTAAGCAGGCTGTCAGAATAATGTTTCGCAGGTATGTTTTAACATATTTCTATATTATAACTAATCAAATTAGTCTTATATCTAAATGTTTTCAGTTTGTAAGCAGTGTAAACTAAGACTTATTTACACTATCTTTTTCGGTTTTAGGATATGATCTGATATATGATATTCTGTCATTTGAATGCTGAAACTTTATTACCTTGATGATTACATGCATTGAATCCTCGTTAGTTTGTTTCTAAATTACCGAAATGCATATGGAACAGTAATGTGCGTTAAGAATATTTTAATCATCTGTTCTCGGAATTCAATATTTAACCAAACATAAACCAAATATTTTTAGCGTTGTCTGGGGCCAAAATAGAGAGATTATGTGGATAATTCAGTTGTGTCAGTTGAAACTGGAGTATCTAATTGACAAACCTTCAGTAGTCAATTGATATTTCAACTGATAATTATCACTGACGAGATTTTAATATCAAACTGCGAAAATAAGGTTTTTAAGTATTAAAGTAATTCGGCAATTTTTTAAATTATAATTTTGCCCAGAAGAGCTGTAAAGAATCAAACATTCACAGAAACTGTTTATTCATGTAATAACTATTTAGAAACCTTTGTGTAGGGGATAATTTATTTATATTATGTGTTTGAAATCTACTGGATTGTCATTTATTCTTACAGAAGCCTAAATCTGAATTAGGCACGAAAACGATTAGAAATTTTCGGTGTACCGAGACACATTTATGAGATGGCTTTCCTAAAACGAAGCCGTCTAATGATAGACGTCTGCAAATTGCATCGACGAATAGTTTAATTAAATTAAATAAACACGTCTTCATAATAATATTATGATTGGGATATTGTTCGACGACAAATAAACAATATTAGTTATGTTTGTTCCCGGTAGGAAAGACTTGGCAAATATTCAAACTTGTACGTGTAGCTAATCACTCGCCAAATTTTTCTGTAGCAGTGTTGATTTAACACCCTCTTATTAGCGCACTTCCTAGAAGAGAGACGTTAATAGAAAATAAAATAAACCCGTTTCAGAGCATTCGATTCGGCACCCATTAATGCAGGCTGTGACTTTCTTAACAAACCACTTGCAAAAAAATAAAAATCTGGTAAGAAACAAGTAGAGAAATACATAATACCGTAATTCTCCATGTATAATACGCATCTTTTAAAATAAAAAGCAAAATCATGTATGCATATTATGCACAGCTACAAAAAATCTTTTAAAAATTGCCGTAAAATAAAAATTCTCATAAAGCTAAATTCTAATAATATTATTCTGTTTAAACCATTTTTTAAATAAGAGTAGGAAACGCTGGCCATAATGAAATTAAAGAGGTACAATTTATAGGATTTGATTATCAATGAAGTGTGCGTATTATGCATGAAATGAAGAAATTCCCCACATTTTCAGCACAATTTTAGGGGTACGTATTATGTATGAAGGTGTATTATACTTGGTGAATTACGGTAGGTCTTTCGGAAGACTTAATTCGTGGCTACAAACTTTTTTGATATTTCGTTGCTACAAATTTATTTTGATATTTTTGATATATCTTCTACCTATCTTTGGAATCAACTATTTTCTATACAGTTATATCTCACTGATGTTTTCCATGTTCTTTTTGCATCTTCTTTTGACTGAATAAAATGCTCCATATTCTATTCACTCTAATATGGTCATGCCGAAGGAACGTTATGATCTTTAATGTTTTATTTGAAAATGTCTAACACATGGACAAGCCCAAATTTCGCCGAACATTTTTATGATTCTCGAGATGATTATCAAAATGCAAAGAAAGATCGATAAATCAATCGATCCTGTCCAGTCATCTCGACATCAGTTACTTTGCCACCGCGCTGTGTCGTGACATCCTTCTGTCCTTTCTACAATTCTATGGCAAATGTTCGTTTGATGAACCGACTGAACAAATTTAAATTTAATGTTAGATTGACAAGTAGGTTTTACTTTTGGGCGAGCTAGATGCAACCATATGTTCTATTCTAATAGCTTATTTTCTGCCACTTCTCACCTGTGGAACTCTTTTCAAGATTCTTGCTTCCCTGTCGCCTATAATAAAATTCAGTACGAGGCCAATCGCTAACTTCTGTCTACCTGAATCCTGTACTCTATCATTACTAAAGTCTGTTCATTCTCTTTCACTCCTTACGTATTGGTGGCATTATTGCCATGCTTAGAGTGAAATGATAAAAAAAACTACATTATCTAAATCTACTTTCAGACAATTTGATTAATTCCTTATATATAACTGTGTTCGTCGATGTTTGTGCATTTATTAAAGACTTTCTCTATTCATACCTAATTATAAAATTTCGAATTTTCCCATCTACTTTCATGGAATTATACTGTATTTATTTATTTATTAGTTTTATTTCTCTTGGAAAACGTAAATTCAGCTTTTTTGCATTACACTTGTTAATGTAAACGTATTTCATGTTTCTCCAAACATTGTAAATTATGAATAATATATTCCGTTTCATTTACGTGGCTTCTAAAAGGAGATGCAAATGACAATAAACTTACACTTTCAAGCACAAGAAAACATATGTATGCCCCATAATATAAATGTTTCTGTTACATTAACTCATTAATATGGGTACTATCAATCATAATATCTAGAAAATAATTCATCGGAAACAGACCAAGCGGATAATATTCGCCCTAATATGATTTAGTCAAAATTATTTATTATACATTATTCGACCTTCCTAAGCATCATGCAGTAGGTTCCGTCTGTATTATTTTAGGTTGCATTTAGAGACAGTGGTGGCAATTGCTATTGTCCAGTCAACAGTGACCAGAGATTTTTACTTAAGGTGTATGCGTTTTTAACTGGATATATACCGTATTTATGTTCATTGAAATTTTCATGTAAATCAGCTATTAATGACTGATACAGTGAAAATGATGTTCAGGATTAGTCGAATCGGGAGGTTGATATATTCATATCGTTGGCAAGGCATTTGTAAATAGAGTGATACATGATGGCAAATTTTCAAAGGATCACGGAAACTCGATTCTCAATGTGCTAGACCATGCCATGGTCTTGGCCAGAATCTTCCGCAACTGGAATACCCTATGGGCGTATTATTCTGACAGGGATGGTATGGATTTTTCAGTGTTTTTTATATGTCCAAAACGGTACGAATTCAAGAGGGTCGCAAGAATGTGGAAGCATCGATACGCTTCCCATACCCTGGATTGAGAGACGGGCTATGACCACGAGAAACATGCGTTCCTTTGATATGTACGTCCCGCTGCTTCTTATAATACAAGCTGCAACACCCCTATTCTAATGAAAACAAATAAGAAAAGGATATTGTCCTTTTCGTTAATACAATTTCCTGTAGTAGAGTACTCAGAAACGACACGAGACACGACAAAAGTTTCGCTAGGATTAATAAGTAACTGTAGATATATTAATGATGATACGCTTAGTTAAATTTATTTTTTCAGTGCTTTATGTTGGGAACTAATATCACAGATGAAATGTTCCTCCTAGTCTGTCAACATACCTTATTTTAAGAAATTAAGGGCAGGGATTAAGAATGTTTCGTGTTTTTAATTTTTGAAGAATGTTCGTATTGCTCATACTTTGATAAATATGAATCCCTTCTTATTATTCCTCTAGTTCGCAAAATAAAGATTAAACAATGTTTTTGTCTTTATTAATTAGATGAATCTAGAGAACGATTAATTTAGAGAACGAAATCCTAGAGTTAAGAAAATATACGAAATAATTTGGAGTTTGGATGAGACATTTTTGACTTTATTAGATGGTACAAACAATATGTTCCATAAATCAATACCCGAATAGATTCGATACATTGTGAAACTTATCTTGGTTAGGATTATTCTTTTATTAAATTGTTGTGGAATGAAACAAATACTGAATTTGATCATCTGGAGAATACGCAGAGATGTTTTCATGAATCCCTTTTTGGAATATGTATTTTTTTTAATATTGGTGTTTATCGCACATGCCTTAACTCAACAAATATGTCTCCTTAACTGAGTAATACTGCATGAAAATAGATGACATCGCAGATTTGTCTTTTTTTTTTGCAGGCCAAATAATAGCAGAATGATAAGTTATGTTTAACACTTGAAATGCGGTCGTTTTTTAAGTGGGTGATTCCAGTGATATTCCTTTGAAAATTAACTAGCTGTTGTGGTCATAGACCGATCTTTCTTTTCTTATCTAATATATTCAATAGTTAAACATGCATAGTGGATTCAAAAAGATAATTTCTATTGCTAATTGAAAATAATTGAAAAGTGTCGATGCCGTAAGTGGTAGGCGATAATATTAAATTTGAAACGTGTGATATCATGAGTACAAAATGGGATTTTGAGTTGATACATTATTTTAGCAATGAAATATTTCTATATTTTATAATCCATTGAATGCTACTTTATATTATCCAGCAAATGAATTATTTACATTATCATATGCACAAGAATTTTGGAATAAAATATGTAAAATATATAAAACATGAAAATTTATGGGTCCATATTGTTTCATAAAACATCTAAATGTACTAAATAATTCTAATGCGTTATTGTTTGAAAAGAGTTTAATTTTTCGCTGATATGCTTATCAACCATCGATAGTCATCTTTGTTCCGGTAATCACGACGTTTTGACTACTGGTTCAAACAGTGTCTGAATTATTTAGCATATGGAAGAAAATATGAAATGGCAAAACAAGGAAACGAGAAAATGAGAACGAAATGAAAAGTTTTATAGAGATTACGAGAAAGTTAGAAGACGTGTGCATATGAATAATATATATGGAGAAAGTTGTCGGAGTTTAGAAGAAAAGTATGTAAAATTAAGTAGTTTTGTAATGTAGCAATAACTATGCAATAATTAAATTAGTTTGTTTTTATCTTTGGAGTCTTTTTTCATCCTGTTCTCTGAGGCTGAATCTGTATTTGAACCCATCGAAGCTAAATATTCTCAAATGAAAAGAAATCACATCGATTTACAAATAACACCAGGTAAATATGCCAACTATAATACATAAGAAGATATGTATATCTGGAAGTAGATATATCCTCATGTTAAAAGCGCCGATCCTTATTCTGTTAGACGATTAGACAAGGAAGATAATAATAGTGAAACACAAAAGACACACAATGGAAATAAAATATAGGAAGAATGTAAACCATTTATAACGAGAAACTAGACAAGGTAATGATAATAAAGAAAACGTTACAGAGGTAAAATATATTGTGTATTCAAATATTAATCGATCAAAGAACGTGTCTCGAAAACAGGGGAGGGTGTATCCTCCTTTCCCTGTTGTTAAATGTAATTGTTTTTGTTTTCTTTCTTTGTTTGTAAATAATCCATCGCAGCATGGCAATCGCGATTGTAATTAATTGGCGTTTGAATTTGCCATTGCTCGACCCAAAGATAGAAATGTCAACTTTAAAAAATCACTAGGTTTTGAAACGCCCACTTGCAAAGGAATAATTATAACGTTCTCATTAGCAGAAACAGGTGAAAAACAAACTAGCTGATATCTAAAGAATGAACGTCTTTTTATGTGGAGATGCCTGGGAAAACTAATGTATTGTGCCTCGTATTAAATATGAATTTAGACGTGAATATTAAGACGTCTATTCATAATTTCAGTGCATATTTTTCATTTACATTCAGAATTGGTAAAGTATTATCTTGTTTTCAAAATCTCTGCAAAATATAATTTAGATAATATAATGAAAGGCATTCATCTTAATTAGGAAAATATTGATATTCATTTTAATAAATAACAATAAATTTATTTTCAATATAGGATTCATATGTTTCAAATTATGCATTTGTTGTAGATTTTAATTATAAATGTTTATAGTTTATATTCGTAAAATAAAACAATAGATATTAGGACGTGTATAATGCTATCTGGATTTCATTTAATTTTCTTTCAACTAGAATAATATTAAAAAATCCATTTAAATCTTTCAATGCTACATTTAACTCAGGCGATTCTTTAAGATTTAAAATGCTTCAGTGGCTAGCTCATTACTATTTTTTTTTTCTTTTTAAATGAAACTGATTACTTTAATTGCAATATATTTCTGAATGATCTAGCTACTAGAGATTCATGAATAACATAAGCGCACGCACACACCCACACACGCACGCACACACGCACACACACATATATATATATATATATATATATATATATATATATATATATATATAATATGGGAAAATTGAAAAAGTTTCCTTGTGACGCATTTTGTTTTCAGGACTTCATCCGGCTAAGATTCTTTATGTTGTTGCAATTACATATGCGCACGAGTGATGGATACTATATATATATATATATATATATATATATATATGTATATGTGTGTGTGTGTGTGTGTGTGTATTTTAGGTATATAATCTAAACGATTTCATTTAGATGACTTTTATTTTCGTTATTACTTCATACACTTTTGTTATTACATATGCCACACAGTGACGACAAAAGATCTGCCCAGAATTGTGAAAACATTAGGAACCTAGATGCAAATTTACTGTGGATGATTTAGTGATTAATACACTTTATAATCATCATCGTCTTAGTGATTTTTTTTTCACTTTTAATTAGAGTAGAATTGTGGTCAATCACAATCCGCCGAGCAAGTAATGCATTTGATCTGTTTTGTAAAATATCTCTTTCATGTTCATATAATATTTTATATTTATTACTTGGTTACTCCGATGTATTTTGTCGCCGTTATTGCAGGTCATAGAGTAAATCCCTCCTTCACATTTTAGCTTTGAGTTCTGTGAATTCTGAGTGTTAAGTAGAATCCAATGATTATCACGGATGTTACTTTGTAATGATGAGAACAGAAATCTATTAGATCATTTATTTTTAGCTGATTTCTGGAGGAGTCTGTTTCTAGCTACTGTTAAGGCGGAGTAGCATATCTAGGAAAACTCAAGTATTTTTTTCGCATTTCGTATTTAGATTCTATTGTATGTACGACTTTGTTTAGTTTATCAACATATGCTTGTAGATGCTTTTGAAAAAGTAAGAGAAAATATTACTGACAAACTTATGGCCAGTCTAGTCATAAAATCCCTTTACACAAACGTCCTGGTTAAAAATGCTTAAATCTCTAAAATCATCGAACACAACATAAACCTCTCCCAGCAACAGCTAAAAGGTAATCTACCATATCATCACCAATCAATGCGATTTAGATTTAATAATAATTTTTATACAAAATAAAATCAGATTACCAATGGGATCGCCTATTCCTGTAGTGATGTCATTTATTTTCCTAGGCCTTCTTGAATCCGGTACTTTCTACAATATTTTCCGAAACAATCAATCTTCTGATATATTGATGATTATTATTAATATGTTTTAAAAATTGTTTTGGAATCAATTGTTTTTTACAATTCCTAAAGCTGTTGGTTCCAAATTTTTACTTGACATATCACTTTAAATATTTTGTTTTTCACGAGAAAGATGTAACGAGTTACAGCGACAGAATACTGCTTTCAACAATTGACAAAGAAAATGCACTATTTGTTATCTTTTCAATACTTCATTTTTTCCATGTATTCTGGTATTGCGATTAATTAATAATTTTTCATTATTATTTACATTTAAAACTGATTTAGTAAAGACAAATTGACATATAATGGCATTCATAACCAGTTCTCTTCAACGACAGAGGAATATAAATTTATTTCAGTTAACTTTAAATATATTCACTTGCAGTTTTTGGAATGTGACAAAATAACCATAATATATAATGAAGCAGCGAAACTGGATAGAGGAAAAAAGTAAAAGTATTTGTTTTAAAATATCAATTATATTTTTAAATTTAATAAGCATCTCAAGGGTAACTAAACTAATGGTGGGATTTTCAAATTATTCTTACTTTTGAGATAATTACACTTTATGAAGAACTGTTATATATGACTCAAAAAATTGGAAGGCGGTAGAAATTGTATCCTGCCATGAATAAATTAAAAACGTAAAAATCGACAAACTCATGAAAAATAAATATTTACTATAATCTCGAGAGTTTAAATATTCCAGTCTTTGCTTCTTAATGCGCAAGATGTTCCGCTCTTGTATTCAATTTTCATATTGGTAGATAAGATAGGATATTTGTCATACAATGTATGTATTTAAAATGGCATACTGTAACGAGTAATATTGAGAAAATAGAAGTTGATTGTAGATTTTATATTTTTTAATGTTGTAACAATAGTTTAAATACATAGATTTCTAAGTGGAATAGCATAAATGTAGTGTGTCAACGCTTTCATGAAATTTTTACTTTGAATTACACTACGGTAGATGTAAGATGACATTAAAAAAATTTCCCCTGAAAAAGCAGTCCTAAGAGAAATGTCCGATTCGACAATTGTGGCTAATTTAAAGTTTGAATAACGGGATTTTGAAAAAAATGTATATAAACGAAAAATCCTGACATGGCATGTTAAGTTTTATCGCAGTGAATTTATCAAATAGGTAAAGAGTGATTTTTCCCGGAGACATGTTTTAAATAAGTACAGATAAGATATGGAAGAACATATACGATAAATGTATTACTCACAAAGCCTACACTAAATGTTCAATATTATTTCATTCTATAATTTCAAAGGTTAAAAAATACAGGAATAATATTTAAGGACATCTTTCAAAACCCACCAACAGCTAATTAATTTGCATAGTTTTGTTTTTCTTTTTTTTTCTATAATACTGCTTCTGATTTCAAATGATTTCAAAACTAATCTTTTTATTAAGACGCCCCATTTATAACATATTGAGTAAAAGTGTGAACTTGCAATTTCTAATATCAACTTAATACCTAAAAATATGAAAAAAATACATAAATATTTTAATACAAATGAGGGAATTGCTTTCATAATATTTTATTTAATTTTCAGGTTTTTACACTTTTATATTAAATGTTAATGCGATTAAATTATTTCCGCTAAATGTTGTTTATTTCTTACGATTATTATTTTCCAAGTTATTTATATAAGGCATCATTAATTATTCAACGTTTATGACTTTATAATTATTTCCGGCGTAACCTTTTCTTTTAATCCAAACGTACACATCAAAATGTGAATAATAGAGGCTGACATGTCTATTCCTCATGATGCTTGGATTTAGTACAAATAATTTTTTCGAAGTGTATATGTTTACTAATTGGAATATCACATGATGTTCCGGTTAGGAAATGCAAAAGAATAGCTCTTCACTGCTATATAGTTTATACTGACTTTCTCTCGGTAACTATCAAACATTACATAGAAATTATTTTCAGCATATCTGTTGCCTTTTTTTGTTGCATTTATACTTGTTTCTCGCTGTGAACATTTATACGCTCACTGCAAAGAATTAATTACGATATCGTAAAATTGTTTGTGATATGGAATTAAACTTTTGAGCTCATATTTAAAACGAGATTTCTATGCTTTGTAGATGAACCAGAGCTGTATCATCGAATATTAGACATTAGTAAAAAATATATCATAACATTAAAAGTAGAGCTGAAAATTTCGCAGTTCATGCAAGAAGCTTGGTTAAAGAAAATTCAAATAACTTGGTCAGACTTAGGAAATTCGGTCATTATAAATTGGGGCTTTTCAGCCCTACCTCATAATATATGCACACACGAGGAAGAAAATCATCAAAATTGAAAGCTGGCGAGAGGACTAATATATATATATATATATATATATATATATATATATATATATATATATATATATATATATATATATATATATATATGTGTGTGTGTGTGTGTGTGTGTGTTTGTGAGATGGAGAAAGCGTATTTCCCGGTTATTCTATTTTTTCAATATTACTGCTATAATCTCAAGTTTGGTTTATATATTTAATGGATCCGTCTCATGTTTGTTCTGCAACATTTTCTGGCGTTTTGTGTGGTGGTGGTGTCGAATATATAATATTGGAATTAAAGTTTATTTGTTTTCGGTTATGTTTCAATTGTTAGCTGTTGATCCTGTTTTGCTTTTCACTGGTCTTGTAATGTAGCTGGCAGTGCTATTTCTTGTGTCCATAATGTGTTTAACAATAAACAATCAACTTCACATACTGAGCATTCTTCCGCAAGGAATATAGCAAATGTTACACGGATAATAGCCATGGTTTATTACATAAAATAGGAGTATAAAAGGGATTAGTCCTTTCCTGATTTGATTTGATTTCATTTTAAATACTAGAAATTTTAAGGAATTTACCGCGGCTGCTGATGACTTCAGAAAATCAATTCAATCATTTCTACTAGTGTAGTATTTTCGGATTGTAGAGATAGGATGTTTACAAACTAATGTTTAAAATAATTCAAAATTAATTATTGTACAGTAGAAAATATATCCCATATATTCATATTCGTTTGATTGATATGAAGAAAGAAAGAGGAAGGATATAAAATTTTACAGAGATCTGAATAACATAATAGGCAATTTTAAAGATGTTTAAGGTGAATTATAATAATAGATCTATTGATTCCTTGGAACAAACCCATATGACACTAGATCATAGGACAAGAATACTATCGCGTAAACAATATAATATGTGAATGAAAGAGAACAGGAATTGGAAGAATAGCACTCCAAAAAAGAAGAAACAATAATGCAACTGCGGAAATTCAAAAATATTTATTCGTTTCGCAATTAACTAACATTAATTGCATTAATTGTATAGATGTTTGATTTTCACTGAAGTTAGCCAAAATATACAATTAGAAAACAGGATTTTCAGATATAATTAATATTTATTACAGTTTAATTATCCTTTGAATAGTTCTTCGCGAGAGCCTACATATAAATATACATATATGATAATAATTATTAATCCAAAAAGCAGTTGAAGTATGATATCGTGTATGTTGAAAAGAGAAAAATCGGTCCGTGTCATGAAGCCCAATATGACAAAATTCTTCAACAAAATATAAAACTATGAGTATTTTATAGTACCTCATTGATTTCTCCAGCGGCTATAATGATTAACAAAGTTGGATGGAAAATCTCCAACATATATATATATATATATATATATATATATATATATATATATATATATATATATATGTGTGTGTGTGTGTGTGTGTGTGTGTGAGTGTTTGTGTTGGTGTTCATCTCGACCTTTTGACAAAATCGAAACACGGATCTGCAATGTGATCGGTCCTGACTTGGGGTCTCGAATCCAATGAATTTAAGCGTGTTACTAGGTAGCCTCCGCCCTTTTAATTTCTAAACAGTTAAATATAACTGACCCTTCTACTCGAACAACTTCTCGCGCACTTCACGACTGGAACACGCTTCTACTTACTTGGTTTCCTGGAAACTATAATCATCAAATTTAAATGAAATGTCAATCGTAAACTTCTGTTGCCGTGACAGTCATTTTTTTCTATCCTACTCCGTACACATTTTATGCTTACGTCACCCCCGCTATGCCCAGTCTTTCCCCTTACTTTCCTTCTCTATAGCGCATTACGTACTAGTGTCACTCCCGCTTTTCTTGGGGTGAAATGCTTATATATATATATATATATATATATATATATATATATATATATATATATATATATATATATATATATATATAGTCAGACTTAATGAGCCAGACAAACCTACCAAAGTTTCATTAAGCAGATCGTCAGGGTCAGCTGGCTGACACTGACGATCTGCTTAAGTGAAACCTTATTAGGACTGGTCTACATTTGTATCGAGCACTTTAGTTAGTTGTTTACTCGTATCGGGTTTTTTAGAGTTATGATCGTTTATTTAACAGTATTTTTTTCTGTGAAGGTAATTATAGCATTTTTTTCTACAGACAGTTTGAAGTTTTGGGATTATTGTAGACTGATGTTTTCCCTTTATCATCCATGATATTTTCGTGTTATTTGATTTATGTTTTTAGTTTTCAAGATATATTTGGAATGCAATGTGCTGATCGCGTATTTACTATTTCTGAACGATGTTTTTCTGTGCCTAGTTTCTTTGTTTCCAGGGTCATTCCGTTATTCTTACATATATTTAATCTCTGTTATCTCCTGAATTTGCCGTAGCTTGGTATATTACATTGTTTGTTAAGCCATAGCCGTTTAAATGACATACGTTTTTATTCTGCAGTTACACGTTGGTTTAATTTGTTCGGATGGTTTGTCGATGTTTTTCTGTTGTGCTTTTTTATTATTTGGGCCATGCTCTCGATGCAGCTGTAGCTGATTTTTACTGTGTTTTGTTGAATATTTTATGCAGACTTCTTGATCTGGGGAAGTCTTTGTGAAAGAGATTAATGAATATATTTTCAACGTTTGTTTTTACTTTTTTGTTGTTTTTATCCATGCGATATCACTGTTGAATAATACCGATATGAATTAAAGTAATTAAGAGATAAATACAAATTTAAGTAATAAAAGAACAATAATTATAATGCAAATATCAAAGCTTAACTATACAATATATATATATATATATATATATATATATATATATATATATATATATATATATATATATATATATACATATACACATGTATATCTATACACACACTTCTACTACACCGATATAAATATATACATATATATGCACACATATACATATATACATACACCTATATATATATATATATATATATATACATATATATATATATATATATATATATATACGCATACAAATCCCCATGCATGCGTCCATACATGCACACATATCCCAACATATATATATATATATATATATATATATATATATATATATATATATATATATATACCCACCCACACATATTTTTATATATAGAGAGGTTTGCTCAACACCCACGGAGGCCACCTTTAGTTTATACGTCAACTAACCTGAGCAAATCTTAGTTGCAGTTTCTGGGAGAGAGCCTGTTAGCTAACATGATCAACAATTTGAACAAGGTCAGCACGCTCACGCCTTCGGCCACGAGGATTTGTGACTTCGTGCTAAGTTAGCTATCGACGGCCCACAAGAATTCAGTCTACCCAATTATACTTACAAGGCTTGGATCAACCCGTAGTATGTTTTTTCATGTACTTTCCACTGGTGCCGTACGCTTGAATCGACCTCTAAGTCGCAAGACTTTATTCACTTGAAAAAAAATCTTTGCTAGCCATATAAGAAATTTTTCGCATTTATTAGGACGTGGTCGGACTGGTCCTATCATGGCTGAAAATACAGAAGATACATCACCGCTAAAAAATCGGCTTGGGATGAGGGCAGACACCAAAAGGATGCAAAATACTACAACGCCCTAAAGAATAAATACGATGCCTACATCAATGGAAATGAATAAATAACCATTCCAGATGCAATCGATGCGGTTAAAACTAGGACGACCTCACTGCTGACAACCATAATGGAAACACGGAGATTGTCAGCAGAGATAGTATGAAAGAAGCTTTGAAATGCCTCTAAATTGGACCAACAATTTTGACAAGAAGGACTATCGCTCTATGGGATATCCTCTTGTCCACAGAGGGAGAAAGAATAAGTTCGCTGAAAGTACCTTAGACACAAAATCTATTCGGCTACAAACGGAATATATAAGGACACGAAGAACCCAAATAACCGTTCTCGGTGTCTCAGTTGATATTAGTGTCCATAGGCTGCCCGCCTATTTTGAACAGTACGGCGAAGTGGAGACCCTCTTAGCATCAGTAAGCAAGGCGGAGATAGCCACTGGGGAATTTGTCCTCTACCGAACACTAACAAGAAAGAATTTTGGCGAGATTCTCAACACATTAATATGTCTAGAGAGAATTATGCTATTAATTGTCGCGGAACGTCACCCTTAGTGTTGGTCCTGTTGGGCCTTGGTTCACATGGCAAAATCATGACTCCGCAAAAAGACAGCACCGCAACCCAGTCGAGCAGCAGCTGCAGTGACGAAAGCAGCTGTAGTGTTCGGCGAGGTCCCTGATGAAGGCTGGAAGGATGTGAGCAAGAAGGGACGAAAACCTCCAAGCTCTCCCCCACATAAAGAAGTCCCACAGCAAGCAGATGAAGAAACGTCGGAACAGGAAGAGCAACACGAGACGCTGAATCAGCCCTCCTAAAGAGCATCACCAAGTAAAAGAGGATGGGTTACAAAAGAAAGAACACAACGATTCAAAAAGCAATTGAACGGACAACAGCAGAATAAACAAAAAAAAAAGAATATTGAGCAATCAGATGAAAAGCAACAGTGTAAAGAAGCAGATATGGAGGTGGATGAAATAAAACCACCACGATCCTCCACTTTGAAAAGGGGATTGGATGAGGAGGAAGATAAGGAAGACTAAGAGGACATACCAATTGAAAAGGACAAGTGGGCTGAACTAGGAAGGGAAGGTTCACAGACAATCCGTTCCTGAGGCCGCAACCGAAAGTAACATTCATAAAAAATCAAGGACTCGTCCCTCTTCACCTACGAGGACACCTACCCCAATCCCTTGGCCTAATTAGCACACCCACTCCCCCATCAACTTCTCCCGCGCCCCACCCTAGTAGGGAGAAGAAGAAAAATAATTATTTCCCTGGCCAGGAGAATATATGCAAAGTTAACTGAGCAGAACACGAGAAAGACTTATCTAACCAAAAGAAATCCTTCTTAGGTTCTTTCTTTAAATAAACCTATATTGACAGAAAGTCAGTAGAGAACCCCCCGTAATTTTCTCCAGGCGTTATTGCATTTGTAGGAACAGGAGGACGTCCTCACTGTATGGGTTCACTTTGAACCTAGCTAGAGACGACTTCCCAGACGTCCATGTATTTGAGACTAAGCTAAGCAGATTTTGTTCAAGGAGGTACCTGTAATTCTCCACCCCTCGTTATAGTGGGCAATAAAACTAACCTATGCCATGGACGATGTTGTTGTCTTGGATGGATGGAAGACGTCAGAAATGGGAACAGGGAGCCTAGGACAATCCATCGGGGTTCTTAATCCTGCAGATTTCCACCCGGTATGTGAATTGGTTGACGATTTTCCTTTTTTTCTCGTTTCAAGCCTAAAAATGTCTTTCAAGCTAGTCAGCTTAAATGCCAGGGGCCTGAGGGCTCCCCGCCTACTCCGTGACCTCTTGTCGTTTGGAGTGGATGTGGCCGCGATCAAAGAGAACCAACTTAGCTTGCAACGTCGATGCCTGTGTGCTGTCTAACGACTTAGTCATCTATTCAACATACGGAGATCGACTGGCCAGAAGGGTTCTCTGCTGGTTAAGCGTATTCTGGATGCGGAGGTGGACCTTGTTCAAGCGGATGCCAAGGGCCGGTTGATCAAGGCCGATATTGCCGTGAAAATTATTTCGTTTTGGATCGTTTCGGTTTATGCGCGATCGGGATCAGTGGGTTCGTTTTTTTTCGGCAATTGAGGCCGTTCTTGGTTGATTCAATGCGCCTAGTCTCACTGGGGACTAGTACCATCCTGGAACCCAAGTTAGACAGGGGGCGTAGAGCTAGTGGGAAGGCGGGCGTTCATAGCTTGGTTGATCAGATGGACGAGTTTGGTCTCATTGATAGATCCCGGATCGATCACCCTGGGGGGGAGATGTGGACGGGGGCTCTCCATTGGCCTTCTATCTAGGTGGTTAGCTACTTGGATAGAATGTTAGAGGAGCCGATGCAGATTTACTAGATTGTTCCGCCTTCCACTGGTTAGTCTATTCAGTCCACAAACTTGTTTGTCCCCGCGTGGCGTTGGATTGTAGGCCTGGAATGACTGGCTACTGGAAGTTCGCTCTATCTTTATTGGACAGGCGGAAATTACAGGAACAGTAAAATAGTGAAGAGCAGCGGGAACTAGTGTGGGCGGCCATTGGGATTAAGTGGTGGGGAAGGGCTTAAGGATAGGATTAGGTCCTTCACCAACCTGTTTAGCAAACGGCTCGCGTTAGATAATGCTAACAAGGTAAAGCCTCTTAAAGATAGTCTTTCCCGGTCGGTGGCTGGGGTATCACCTAGGATAGCCTTAGCTAGGGAAACCATTGGAGCTTCTGACTATCGAGCGATACATGGGCCAGGCATTTAGACATAGGTTAAGCAAGATGTCTTTCGAAGCTGTGAATATGGGCCCAGAATTGAGCAAGGAAGATATCCGTCTAGTATCCGGTCGTTACTTTCGTGAGGTCAAAGAAGGTGCATACTCTTCGGGCTTCTGACGACACGTGCAAGGCTTTTCGGCGGCATTTCCAGAGCCGGTTTACCAAGGAGCCTGGTCTCCGCGACGAGGAGTTTTGTAGCTCTGTGGCTGACTTTCCTAGGTTTCGTTGACTGGAGCGGCTAGCTGCGAGGGAGAGATCACGGAGGGTGAAGTCTACGCGGCATTGAAGAAGGTCGGCAGAGGCAAGTCGCCCGGTCTGGATAGTTTGCCCTATGAATTGTACTTGAGGCTGTCGCACATCTTTGTCCCGATTTTGACCGTCGTGTTCAACAACTGGTTCCGCCTGGAGGGCGTCTCTAAACGGTTTACCAGGAGTGTGATCACGCTTTTGAAAAAAGCAAGTGCGTTGGGCATGATTTAGATGACTATAGGCCCATAACCCTGCTAAACACAGTGTTGAAGATTTTGGCCAAGATCCTGACGGAGCTTTTGCAGTCAGTTGCCGACTCTCTGTTGGGTCCTGAGCAGATTTGCTCTGGGAATGGCCGAACAATTCAGAGCAACATGTATTTGATTCGCACGATCATAGAGGGTGTAAAAGAGGAAGATGAGGCCGCGCTAAACAATTTAATTCAGTCCAAGGCATTTGATAGTCCTTTGATCCCCCTGATTCGAACCCGATTTTTGCCACTGGATTTTCTTGCTGTATAGCTCCCCCAGTGCTGTGGTACAGGTGATTGGGTAGCTGTTGAGCGCTTTTGCGCTGTCTCGGTCGACTCTCCAGTGTTGTCCACTGTAGTCCCTTTTTTTCGCTTTAATGTTGGAGCCTCTCCTTCGCCGGCTAAGGGGAAGTGCGTGCAGTCCGGGCCTACGTGGAATCGCTCTCAATGGAGGGGCTCTAGCCAGGTTTTTTGCGTTCGCCGATGATGTATCTACTTTTGTGTAGTCCCACAACATTGAGATGGTACTGAGGGCGCTTGAACGGTACGGAAAGGTGACAGGGTCAAGATTAATCACGACAAGTCTTCCGGCTTGCGGTTATGTGCCTGGAAATGGGTCGATCTTCCGGAGCTCTTTAGTTGAACGGACGGTCCTGTCCGCAGTTTTGTTTGGACCCGACCTCTAACTGAAGAAAAACTGATCAGAAGTACAGTAAAGGCCGTTGCGGCCGGTCAAATTTAGCTCCGAAAGAGGTTGTCCTTGAAGAGCAGGGCGGAGGTGGGTGACACTTATGTCTTTTTCTTGTCCTATGCCGCTTGCCTGTACTTCCTTCCTGTAAGGAACATAACAAGGCGCTCGGTCTCTTGATTTCCTCCATTTTATGGAGGGGACGCAAGCATAATTCTGTGCACAAAGTCCGGGCCATGGGGGAGCTGGTAATGCCGCAATTGGTGAGTCACAAGTTCGCCTCGAGGTTGGCTTTCCTACGCCGCGCATTGACAGGGGATTCGATTATGGTGGGGATTGCAAGGGACGCCTTCCATTTCCTTACTATCAGTCCTCCCATCTCGTGGGTTGATCATCGTCGTAAACCCCGGGATCAATGGGATTTCCTTCACGAGTATGTATATGCCTTGACTATCATTCCTCGGCACAGTTACCTCAATGTGTCGCCCTGTATTCTGGGGTGAAACGAATCGTATGGCTGCTGGCCACGGCCCGAATGGTGATTTAGACAACTCGACAGAAGAAAATCTTGCGAGTCAACTGTCTTTTTCATCAGGATCTGATCTGATTCTTTGAACATCAGCTCAAGATGAAAAGAACTGATAGTAAACGCTTGGTTCCGACAGACTTTTGAGAATGATCAGAGACTGAGATGAGCGTGTTTCGTGTGAACGTGTCTAGCCTTGATTTTCTCTTTTAGGTCTACCTAATTCACATTGGGGTGGTTTCCTGTGGAGCCGTCCACTGGTTAGTTTAGACAAGCTTTGTGTACCTAGTTAATGTAAGTGTTGTTCCCGGCCTGCTCTCGGCTACAGCTTTGGTTATGATCCAAATTGAGATTCTCAACCTCCCAGATTTTTTGTGGAATTCTTTTCATCTTGACTGGGTCATCTTTATTTATTCTCCATGTCCGTATATATTTTCTTCGTTTCCTCACTTTTAGCGAGAGAGCCTCTTGATTCTGTCGTTTGGCAGAATACACCGGCCTCTCTTTGCGAGGTTTGGACGAGTCCTACTAAGATCAGTTATCCTTAGGTTCTTTTAATATTTAGTTTGTTTTTGGTTACATCCCCTCCTCTCTGATTGTAAATCATCCATAGATTTTTAATTATAAATTTTTATAATCTTTAAATTTTTATGTAAAGGTGTGCGTTTTTTATGTTCCCTGAGAGTATGCGGTATTATGGTATATGGAGGATTGATTGGTGACGGATGAGTTTTTATGGTGAATGTGCGAATTGTAATAAATAATCGGGTCGTGAATCGGATTAGCTTGGTATAAGATAGTCAGTAAAAACCAGCTTCAAAACATTCCACCTTTTCGGCCTTTTGCTATTATAGTATTTTATACAATAAATGTCGTGGATTGTGTAAGCAGCGAGTGTGCCTGCTGGGACTTGATGTGATCAATTTCTAGTAGTTCAAATTTTTCCCCATTCCCATCATTACTTATTCATGTTTCATATTTATTATATTTTACCTGAAATTCTTCCGATGAAGAAACTTTGATAAGCGACAGCGAAACCGGTTATTTTTCACTCCCCTTTTTTGATCCCTCATTAGGCTTTGTAATGTTAAACTTAATACTTTTAAAGCAATACATACCAATATGCATATGCACACAAAACATAGAACTACATACACATACATACACACATATACATATATACTTGCACAAATACATACTTAACTACATACACACATACACTTATTTAAATGTCTGTAATAAAAGTTTTAAGAATACTAATAAAAAATAATAATAAATATAATAATAAATAATAAAGACTATCATAATAATAACAATAATAATAATAATAATGATGGTAATTTTATAGATAAAGAAAATTAAATTAAATAAAATAATTTATAATTCAAAATTTGTAATCGATGTCAGTAAGAAAAAACATAATGTTCACATACAAAAAAACGTGAATATATGCTGTATATATGTTAGTAAAAAAATCACTTCTATTATAAATTTTCAAAATGAATGTTGATAGGAAATTTTAAACCAGTTTCTATGTCTACACTTGAAGACTAGCTCATTCCCTTGGTTCAGAAATTCATCGGCATTTCTATATTTAATAATTATAATTTTCACGTAATCATAGAGCACACCTGTCTCTTTCTATCTCTCTCTCTCTCTCTCTCTCTCAATCATTTAGGGGTCTGTGAATGACATATGATACTCCATTTCATTCCAGTAATGTTTAGATAGAGCCGTTTGAATTTCTGACCAGTATTTGAGTGTGCTGGTGTGGATTAGATGGTTGATCATTCGAGATAAGACGCTATCTCCAAGAAACTGCAACTAAGGTCTGCTCAGGATAACAACAATATAAACCACGGATTGGCTCTGTGAGTGTTGAACAAAGATAAATGTGCCGGAGTGAGAGTCTGCAACGGGGATTGGCTAACAGCCCTAGTAAACGGGTATCAACGAAGAGGAGTGGCTAGATATTATTATTATTATTATTATTATTATTATTATTATTATTATTATTATTATTATTATTATTATTATATAAATGTATGTATATACATATATATGTAAACATATGTATATATATATACGTAAATGCATGTATCACTATTACTTCTCTCGCATTTCTACACAGGCGACCTCCTAACCACTTACTAGTTTCATTATACTAATAGACAGTAGCATGTCCTCACATCTATATTACTTGCTGCAATTATTTTCTAAGTATTTTGATGAGATTTTAACAAGTCTTTTCTGGGATTTTCTTCCATTCTTCAAAGGTTACACGTTCTAATTCCAGAAGGTATTTTGGTGACCGACGATTCATGCAGAAATTCAACACTTGCCATAGATTTTCAAAAGGATTCAAATCAGTAATCATTGAAGGCCATGACAGAACACTAATCACCTTTTTTTACAGCCATACATTCACTGATTTAGATGTCTGTTTGGGATGATTACCTTGCTGGAAATTAAATCGCGAAACAAGATAAAAATTTTGCTCTGGTATTTGTAACTTTTCATTGACTATTTTAAAATAAATTACAGTTTTCATTATCCCTCTTATTGCAGTTATCCAATCCCCCTGGAGCTAAAACTACCCCCAAACACCATCAAGCCTCTTCCAATGTGTTTCTTGGGAGTAATGCCTCACCTTTCTTGCGCCAAGTCTTCTGTACATCATTAGGTCCAAATTGCGTAATTTGTGTTCATCACTCCATTGTAGTTGTTCCCAAATTCAATTTTCGTTGCCCAAGAATATTTTAACAAAATCAAACCGAGCAATAACGGTGATGGTCCAAGGTAGAACCAATGAAGAATAACTCGAACACAGGTATGGAATAACACAGATATATTACAAACAGAATATGTACAAAAGAAGTAGAAGTGTTAGTAATAAAAATCAGATTAGGTTAGAGAGAACTATGTTGTCTCGACCTGTATCGCTATTCCAATATCTTACAGTAATCATCTGATGCGACTCACTACTGCTTCCTCTTGAGGCGCAGTATTTATGGTGTACGGAATAGTCCATTACTATTATGGGTAAGTTCGCAAAACACCCCACTTCCGAACCTTTTGCGTAGTGTGGACTTTTAATATCTTTTTTTCTTTGGATCTGTTTCCAGAGATTCCGTAACCTTTCTTTTTCTAGACGATATTATTGGTTCTGGCATTGTTTGCGGTCTTTTTATCGTGTCTATTACCTCTTCTTTAGGAGGACCAGGTAGTAACCTGTAAGTGTATTTTCCTTATTTGGTTTATGTGTCTTCTATGTCAGAATTTTTTTCCCTGAACCATCTTGCCAATTCTTTTGTCAATTCTCACTTGCTCCCAATAAGATGTATTATTTTTTTAGGCTTTAAAAAAATATTTTTCTCCTGTGAGAAATTTTCTTTTTGATGCGTAGGACTGTGTTACTTGTTTTGTTTTACTTGATAGCAATTTATCAAATGCAGATCTGATCTTTCTAGCAAACATCACTTCTGATGGTGATAGTGTTGATGGTGTATCATTATTTGGCGTAATTCGATATACCTGAAGATATAGCTGTAGTGATTTCTCCTTAGGCACATCGTAGGCTTTTCGTAGCGTTCTTTTGAGTGTATCAACGAATCTCTCCACCTGCCCATTTGTACTTGGGTGATAAGGCGGGGATTTTATATGTTTTACTTGATAAATTCGCAAAACTCTTGGAAATCTGCTGGCGTGAATTGCGTTCCATTATCTGTGACTAGGCAATCCACTACACCAAACCGAGCGAATAGCTCGTGGAGGCAATTTATGGTCGTTTCTGAAGTAGGAGTTTTGCAAAGAAACACCTCCGGCCATTTAGGTATCCACAATGATTAAATAGTAAAAACCGTCAATTGGAGCTGCATAATCTGCGTGTTTTCTTGACCATGGACGATCAGTCCCTGGTCATGGATTATGAATGATTGGCGGTGCTTTGGCTGCTAAATTACAACCCTTGCACATTTTCCACCATCTGAGTAATATCCTGGTCCATATTCTTCCAATACACATAGCTTCGCATTAGCGACTTCATTCTTTTTTTACCAGGATGGCCCCTATGGTAATCCTTTAAGATCTTTTGTAATGTTTTGAGAATTGCAACCGTTTCGTTGTAAAGTAGTACACTGTCGCATAGTGAAAAGCTGTCCGATATTTGCTCATTTTTTCTGCCATTTTTGCTTTTGTTTCATTAATAAATTCGTCGTTTTTGGCTTCATTTTTTATGTCTTGCAATGTGACTGGGAGCTTTCTAACTGTACAACTTAGTACTGTCCTAATATCTTCTTCGTTTCTTAAGGCTGCGATTACCGTATCTTCCAATGGCTCTGTCTTTGTTGGTATAAGTCTCGACAGACCATACGCATGCCCGATTTTTTTGCTTGGTAAATTTTCCAATCTGAAATTATAGTTCAGAAGAATTGTTCCCCATCTAAGTAACCTATTTGCAGTGTAAACCGGTAGACTTTTTTTCGAACCGAAAATTGTTAGTAACTGTTTGTGATCCGTCTGAAGAGTAAAATGTCTACCATAGATGTACCTATGAAACCTCGTGACCGCGAAGATAATTCCTCGAGCTTCTTTCTCTATTTGTGAATAATTTTTCTCCTCTGGTAGTAGGAATCGAGAAGCATGTGCGATGGATTTTATTGTCCCATCTGGCATTTTATGTAATATACACGCTCCGACGCTGTAGGCGCTAGCGTTACTTGCTACAATAATTTCTAGTTTAGGATCGTAGTGTGCCAAAAATAAATCTGAAGTTAACTTTTTAACTATTTCGTCAAATGCTTTTTGTCATTGATCTGTCCACTGCCAAAGTTTTTCTTTCTTTAGCAGCTCGTTCAGTGATGCTCGAAGTTCATGCATTTGAGGTATGAATTCCTGGTAGTAACTTGCTAATCCTAGAAAACTTTGTAGTTCTGTTATGTTTTTAGGAACTGGCATTTTTTAAATTGCTGTTGACCTTTCAGGGTCTGGTCGTCTACCTTCTTGATCTATTATATGGCCAAGGTATTTGATTTCCTTCATGACAAAATCGCACTTATTTTCTTTTACTTTGAATCCATAGCTTTGTATTTTTTTAAAACTTCCTGTACATGTCCTCTGTGTTGTTCAACGCTTTCGCTATTAATCAATACGTCATCCAGGTATGCAATTGTGTACTCTAGTCCGGCAAGCATCGTATCTATTGTCTGTTGGAATATAGCCGATGCGACCTTAATTCCAAAAGGTAATCTTTGGTATCTGTACAGTCCTTTGTGTGTGTTTATGTATAGTAGTTTTGAACTTTCTTCATCGACTGGAATTTGCAGGTACGCCTCACTTAAATCAACTTTTGAAAAATACTTTCCGCAATTTAATTTAATGAATACTTCTTCTGGACTGGGTAGAGGATAGTGGTAATCCTGTATTGCTGCGTTCAAATCTATAGAAAATCAGCGCAAACTCGAATTTCGCCTGATTTCTTTTTGACGCAGACCGTGGGTGCGGCCCATTTACTGAATTCTACTTTAGTCAATATGCCAGTCTTTTCGAGTCTGGTTAATTCTTGATCAATTTTTTCAATTGACACAAACGGTACGCTCCTTTATTTCTTGAAAATAGGCTGAACGTTTTCCTTTACTTCGATATTTGCGGCCATTTTCTTAGATCTTCCTAGGCCTGCTGAAAATACTTCGGGGAAACTCGTTTTTAGTTTTTCTTTTAATTTGTCTGTCTCGGTTGGTAAGCCTTTTACATTTTAGCAGTACGTACATATAGGTAGATCCCACAGTTCGAATTTTTGCATCCAATCCGTCCCAAATAGGTTATCGTTATTTCTTAAGACGTACGTTTTTAGTTTTTTTGCCATTCCATTAAATGTTACGTTTGTAATTACTTCGCCCTCGAATTTTATCTTTCTCCCCGTAACAGATCTAGCAATTTTATCCGTTTTTAACATGGCAGGTTTGTTCAGTTTTCTCCATGTTTGTAGGTTTATAATCGTTAACTCTCAGCCTGAATCCCGCTGTAGACTAACTTTTCTGTTTTGCATTTCAACTTGTACGTATTTTCTTATGTTAGTCTCATCTGCTAGGCCAGTCCTCGTGATTATTATTCTGCTTTTGTTTTCTCTTCTGTTCCAACAGTGAGATCTTTTTTTTACCTATTTTGTACGTGATAGACAAGCTTTAAAACTATAAGTACAGTCTTTAAACCAATGCCAAGTCCCACAGCGATAGCATGGACTGGGCAGTAATATTTTTACTATTGATTTTTAGAGTTAGAAAATTTTGTTTTACCTGTTCTTGAGGGGGGAAATCGGTTTGGTTTGTTTGTGAGGAGGGTAAGTTGGTTTGTTTTCGTACTTTATGTATGTGTACTATGCCAGCTTCTTCTATGTTTTTGAGTCTTTCTTCACACTGATGCATCTATGTCAGTCTAACGGCTAGCTTTTGAAGTGTCAAATCAGTTTCACTCTCCAATTTAGTAAGGATTCTGCGTCTCATGTCCACGTCTTTGATTGAGACCAGGCATTGGACGTAAATTAAGCATTTGAAATTGTCCGCGCTGAGTTCTGATAATTTGAGGTCGTCACAATATTTGTTGACAATGGACGCGCAAGTTATGTAATCTTCGTAGTCCTTTGTTGTAAGGTTCATGCATTACCATCTTTTGTGAAATATTGAAGTATTTTGGCTGAAAAGTTCTGTTAGCAGTTTAATGGCTTCTTTGAACGTTAACTCACTTGTTTTTCTTGGAAGGATATAATCTACGAATTTGGTATATTCGCATGTGGCTAATTTTCTTTGTAACAGACGTACTTTACGTGCGTCTGACCAAACTTTGCAGTCAAATTCATATAGATCTTCGTACCTTCGGAAGTACTTTGCAAAAGTTTTATCTTCGTCGGGTGCTTGCTTGAAATCTTCGATAGTACTCCAAATAGTGTCTTGTGAGAGAACTGTTTCGTTCTCAGATTTTTGCTACTTATTTGACATTACATGTAGCAATAATTCTTGTAATTCCAGATGTTTCTGTTCGTTCTTTTGCTGCTGTTCAAATTGGATTTTGATAAGCGCCATAATGGTTGACTTGACATCTTTCATGTTAACGTAATTTTGTGTAACCTGATATTCTGTAACATGTGTACGTAAAAGAAATGTCCTTTGTTGCCAGTGAAATTTGATATCCAAAAAGAAAATTATTTTTTGTTTTTTATGTGTTCGCGCAGATCTAGTATGTTTTTTTAGAATCTCGCGTAGAACTTTTTTTTTAGAGTTTATTCGTCGACCACTGTTTTGTGCGACGGATAACAAAAAAGCTATGTGCTCCGCGTATAGAGTTTGTTTGTCCTTTGGGTTTTTCCAGTTCGCCACTGTTATGTGCGACGGATAGGAACAAAGTATGTCCTCCGCGTATAGAATTCGTTTGTCCTTTGGGTTACCTGTTATGTGCGAGGGATAGCAAAGAAGTATGTCCTCCTCGTATAGAGTTCGTTTTTCCTTGGGGGTTTCCTCGTGAACTATGTTGTCTCGACAAATAACACTATTCCAAAGTTCTTACAATAATCCGATATTTAAAAAAAAAACCACATGGGTCTTATGTGTCACAAGGCCGGTTTAATGTGGGTTCTCCGAGCCTGCAGCCTCGGCCAAAAATATGCCCATTAGAATAATCCTCTCTGCTCCCACTTGAGGCGCAGTATTTATAATGTCCGGAATAGTCCATTATTATTATGAGTTCCCATAACAATAAGTGACTTTAATTATGTTGAATGTTTTATGTAGTTAATATTTAGTTTTAGCATTTCATAGCCTTGTATGTTGGCTTGGGATAAAAGTAATTATTTCAGGAATTGAGATATTTGAAACAACCCGGGATACAAATTTATATTTTAAGATTCGATAGCGGCACTCTCGTTAATTGTCCGTTCAAGTAAGTTACTTTCTCTTTTTTGGTTGAATTTAATTTTTTGTATGATTAATGCATTTGATATCTATAAACTCAAGAATGATAGGATAAACAACAATTTATCAAATGCATTATTTATGCATAGAAATATATTCCTACCTAATGGATTTAGAAAATTGTTGTGTGTACTAAGATCTTTTATGTATATATATATTATCAAATGCATTATTTATACATTAGTTTCATTACTCTTTAAGACGCTTCCGTGACATTAACATTCTCCCTGTTAATCTAACCCTGGAATGAAAATTCCACGTATTGCTCGTAGAAAGATATGCGAACCAGGAATGTATTGATATACCGAACTTTCTTAACCTGATTAGATCCCTCCAATTCAAGAGCTTCTGGAAGCTGGCTGGATATCGTAACCGTTGCTATATTACATAAATGTTTTAGACCTTCATAACTGTAAGGAAGTCAGCTCATTAGGGAGGCACACTTTTTCATTGGTATTTTTTAAAAGCTTGCAAATGTCTCATTCATTTACTGACTCACTGACTCACTCACTGACACACGCGTGTGAGTGTGTGTGCGTGTTTGTATGTGGAATAAATCACTTATAGGATATCGAAGTTAAATTATTTTCAGTAGTCAACGAGCTGCTCAAAAATTAATCCTATGCCAATGTTTACATGTTTTTCTTAACATTCGCGGCATTGCATACTCAGACATTTTTTTTCCATTGTTTCAAATGAGATATCCTTTTCCTGTAATTATTTGGACAAGTATTGTCTGGTGTGAAGCTCTGAAACAATATTATTCAGACTATTGTAACAATTGAAGCAATGATGATAATAATCTTTTATTAGAAAAACTGATGGCTCATTGCAAAAATTACTTTGCATATTAATTTAAAATAATTATATATGGATGAATATTTGAGAGTTTATCAGTAGGTGTTCAAGTAAGTGTTCATCTCTTACATACAATATAAGGAAGATATGTGATCTCGGAATAGAAGATTTTGATGAAAAATGAATGCATTTTGATTCAGGATTTTAATAGATAATATAATGACTATAAAGATTACAGTGTTAGATATGCCCAAGAAGATATATTTTCAGAACATCATTTAACAGACTACATAATCGAGAAACAAAAAAAATTATTTATTTGGTTCATTGTTAAAACTGAAATTCTATATACACACACACACACACACACACACACACACACACACACACACACACACACACATATATATATATATATATATATATATATATATATATATATATATGTTTGTGTGTGTGTGCATACACACATGACGGTAAGATTTATTTGAAATACCAGCTTTAAAATAAATGTTTGAATGCCGATAAATTATCCGTACCCTCTGGTGAGAACACACAGATAGACAGGCCTATATATATATATATATATATATATATATATATATATATATATATATATATATATATATATATATATATATATATATATATATATATATATATATATATATATGAATGTACCCACCCCGTTACTTTAAATAGTCGCTTACCAGACAGGCATACACCATCAGAAACAATTGAAGATTGAAGAAATCTCCAGAACCTTCCTCACCCCAGTCGTGCACCTATACTCTTGAACCACCATCTACTTCCACAACTAGAATAATTCACCAACATCACAAGCACCCTAACGATCATAATCAACTAACTCTTCCTGCTCCAAGTAAATTATTCAACCTGGCCAACAATCAGTGGGCTGTTATGGTCCGAACGTGGCTAATCAAACGATGTTGGCTGATGCTGATTTTCTGTCGTCGGCCCTTTTGCTAATTACCACCGTTTTGGCAGTCTCAATCACAGCCTGTCAAATTGGATTCTCCTTTCCTATGCACTTACGTCGCGCCCCTTTTATTCTGTCGTAAATCATACGTTTCAGAACGTCCGACTACCTACCCTATGACTCGACACACTTTTCATTTATTCCTCTATATAAAAGAAACGGATAAGCTATTATTCTGATCTTTCTTTTTTTTCCTTTTAGAGCTTATATATATTATGTGGATTTGAGCGGAAATGTATATATATATATATATATATATATATATATATATATATATATATATATATATATATTATATAGAAAGAGAGTGTGTGTGTGTGTGCTCAATTTAGCTAATTTAAAGTGCTAGAAATTTAAAGACTGCTGCACTCTCTTCCACAATTGTATAAAGTGAATACATCGTGAGATATCACGATGCATTGTATGTGCGCCAGTGGTAAATTGGTTATGCGGACAGTTTTACCTTCTTTTTTCTCTTGTTGCTGATTTATTGATGACTAAAAATGAGTAAAAAATATATATATGGAAACGGATCTTGTTTTTTCTTGGGAAAAATAACAAGCATATATCGCAAATTGTGAATTGTTAGACGTATAATCATCCAATGTAACCTGTGGCCATCCTCAATCCCAAATTATATTTTCGGTGATGATCAAGGAGTATATTCACAGAAAATATGGGAATATTAATTAAACTCTAATTTATGTTGATGATGTTGGACCAGTTATTTAAATGCAAGATACAGCATACACGTCAAATTATAGTGTTTCGTATTTGCCGAATTATGACATTTATTGATCGAAGAGCTCCTACAAATTCACCTGCATGGGTGAAAGTGATCAATGAACCGCTAGAGGTTGGTGCTGTGTAAGCCGAAAATATTTTTTCACAATCCCGGACTGAGAGTCGATTACAGGTGTGTAGATGAGCCTAGTAAAGTATAGATACAACCTGTTAGATTGTTGTGCGAGATAGGTGTATCTGTCTAATGGAATTGTCTTTTAGATTTTGCAAAGGACACTAGTGAACCGAGTGCCAAGGTGCCATAAATTGTAACGAGAACACCCCCAACCCGACATGAAAACGTCTATATAAAGCTTTGCAAAAATAAAAGAAATAGATGAATTCATATATAAGATAAATATAACTTTTCTTGGAGCCAGGTAAATTGTTGATAAACACGAAGCAAAATATTCCCATAGATTATGCAACTTGAAACCAGCATCAAAATGGCGTTTAATATGATCTCCGCGAATTAACAGCATAAATGATGATTAATGACACGGAAAATGCAACGATTTACACCGCAATCCATATTATATCTGATATTCCCAATCAAAATATAAAAAAATCTAACTCGATAAACAGAGAAATTGAAAGACCAAACATATCTCGATGTAGGGATCCCTCACCTAAAATACAGAGATGAAGATTTCCAAACGAAAAAAAAAAAGCTGGAAAACACACAATCCTGTCAAAAAGGAAACCCTGTATGGAAGAAATCAAGTGAGAACAACATAGAACAATTGCAAACTTAAAACAATTCAACGAAAATAAAAATAAAACACAATATCACAATCATGGCTACAAAAATTATTCAGTGGAACTCAAGAGGGGTAAAACAACTTGAAACGAATTGCTTTTGCTTATTTCAGATTTATGTCCTGCAATCATCTTGCTTTAGGAAACATTGTTAAAGGAAAATGAGAATATAATATTAACAATTACATCACATAATTTTATTAGTAATAGTGGAAACATAACTTCGGTAATACCTCAATATTAGTGAAAAACGATATTCCTCAGAGCAAAATCGACCTGAATATACCAAAAAAGACAAAGGCCTTAATGATATATTCTGTTTAAATCTCTCCTAATCATCCTATATATATAGAATTGAATTAAATAAACTATTTAAGCAGCCCCATAAAACCATTTATTTCAATGATAGAATTTAATAACCATGATATTGTATGAGGCTTTAAAAATACTGACTAGAAGGCTGGACACATACAAGGCTTTTTCAATAGAAACAATGTATGTCTATACAATGACGAGTCATATACCTATATTAACCCATCAAACGGTGCATACACTGCAATAGATCTCATATTAAGTGACCCTTCAAAATACCTAGACTATGATTGGAAAGTGCATTATGATACATGTGTATAGTGAATACTTGCCAGTTGTGTCGGAAAATTCTGGATCATTGCAAGACAAAAGATTACCATAGTGGAAACTTAAGTATGGAAAATGGGAAAAAATTAAAAACACATGCGCCCTAAAACTCAAACCAGAAGCCAATGCAGACAATGCAGAGCACATCAATTATATATAAGAAAATTCCTACTGATGTAGAACAATACGTATCTAAATCTAATCCTGTCAAACACGACAGAAACTGCTTTAACGACGAGTGTAAAAAGCGATCAGACTGCGTTATGCGGCTGTACGTAAATTCGAATGATATCGAACCCAATAAAATATGAGCATCTACAAAATAAATAGAACTAAAACACTCAGAATAATTAAAGTATCCATGAGACCGTCATTGAAGAACTTTGAACTTGGTATCTATATTAATTCAAACACCAAAGCTAAAATAGTATGGAATAGGATCCGTAAAATCACTGGGAAAATAAAAGCATTCCATTGAGACATTTATATCAAAGCAATATATAAGTAATTAACAAAAATTATATTCAAAAATTTTCAGCAATAGTATAATTTGAGCTAAAATAGTATGATACCACATGGGGATATAGTATCATGTAAGAGTTAAATGAAATGGGACTTAAAGATAGATCGCCAATAACTTCCTGACGGAAAGATATTTTAATGTACCACACATTCAGACTTATATGAGCAAGAAAATTCATGTCCATCATGGAAGAATATTATCGGTAACACACTTCAATGTGAAAATAAATAGCATTATTAATGCTTGAAGTTTGGAGTTGACTGAAACTATATTGGGTTATGATTAGATCCAAATTGGAAAATGGATGATTTATCTATGCTGTGGCAAGAAAATCAAAGTGAAAGACACAATATAATCCATCACCAGGGTTTGTGACTAGTTCTCGGCGTCACGGTTCTCAGCTGGGTTTGAACATTGGCAATCGTTAATGTGACAGGCAGTAAAGGAATTTTCAGGCAATTTTTGAATTTCTTTTTTTTTTGGTGCATCTCTGACATGATAGCCGGTGGAGAGCTGGTTGTACAGTAGAATTTTAGGCAGGTGATGTTTCTCCATGCTGGATATATGTCCAACACTAGCGCACCTGAGACTTCAGCAGCATGTCATCAATGCTGCTGATCTTCGCCTTTTCAAGAACCTCAATGTTGAAAAAAAAGTCACTCCAAAGTATGTTAACGATCGTGCGGTGGCACCGCTGGTGGAACCGTTCTTGGAGTCGTAGGAGTGTCGGTAGGTGATCCATAACTCTGAGCCGTATAGGAGAGTGGCGAGAACGATAGCTCGATAAACCCTGACCTTAGTACACGTTTTCAGGTATTTGTTGTACCACACTCGTTTCTACAGTCTGCTAAATGTAATCCTCCCCCATACCAATCTTTTGTAAACCTCTTTGTCGATCCCAGTTTCCAATGTGATGGCACATCCAAGCAGGTATAACTTTGGACTGCCTTCAGGTCAGTTGCTCCAATGATGATGTGGGGAGGGCGATAGCCACCCGCAGGCACAGTCTGTTTGAGTACCACTATCTTCTTTAAATTGATTTAAAATCTATAAAGCTTGCCAACCACTGTCAAGCAGGAAGTGGTCCGTTGCAAAGCCCCTTCTATGTGGGCAACAATGGCAGCATCCTCAGCAAAGCAGAGTTGCTTGTAGATTAAATAGGCCACCATTGAGACGGTATCTGATCTAAACTACGTCCTCATTTTCATGATCTTGCTTGAGCATCATGCTGAAGAAGATAGTGTAGAGAGTCAGTGCCAGATCGGAACCCTTCTTTGCACCGTTGGTGATCGATAAGGGGTCTGAGATATCACCATTGTGTCTAACTTGGACACGCTGACACTCGTGCAGTTGGATGATCATGTTCAGGAAATTTGGAGGAGAGCCGAGTTGCCCCATGATCTGCCACATTCCTCTCCTGCTCACTGTATCGAATGATTTCGTCAGATCAATGAATGCCCTTATTTTATCCCGGCACACCATGTCTGTTGTGCTCCTTTTGGTTCTGAAGCCGCACTGACTCTCTGGGGCTGCTGTTCCGCGATGTCGGATACTAGCCTATTTAGCAGAACCCTTGCAAGGATATTTCTTGCGAGGATGAACTCAGCAATCTCTCAGTAACTGGAGCAGTCAGATTTTCCCCTTTGTTCTTGTACAGGGCAATGATGACTGCATCGCAGAGATCTAGTGGTATTTTCCATGCTCCCAGACACAGAAAAAGTATGTGTAGTTTAATATGCAACACTGGACTCATCTCCTGCAACCTTGGCAGCTGCTTTATGGATTTGATAGTCTCTTCAATGGTGGGTTAACTTATCCAGTTCCGTTTTCACTTGTTGTGAAGTTTTGGTGAGAATTGCTCTTTCCTGTGCCGAGCGATTAGCACTGAAGTGGCCCTGGAAATACTCCGACCCACAATTTAGGATTGACGCCTTGTTTGTAAGGAGAATCTGATCATCTGCACTGTGGATAGAACGCTGAGCTTGATACATAGGGTCGTATGCTGCTTTTGAAACTTTATCGACGCCCCTGATGTCTCCATACAGCTGAATTTTTTCAACACGTTTGGTCCACCACGTACACTTATTCTCCCGATGCCTGCGCTGTAGGTCATGGCATACGAAACGCAATACAGCTTTCTTTACAACACAAGCTGGCTGAGCTAATTAAGCTCTTACACATCAGCAGCTTTTTAATTTCCCCGTTGCTCTCATCAAATCAGTCTTTATTCTTCCTTGAAGAGAACCCAAAGACTTCTACAGATGTCTGCAGAATGCTTCTTTTGATTTTTTCCCAAAATGTTTCAGGAGATAAATATTCGGTGATGCTCATATCTTCAAGCCTTGACACAACTGCAGCTTGGAAATTAGCTTTCACTTCATCTGATTTAAAACTACCAACCTTTAACTTTTTACAGCGGGCAGCGCCATTTCTTGGTTTGAGTTTAAAGTGAAGCTTGAATGTGCAGCGAACAAGGCGATGACATTCTTCATTGGGCATCACCCATGTGAGAATGATGTCTTCTAGGTCACACTGGCGCACTATGGCATGATCCGTGAGGTACCAATATTTAGACTGAGGGTGTATCCAGGTTGTTTTCAATCGGTTATTCTGTTTGGAAGATGGTGTTCGCTTAATTCTATGAGCGAGCGAGCGTTGTTGTTAACACCACGTCTTCCAAGCACTCTCTGTCAGGCCGCAAAACTTTGGCCTAATCCAGCGTAAAATCGCCAAGGATTATAACCTTAACTTCTGCAGGGGCGTCTCGTAGTAGGCTGCGCAGATCTGAGTAAAATTTATGTTTCCTACAGTATCTGCTTGTGAAGTTGTGGAATACACACAAATTAGTGTGAGATATTGAAAATTACTCAGTGGAAGGCGCATAAAGTTGATGCGGTCAGAATAACCTAATCGCACGTTTTCAAGCTTGGAAGCAATGGAATCCGTGATCATTAAAACAATGCCCGAAAGACAACTCTCTCTCTCACTCACTCTCTCTCTCTCTCTCTCTCTCTCTCCCTGAATTGCCTGATCAGTAGAGGGTAAATTGGTTACCTTACTCTTGGAAACGGACTTCACTGAGAGTAGATATGTCAACACTGTGTCTTGACAATTCATTTGCAATTAGAGCAGAGAGACGTTCTGTTCGATTAATGTCTAGCGTTTCCAGCAGTGTCTTGACGTTCCAACATGCTACATGTCGTTTTTGATACACTTATAGGTGGGTGTGAACCTTTCTTTACTGACAGCATGAGAAGAGGTCCGTTGATCAAGGTTAGCCAAATAGAAAATATAGGAGATGAGCTTTGTTTAAGCCACCTTTTCTTGGCCTCTCGCCATATGGAGCAAGCAGTGCTGCCCTGCGGAAGGCTGCTTGGTCAATCCGGGAGCTGCCGAACGATGTGGTCGTTCAACATCAGGCGACAAATATCCTGATCCGCCGATATATACAATTGGGACAGCGATATCCTGTATCACCTTCCAACTGCCACCATCGCTAGAGGGCTTGGAAAACAGTGGTAGACGCAAACGCCCCTCAAGCTGCAATGGAGTTTATAGGTATAGTGCAGTGTGCACTGAACTGGCACCAACCTTTTCACCCCGGATTCGACCTTTTTACACGGGATTCAATCTATCATGGCTTAGGAAACTGGATAGATGATAGTGAAGTGTCCGGGTCGTAGGTCTTACAGGCAAAAAAGAAAAATAACATTGGGGTCCAATTTAGTAGAGATTGTATTAACGAATATCGCAGGTTAAAATGAATGAATGTGTATATACTGAATCACTGATATTTTTAACTAGATAAAATGAATTGTTCTGAGTTTCACAGCAACCGAGTATTTCAGATATGTTGTGAATCTTTACGATTTATCAAATTCCCTTTAAGATTCATAAAATGTGTAATGCATTACGATCTTGTTCAGAATATCATACATTCAGCAAATAAAAAAAAATCGATTTAAGAAAAAATGTGAGAAATTAAAGCAGCCGGTTCACTTAAAGAAACAAAAAAGATTCCTATTCTATGATCAATCTGTTATGTTATCAGTGACTGTAAAAATGAATATTAAGCCAACAAAAGAATGAACAAAAAAGAATATTTTTATTTTTCTGTTTGCTAACATCATTTTGGTATTAAGTTCATGTTCATGAATGCATCATTAATTACATTCATAGGCGAAACGATTTCTACTAAAGAACCAGCATGATTTGCTTAATTTCTTAATCGATTACCAACTTTAAACTCAAATATTTTCTCATACTAAATACTTTGAAAGTGCGTTCTCAGTTATGTCTTCGGAATGTCACCTTCGATATTTTACGAGTGAGAAATTATGTAAATTCTTGAATTAAATTCTATTATATATAAGCAATATCTTAGACATGTATCATATAGGTTAACAGAAGAAACACCGTTTTACATTTGTGTCGTATATATGGACATTTCTGAATCAAACTCAATCAGCATGAAGAGGAAAATTAAATCCCGATTTCACGTCAACCGATACAATTACTTTAAATATACATCCTTGTGTAAATTATTTGAAAATACCGATTTAGTTTCATTTCATTCATCATACACTCACTTTTAGACTCACTGGAATGACAGAGTGTAACTGATTTCTACCCTTTCCTCTGATTAGGTCATTTGCAGCGGTGTTCAGTAATATGAATCTATTTTCGATAGTGAAATTTGTTTGATCTTGAAAAATAATATGTCACCCGAGATTGCATCATATTTTTATCACGCCCAGACACTATTGTCTCAACTGTCGATTAGTTGACCTACGCCCGTTGTCTGCGAGGGAAGTTACATCAAGTAAGCGTATGAAAATTATAACGCTACACAAATACACTGCGAAGCGTTACCAGTGAGCATATCAAAGTATTATAGACTGGCCCGGAAACTCTCCTGATTTAAATCCAATCGAGGTTCTGTGGTCAATCTGTAAGGTACGACTTCGTGGAATGGACATACGAAGTACTAACATGTGCACTGTGTCATGTTTCATTGAAAAAATACGAAAAAATCTAAATAATAATGGAATTATTCGTTATGTTTCAATTAATTTGAACAAGGATATTGTTAGACTTTTTCCGTTAGAATGTTTTTATCACCACGATAAATAACATATATATCTGCTTTAATCTTTTTCACTTCCCCGCAAAAATCTTTTTCATAGATATTTTATGTAGCATATTTATTCCGAATATTGTTCTTGTCTTTTAGAGACTTTCTGGTCATATAGTTACATTAAATATTAATGTATATCTCTAAAAGAAATTAAAAATTGGGACCAGTGCGAAAGACATTATTTCCTTTATTTCTCCACATACCAATTATAACAGTTTTATAAAGTTATGTGGTAATTCTTAATATTGAATAAAGTTTTCTAATATTCCATTGTTACTTATATTTGTAGCTAAAAGCAAACAGATGAGAGAAATGCGTGAAACGCAGTTGTAAATATGACGAGTGAAGGATATGCATTTATCGAGTAAATATTTATCCATATTGCCATTGAATAAATATTATTTATACCATAAATTTTAATTTTGAAAGAAAGACTGTCATGTATTTCACTTTAAGTGCTGTAAAATTCAAATAGGCTAAATCGTATTTTATAACGTTATTCATCTAAAGTCATGAGCCTTTATTACGCAGAAAATTTCTGGACAATGCTCGAAGAACACAAGCAGAATGTCATTATTCAGCAGGTTAGTTTCGCGAAGTATTAGTAGTAAATGACATTATGTATCTCTACCTAATCAGTAATCATCAGAATTCCTCTCGAGGAATAGAGGGAAATATTTTTGAAAATGGAAAGTAAATTAAATGTTGATTCAAATGAGATTAAGTTCATAATTTCGCTACTTGAACAAAAGGTAGTGAAAATGCACAGCTTCAAGATCTCTGCAACAACCGCCTCCTAAAAACATTTTGAGTCGTCATCGATTTGTCTCCCCTTATATATTTCTCTTCGTTACATTCCTTTTGGTTACATATAATTTGTGTTTCTTTCGAATTCTATGACTCTGACCTTTATTGCAGCACACAAGACAAAGTGGCATTGGGGCGTATCCGGTATATAGAGTGCTTACGGATGCAGGGCTGAAATTTCTTAATGAATCTGCGCCCAGTGAAGTCGTAATGCGGAAAAAGCGACACTACTGAGCACTACTTGTAAAAACAAAACACATTCAGTGTACATTCTTGCTTTGAAACTGCTTATTGTATGTGCTGACTGATTGCTATGAACACAGGAATGTCGATCAATGAAATGAGATTAAAACGTGTTCTTTTGTCTATCTTTTCATTTTTAAGTACATTTTTTTCTTTCCTGTTACCATTCAACGTGTTTATTTTCTGCCATCTGCCACGTAATGCACACTTTTGAATTCATACTCATTTTTGTCTCCATTATTTCTATCATCTATACCGACTTCTACATTGTTTCCCAAACCATTTAAGTCCATTTATTTTTATTATTTTTTGGTCGTATTTATTCGTCTCATTCTCCTACGTTTTAATATGTCTTCATTATATTGTTTCCATGTTCCTTCTCTTTCCTGGAGTGTCTGGCATCATTTATGATCTTGCGCAATCCTTTTAGTGAATACATAAATTAGCGAGGATGAGTTCAATGTGTATATGATTGTGTACGAACTGTGATACACTGAGAATATTTGGAAATCTCAAACCAAGAGCGATAAGCAAAGAGTTGTTCAGCAGAGTATTTCAAATTACGTCATAATTATATTTATAGCTGCTTTGCAAACCAAATGGTGGACCGCATGTTTAGTCATAGTAAACAAATTGAGAATCAACTTTCATGGCGCCGTTTCAGGTTAGTAGAATACTAACCTGAAACGGCAAGATGCACTGTAATTGTACATTGAAATAGGCATGTCATGAAAGGCCCTAAAAGCAACAACAGAAATATGGACGACAAGGTTATAATAGTAATAATGGTACAAAATAAGATGAAATATGACCGACTATGTAATAATAGAACGAATGATATAGAGGATGAAATCAGCAGTTTTATTAATGAAATATCACACATGATGATTGAGCAAAAGACATTGCGAATAACATATATAAGTAAACTAAGAATTAATGAAAACAATGATAGCAAGATCAAATGAAATTCACAAGATTTAACTGACGAAAAAATATGCGAATTACCTAAGAGAAATGAATAAAACAAAAAGAAAGTCGATGAAATGATTCCGGAAGAGGAATAAAAAATGAAATAGTCAAAGTTTACAGATTATTCCAACTTATAAACACATATACAATTATCCAAATAAAATTCTGAAGATATGCATTAGAAACGGAGGAATAGAAGAGTGGACTAGTGCATTTTTCATAATTTTTCATCAGAACCATTATTTCCATTATTGTTCTGTTCTTTGACAGTTATTCGGAGCATATAGTTATATCAAATATTAGCATATCCTATAATTTTTTGGAAAGTGTGACCAGTACCAAAGAGTAGATTATATCATTATTTTCTCGACATAATTTTTTTACAATTTTATGATAAATGTAAAGGTTATAATACATAATAATGAAGGAAAAACATTATAATTTCATTCTTACTAATTTATTTAGCTAAACAAATATCGTTGAAAGATAATAAAAATCATCTAAGACCGAAAGATATGCATTTATCGGGTGAATGTTTGAAAACATTGCCATTCAATAAATATTATTTTAACATTCAATTTTAATATTATATGTAAGGCTGAACAGTATTTCTCATTAAATGCTGTAAAATGAAAATAGGTTAAATCGCATTAATTTATGTCATTTATTTAAAGTTATGTTTCAGTGCCGCCTTGTTATTGCACAATATTTAAACACATATTCAATTAACACACTGCTACGCTTAAAATAACTTTAGAAATGAATGGATGGAAGATGAGAAATGTGTGTATTGATATTTAAATTGAGAAGTAGCCATGCTAAAATGAATTTAAAAAATATATAAACTGAAAAAAAGTTCTATTAAGACATGGATTGAATCAAGTTATTAAGTGAAAGATTTAAAAATATGAGGTAGAAAATTCCACGATGGAGAAAAATCTTATATGACAGATATATGAATCATCTAATAGCACAGAAACTGGAATCGAATAGACAATTTAATACACCTGGTTAATTTTGGTATGGACACTTTCGCACATGCCCTTGGAAATGTCAGGAATATATCGTTTCTCATATTTACTAAGAGTCCAAGAGATAATAAATAGCATAAAATAAAGAGGAAGATGAGAATCTAGCACGATCTGAAGTGATGTCGCACATAAATAATAGGTAATATGGGACAAACAGCTATATCATAGACATGGAAATGGAGAAACAAGATAAATTAATAAAATCCGATGAATTAATCCCAAATTTTGGAGATCTTTTGCAGGATAAGAAGTAACAGAGTGGAAAGACATTGTTGTAGACTAACCAGAGAAAAGATTACATGTGATTAAGACATATTTCGATAGGACCTAGGAAAAATCCCGCAGGAAAATTGCAAAAAATTATGTTCAAACCAGAAAGACTATGATAAATTAATTTCCATTTATGAACAAAAAGCACAAGAATTTCACAAATAACTGAATGTATAAAGGAATAAGCAAATGGATGTCAAATGCAAATAGATCATGGATAAAATGAAAAAATAAATATGTCTGTGTATAAATTTATGTATATGCGTCGGTATATAAATATATCTGTGTGTCGTTATATAAATATATATGTGTGTATATAATTCGATTGAACTCTCGGAGATGATGGGATGATTTTATAAACAGTTTCTGCTAATGCAATGCTCTTCAAATAGAATCAAGCAATAGAATCAAGCAATTCTAGCCATTGATATATTTCGTATAGTAAAAACGTTAAAATCGTGCGACCGATGACCTGGGGTTTGAAACTCTGATTGATATCTAGCCACTTTCGAATGACTACTCACACTGATGAGCAGATTTAAAGTTAAACAATCTCTCTGTGGATGACTATATATATATATATATATATATATATATATATATGTGTGTGTGTGTATGTGTGTGTATGTATGTATAAGCATATATATATATATATATATATATATATATATATATATATATAGATAGATAGATAGATAGATAGATAGATAGATAGATGCAACAAATGGCTGCTAATGTTTAATGTCTTAAAAACAGAACTGCTCTCTTTTCTGTTTGGTCTTACACTCACCGCTGAACTGAGATGGAACAAATACATTGAATCAATAGCTTCATTTACCGCAAGGAAATTGGGTTCTATGTGTCGCACCAGAAAGATTTCTGGATTGAGTCCATCCTACATATCTATAAATAGACCCTCGCCCCTGCATGGAATACAGCTACCATATATGATCTGGATCCCTGCTATTCGTCTAAAGTTCCTCGACAAAATCCAGAGAGGGATATGTAATTTGATTCGTCCTGATTTGGAATCTCATCTACAGACAATGACCCCTGTCATTTCTACCAACACTTTCACGGTAACTGCTCCGACGAGCTATATACGCTGATTCCCAAACTGCATCTCACACCCTCACTTTCACTGACGAAAGCCGTCTCTTCTACTCCAATAGTGGTGTCTCGGAAATCACGTCTGTGGAACTCATTTCCTCTTAAGTGCTTCCATGATAGATATAATCATCAGTTATTCATTTCCAATTTGTGTGTAAATATTTCTACCTTTATATATATAATATTGTGTGTATACGTGTGCAAATAGTTATATATATATATATATATATATATATATATACATGATTTGTATATATGTATATTTATTTAAACATGTTCTGTTGAATGTTAAAGACAACATCGTCCTGCATATTTTCTTTTGAATTTTCTCATATTTTCTAATGAGACTTTTTATTTGAAATTTATATCGAAATAAATATTGTCCGTACGATAACCAAGTACTTTCGAAAATCATTGTTCATATTCAGGGTCAAAATTTTAGTCAATTTTTTAAAAAACATTTGCAAATTGTCTTGTAGCGGAATCATGTTGATTCATTTTTTTTACAAACTAAATAAACGTTAAAATCCTTTTAATTTCAAAAGACGCGATGATGTTATCACGTGCATGGTGAAGATTTTTAATCATGTGACGCCGTGAAAAAGATTTTTATTATACAAGCCAAAAATTTTTAAATTTAAATATATTATAAACATTGTAGGATCTTTCCAGAAATATTGTAATCTATACGATTAATAAGAGGTCTTTTGCTTTTAATATATAATGCTTGATGTTAGTCAATTGCTTATGAAATATTTTATTGGTAAAAGAGATAAGTTTTGCTCTAGTAACTAGGTTAGAAATAATTGACCGTTTATATTTAACTAAGATAGTTGAGGGTGTAATTGTTATCACTTGAAGGTTTTTTTGTATACAGAAGTGGTAAAAGTGTCATTACTAGTATCTATTAAAACATTCAAAAAAGGAATCTTATTATCTTTAGTTAGTTCATGTGTAAAAATAATTACTGAATTATTTTTGAAGGCTTGTTGCAAAAAGGTTAATTCATTGAAATTTTTAGCAAGTATGAGGATATCATCAACATAATGGAGGTATATGGTAGGTGTTTCAATAATGTCAACAATTTTATCTTCAAGATGTGACATATAAAAATTGCTAAATGTAGGACCAAGGTGTTTAAAGCTGTAAATGCAGAAACCCAAACTTATGAACTCTACAGGGAAAATTTTGTTCAGAGGTAGCAGTTGAAATACAGAATGCAGCTAATTCACATCATACTACTCCGATGGACTTGATGAAAGAAGTTTTTTGGCCACAGATTCTCCAAGATGTCTCCTCTCTGGGCATCGGAGGGCAATAATCATATCACAGACATGGATGTCATGGTCAACCGATGGAAGAGACACTTTGATGGACTACTTAATCGGCCTTGAAATGTGGAGAATGTGGTTCTGAAGAAATTTCCCCAATACCGATTGTGATAGCAATTGACATCTAACCATCTCTGACCGACGTCCTGCGTAGTATAGAGGGACTCAACATGTGCAGAGCTGCTGTGATTGATGGGCTTCCTGCTGAAATATTCCATTACTTTGCAACATATTTAAGACAACTTATGCATGATCTTATTGTAAAGGTTTGAATAGATGTAGAAGTGCCAAAATATTGGATACTTGCCGCAATGATACCTATATATAACGATAAAGATACCTGAGTCATACCTGACTCATAGTGTGGTTTCCGGCAATACAGAGGTACTCCATATATGATATTCACAGAACGACAAATCCAAGAAAAGAGCTGTGTAATATTTGTAGATCTAAGGAAGGCCTTTGTATCTGTTAATCATGCTACTCATTGGAAAATCCTCTCAAAATTGGGCTGCCCCAATCCCACTTTCTCAAGTTTATGAGGTCCTTCCATGATGGTATGGAAGCCCGCGTGATATTTGGCGATATGCTTACGGGGCAAATCAAAGTTGAAAATGGTTTCAAGCAGAGAGATATTCTGGCTCCTGCACTGTTTTCTACCTTTTTTGCTATTGTACTGCTTGGGTTTTTCAGGGACTGTCACGATGGTATTATTATATGGTGCAGGTCAACTAGCAAGCTTTTCGACATACGTTGGTTTGCACTGAAGACAAAAGTATTTTTTACTTTAGTGCGCAACCTTCTATATGCCGATGACTGTGTCCTGGTCGCACACAATTCAGCACGCACGGGAGTTCAGGGATCGACTATCACGGTCATGTAAGGCTTTTGGACTGTCCATCTACTTTGAAAAGTCAATGGTGAGGTATCAAATTTGCCCGAGGAATTGTGTATAAAGTGCCATCATTTCATGTTTATGGTAGCCGACTTTGTGTAGTAGTCAAATCTGAATACCTTGATAGCACTCTCAACCGCCACTACTCTCTTGATGATGAGATAGCGTTACGGATTAAGAAGGCATCCGATGCTTTAGCAGCACGCAAGTTCCGTGTCTGGAGACAGAGGAGCATAAAAAAGCAGACGATAATTAAAATATATCATGACGTCGATATGTTTTCTATACTATATACATGTGAGACAGGTAGTTTATCAGAGACATCTGAAGATACTGAAATGTTTTCACCAACGATGCCTTCAGTCTGTGCTTGAAATCCACCGGATGTGTCACATCCCTGATACTGTTGTTCTACAATGTGCCAATTCACTCTACGTAGAAGCAATTATACACAAATACAGATTGCGATGGACAGGCCATGTTATTCATATGGCAGATGATACAATGCCAAAACAATTAATGTATGGAGTATTTAAAATGGGGAAAAGACCGGAACACAAGCTAAAACTTCGTAACAAAGATTTCCTTAAAGGGTCACTATACAATTGCAATATTGGTTTGGATAACTGGGAGAATCTAGCTGAAGAACGCGTTTCTTGGAGAGTTGCAATTGCAGATGACGTCAAGATCTTACATGAGGCATCACAAAATATGCAGAACTGAAGACTGGGGTTCGGCAGAGATCCCTGAATTGCCATGAGGCGCCAACATGAACGAGTACCCAATGCAATCGGATGTGGCGGGTCAACTCAGTCACCAAATATCACACCAACACATCTATTGCATATGACGTTTCGGAAAAGCATGTTTTGAATGCCCGAGAGGCACTAGATTGATCTAGTCAAAGTCGCATCTGATAAGATATATAAAAAGATACATTGCAAGTTAAAGTCAACCACACGGAGATGATCTGACATTCCATATATGTAAAAAAAAAAATGAAAATCGATGGCTGGCTTATAAGTCTCTATCGTTCACGTTAAAAGAGAATGCAGTGATTTTTGGGGTGGGGAGATTAACTGATGGACCGTTGTCATAAGTGATGGTCATACATGCTTTATAAGCCGAAAGCCACTATGTATATAAATGAATATATTCATATATATGTATAGATGTTTACATATATATATATATATATATATATATATATATATATATATATATATATATATATATATATATGTCTGTGTGTATGTATATATATATATATGCACACACACACACACACACATATATATATATATACAATATATATATATATATATGATAATAGATATGTGTGTGCATATATATGCGTGTATATATACTTTTGTGTGTATATATATATGTGCATGTGTTTGTACATTCGTGTCTGTATATATATATGCAGATTTAAATCTACATATATATACACACACGAATGTACACACACATGTACATATATATACACACAAAAGTATATATACACGCATATATATGCACACACATATATATACTCATTTACTTGTCGGTCTATTTATACTATACAATCTAACCGCGCGTCGTGAATTAGATATTAGGGACATCGAGCTATACAGAGATGACGGGCTCATGGTAGTGAGGAGCTCCACAAAGTTTAAAATAGATAAAACTAGAAAGATAATATATAGTGAATTCAGAAAAGTAAATTTTAAAACTATATTCAATACTAAATTAAAAAAGGGATAAACTTCGTCGACGTAACTCTAGACTTAATGAACAACATATACCTACCTTACAGAAAACCTAATACTAATCCCTTGTATATACACCCTCCATCTATAATTAAGCATATACCCACATCAATAGAGAAAAATATCAGCATGAACTCTGTTAATAAGGAAATATCCCCACAAAACATTAATTCTTAAAACGCAGCCCTAAAAAATAATGGATACAAAAATGCTAATATAAGTTATAGAAACAATAGTACTAACAGGAAAAAAAAAACAGGAAAAGAAAAATCATCTGGAATACCCCTCAGTTCAAGCAAATGGTTAGTTCTAAGCTAGGACATAAGTTCATAGAATAAATTGAAAAACACTTTCCTACTAATAGCAGACTTAGCGAGATCTTCAATAAAAACACCTTACAATTAAGTTATAGTTGCACTGAAAATCTAGTAAGAATCATAAAATAACATAATAATAAAATCCTGGAAAAACACGCATACCAAAACAGCATTAATAAAAATCGTAAACTAAAATTAGACAAAAATAATGAAAAATTATGTGATTGTAGAAACCCTGAAGACTGCCTGTTGGAAAATAAATGCCTCATATAATCTGTGGTGTACCAATGCACTATCTCATCCATTGAGTGTCCTAACACTGATAGGATATACATTGGGTCAACGAAGAATGAATTTAAAATTAGATGGAGACAACACAAAAGTTCATTCAATAATATCTGAAATATAAATCAGACATCTCTATACAAATATTTTTGGCATTTAAAAGAAATGAATAGAACACCAAAAGTAAAATGAAAAATAATAAATAGAACAAGAACTTGTAAAACCTGGGGTGATCCATGCCCTTAATGCCTTTATGAAAAACTACACATTAATAAGTTTCTAAATAATGAAAATTTATTAAGTCATGCGTTAACGGTTTTTTCCCGACATCAACAAATTTTCGAATTAAAGAATTAGCTTTAAAAAAAATAAATTTCATAGTTTAATAAAAGGCTTAAAATCTTAACCCATTCATTAAATAGAAAAACCCTTTATGAAGTCTTCAAAAAATAAACTGTAGTTCAGTGCGACCCGTTTATATATAAAACAGCCCTTTGGGAAAAAATCAAAAAAATGAATAAGACAATTAAACGACATATCATGCTGCCAAAAGCTATCTTTCGCTGTTACTGACCAGACGATGTCCGTACATGAATGCCATCATTCGCTTTGAAATGGACACCCCGACCCTACCTAGCATGACCTCGTTCGGAAGGTGACTGATATGTACATAAAAATTAACTCTTACACCCCTTATCAAAATGGTCACCCCAGCCGTTTCCATAGTAATTAATGTTATGCGTAAATTGCGCAAATTTCAAGATTGGTTATTCCTAAATTTTCGCTTTAGAATGAAACAGGGCTTGATACCTTAATTCAATTTAATTTTAATAATTATATTGAGGGTTTCGGCTCTCGATTTTGAAACATGAGAACTCTTATGTAGCGAAGGAATCATATTTAAAAAATAATCATAAGATATATATATATATATATTTATATATATATATATACATACATACATACATATATATATATATATATATATACATATATATGTGTGTGTGTGTGTGTGTGTGTATGTGCGTGTGTTCTTACAAACTTATATACATATTTATATATATACACACATTATATTTATTTTCCAAATATTGTTTGTCAACAATTTCCTGAGACTAGTGATTTTCACTATTTACGCTGTCTTCAGTGTTAAAGATATATATGTATATTAGATAATGTCACTCACTACTAATATTATCTTGTTTACGTCTGTTTCCTTTATCCTCTGTTTCTACTCCGTTTTTATTCCGATCTTTCTTTTCCCCACCTCTTTTTTATACCCTGTTTTTTTTTTTACTTTATCCTGTACTCGCATATCCTTTTCCATAACTTTCCTCTTGAGGCCGTTCCTCATTATGTCATCTTTCTCCACAAGTCCCTGTATATTGTAGCTCCTAATATATTGTTTGTCCCAATCCCCACTCTGCTATTCATTCACTTATTTTCCCGAGTTTTTTCCTCGTTGTTTTTATCTGGCTCTCTTGCTTTCCATCTGTATCGCATCCTTCAACCTTTTATCCTCATGAGGTATAGAATGTTCTGCTGACCCTTACTGATATTTTGTATAAATGTCCTTGTTGTTGCTATTCTCTCTATTACTTCGTCGTTGCTCACATGTCGCCCCATCTTATTTCCAGCATCTTTCTGTATAACCGCATTTCCCACGTTTAAAGTGATTTCTTTATCTGTGAAGTGATCATCAATTATTCACATCTTTATGTGCTGTCTGATATTACATAATATTTCAGTACACTTTTGTTTGGTTCTAATAATATTTTTCTGTTTCATAGTTTGTTCAAGTTTTGGAAGATATCTTTCGCCAACGCGACTTCGGATTACATTGTCGCACTTCATTGTCTCTGATAATACGCTTTGAACATATCTAAAATGTTGCACATAACAGAAATTGGGTAAATCAATCGTTACATATTTTTTTAAACTTTAACTTAGATGCTGTCCTCTAGTAAAAGTTAATCGTATTCCTAAGCCAGAAGGGGAAAATATAAGATGGTGAGCTTCCTTGTTCCTATAAATGTTCGTACACATTATCAAAAGAAATAAACATCACTACTTTTCTGCAGATGTTCCACTCGTGTTTGTCGCTGACAATGCACTGGAAATTGTATGGAACAACATGCAAACAGGATTTAATGAATTAAATTAGGAAAAATGTTCAAACAATTGTGTTATTGAAACCAATAAAGAGAACAAAGCTTGATATTTCCGTAAGTAAACAACTACTGGGGAGTGAGTAAATATTTATTTTATTTATTTAATAATTTTTTTTTTTTTACCTGGTTCTTCTTAATCACTAAGCTTGCTAACCATATTTTCTACTCATTTTCTTCATTTTTTTTATTTTTTTAATATAGGCCAATGGGACTTATACTAAGTTAAAACTTAGTACCGTAAGTCATTCCTATCCCCCAGTACCCTCAACTACTATAAGCCCTGCAACTATCCCAAATACATCACCCCTACTGTTTTGTTCCGTCATCGTTGTATATGTTATAGGTAATAGGAGAAAGTAGGCTTTCCTACCGCCCGGCCTACACTCCTCCCCCTTCTATTGGACGCGAGTAGAGGCCCAAACCTTGTTTCGTGTTTTAGGAAGGGGTTCCCGGATCTCTCTCTCTCTCACTTTCTCTCTCTCACTGGCCTCTGTACTGGTGCCGCTGTGTTTCTCCCATGATGCGTGTAGTCTGTGGCATTGCCTGTTCATTCTGAGGGTACACGGTTGACAGTTCCCTGGTTGCTGTTTCCGACTGGTAGTTAGGAGCCCTAACTTTTGCGTAGCGTCTTGAGCGGCCGCTCTGATCAACAGTTGCATAATATCGGGGTGTCTGTAGTGCCATGTCGCGCATGGATAGGTGTCCCTGCAGTCATCTTCGGTGGGCAACCCTGAGGCCACATTATGAATCAGGCTGTGCCAAACCCCCTCTCTGTCCGCGTCATGGGTGTCAAGCGTAGGCTTCCTTTAACTCAGGCCTTCTCTTTTTCCAAAACCAATTACCAACATGAATAACAAAAACCAGAAATACAAACCTAAACCAGCCTTCCAAAAATCACTCAAACCTCTAAATATCTCCTTCTCCAACATCCGTGGCATTAGAACCAACTTCTGCAGTGTTGAGTCTTTCCTCATTGCTAAGTGCCCGGATATACTCGCCTGTGTGAGACCAATCTTGACTCCTCTATCCCTACCTCTGATCTCTCGATCCCTGGATACCTCCCTCTCCTCAGAAAAGACTCTCTAACCCACATGCATGGCCTGGGTGTCTACGTCAAGGACCATCTCTCTCTGGCTAGAGAGACCTCTCTCGAATCGCCGGATCATTCGTACTTGTGTCTCCGGCTATCTCTTCTCAATGCTGTAAGCTATCTTTTCTTCCTCTACCGCTCTCCATCCTCTCAGGACTGTGGGATACTCGATGTCATTTCTGACAGCATAGATAGGGCCCTCTCTGTTCATCCGTACGCTCACATATTTGTGTTTGGTGATTTTAACGCTCATCACAACCAGTGGCTAAAGAACGCTACCACTGACCTCGCTGGCATACATACTCTCAACTTTTCAATCTCTCAATCCCTCACCCAGATAATCGATTTCCCCACGCGTTTTTCCTACAATCGTGACTGTAAGGCCTCACTCCTCGACCTGTGTTTTACATCCATCCCTGAGTCTTGTAGTGTCACGCAGCTCTGTCCTATCGGTAACTCCGATCATGCTGTCGTGTCTGTTAGCATCTCCTTCAGCCCCACCCCCTGCAAAGAGCCTCCTACCACCAGAACCACATTCTGCTACCAACGGGCTGACTGGGACTCGTTTCGGGACTTCCGCGATGTCCCTTGGGATGCTGTATTTAAGCTCCCCACTCATGATTGTGCTTCTGAGTTCTCTTCCTGGATTAAAGCCGGTATCGAAGCTTTCATCCCCTCCAGGAAATTCAAGGTCAAACCGCTCTCCTCCCCCTTGCTCAGCCGCCATTGCCCATAGGAACCACTTCTTCCACCGTTTTCGTAGTGATATGTCCGACTCCAACAGACCTCTATTTACCTCTGCACGCAATGAGTGTAAGCGTACCCTCGACGATGCCAAGTCACTATTTGCAGCTCGGATGAAGGAACGTATTGCATCCCGCAAATTTGGCTCCAAGGACTATTGGCGCCTCTGCATTAGCGTTCTGAATAGTAACAAACCCTCCATTCCTCCTGAGGTCCTGACCACCTCTGCCGACAAGGCCGAATGCTTCGCTCGGAAGTTTTCTTCCAATTCTACGCTTGACTCTTCTGGGGTACCCTTGCCCGATTTCCCTCCCAGAACTGAGGCCCTCCTGGACGGTTTGCACATAACCCCGTCGTCGGTACTGGGTATTATTTCTAACTTAGATCACCACAAGGCTACCGGTGGCGACGGAATACCAGCCATTGTCCTGAAGAAATGCGCACCTGAACTGGCACCTGCCCTCTCTAAATTGTACAACCGCTGCCTCAGGGAGTCCTGTTTTCCTGACTGCTGGAAGTCCTCTACCATTGTTCCTGTCTTTAAGAACTCTGGCGACACCTCCAACCCTTCTAATTACCGTCCTATCAGTCTCCTTCCCCTCTTCGGCAAAGTCTTCGAGGCCATTATCAACGCCGAAGTGATTACTCACCTGATGTCCCACGATCTGCTCTCAGACAAGCAGTATGGTTTCAGCTTTGCCCGATCTATTGCCGATGTGCTTACGGCCATCACTGAATTTGTCTACCAAGCTATCCATAATAACGGCGAAGCTCGTGCCGTGGCCCTTGACATCTCCAAAGCATTCGATAGGGTTTGGCATGCCGGCCTCCTTCGCAAGCTCCAGGGTTATGGTATCACAGGTCGATTGTTGGACCTAATTCAATCGTATCTGTCAAACCGGTATTTGAAGGTTGTTCTCAGTGGATTCATATCCAACTCCTATTCCACTAACGCTGGTGTTCCTCAAGGCTACATCCTTGGTCCTACTCTGTTCCTCATATTTATAAACGACCTTCCTGACGCCATAGACTCCCAAGTCGGTATCTACGCTGACGACACTACTATTTACTCCTGCCTCAAACACAAATCTAGTGAGTCGGACAAAATTAACCTGGCCGCTCAAATTGAAAAGGACCTCCAATCGGTTGTGGACTGGGGAGAGAAATGGATGGACAACGCCTCTAAAACAAAACTGCTCTCCATTAACCACCACAAGGACCCATCCGTGCATCCCATTAGAATGTCTGAGGACCAACTTCTCGAGAGCTCCTCTCTGCGGCTGCTCGGTCTCACGCTGTCCGCTGATCTGAGTTGGAACAAATACATCGAGTCAGTTGCATCATACACCGCAAGAAAAGTTGGTTCCGTGTGCCGAGCCAGGAAATTCTTCTCCCCGGAATCGATCATCCAAGTCTATATATCTACCATTCGCCCTTGCATGGAGTATTGCTGCCATTTATGGTCTGGGGCCCCTGCTGGTTGCTTCAGCGTTCTTGATAAGATCCAGAGACGGATAGGCAACGTGATTGGCCCTGATCTGTCATCTTGTCTGCAGTCGCTCTCTCACAGACGCGATGTTGCATCGCTCTGCCTTTTGTACAAGTACTTCCACGGTAATTGCTCCGAGGAGTTGCTTTCGCTTGTCCCTAGGCCTCATGAATTTAAACGTCCTACGAGGCTGGCATCCCGTTCCCACCACTTCACAAATGAAACTGTTAGATGTAGACGTCTCTTCTACTCCAATAGCTTCATGCCTCGCACATCTCGCCTATGGAACTCCCTTCCCTATTACTGTTTCCCTGACAAATACAATCTCCAACGGTTTAAGTGTAGCGTCAATCGTCATCTCCAGTTGCCTTGATCTATCCACTTCCATTCTCCACTTCCTTTCATCTTTCATTCCTATCTGCTCTCGCTCTAAATCTTCTGTAACCCCCTTGCCTTTATCGACCCTCCGTCCTTCTCTTTCTCCACATCCTCTCCTTTACCACTCCTATCTGCTCTTCCTTCAACCCTTCTGTAACCCCATGCGTGATAGTGGCCACCAGTCTTGCTTGGGTTGATACGCTTAAAAAAAATATAAACAGTAACAACATTAATAATCATAACTAACATAAAGAAAACAATCTAGGAATAGAAACATTCTTAATAAATATCTTTTTCACTAATATCCAATGATGTTATTCTTTGAAATAATTCATTGGATTTTGGTAGACATGATCAATAATGTAAATGCATAGCTGATAAGAAGCAAAATGTAAAAGTAATATTGATAGATATAATATAAATCATTGTGGAATTTCCTGAAAAAAATAGGAAGTTATTATATATATATATATATATATATATATATATATATATATATATATATATATATATATATATATATATATAAAGTTAATATATTTTAACGCAACAGTTCAATAATTTGTTACACTCTTTGTTTATTATTAATTATTTATAGCTGTTTTTCTTGTCATTACAGGAGAATAAATAGCATTTTCGTCAGTTAGCATTTGTTCCCTATACTACTAACTTAAATATGTGACCTGAAACATCTTCAACAATTATTTATCCCATTCGTCTTCACACTTAGTTTGATTTTGTTGAAACATTTCAGCATTTTAATCATGATATGCTTCCAAAATGTGAAAGCGCGGGCTTTAAATTTTATTAATCTAACATTTTTATTTATAATATTAATACAGTTCATAATTATATGATTAATATATTATTAAACGTGGCGAGACTTGTCAGTTTGATTGAGAGGTGACGGGATTTCTTTTGGAAATGGGACATAACCATATCACAATATTCCTCATTAGCAATTGTTTATTAATGAAAGTTTTATGAATCCTAAACAGAAGAAATTGATGAATGTCAATAACTTTTTCAGAGAAACGTTCTCTTGTCAGAATTGGTGATGGATGAGAAGGTTATCCACCTGCGTTTATTCAAGTTCTTATCCCCACAGTATAATATATATCACGGTGAACAAAAAGTTTAGTGTTTAGAGAACTTATTTTTTGTATCTACTACACAAATTGAGCAAAATGTTATCCTTGTTTTTTGATCGGTAATATTTATTGATGTTTAAAGTAATTTATTTCTCAGCATGTTTCTCATTCACCTACGAATTGTAAGCATTTTAGCAACACACATTATAGAGCGAGCGTTTCTTAATTATGCAGTTTATCTCCTTATACAATATGGTAGTATGTGAGTAGTAAAGCCAAAAAAAATGAACTGAAATATGATATGAGTGGATTGAAGAGGAGAATATTAATCGCAGGTGTGAAGCCAATCACCCATATAAATGCGAATGTCAGTGTGTAACACTTTTTCATATTTACTCATAGATATCATACCATTTTGGAATCCGGCCGACTCCGTGAGCAAATTAACACATTCCGAGCCGGATACGGGCATTCAATTCTGAAATTTTGTTTGCCCAAATTTTCATTACTGCGATTATTTATGTGATTTTTTTGCGTTGAAGTTCTGTACGATAACATTTTTTATAACTTGCAAATAAATTTCGGAACAAATGAAATTAATTGCGAAATCCTGCGAAAGTCACCCATGAAATAAAGATAATTGATTGTACGGAAAGTAAGGATGTACGTACATCAAATTTTCTTTAAATTAAGTGGCGACGGAAGAATTATTATTGATCTTTTAAAAGATAAGCATAAGTGCTAATGCAGTACTTAAATGCAGTGATTAATTTTGATTTCTTCTGTAGTTTATTGTTGCCTATCACATACAGCAGCAGTATTCCTCGCGAAGCGAAATCTCCACCATCAGAGAACTAGATTGCAATCAAAAGAACGAAGGCTGCAGCGAGCTTAGGAAAGCACAGTGCAGATGAAACCCAGATCAAGCAGCAGCTAGGAGAACTACCGATGCTGAGAATATGCAAAACTTAGGGATTCTCAAACTCTTTAACAAGCCGAGGCCGCAATCAAGAGCCCTCCAGAGGAGTTAGTTTAATTTCCGCCCGATAGGACAGATTTTAAGCTAATTTATATAACATTGAATAATGTGTTGTCGAAACTAAATCGAATATATTTTTCATATTACACCGCAGATTACCCAATCGCGTTTCGCTGAAATTCTATAAGGATACAACTGTTAGAGAAATTTGAATTCACTATCAATTAACAAATATTGCTTCAATTTTATGAATAAGTAAAGGTAATACCAAAAAGCAACAATCAAACACTTCATGCTGAAAACATCGATTTATACGTCCACAGTTTGGTTTTCAATGTTTACATTGTAACACTTAAGACGTTCAATTCCCGGATAGTTTCCAGTTAAGATTTAAAATTTAGCATATTCACTAATAGGATGTAATTGGTTTTATTTTTTTAAGAAAATAATGCTTTATTTATTTTTTAGAATAATTTTACTTTTCGTAAATATATGAGTTATAATGTAAAAGTGCCTGTAAAGGGATAATTTTAAATAAATATGTTTAATATGTAATTACTGCCGTCATATGCTATGACATAACATAATTCTAAGGGCCATTCACATGAATCAGTCAATGTCACACTGCGTCGTTGTGACCTATTTGTGAGTGAAATTTGTCATTTTGTACATCAAAAGGAGAGGTGAGTCCAACTGTTCTTTATTATGCCGTCTTCATTTAGGATCAGGAGCGATCATGGCTCTCCCATGTATCCTCTCTTTGTAGAACTTAGCAACGATAATGATTAACTCTACCACCTGTCACTGCAAATTCATCCCTTCGCACAGGTTCGTTAGTTAACTTAGTCATTGTCAGTGACACATTTTCTAAGTGATTCACGCTTGTCTCTTTTGATTCAGAACTCATTAGGTATATTCTGCTGTAGTAGGCTGTCGTTACTTTCTGAAGTAAATTGATTGACATCAAGGCGAGAGGAACCAGTCTATCTTGCGATTCAAATCCTTTCTGGGGGAGAATACATTTCCCAAGTGTATATGACCATATGAATTTGATGAACAGGATTGGAATTCGAAACGTATCCATTATAACTAAACAGTCGCGTTGTTCGTTCTAATATAAGTGTCCGTTTCCATTCTATTGTCCTTTAGATTTCCTCGCCATTCACTTGCTCGACCGATGGTCTTCTCAGTATCCTTCTATAAAACTACATCTCTGTTGCCTCAAATGACCTGTTAATTTGATTCACCTTGTCCTCTTGATTAATGGAGGCTATGAACACCAAGTTTCGTTCATTATCTGGTGATTTGCTGCTTACCATTAGACTGGAATCTTTGTGATAAAGAAAAGTAATGAATGTATTAGTCCGCATGTAAATAATGTTAAACCCCTATCGCCAGAATTGCGATAGATATTACTGTAACATCATACAGAGTTTTATTTCAGCTTAGCTAGAATTACTTACTTCATGCATCGGTCTAACACGAGTTATATATTTCTATACACCTAATTTTATCGATTAAGAAATCCATATAATTTGACAACTAGGATTCCCCATACATTAGAATATAAATGTTTAACCTGTTCATTTCTTGCTTGATATTTTCTAGCTGGCTATACAGTAAGTGACAATTACGGTTTCTTCACTACTGCAAACAAACGCTGGATGATCCTTTGGTGGAAATTTCAGTGCACGTCCCTCCTTATCGGTCCCTTGACACGCACACTCATTCTATCCGTTATTTCTTACATGTCTTTAGTGAACAGTCGTAGATTGAGTATCAGGTGACACATGTAACTTATGACTTCCCTCTCCATTAAATATATTAATCGCAGTGAACTTGAGAATATATTTTGTTTATCCATTACTATGAATTAGCTTCAGAAAAATAGTGAAGTGGTTTAATATTACGGTCGCCATTGTGAGTTTACTGAGTCATTCATAATAATTTTGCCCCGCCCTTTGATAGGTTTTCTTTTATTCCGATAGCCAAACCCCATCATCACACCCTATAGTGAGTGGCCGTGGATCCGTTTTGCAATCAGATCATCCAATATAGAATAAGCAGGTTTAACTTTAATGTAATATAATCTTAAATTCTTTATTACATTACATCAAATTATAATGAAAACACTAAATGTATTTGCAGAAATACACGCTCACTAACGAGTGTTTCAGCAGTCCCAGGAAGGCAAAATCAAAAACACAGGTTTTCATGGTATCATCCCGTTCTTTATATTTGATTTAATTTATATGGAAATTGCTATAATTATTTTCTGATTCTCCCTCACTCACACACACATACACAAATATATATATATATATATATATATATATATATATATATATATATATATATATATATATATATATATATATGAGAATGCTACAGGGTTAAAGTGGCAATGTACTCAAAGTTGTAATGTGAACAGGCGTTTTATTTTAAATTTTTTTTAACATGGTCCTATTCATTTGATAATTTTACTAGTTTTCCTTCTTTTATATCCCTTTTAATATTCTTTTATCTGTAAAGGTTTTACCACTTAGTAATAAGGATATCTTTTATAAATTTTATTGAGGGGTCTCCCCTTTTCACACAAATGGACTCACCCAAGGTATACATATACTACCGCCAGTGAATACCCAGGCAGTAGTCATAGAGGAGGGTAGCACAAGAGACACATTTAGTGAGCACGTAGACTCAGAAAGGAGTCATACCGCGACACTTCAATACCAAAACTGTATAAATATTTTAGTGCTACTAACCCGCATTCCTGAATCTACTAACCCGTATTACCAGTTTGTATTATTACGTTAATACATTTATTTTCCTTATTCATGCGTTTGTTATTCATTGATATCGTATTTCATCCCGGAATCCAAAACAAATTGGCGACGAGGAATTCGAACTCAAACGGGAAGAAAAACGAAACAAAATTCTCCCTCGTTGTCCACAAACATTTCGATTGCCGTTTTTTGCCAGTGTCCACAACAACTTGGCGACAAAAGATTTACGAGTACTAAAATACGGAAAAGCGAGTTTTCGTAAGACTTTTATCATGGTGGATTTTAAAAATATTTTAGTAGAACTTGTAAAATACCAAAATGAACAACAATTACAACTCCAGGAAAGAATGGAAGAAAAATGGAAAAACAATTACTAAAAAAGCAGGAAGTAATATTAAATGTAGCGGGTAACAAACAACAAATATCGAAAAAGAGGCGACTTTTTCCCAAGCCACAGTGTGGAATACTATAGAAACATTCAAATACTCTCTAGAAGAGGATGACAATTTCGGGTATTATTTTAGACGCCACGAAGACATCTAACATCGATTGTCAAAACTGGACAGAAGAAAAGAAGCTATGTCTGTTGTTCAGAAAACTAGGAACAGAAGAATACACAAAATGTGTGGATTACATTTTGCTAAAAAAGACGAACGAATTAACGTTTGACGAAGCAGTTACGTGTCTTACAGAGCTTTTCAGTCCAAAAACGTCACTTTTTCGCTAGAGGTGGAAATGTTTTAACCTGGTAAAGGGCGAAAATGAGGACTATTCATCGTTTGCCGCAATCGTGAATAAACATTGCGACGACTTCAAGTTGGCAGAATTAACACCGGACAATTTCAAGTATCTCATCTTTGTTCAAGGGTTAGTCTCAGCAAAAGATATTGAAATGCGCAAAAGAATGCTTTTAAAACTACAAAATGAACCTGGACTAACAGTACAACAATTATCAGAAGATTGCCAAAAATGCCTGAGTATAAGACTCGAAGAACATTGAGAAGTCAGGAGTATCTCATATACGTAAGTTAAACAAAAGTTTACGTTTTTCACCCTCCCTAGAAAGAAAACAAAAATTCTATAATGAGGGAAAAAATACAACATATAGGGCAAATTATGACGGAAATCGAAGCAAATATACTCCCCCCCATCTGCATGTTATCGATATTGAGGTCTACACTGGAATAAGGATTGCCGTTTTAATATAAAAACTGTCTTGTGTGTGTAAAAATGGGGCACAAGGCATCCCAATGTAGGAACAGAAAAGCTACTTGTAGGATAAGAGCTACTAGGATGCATGACGAAGACAATACCAACATAAGGAAATATGTGGAAGTTGAAATCTTAAATGAAAAGATAAAATTGCAACTAGACTCTGGTTCCGATCTAACGATAATTAACCTATAGACATGGAAAAAGTTTAACAGGCCAACCATGTTGCATACACAAAAAATTGCTAAGTCGGTGACAGGAAAGCGTATAAAATTCGAAGGAGAAATAATAGTAAAGGTTAAATTTCAGGGGAAAACAAAAAAGCTCGAGATATACGTAATGAAAGATACAGAAAATCTGGTGGGAACAGATTATATGCCAAAGTTCGCCGTATGGGATTCACCTACCAGCCTGTTTTGTAAGGGTGAAGATAGAATTGAAAAAGAAAATGTCCAACCAGTATGTAAAAAGAAGCGAAACGCGCCATTTGCTACCACAGATAAAAACAGTAAAGAGTTATACAAGGCAGTAAAGGAACTACCTGTCACCTTGCGAGAGATGAGAAAAGAAGCGAAAAAGGATGAATTTATTCAGAGCACGAAGGAAAAAATAAATAAAAACCGGTATACACCTACAGTCATCAAGAGATCATTCAAACAAGAATGGGTCTATTTCAGTAACAATATGGCTTATGAGGAACCAAATACAATAATTAACAGACTAGGAAACGTGATGTACAGAAAAGGCGAAACATTTACCAACAGAAAACATACTGACCCAATACAAAAAAAGACGGGTTGAAGAGCCAAGCTCGTCACCCGCAGAAAATGACGAGTCGATGAAGGCGATCTTTGAAGTTTTTGAGATTCAAAGACCAAAAGAAGACACAGAAGTTGGCAGGACTAGCAGGAAGAGTGCCTCTAATTGTCGACCATAAGAGAAAGGAAAATATATTAACTCGCCCCAATAGGGATTTAAGGAGGGGGTATTGAGGGGTCTACCCTTTTCACACAAATGGACTTACCAAGTTATTCATATGCTACCGCCAGTGAATACCCGGACAATAGTCATAGAGGAGGGTAGCACATGAGTCTCAGTTAGCGAGCACGTAGCCTCAGTAAGGAGTCATACCGCGATACTTGAATACCAAAACTGTATATATATTAGTACTACTAACCGGCATTCCTGGCTCTACTAACCCGTATTACCAGTTTGTATTATTACGTTAATACATTTATTTTCCTTATCCATTACTGGCGTTTGTTATTCATTGATATCGGATTTCATCCCGGAATCCACAACAAACTGTTTGCAAATGTGAGTGTTTTTTACCATATGTCATTCTTTTTTTATTTTTATCGTTTTACGATCCTTTTATCATTACTGTTCAAATAAATCTTCATATATATATATATATATATATATATATATATATATATATATACATATATAAATTCGTATAAATGCTTTCTAATCAATGGATAACTAGAGCAAGAAATGTCTCAGTATGGTTGAGGCTAAAGTACAGGAGTGCAAATCTTTCTAATGAAGTGGAGCGACAATATTGAATCAATCGCTATATGAAATGCAAGGAAATTTTGTCCATTGTGTCGTACTCGTAAATATTTATCTTCAGAATACATCTTGCACATTTTACAAGTTCATTGTAATACTGTTGCCGTGTCTGATGTCCTACTCCTCCTTTTCAACGAAGAGTCTGTACTTTAATTCATCCTGACTCTCCATCTTGACTTCAGTCATATTTCCACCGAACAGACGTCGCTTCCTTTTGTTTTTTAAATAATAATTTCCTGCCAAATATTCTAATGGGCTTTCTCCCTTTGGTGTCCCAGCTACATAAATTTAAGCGTGTGACAAGATTAGCAACTAGTTCTCATTTTTTTACTGTCGAACTAGCTAAATGCAAACTGATAGATAACCGCCACTCAGGTAATTTCCACATTCTTCTCACCACGGGAACACCCAATATCTTGCTTCCCTGACAACTGCTATCTTCATATATTTCAATGCAATGTGAATCGGCATCATATGTCTTCTTGAAAACTTGTTTTCCTCTCCTCTAATGTTTTCTCAATTTATATCATTCTCTGAAACCCATTGCATTCTATTGACATTAACACTGTTCTTGGCGTGAAATTATATATATATATATATATATATATATATATATATATATATATATATATGTGTGTGTGTGTGTGTGTGTGTGTGTGTGTGTGTGTGTGTGTGTGTAATTTGACAGCAACTTTTCTTTAAACATGTTGTGTTGAATGTTAAAGACAACATAGTCCTGCATATTTTGTTTTGAATTTTCTCATATTTTCTAATGAGACTTTTTATTTGAAAATTAATATTTATTTCGGTATAATTTTCAAATAAAAAGTCTCATTAGAAAATATGAGGAAAATTCTAAAGAAAATATGCAGGACTATGTTGTCTTTCACATTCAACACAACATGTTTAATATATATATACATACATATATATATATATATATATATATATATATATATATATATATATATATATATATATATATATATATATATATTACAGGAAATAAATCCGTTGGTATATAATGCAAGTGGATCCTAATAATATCAAATATTAAAACTGATCCGCAAAGCGACTTCAACATATTTATTAAAACAGATCATATAAATTACACAGCAAAAGATATCCAGGCTTACCTCATATGTTTATAAATTTATTTCAACCAACGCTAAGTACGTTGTTCTTATTCAACCCCGGTGAATGGACTGTATTCGTATCGGAATCAGAAATTATAGCAGTCGAGGAACTGATACCGAAGTTAGCCAAATCGAGGACTCGGTGCTAAGAGGAGGGCTGAAGGCATTCCTCTAACAAAGGAGAAAGGCTCGACAGATTCAACCCGGATATGAACCTTATGACCCTACGTTGGTGTTATATGAAGAATGGGTGTTGAATTGGAACTAAAACAGAACCGAAAATGGAGTTTATATATAAACAAAAACTTAAATATATCGAAACTAATTTAAGTTCCCACTAGAAAATACCAAATTATATTTACAAATGAAATGTATTAACAAGATTACCATTAAATTGTATTTAGGCAATTAATATAATGAAAGAATATATTTGAAGATCTTATATTATTTGGTAATAGAGAATTTAAAGTTAAAACAAGTTAAAGATAGGATAAATTATCCATTTACAACTTTAAGGATAAGTTAAATTATTAAGAAAACCAAACTATACCTGGAATTCTTTAAAAATAACAATAAAAATACGAGCCAAACAAAACAAAAAGACAAAAGAAAAATGTTATAAGAAATAAAAAGTTGATAAAAAAGGAGTACATAAAACAAGGAACTTTAAAAGATAAGATTAATATGGGGAAGAAAGGTAAATGTAGAAGTTAACTATTGTTATATATTCAGAGTTAGTGTGGTTTGGGAGTTTACAAGTAATAACGTAAGATCTATGCTCTTACATAAGTTTAAATCTGCTTTTATATTTACATTTTAAAACTAATTCATTCCTTTGCTTTAATAGTTTACCTTGATTATTGTATTTTATTATTCTATTTATGTCCTCTAAACATAGGTTGCACCTAACTCTAACAATATTAGGAGTATGAGTGAAACCAATATCTGTTATTTTAATTTAAGATTGGTCAAATTGTGCCTAAGGGTATAAAATATCTGTTTCCATTCCCCCGCGAAAATTCCATTGTAAACATAATTTATCATATTTTTATTCAGGCTCAATGGCTGCTTGGTATATCACCCTGGTAGATCTGAATTTGCCCTCAAGTGGACAAATTTCTCTATTTCTACAATTACAGGGGGTTCTATGCCAGTTTTCTTGTTTTTACCCGTAGAATTTGCTTAAAATATATTTATTATGAGATTTGATAATATGGTACATGTTATTACTTATCTTTGACCCATTTCCATGTGAAGATCGTACTTAGAATGTTGCTTTTATGAAAACATTAGCAAATGATGTCCGATATTGATATTTGATACTTCGCAGTTTTCTTTAGGTTAAGGTTTAAAGGTTTTATCATTAAAGATAAGAGTGGCGTGTAGATAATTAACTGTTTTAAGATTAGAAGTAATCTTAATATTAAGCCCTATTAATTTACAGGCCATAATAAATTTCTTTTGCAGCTTCAGGTTTAGTGGACCATTACTATTGGTGATTAAAACCAAAGTGGTTTCATAAGAGAATCTTATGAATCAAAACCCATAGTACGTTTTTATAAGTACATTCACTTATCGCGCATTTTATACTGAAACCAAATAAGCACATTTTGTACGAATGTATAAATTTGTAAGAAATGATAACCTTTAATTCTGTAAAGAGACTCACTGGAATTAGCCATAAGGCTTTCTCTCTATTTTCGCCAGTATTTATTTATATACTGATAATAATTTTTTTTCTTATTGTTCTAGCCGTTTTACTAATATCGATAAGACATTAGACTAACTCGTTTATATATATTTTTACAGTTCCATATATTTTGTTACCCTTCTTCTCATGTGAATAGGTTTTGTACCCAAACTTAAATCAGAACGACAATCGAAATTTATTCTAAGATTCTATACGTAATTAGACATCCTATACGAGTCTTTATCTCCAAGGGAAGGATAATATTCCTTGTGCAGTTAAATGCGTTGCACCTCCAATCACGGCTCGCCTCTTATGCGAAAGGTTTATGGCTAAATTGACCTCTGACATGAAGTGTAATTAGGCTGTGTAATGTCGCATAGTACAACCGAAGCACTGGTGACTTGACCTCGCATGATTTACGTTGGCAAGAATATTAATGATTTGAATGAATAAGCGTGGTGTCTGAGACTGGATAAGTAGGAACTGAATGAGAATCTGGTGTTATTCAGCTGGTTAAAGATGCCTGGAATACGAAACGAGAGCTATTCACATGAATGAATGATTGACACCATCCGTCATCAGCTTCAACGCTTTATAGCGGACTAGATCACAAAGGTCGATCGCTGTTCAAGATAAGATTTTCTGCCATACGGATCAGACCGATTTATTTTGTATCTGATACATCTATAGAAATTTAGAAGTCCCATTCATACTAGTATACTAGTACACTAGTACACCTGTTATACTTCCAATTGTTCATCCAAAACAGTTTGACCCTTACCAATTCTTTGAAATTACCCTTTCAATGAATCTACAAATAGATTCGGTTGCATTTTATAGGATGTATGTAAAGAAAGCATTAGCCCTTGGAAATTATCATTCATTGGATACATACAGATTTTAGTACCTATTGAGGGTGTTGTAATTTTGGTGAACAGAAAGAGCATAGAAATAACTATTTATTTATTTATGAAACAACTAGAAAGATACTAAACCATGAATAAATGTAACAAAAAAAGACATCAATGGCCCGGTAAATCAGCGTATTACCGCAACTAATAACAAAATTTAAACGCTGCTAACTGCCAAAAACGGAAAACTGAATATTGCATAACATTACATACGAAACTAATGCTGGTACCGCTAAACAACTCATTCAAATTATTGAAGGCATATTTTTCATCTCAGTTTAGTTCGTAATCGCCACCAACATGCGTGTTATTATTACGTCAGCACAATGATTCAAACAACATTAGCCATTAAATTAGCGAAGAAGGGTGGGGTCATTTGCTCAGGCTAGTTAATTTCCCTGCATTTCAAGGTAGTTTATGTCTTTAGTCTGCAAACATGAAACTGCAATTGGTAGCAACGGACATTTTATAGTGTCAAGTGTCCTCTTAGTGTTCTTAAGGATTTTAAGTAAAGAAGTCTAGAACAAATCTCACCCTCCCAATCTTTTCTCTCTCTCACTCTCTCTCACGCACGCACGTGCGCGGGCGCCCATTTTGCGGAAAATTTGCGCCCGTTTATTATCGCCATGTATCAGTGTTACCGTGTAATCCTCCTATATTTAAATCAATTCCCTGACATTGTGCGGAGGTTGTTCTAGACTGATCTAGTAAATAACTTTAAATTTCATGTACTCCGGAGATCTTTAATTGCTAGATTCTTCCTGTAGATATTTGCAGGTAGTTGTATAAGAGAATAGATGAATAACTTGCAAGAATATTCCACTAACATATTAACATTCAGGGAAAGATCACGAAGAAAGATCAACCTATTTTTGTCCTATCCTTTATAGACACCATGGCATATTGTGTTGATCACATTAAGTGAACTGTTATATATATAATTATCTCGTTGTTTGTTCAGATATCTTTCAATTTTCCAACCGACAATAAAATAACATAAAAATAAGCACATTGCATGTACATAACATCGTTTTGAGCTTTAATGAATGCGAGAATGTAAAAGATGAATACGCACAAATGGAGTTAAATTTATTAACGGCACGAAGGTCGTTGATTCATATCAAATTAAACGTATTCTTCTCACAAAATCTGAATATTCTGTACACTATCTGAGAACGCATGACATATTTATCGATTATATTAAATGATTAATTTTACTGAGAATAGCAATGGTGCTATATCTTAAAAGATCTAATGAAAGAACGACTAATGTATGGATTATTTCTAGCGGAATATTTTTAGTTTATTGAAAAAACACTAGAAACACATTAATTCGAGGGTGAAGACTTATAATACAGAATGTGTGTGGGAACGGAAGTGATTGGTCTAAATAAATATGGATAAATGGGCTGTGAATTAATCTTGAAAGAGGTTGTCTTAAATAATATTCTTGCTGAAAAATCTTACGTTATCGCAAGGGTAATATGCGGGTAGTTTAAGGTTAACGGTGCGATAAGGGTAATCGGCGAACCGAGGTCTAATACAGGCCTCGTTCTCTACCATTATTTCATTGAAAAGACATGGATTCAGGTGTTGCTAAATCCGCTGTGTTAAATAGGATACACTGGGCTCTGTGTGACAGTTAATCTAGAAATAGTGCACATTTGAAGTCAAAATCATTGAGAATTCGTAGGAAATTAATCCACGAATTTTCCAAGAAGTCAAAGCAATTTAGATCATAAAGAAAAGCAATCAGCTGCGGTGACTGATGCCTCCACAAGGGATACAGCATTATCAATTTTCCAGTATATGATAGTGATAGGTTCAATTGTATTTTTCAGGTCTAGATTGGAATTAATACTTGTACAGTTAAAGGAGTAGATTGCATTGTCAGCATATGATTAAAATCTGTTACTCACATGAGAGATGTGCTTCCGGAGTGCATAACGGATGTAATAAATGATCAGCTAAATATATAGAAGTCCATATAATCTATTAAAAAATTCATGATTGCAATAGAAAAAATTTATTAACAAAATGAAGTCAGTCGAATATAGTTTAATAATTTCAGAAAGTCAATTTCGGATATAAACTCTCGTCCTGTTGAATGTAACATTCATTCTATGCATTTAAGGTTCATCAATTATCTTTTAAAAAATAATCCTAGCCATTCAAATGGACTAAGTTGGAATATATTTAATCGTTCGTGCCGTGATCTACCAACTACCTCTTAAAAAAAGTTTCACCGATTTTTCGACAGATTAGTGACTGACCACGAAAAAGGAAATTTCAAATGACTATAAAATATATGCACTATTTTATCAAAGACAAATTATAAAATCACAACAGAAAGAGAGCCAATAATGAATGTTTTGTTAGGATTGCGTCGGTGTCGTCCAGTTTGGTTTCCGATAATTCAATACTACTTTTAATGCAAACAACCATTTTCAACAGTTCGTTTAGTGAGTTTGATTAAAGAAAAGAGGATTAGTTTTATCAGTCGTTCGGTGTGGTGGAATTGTGCACTTTTGAATTGATGGAAGACCTCCACAGATAATATTTTCCACCGATTTTATTCTTGAATTTAATTAAAACATGCAATGATGTATCTATACAAACCTAAAGGGATTAAAGAAAACATGTCAAAATTGGTTTCTACTGAACCCCCCTCTTAACCAAGACGGAGTAATGATGCTCGTAAAGAGTTGAGAGTGAATTATTGATAAGTATTAACCCAATGATGAATATATTCTAAAAAATCTATTGAGATTTTTCTTACCAAAAGTTCGTAATTCAGTTATAGGTTGGCTTGATATGTTTCGCATTGTTTGACGAGAACATTTTCTCGACTCAGAAAAAGGGTCAACAACTTGAATGATGATTTAGTAGTCAATCTTCCGTTTGTCGATCAGTGAAACAATTCTTCCTATAATAATTTTGCGCTCTGTTAAAATACTTTTTGAATTATCTATTTTCAGATAGCTGTATCAATATAGATTAATCGTTTTAATAATTTAAGGTACATTTTCTATTTCACCTAAATTTACGCATATAAGAATATCGTTTAACATACAAATATATATGTGCAAGCTCGTTTAAAATTACATGAAGCAGGGCACCAAAATATAAAAGAAAGTTTAGGATCATGGGAATTATGTTGTAATGGAATATTAATATTGTTAGAAAGGTACGGCTTCATGAAATGCGGTGCTCACAAATAAAGCAGGAAATATGCAAGGTGGGATGGATAAATTGTCGTTTAATTAAGCTAAAATGAAAATAACACTGAAATCTATTTTTAACATATTTATCAAAATTGCGCAAAATATCTTGGAATACTAACGAGTAAATTTATTCAATAAAGTCGCCACTGGCTTCAACATGACCTCCATACGACTTCGGAATCTTCTGCAACTCTTCTGTGCGGTTTCCTTTTTCAAGATGTTGAATACTGCCAAAATGCTTGCATTCAGTTCATGCTTGGTGTTACTAGGAGTCTTGTTGCTCTCTCGCTAAACTGCTGCGTCATACATAATAATCAAGGGGGTGCAGTCTATGGAGTTAGATGGCCAAATGTAAGGGCTGATGCGGTAACCGAAATTGTCGGACGACCAGAACTGGGTTCACTTGCTTGTTTGTCATGGTGCAGAGTCATGTTGCGGACATAGTGTTTCCAGTAGCTCCCATTCTTGTCCTATGGGAAAAAATGAATGGCGGCATAATTTTGCCATCACTAGTGATCACTCCTAACATCATGACAGGATATTGGTTTTCATCACTCTCGGAATATATTTTTGGAGACAGATATTGACACCCAAGCACTTTGAAATGTTCGTATTGGAGCTTCTGGCGCCAATGCCAAGCAGTACAGCATGCCGTTTCTAAATTTCTGGCGAAGTGAATTGGGTCATGGTGCTATTTTCTAACAGACGGGGCCAAATTCACCCGACTATACTGTGCAGTCGACAAAATCAAAAACACAATGCGCATGTGCAAAATTAAAAGTATAAATTGACGACAATTTACCCATCGAAACTAGTACTTCTGAAGAATTTCTACTATATTATGTGCATGAAACTCCATCCGTAGTGTCTGTTATCATCTCCAAATTTTATCCCCACAAATCATGTGAACACGCCAGTACCCCTTCAATTCTTCTAAATTTGATTTGGACCCAGTTTTCTCAAAGCTCTACATTAGATAACTTGCTGCTTCTTTCTTTGGAAATCCTATTCTTTAGTTATTGTCTACTCCTTCGAACTATCTTCTATCTCTTTTTTCGAAAAGTACTCTGGCATGATTAATCCTCACATTGTATTCATTCAGAAATAATGGTTTCATTCTTGAAAGGCCCTGCCAAGCATTAGACAAGATTGACGTAACTAGGACTCTTGATTTAAATATTTCTAAAACGTTTGATAGGTTTTGGCATACTGTGCTTCTTCCCAAGGGTTAGGGAGTTTCTAGACGTTTCATTGATTTTACTTTTTCAATTTTTCTCATAAAAAACATAAAGAAAGTAGTCTTTAATGACTACTCATCTAAGAATGTATTGCATTAATGCAATGACGCCGTGAACGTCTTGGAACTCTTCCGTAAATTATTTTAACCAACGTCCTTCAAGATGACATTACTTCTTAAGTGTCTATCCCTTCGAATGACATAATTATTTTTACTCATCTTAATGTAAGTCTAATACGTTCGATAAAGTGGCGTTTATTGTATTGTTTGTTGTGTAATGCTAAACTCAACAGTAAGAATTTATTATTTAAATTATTTTATTAATTATTTATTTTATAGGTTTTCTGCTTTCGTCAGTTGATTGTTATTCCGGGTAAACTTCAGGGAAATTCTATTTTAACACTTTGTGTAACATCCGAATGTAGATTTTACTCGTAACCCTTGCCATGTCCAGTGATATATCGTAGTACTGGGCAATTATTTCTCACTCCGATTACCACTGAGTCCAGCTATACACTGCCTGGTCTTGATAATGACTATTTTCCTGCCCCATTTATTTGCTCTATGTTAGTCTACATTCATTAGGGGGATGAACAGTCGCCTTTTTTCAGTTACTTATTTCATGAACAATACATTTCATTAACATTGAATAAAATATAAATTGTATTTAATAATATATTACAGAAGACAAGAAAAAGGTGTTTATTTTGTTAGGTAAGTTACTCACGGAATTAACCGATACTAGTCTCACACTTTCCCTGATATCATCGAGCAGGATAATAAAACTTTGAAATACTGAATATATGATTGTGACTGTCTAATTATCGGCAGTCGTAATTTGAAAGATATGTAAGTATAAATAAATATTCAGCAATTCTTAAGCATATAAATAAGATATATCTTTATAAAATTATAGGTAAACGCTAACTTATATTTCCTTAATATTTTCATTTTCGATGGCGAAAAGTGATTTAATGTTAATTTCTCTTTGCCGGTTAAATCTATATAGGACTAACATGAAATATATGGAAATTAAACGGTTATATTTATCTCAATGAAAATGTGGACAGCCAATTTCTATATTTAATGATATTTATACATAATTTTGCCGAGATGGTGCCTCTCAAAGCCATCTGCGCAAAATTATGCATAAGTATCGTTAAATATAGAAATATGCTGTCCACATCCTCATTGTGGAGATAAATATAACCGTTTATTTTCCATATATTTCATGTCAGTCCTATAAAGATTTAACCGGCAAAGAGAAATTATCATTCCCTGAAACCTTGCCTGCAGGATGTAAAAGTTTTGCGTTTTTGCTATACATGGTTATTCAAAAATCCACAGCATATTTCGAAAATTTAATAAAAACTAATGCTAAGAGACAGAAACAAATAAGTAAGATTTTCAAAATTTATTTTTTTAAGTTTGTTCATCTAGTATGCCCTCAAAATGAGCACCATGGGTTGCACAACAAAGATCGGAAGGGTATTCCACATCTTGCCACACTGGAGTCAATTAATCTCTAGTTATTGACTTAACAGATTCAACATTCTTAAATCTTCAAGAGTATGAGGTATCGGTGGAGCAAACACTTTATTTTTATACTCCTCCAGATGAAAAAAAACTCATGGAGTCAGATATGGTGATCTCAGACGCCACAGACTATGAACAATATGTTCTTTTCCAAAAATTATAACTATTTAAACAACAAAACCAAGCTTTTAAACAAGATTAAAAAATAATTTATTTTAATAACTTTTAATAAGCTTTTCCTGTCTGGTAATGTGTTGAATGTGTTTCTGTCTCGTAACGTTTGTTTTTATTAAATTTCCGAAATCTTCGCTTTCTGTTGTAATATTTACGTTGATGGGGAAGGTTTCTAAAATATGTATTAGCAATGCTATTTTCACGGGTGGATATATTGTATCTGTACAAAACTGCAAGCAAGTGTAAACGACTTTAAAATATTAGCAGTATGCGTCCTTTCATATATAAAAATACACACTTGGAATTAAGTATATTTATAGCTCAGTAAATTACTTAAAGATCAAGATTTAAAAATGATATATGTTGGGTACGAATTAAGAATAACGTAAGATTTGGTGTGTATCAAGAGTTTTCGCAATTCCGGGGATGTTTGATCAGTCCCAATACTTTGCAAAGGATAATGTGATAATGACTATTGGCTGTTTTCATTACATACAATTAAAACCATTTAAATCTTTGAAGATCATAGTTGACTGGATATCAACAAGCTGGAATTTATTTCCACAAACGATAAATGCGATAAAAGAAATTATTAGCATAGAACTTACGGTTCCCTTTAGAGTTCCCTTAAGCCGAAGTATCTTACCTGTTACCAAATTAATATACGAGAAAATATTAGTGAGATTCAAGGAAAGTGTTTGTCGATTTAAAACTTGTTTGCGTAAGACTGTCCTACTAATTTATGATAACGCCAACGAAATAAGGTCAACATCACACGAGAGTCCCAAATAATTCGATTTTTTAATTGCATCAACGACTGGTACAGAATAGTTGTCTTCAGATTATCATCTTTTGGTCTTTCTAAAAATATTTATCAGGGAAATGTTTCTACACATGTGACGCTGTTCTAGTAGATGCACACGAGAATCTTCAGTCGTTATTCGATTGAGAAAGCGCATTTATCTCTATAATGATAGCTTGGGTGAACAGAGTATTATCAACGGTAGCATGTGTTGAATGTTTTAGCTTTTGTAATAATAATAGATGGATAATGATTTGCATCTGTCTATATTTCTAAGATAAGGTATTGTGTACACGATTTACATTATTCAGAAGAAGGCCGGAGCGTACAACAGCCGAAACGTTGTAATAAATATGACGACAAAGATGAGGACAATAGTCCGAATAATGTAAATAATGTACATAATGATTTGCGTGTAACTTTTACAAAACTTCACTCGTATATATATAAAAAAATACATGAGAATTAAAATTTATATATTCATTGATAAAATTTTAAAACAACCAGCTGCATCACTTTCAGAGTGTACGTACGTTAGTAGATTCGAGAGGGTGCTTATAAGTTCTTGAGATGAACACTAAGTGATTCATCCTTAAAATGGGATTCTGCAGTTTATACAATTATCGACACTTTAGGTATATTAGGGATGGACAAACTATCAGGTCTCTCTCTCTGTCTCTCTGTCTCTCTCCGCCTCTTTCTCTCTGTCTCTGTCTGTCTCTGTCTGTCTGTCTGTCTGTCTCTGTCTCTCTCTCGCTATATATATATATATATATATATATATATATATATATATATATATATATATATATGTATGTGTGTGTGTGTGTGTGTGTGTGTGTGTGTGTGTGTGTATTGAGAAAGAGGTTTCAATTAAAATGACCGATCAGGCGAGCGATTCATTTTTGTATATTTTTATTGTCAACTTTATTCAATGGAACATGTACACAATAGGGATTTGTGTCCAATCACAATTAATTATGTATACGTCTATACGTAGCCAGGGTTAGCATTCTTGGCACCTTTTCATTTGTGTCCATATCTTCAACAAATGTAGATAATAACCAAATATATTATTTTTCCTTTAATTGGTTGTCGAAAGGGAATTAGTATTTTTCCAAAATTAAATGCTGTAATTTCAAACAAGAACAAGAAACACTTAGTGTTCATCTCAAGAACTTATAAGCATCCCCTCGAATCTAGTAACGTACGTACACTCTGAAAGTGATGCAGCTGGTTGTTTCAAAATTTTATCAATGAATATATATTTTCTAATTCTCATGTAATTTTTTAGCTTTGCCCTCTCTCTCTTGATTGATTTAAAATATATGGCGCTTTGCAGTGTATATTTCGAAAATTTTAGCCTAGTCTGATATCAGTCTTAGAATACTCTTCGTTTATTGCAGTGAAACTAGTGGTATTTCTTTGATAATAATGGCGCAGTTATAGAGACAAGTGATTGTCGTAAATATACTTGTTACAAATTCCTGATCTATTTTTCCAAGTGATTATCGATTACTCAGGGATAATGCTATATTTTCCCTGTAATGGTCAATTTTGAAATGAATGTCACTACAATTAGATTTCCTCATAACCGTGATATATCCTTCACGTTGGCGTTTCTCTTTTTCTAAGTATTATGTAAGTGGTTAGTATACAAAAATGTAAGGTTATAATACAAATATGAATAACCTAATACACTATTAATGAGAAGCATTTACTATTATTCCCGCTGAGGAAGACAAACACACAGACCATCACCTACTCCGACATGGCAATCTCTTTAATAAAAAAGAAACAATTCTGTGGTACTGAAGTTTATTTTTCTGTAGCCCATCATCATTCATCAAAGCAAAACCTAAGTTAATACCTATAAAATCAAATGAATAAGTCATGAGAAATTTAGCATCATCATCATTATTATTATTATTATTATTATTATTATTATTATTATTATTATTAGCTTTGTCCTCTCTCTCTCTCTCTCTCTCTCTCTCTCTCTCTCTCTCTCTCGATTGATTTAAAATATATGTCGCTTTGCAGTGTATATTTCGAAAATTCTACCCTAGTCTGATATCAGTCTTACTTAGAATACTCTTCGTTTATTGCAGTGAAACTAGTAGAGTTTCTTTGATAATAATGGTTATAGAGACAATTGTCTGTCGTAAATATGGTCGCATATTTTATCGTAGTGTATTGCAAATCGATTACTTCATGTTCACAGTTCATGACCTACATGTTGATCAAATTGGTTTCAATTCATGTATTACACGTATGCATTTTGTGGTCAACATCGCAATAAATTGTAAATCAATCATCAATAAAACTAATCAACTAGCTTACGCCTACAGTTGATTGCTTGTTACGAATTCATGATCGATTTTTCCAAGTGAATATCGATTACTCAGAAATAATGCTATATTTTCCCTGTAATGGTCAATTTTGAAAAGAATGTCGCTAGAATTCGATTTCCTCATTTATGACTTCTAGAAATGAAACACAGGATACGACCCATTGATGAAATAAGTTTTTGAATAATCAGACAATGACAATGGTGGATGCTTGTGTGAGGTAGCTATATCACCGAGACCGCTAACACATCCTTTATAATGTATCTTCGTCAATGTGTCGTGTCCTCCAGGACATTAGCGATAATATCACGGTTCTCCACGATTTCCTGTTCTTTGTAGTTCTTAATAACTTGTATCTTTTTATTATCTATCCCTGAATTTGCTCCACCATCATTTTACTCAAGCTTCCTAGGTAGGTTATGTTTTGTTTTCTCCTGTACCTCTTGCCATCAATAATTCCTCTGAATATATATTTTCCAAGTTGTTTTTCACCTCAAAACCAAGGGAGCTTCAGTAGAATGATGGCGGGTAATCATACTCAAAATTTCTTTCAGATAAATGAGGGATAACAATAGTAATTTCCAGATTCAAATCGTATTTACATATATTAGGAAAGTTTGATTGAAGTTGAAGGATATTTCTGATTCTTATATTTTGAATTTATCAAAAACGTGTATATGTTTCTGGTGCCCGGTTGGTTATTAGAGCACTGTCGGTTTTTATGAGAATTTTTTAAAGAATATTGTGTGTTTTTGAATCGTCGTGCCTATATTGGTATGCTTTATGTTTCCCTTTGCAAAACGATCAAGACGCAAACATACATTTTTTATGGCTGAGGTAAATCGAAGGCGGGCCAATGATATTGAAGTATTTATTTATAGACACACACTCACACATATACACCTATATACACATACACATACCTATATATATATATATATATATATATATATATATATATATATATATATATATAATATATATATATATATATATATATATATATATATATAGGTTCTATCAAAAATACAAATTTTGGAAGAAGGTTCCTCACACAAAAACAAGGAATAAACTCCATATAAACATATGTCTACGTTTGTCGTCGTCAGTTAACACAGCAATGTTCCGTTTAAAAATGGCAGGATATTCAGATTTTTACATACGGCCGTGCGAATGGTAATTCTACGCGAGGCTGCATGGCTGTATCAGACTGCGCTTCCAGACTGACGGCTGACGAGACATCCAACATTTGTCCCGTTGCTGAGGTAGGATCCGTGGCACTACTAACTATGGATCGAGTAAGATCGAGATCCAATCGTATGCTTGACCACAAAGAGCACATTCTACTAGCTGTAGGAGACGATTCAGGTATCAGCAGAATTCAAGTAGTTCTAGCCAGAGATGGAATAACAAATTTACGCAGCCAACATCTGTGGGCAGCTAGGTATCCCCTTGGTAATATACAGGTTATATTTAAGCATCAGTTTACGATTGATGTGTGGGCTGGAATTGTAGGTGACCGTCTGATACGTCCATATTTTCTCCCAGCATTTCATACAAGAGCTGTCTACAGAAACTTTATTTCTAACACACTTCAAACATATGCTAAAGGATGTACCCCTGTTAACGGATGTGCTTCATGCATGGTGGGATTAAAGCACATTTTAGTCAAACTATTCGCCATGTACTGGCGGACATCTACCATGAAAGCCGGATAGTTAGTGTAGGACCCTCGACCTCAGTCCTCTGGATTTTTATGTGTGGGGCCACCTAAAACAATTGGTTTATGCAGCAGACATTAATGATGCACAGTCGTTTCATCAACGTGTCATGGGAGCCTGCGTATCCATTCGAAACCGTGTGGGGGTATTTGAAAGCATCAGTCAGTCAATAATTCGACAGGTGCATGCATAATCTGAAGTAAGCGGAGAGCATGTGAAATTTATTTTGAGATGCGCTGCTGAGGTATAATAATGGCCTTTTGAACATATGTTTTTATGGACATTTTATCTTTCTTTATATCAGGAACCCGACCCCAATGTTCGTAAAATACTTTTGAATTGTGCATTTGAAGATGACTACTGTAAACATTAAAACTATTAAATCAAAATGAAGGATTTGCTGGCATATGTTTATATGGAATTCTGTCCTTGTTTTTGTGTGAGGAACTCGCTCCCAAAGTTCCAAAGTTTGTAAAAGTATTTTTGATACGAACCGTGTAAAGACCAATTAAGAAACCTTTATCAATCTAACATGTTTAACTTTTATAAGATTTCATCAGGTGATTAGTCATGGAGAAGATGATGAATCAAATGCTAGTATTTTTACTTTTCTGTTGTTTGATTTCGATTGTTTGTGTTTCACGTGTCTATTCGATTTTTCGAGTTTTTTTATGAAATGAGTAGTAAAAAAATATTTCCTACTTATTTCGTAAAAAAAAACTGTCCACAACCATACTTAGTTACCTCCACTTAAACAGTGTTAGCGATAACGCACTAACTCAGATGAACACAAAAACTATGTCTTCGACAATAATGAACACTACAATATGTGTCTTACAATAAACTATACCCTTATGATAATATTGTTGAAAGTACTAGAAATATTTACTAACATGGCAATTTTCTGTCATCCTTCAATAACGACACCAAAAAGCTTACACGTGAATATGAAAAGATCCTATCGAAAATAAGTAGACACAACATGTATAAATTATTTAATGAAGAACGTCTCAAAGAAAAAGGGTTGCCAAAATATACGCATTTTAAACTACAAGATCCAGCAGCTTACCAGAATATCAACAGATGGAATTTTAAATGTAGCCTTGTGAGAAGGAAAATTGAAATATCCTTCGATAAATAGCAGAAAACAAGACATACACAATAAATTAAAGTATACAATTATTCCCGATCAGCTGGAAAAAAAATTATACCCAGACTCGCAGAAATTACCAATACATCATATGTCGATCATATCCTCATCTTATTCAACAATACAGAAAAAATAAATTCCAAAAATATTCCCAGGATAATTCTGTCCTTAACTTTACATAGGAACTTAATAATAGCAACAAAATTCCTTTTCTGGAAATACTGTTAAACACTAAAAACAATAATTTCATGATATACCCAGATAAAAACCTACCAGCATAAATTCATGTACACCTAATTATAAGACTTCAAATTACTATGAAATAACAATAATAAAAATCCTAATAAACCATGCAAAGATTAATTCATCCACAAAACAAATCTACAGTGAACTAAAAATATATATAACAAACACTCATTAATAATAACTTCCCGAACTTCTCCGTTGATGAACATATAAGATGTTCTATCATGGATTTTATACTAAGCAAATAGAATAAAATACTTCAACTAACCCCAAACATCAATGTTTTATGTCGCAACAAAGTACATTCAAATTATAAACAAGCCGAAATTATCCTGAAAAATTATAAATATTAATATATCAACAACAGATCCTTGTCAGAAAATAAAATAAATTACATAATACACTAAATCTACTATATCTAATGCAATCATTCGTAATGACTTTTTTCCAAACACTACAATGTTGCAGAAAACCAACACGTTTAGAAATTTAAATGTCCTCTGGGAGAATGTATCTCCAACGGTAAAAATAATATTTATGTGGGAATCATTACAACAACGTTGTCACGGCGGATAAGTTTGCATTTGAATATGTTGACCATTTATAAACATTTACAAACATACCTGTCTTCATTCGCAATTCAGAAGAATTTCTTGTCGAAAATTCTTCTGTACTTTTTTCACAAAAAGTATAAACTAAAAGCTGTCGAAGCTATCTTTATGAAAAAGTTGAAACTAAACCTTAATAAAATTAGGAATACTCAACAAATGTTTTTAAAATGTGTACAATAGACAGTTTGAAATGACAAGTTTTGAACCAATACTTTGTTTACTTCATATTTCGTAAAGAAACTCTCTGCAACCATTATTAGTTATCTACCCGTAAATGGTGTCGGCGATCATGTACTAACTCTGCGTTCTTCACTCCACAAATAAGAAATTTAATTCTCACGTGAACACAACAATTTTGTCTTCCACATTAATGAACACTACAATGTTTGTCTTGCAATAAACAATACCCTGATGTTGACATTGCTGAAAGTACTCGACCTTCAATGACGATATCAAAAAGCTTATCTGTGAATATGAAAAGATCCAATTGAAAGATCATCGATCCCGCAAACACTTACTTCATGTAAGCCCTTGTCTTTTTATATGCTTCACAGCTACGTTTCAACATCCTTTCAAAGTTAAGTTGCTCGTTACCTTCCGATGTTTTATTTCCTACGATATGTCCTGTGAATATCAAATTATTCTACACCCTTACTCATTATATCACAGGAGATTTTAGCTGTTTCTTTCTGATTCTGATAAATGTAACTCTTCTTCTAATCTCCCTTGATATGATGCAAAAATACTGCTTCCTTATTAGATAAACAGTGCCAATTACGAGTTCAGTATCTTTACTCCTGCGTATGAATATATTTATTTTTCAGTTCCTGAAGATAACAAAACGAGCGGGGTGTATGTGAGGTAGACAAGAATACGTATCAGATTGAAACCTGATAAAAGAGCGGACGTTCAGCGAGTCCCAAAAGACACATTACTCACGTTTTTGTAGTATACATGTGCACCACTTAAAATATTGCGTTAGGCTATACATTAATGTGTTTTATTTTGTATTGTACTATTAATATAATTTGCTCAGTTTAGATAGGAGGTAAATCTGCAGGTACCTATAATTTCGAAAACATACGACGGAAATCGCATATATTATTGGATATTATTGAAGCAAAAGATTTAGATTGGTAATACACCGAAGAATGACGTGTGGTTCTAATAAAAATTTGGATTGTTGCCAAATAATGTTAATGTGTTTAAATTGAAATATTTAACAATTTAGAAATACCTCGATTATTCCTTTTCCACGAGGTCATATTAAGCGATAAATCTTTCAATTTTTATATTATACAACTATATGTGAAATAGTGTTCATCAGAATTCGAGCGTCCTTTTTCCGCCCAAGCAGGACAGTATCCATCTTCCACTGGTGACTACTTGTCGGGACGGTTCAGAATAATTGTGTGCCCGTCTCACTAGGTAGCCGGGACACCATTGTACTGAATGTCAGATCATGACTTGCTGGTAGTAGCAAAATTCGGGTTTAGTTTTAGTCCACTTCCATTTTTGTATGAGCCTAGACACCCCGTCGCCGTCTGTCTCATTTGCTTCCATAATTTCCGCTGTGTTGTGTGGAGATTCTAAAGTATTTTATCTCTGTGGGGGCGATTGTGGCGTTGTTTTGTCTGGAGTGTCCATGACCAGTACTATTTTTTGAAGGAATCGACGATCACGCAGTTAAATTCAGTTGCTGCTGACTATGCGCACATGAAGGTCCTATAAGAGGTGGTCTAAAAAATACTGGTTTCAACCCAATTGGCCAGGAAACCGCACCTGGATGGTCGTCCCTTATCCTGTTCGACGAAGAATATTGAAATCTTTGTTCTTGTTACCTGGATATACGAACCTACTGGACTGTTCAGATCATATTAGACTACACCGAAGAACTACGTTGATTGCATCTTAACTTAAGCGCTATAATGTAGATATCGCTGCACTCGGCGAAACAAGATTATCCAATGAACGTTCTCTGAGAAGGGCGAGGGATATACATACTTCTGAAAAGGTCTTCCTTTCAGAGAAAGTCGAGTCTACGGTGATGGGTTCGCTGTTCGCTTCTAAGAAACCTCACTTCCGTTCAGACTGTGCAAATTGAAAGAATAATGACCATCAGAATTCCTCCAATAATGTCTACGCAATCATTTTCAGTGTGTATGCCACGACCCTGGACGCCGAGGAAAAGATAAAATATATCTTCTGCGAATCTCCCGATACACCCCTCGAGCGGTACCTCGGGGAGACAAATACACCCACCTTGGGGAATTTAATACTCAAGTGGGTTCCAAAACAACATTCGGGTCGGGAGTCATTGGCTTGCAGGGTATTGGGAAAATGAAGTCTTCCAAGCCTCTGTGCCGAGCATCAGCTTGTGATTACCAATACCTTTTTTCAACACTTGAACAAATGCAAGTGTTCTTGGATGCATCCGCGCTCTCGGACGAGGCACCTGTTTGATTACGTAATCGTCCGTCAACGCGATCGAAAATATGTCCTTCAAACTCGCGTCATGCGTGGAGCGGACTGCTGGACCGATTATGGTACGATACGCTTTCGTGTGAATCTCTCGCTTCGGTCTCAAGCCCGAAAAACCAAAGCCACCACTTCACCCACCTTTGCCTGTCTTGCACAAGCATCAAATCAAGTCGAAATTCAAGCAAATTTACTCAATATTTGTCAGTCAATGTTTGTAGGTGCAACTCCCACCGATGTTACTGATCAGAAAGAATTCGACAATCTATGGGACTCCGCCATCCTAGTAATTCGGCAATCTGCTGAAACTACGCTTGGAAAAATTCAGCGAGGTAACCCAGATTGGTTCAATAAATCTGTGGAAGTTATCCAGCCACTTCTGGAGGCAAATAATCAATCACACGACTCTTATCTTGCACATCTACACTCTCGTACTCACGCCCAAAACTGGCGCCGCTTCCGAGTAGAAGCACAACAGAACCTACTGGCAGGTCAAAACCACTGGTGACTCCGCAAATCTGAATAAATTCAACGTTTTGCTGACAAAAACAATACTTCCGAGTTTTATGATTCCATTGCTATCATAAGGTGGCCAAGATCGAATTGCCGTCAGGTATCTTCGTATTGGGATGTTTCAAGCAGGGCAAGGACGCAAAGAAAGAAAATAACACTCGAATAAATTTTAAAAGATAAATACTATTTTTACATCAAGTTCTTCATACTCTAATTGGATAACTGTTGTTAAATCCAAGAGTTCGCATGCAAACAATTATGGATGCAATCTTCTTCTAAATCGGACGTGACACTTTGTTGACTTGGTAAATTTGTTTTTACATTATTTGGTAATGTTCAGCAGAAGGCTGACACAGGAGTTTCCCGTCGGCAGATAATCACGTGGGGTGTCTCGAGTCCGGTGGATGGAACCAACTCTCTCACTCCTTTCGTGACATTCGTATTTACTGATGTTCGCCTAAAACGGCGCGGAGTCCCTCTTCCATGGGTGATGTCTACAGGCATTACTTCGCTCCATAACTTCCACTTCCTCTTATTATCATCTCCTCCTAATTCTCCTCAGTGGACGTGTGTGGCTCCTCCACCTTTTTTTGTAATTCATCTCTGCCCGCTACATCAGCCACCCTCCGACCATTAAAGATTAATTCTAAGTTCGTTGTTTACTCACAATTGTTTTTTATTCACAGTCCGTGTTTTTAGATGTGTGTGTGATCGACCAAGTTTCAATCATTTGTGCCATTTGATCTGTGGCAGTACAAATCCACGTCAGCCATGTGCTTCATTGTTCATATGATTCACTTGGCTGTCAACATGAGAATTAAAATGTTCAATTTCTCCCACGGAGTATATTCATTAACTCCTTTTATTTTCTTTTGCATGAGGGATCTGTCAGCATATCGCTCCTTCTTTAAAGAAAAAATCCTTATTATGATTAACAGTAACGAAGGTTTTCACATTCTGCAGTTCCACTTGTTGCTGAACCTGGTGTAAATGCTGGCGATTTATGACGTCCTGTTCTGAGGCCATTTCTAAGATGTTTTCAGTGTAAAAGCACGTGTGTCCGTCCTAATGTTTTTTTGGTAAGTTAACCCAGTTCCCAACGCCGTGTAACGTAATGTTTATCCGAAACCAAGCGTCCGCGTCCGCGCAAATCACACAGTATTTATAGTCTCTCCTTCTTCCACTGTTGACCATTTGACCACTCGCTCCTTCTTCCCTGTAGAACCCCCTAATCTACACTATTTTTATGAAATAATTAAAGAACACAAAAATTTTAACAACATTACAGACAGGGCAAAATTGTAAAATTTAACTATGTTGATACTGCTTTTCTGTACCTGCCTATATATATATATATATATATATATATATATATATATATATATATATATATATATATAGTGAAATTTACTGCACGTGAAATTGAAAAAGCATCCTTGTATTCTAATCCTATGCAGTTTTGTTAGTCTAGCAAATAGGCGGGAAATATTATTATACTGGGTAAATCTAAAGGAAGCTAGTTTTATCTCTTTAAAACAGGGATGTGCTATAGAGAGCTAATTGTTAAAAAAAGTGGGGATGTATTTTATTCCACTCATTTGTGTCCAAATAGAAAGAAATTGCCAACTTTGGAATGGAGCCGAACCGGAACGTGCTCAGACCTTCCTCGGGCCACAAAACCTATAAAAATGACAACGTATTCCAAATAACATCAATATTCACCAACAAATCGTCAGCAAAATCATTCAAATGATAAAATTCATTGGTCTACGGAAACAATATTGAGTCTACACAATAATTTCCAAAAACAATGGAAATAGACCTACTTTCAGGCAAAAAGGTAACAAAATCCACTATATTGGATTGAAATCACCGAATACTTCAACATTACATTCTATCCAGACACTCTATCGGGAAAATGTACCCATATCTGAACATCTCAGCTCATTGTAAAGAGCAGGAAGTATGGTCAAGGATTGTTTTGGTAACTCCATCTTACACATGTTTAAAAATTACTTTGAAAGTAATTATTGCTACACACCTTAAAGCGCATTAATATATTCCACATCAAGGTATATTTCACATGCCTCTACCAGTTGATTTTTTGATGGTGGATCTGAGACACTATTCCTTAGAATACTGTTTCAAAATAGTAAATCAAGGAAGTAGCACTATATCCATGGACGCCAAAACGTCTTTCATTATATTATACTACCTTTTTTTACAAGCTTTATTCAATACCTCATAGAATTCATCATTAGCTTGATGTTTTATGGCCATCATTCAAGACAAGTTTATAAAATGCATCAATTACAGCAGGGATTAAACCTTTAGAGAGGAAATATTTCAAAGACGACATAGTTTTGATTATTTTTCCTTTAGTTAAAATTCACTCTCAACATGCTTCAGAACGGATAGGTTCCTTGTGTCAAACACCTAACAAGTGTGGCTCATGCAAAGAATATGTAAATGTTGTGAACACTGGAATTTAAATATATATATATATATATATATATATATATATATATATATATATATATATCAATTCCATTGTTCGCAACACTTTTGCAATCTTTAATAAATATTTACTTACTTTTGTCTATACACCTAAATTTACTCTTCTATAGTTTGTATGTCATTTATTATGTTTCATTCTTTTTTTATCTCTTTCCAATTTATTTCTTCATTTTCTTGTTAGCCTTCGTTTCGCGCCTATTTTTTGCTAGTTTTTTTCCTTCTTCACTGTTGATATTTCTTTCTGCATAATCGATATTTTCTAGGTGTCCATTAACATTTCTTTTTTATTTTATAAACTTTTTCTGTGCAGTTTCCGTTTTTGCTGCCCTATTTAAACTGTTTTCCCCGCCTTCTTACCTTCTTTGTGTAACTCATTCTGTCTTCTCTGCAGCTAAATGTTTGGGCGATCGCCCATTACACACGTCAAACGAAGAAACGCTTAAAGCCAATAACTAAGGGAGGCCACTAGGGAAATCTACTGACGCCATATTGATCGCGTCGGGGTGTGGCTAAATGTAAATGAGATATTCTTTGGCCGAGAATTAAGTGGATACTTTTGAAATGGTGTGTGTGGAGTGATCGTGGTCGGAGATGGCAGTGATGGGTGTGAGGTTAGAGTTTATTCGACTGGCTACTTTTAAGGCTGAGAGATAACAAAAACGAGTGTCTAAGAGACTTGAATACAAGATATTACCTTCATCGTTTCGATCTCGTCTAGGGAAATAAAATCTCGTCATGTCTCGATCTTTGCGGTTTAGTATTCGCAAGATCTAATCACTTTTGACGTCTGTTCCGTGGTTCACTAATATGAGGGTTTCAGGGGTGATGACTGAGCGACTTTATCGACACAAACACACATTAAAATATTCTTCTATCTGACAGATTAAAGCAATGACAATATGTCTGTAAAAGAGTTTCACACACACACACACACACACACACACACACACACACACACACACACACACACACACACACACATATATATATATATATATATATATATATATATATATATATATATATATATATATATATATATATATGGATATATCAGGTTATTTACATTATTGTTAGTTAATTGAAACGATATCACAGAAACTCATATTTGTATTAAGAAATATACCTCTTTATTATATACAACCACATAGACGACATATTAAATGTATGATATTTTGATTATATACAACCATAGGCGTGAATATGATATAAATTTCATATATATCACAACATTGTTAGATACATGCATGAAATAAATGAACAAAACATATATTAACGCGTTTCGTGCGCTAAGTAGACTTCTTCAGACTAATGAAATCTATACATTGATGAAATTATATATACGCAATGCGAGGTGTTTAAATACAATCATAAAAGCAATATTATTGAGATAATGGGTGTCTAGTCATTCATTAGCATTCATTCGCGGTAATCTTCTTTGTCGCCAGAAGGATGCCTTCAGGTTTCTCACGTAAAAATATTCCTCATTTTTTGAAGTTTTGTATGGGCGCATTCGAGTATTCATATCAGGTATATTTGTAATGTTTGTTTTATTTATTAATTTTTAGTAGTCGGAGTGCTATCAGCCTGATTATATCCCGTCGGGACGTCCCATTTATTACAGATTCCACCGCTTGTTCTTTTAAATATAATGAAAATCAATATTCTCATGTGTAAATAAACAAATAAACATTTTCTTGGTGTATTTTCAAACCAAAAATGTGGGTAATGTTGTATATGTGGTAGTTCATTCGCCGGGAGCACACTATTATCTGCAACGGAGACAGATCGCCATGTTGGTGTTGCTATCTACCGCATGCTTATGTTGAAAAGAGGGATAAAGCGAAATAGGGGGATATATCTACTTCTTTTAGAGTCTTTAATGATCGCCACATTTTCAGACCAAGTAGGAGTAATCTTCAGAGTTAAAAGGATTGAGTATAAGGCTAAATATCCAGCACATTATTTAAACAGATGAAAGCAATATATAAATTAAATATATTTTACACATGTGATAAATGAAAAGATAATGTTAGAAATTTTCAACACATCCATGTCTCCGGCTAAGTGAAAGCCGAAATTGTTTCACAGGTGTAATAAATAGGCATAGTTGTAATTCGGCTGGAACACCCAGAGTATCGGAGGTTGCCAGTGTTTCTGAAAATTAAAAATGAACATTCCCATCACTATATAAAGATCTACACATTCACTTAAAGTTAAAAAATTCAAAACAAAACAAAACAGGATAATGTCTAATAGGATGTCCGAAAGCGCACAGGTATATAGAACATTCAGACAGTTGTCACTAACTTTATGCATAAAAGAGAAAATTGTTTATACGAACACAAGAAATATTGAACTTCATCGCACTATCTAGTCAGTTTTCTTTAATTAATGTTTTATAAAATATATACCTAATGCACGTTTTTCTTTTACTTCATTTGACCATACAAGCAGGGAAACGTTTTAATAGATCTATTCGCTATTTCACTACCAGTTTGTGTATTCAGTATCTTCTGCAAATGATACATTACACAGGCCTGGTTCATCATTGTATACCACAGAAATTATAGACATCATTACTCATTCTAATTCTAGTTTCATTGTATTTCCTATATACCCTGAAACTTTCTGGTTACTCCCACATTCTGCTCCTGTTATTTTTAATTTTCTTCGGTAGAACTACGTCTCAGTCACTTCAAATAACTTCGTCTCTGAGATTATCCAGCATTAATTGTTATGAAAGATGAGATAATATAAAACAATTTAGCGTTTATTTGTTTATCCTCACAATTTGCTAGGGTTTCTCTGTCAGACATTTTCATCAGAGTTACATTTCTGAGACAGTCTGAAATCCCCACTATGTAATTCATATTAAGATATCTCATTCCGGCAAAGATATAATATGCCTGAGATTTAACGTTTTACTTCAGGTTTTCATTCACTAACTTGTAAAACTGTACTTTGAGGTTATTTTCTGAGCCATCAAAACTTTATTCGGTGTATCTTAAAATTATCATCCAACCATAATAAATGTCATTAGCTCTTCACGTTTTCGTAAGGTCGTCACCATAGGTTATGCAACATTTTGACAAACATAGCTTGCTACTTTATATATTTTCTGAAATATGCTATGTCAACATGCAGTCTATCCATTCCCAGTAAAGGTTACTACGTAATCTAGTATCTGTCCCGTATAATTCAAACTCTTCTCATATTTCATTTCCTTTTATGCCGTAAGTTCGTGTAATCTCTGAGATATTGTTATATTTCTTCAGAATTTCTATTGTTCGGTCTGGTATATTTCTTATAATTAAAATGGTATTCTTGTTCTAGATCCATGAATAATGCCACGCTACGTGTTCTTAATATTAAAATGTTAATGGTATCCTTTATAATAACTCCCCACCTCCAAAAAGGCAATAAATTCACAAGAACGCATGGGGTTACTGAGTGCAAGAAAATATATAAAAATCACTGTTAAAGAGAGAGAACAGCAAAAGAATAGGAATTAAGAATGCATACAATAACGACTGACATTACATTTCAGTTTTTGAAGAAAAAAAATTGACTGGAAATCAAGAAGCTGGGAGGAAGTTAGACTAGGTAATAGCGTGATCGAAGAAACTGTTAGCGTAGAACTTACGGTTGCATTTAGTCATTTCAACCGTAAAATGATGAAACATTTCTGCTAATCTAGTAACGCGCTAAAATTCCTAAAATGTCGGTATCAATGAGGAAACTTCAGAACAATTACCACGAAAGTATTATTAAATAGTCATCCTCTGCCAAAGACTGATCCTCTTATTAATATTAGATCATACATGTACGCACGTATTCGGAGTTAGCACACGTCTAACTTGCACAAAGTTCTCAATGTGAATGTTCATTGTCATGGCGAAGACTAGTGCAGATAGTGCATCCTGTAATTATCGCTTTTCAAATCTGTGCGATTTGCAAATAGATTATGATGATACTCTAAACCGGAAGTTGTTATAGTTTAAAATGAGATTAGTTACTATACGAGTGTCTTGGCATCTTATAAATGTCTCTTCTATTTACTTCTTTGATATGGCCCGGTAGACATCATCACGCGCCAACTACGTTGCAACCTCTCACCATGCCGACAAAACGTTTATACAATATGTAAGATAACCCACTAGGATCAGAAAAAGAGAATTCTTGCTGAATAGTCTGTATTTCCTTCAACATTATCCCTCTATTGAACTGCATCACTTGTAGATAGCAGTTTATTAAGACCTTGTTAGTGCTTAATTATTGATCTTCTATGAAATCATCAAATAATTACCGAATGAAGTAATATCGTCCTCAGGGCATTTGTTGCGGAGCAATTACCATGGAAGTATTTATAAAAAAGAGAGAGAGGCGAAAGCACGTCTGTGAGAGAGCGACTGCAAACGAGATGCCAGATCAGGACCAATTACATTGCACATCCGTCTCTGGATCTTATCAAGAACTCCGAGGCAAACAGATGAGGCTCCAGGCCATATATAGCAGCAATACTCCATACAAGAGCGAAAGGTTGATTTGTAGATTTGAAGGTTCGATTCCGGGGAGAAGAGTTTCCTGGCCCGGAAAAGGGAGCCAACTTTCCTTGGGGTGGACGAAGCAATTGACTCAATGTACTTGTTCCATCTCAGGTCAGCAGACAACGTGAGACCGAGCAGCCGCAGAGAGGGGCTCTCGAGAAGTTGAACGTATGACATTCTAATGGAGGGCAGGGAAGGATCTATGTGGTGATTAATAGAGAGTAGTTTTGTTTTTGAGGCGTTAAAGTTCACCAGTTCACAACCGATTGGAGGTCCTTTTCCGCGTAGATGCCTATTTGGGAATCTATTGTGTCAGAAAGATCATTGATAAAGATAAGGAACAGAGTAGGATGGACCCTTGAAAAACACCTGCGTTCGTGGGATAGGAACTGGAGGAGAATCCGTTCAGAACGACCTTTAATTCACGGTTTGACAGGAATGATTGTATTATGTCAAAAAATCGACCTGTAATTCCATAACCCTGGTTATTGTGAAAAAGGCCGGCATGCCAAACCCTATCAAACGCTTTGGAGATGTCTAGGGCCACGTCATGGGCTTCTCCGTTATTTTGAAGAGCTTGTTAAACAATTTCAGTGATGGCCGTAAGCACATCAGCTGTAGAAGGGAAAAGCAGAAACGATATTGCTTGTCTGAGAGTAGATCATGGAATGTAAGGTGGTTAACAACTGCGGCGTTGATTAAGGCTTCCAAGACTTTGCCGAAGAGATGTAGGAGACTGATAGGACGGTAATTAGAAGAGCCAGAGGTATCACCAGATTTCTTAAAGACAGGAGCTATCGAAGAGGACTTCCAGCAGTCTGGAAAACAAGATTACTTGAAGCAGTAGTTACATAGTTTGGAGAGGGCGGGCGCTAGTTCAGGCGCGCATTTCTTCAAGACAATGGCTGGTATCACATCTCCACCACTAGCCTTGTAGGGATCTAAAATAGAGATAATGCCCAATACAAATAAGGGTGTTATGTGCAACCCGCTCAATAGGGCCGCAGTTCTAAGAGGGAAATCGGGTATGGGTACACCGGAAGTGTCGAGCGTTGAATTGAATGAAAATTTCCGAGCAAAGCATTCAGCCTTGTCGGCAGAAGAGTTTAGGACCTCAAACTGGTTGAACAAAGGAGGTATAGAGGGTTTGATATTGTTAAGTACGCTCTTGCATAGACGCCGATAATCCTTGGAGCCGAATTTGCGAGATGCAATACCTTTCTTCATTCGAGCAGCAAATAGTGACTTAGCTTCGTTAAGTACACGCTTACACTCGTTACGGGCAGAGTCAAAGAGACGTCTATTGCAGTTGGACATGTCGCTACGAAATAGGTGGAAGAAGTGGTCCTATGGGCAACGGCGAGTGAGCAAGTCGTGGAGAACTAAGGGGATGAGCGCGATTTGACCTTAAATTTGCTTGGGTGGATTAAAGCGTCGATTCCAGCTTTAAACCAGGAGGAGACCCCAGAAGCACATTCTTGAACGGAGAGCGTAAAGACAATATCCCAGGGGACATCGCGGAGGAAATCACAGAACGAGTCCCAGTCAGCTCGTTGATAGCAGAACGAGGTTCTAGTGGTTGGAGATTCTTTGCAGGGGGTGGAGTTGAAGGAGATGTTGACAGACACTACAGCATGATCGGAGTTACCAAGAGGGCAGAGGTAAAACACAGATCGAGAAGTGAGATCATACCGCCCCGATTGTAGGCAAAACGCGTGGGGAAGTCCACTATCTGCTTGTGGGATTGAGAAACTGAAAAATTAATTACTGCAAGTTCAGTAGTAGGATTCTTAAGCCACCTCGTATGATGAGCGTTAAAATAGCCAAACATTAATATGTGAGCAACCGGATGGAGAGAGATAGCTTTGTCTATCCTGTCAGAAATGCTATCGATTATTCCACAGTCTTGAGAGGATGGAGAGCGATAAAGAAGAAGAGGTAGCTTACAACATTGAGAAAAGATATCCGGAGACACATGTACGAATGTTCTGGCGTTTCGAGAGACAAATATCTCGCCAGTCGGAGATGGTCCTTGACGTAAACAACAAGGTCATGTATGTGGGTTTGAGAGTCTTTCTGAGGGGAGGAATGTAACCGGAGATCGAGAGATAAGACGAGGGGATAGACGAGTCAAGGTTGGTCTCACGCAGAGCCAGTATATGCGGCCAGTTTGCAGTGAGGAATGATTCCACACTGCAGAAATTGGTTCTAATGCCACGGATGTTGGAGAATGAAATTTTGAAGGGTTTAGGTGATTTTTAAAGGGCTGGTTTAGGTTTACTTTTTCGATCTTTGTTAGTCATCGTGTGGAATTAGGGTTGGAAGATGAGAAGGCCTGAATTAAAAGAAGCAGGCAGTTATCGACGGTGAAGTTGGCACAGCCTGCATCATACTGTGGTCTCAGGGTTGCCCACCGGAGGTGACTGCAGGAACACCTTTCCATGCGCGACATGGCACAACAGAAATCCCGGTATTATACAACTGTTGATCAGAACGACCGCTCAAGACGCTACGCAAGAGTTAGGGTTCCTAACTACCAGTCGGAAACAGAAACCAGGAAACTGTCAACCGTGTACCCTCAGAATGAAGTGATAATGTCACAGACTTCACACATCACGGGAGAAGGACGGCAGCACTAGTACAGAGGACATATATATATATATATATATATATATATATATATATATATATATATAGAGAGAGAGAGAGAGAGAGAGAGAGAGAGAGAGAGAGAGTGAGTTCCGGGAACCCCTTCCTAAACAAGAAACAAGGTGTTAGCCTCTACTCTTGTCCAAGAGAAGTGGGAGGAGTATTGACCGGTCGGTAGGAAAGTGTATCTTCTCCTATTATGTAGTAAGAATTAAACTATTGATATCGTGCAACATAAATATCAATAATATCATTTACTAACATGTATTATTAGTAATATCATCATTAGAAAAATTTGAGCTAGGTAAAAAACGAATGAACTTCAAGAAGTCTGATGAGGCGTATAACCATTCATTTTTGTTTACTTTCTAGACAAATGCGTGATATGCATAAACTTTACTGAAAAATGATAGGAATTTCTACCCAAGTACATTCCGTTTTTTTCTTTATGTCGAAATGTGTCAAGAGTATACACTTTGATTCATAACATTTCCTATGCGCAAAGACCCTTAGGAAAAGTATGAACTGGGTTTTCTAGCAATTGGCCGAGGTGAAGAACAACTTAATTTGACTACCGAACTATGTTTTAAGTAGTTTCATTAATCCGCAATTGTCCAAGAATGAGGTACTGAAAAACCCCAGAAGACCTGGTAAATCTAGGAGAGATTTTCCCAACAGTATTGAGAAGGCCCTGGATTTGGGTATCTTAAGTGAAATTCTCGTCATCTGCCAACAGTATATTTTATTTTTGTTTTGCACGTCACTTTTTGACTGGTTCTTTCTAGGTCTAATTCAATAAAAGCTTTGTGGACACTTATTCCAGTGATATAAAATTTATTTTGGAACTTTAAATTGTTCATCCTTTTAATTCTCACTAAGAAAGCGAAGTTTGATAGAATTCCTTGCCGTTTCTTAGTGTCATACAGTTCCAGATTCTTCAAAACATCGTGCATTGAGCTTTAAGATTTGTTAAATTATTGTATTTTAGCAGGTAATATTTTTTAAAATAATGCACATATTTCCTCTATTATTATTTTCTGAAGATGAATCTTCATGACATTTTGTGAAATAAGTAAGAACGTAGACGATTACTGGAGGCTCATCCAATCCAAACAAACTATAGATCATCAAATGGGACTGTTTGAATCGATGATGGGAAAAGTTTTCCTTATGCCATGTACTAATTTTCACACAAGAACCTGTGTTTTTTCTGCCTTTGCACGTATGGAAACATGATGGCTAAAATTATATTATTCTATTTGCCACTCCTTTGGATATCGCGACAGTTACCCCATCCGGTACCTCATGAATAATAGATTATTCCGTTTTGATCGCGTGGAAATGTGAAAAAAGACATATTAAGGGTACTACTTGGATTCTATGAGAAAATGAAAAAACAGGAACAAGATAGAACTGTTTAATTTTTCGTTCTTGTTAAATGGAAAATTTGTCAATTTCAAATTATTACAATTGTACCCCTTACTGCTTAAAATAAATACCATCATTCAAACTGTTATGACAATATTTCGTTACAATTCTTAAGTTCAAATAATAATCTAATCTTTCAAAAAACCGTAAACATCTCTGAAGTCTTCGAATGCAATTCCATGAAACAGGAATAATTGAATGGAAAATGAAAAAAGAAATTATATATGAAGCGAACACAAAGAAGAAAAACAAATCTGTAAATTTAATAAAATTGAAGAACGACTATAAGTACTAAAAACGATGTGCAAAATGAAACATGCATCGTTGCAGGGGGAGTTTTTAATTTTGCGAACGCATCCTATTCTGCGTTTCAAAGTTAAATTATAATCTGAAATGCGTACAAAACTGGTTCAAGACGTAAAATCAACATGCTGTGTGGCAAATTACAGTATTTCCTCAAACAGCTAGGGAAATATTAGAAGAAACTGAAAATAATGCAAAAGGAAAGCGTACGGTGAAGTAATATATGCAATGCGCATTAGAAATGTGCATACGAAACCTTGCAAATAAATGGGTTTAAACATAAGTCAATGTTTTCTGTAAAAGATCGGGTTAAATTAATGAGATTTACTAGGACGCAATCTTCCATAGTGATTTTTAAGTTTATTTCAAATACATGATACAGATTTTTATATACATAAATTTTTTTAGTGACATGTACTTTTTTGTTCCTCTACATTTGGCCATTTTAAAGGGAGCGTCATTATTACATCTTCAGAGATATTGGCTTCTTTCTGAGGGATAAACATTTTTAAGTGTTTTTACAATCTTTCAAAGAAATAAATTTTCGTCTTAAGATATTTTTTGTGATGAAAGTCAATGAAATGATGTTAATCTGAAGATGCAATATCAGGCGAGTACGGCATGTGTAGTAGGATATCTGAACTAAGCTTTTCCAATTTCTGTCGGGTTTGCAAAGGGCTATGAAATCTGGAAATCAAAAAAATACATGAAATCAGAAGGTTCTCTAAATTCCATATTATAACTTCCATTTCAAAAATATTCTCGTTTGTTGCAATGTATCAATAGATATGTTTAAATTCTTTTTGTCTCCTAGTGCAAAGTCTTCCTCTCTTAAATTAGAGTATGAATAGAGGAAACTAATTTTGTTTTCTTCTATTTTCATTATAAATTAAAAATATGTAAAATTAAACGTCAATTCACGAATTGTATAGAAACGGTACGTGGAATTTGCTTATATGAAAATATTCGACCTTCATTGAACAAAGATTCAGTATTAGTGCCATTTGAATCTTATAAAATATTAGTATTAAAGAAATTGCTCAGAAAAATATGATTCAGTTCAATAAATTTTATCAAAATTTGCTAACTTCAATTATATTTAGAATTCATCAGGACGAAATTATTTTCTGTCCGATTTACATTTGTCAATAATGTTTTCCATACATGGAGGGATTAAATTTTAAAAATAATATTTTACAAGATTCCATAAAGGAAGTGCGATAAATGTTTTATTCATGGACTCTGTAGGAGCTCTTGAAATTAAGACATGGACAAATTCTTTGTACTAAAATTATGTAACAGTCTTGTATGTGTAGTGTGTTATCCAAACTGTATCGGTGACAAATACATATTAAACTGACCCTCTATTATATTTTACAAAATCAAATGCAGCAAAGAGAGGAACAACAAGAAAAATCATCAAATAAATAGGCAGATATTTGTTTTAACAAAATATTTCTATATACACACGATATAATAAAACTTCTTAGTTGTGTGATCTAGTGTAATATAAAATGTGTTATGTTATAGATATGGTAAGAAATTAAACAGTTTAAGTTGATGGTGGAATTGAATGAAATAGATTGCTTGACTTACTGTAGAGATGTCTCGCTTTGACTGATATAGTTATGATTTCCTTTATGTTAAGATATTGAATGAGTTGGTTTATGAATCTCTTCTTGGCTGAATTCGTCACGAGATGAGTTGATGTTGAAAAGAAATTGAATTCCACAAAACGGTTTGATATTAACAGAATTAACTTTTAGCGGGCAAGTTAGGTTTCATGGTTTCGTGTAACGAGTTGATTATTTTAAGGACTCACTAAGTCATGTCGAATTTTCATATTTATGAGTTTCCTTGATTCTTGGGGGCTCGAGAACATGTTTACATTTTGTGTGTGTGTGTGTGTGTGTGTGTGTGTGTGTGTGTGTGTGTGTGTGTGTGTGTGTGTGTGTGTGTGTGTTGTACTATGAACAGATCAACTCCAGGTCAACATGCGGTCAACTGTGTAGACACATGTAGAAACATGACATTATTATTTACGGACCAATCAGAAAGAATTGCTTCGTACTGAACTCTGGAGCCGATTTTAATGGGTTCAGCAAAAACTGAGAATATTTATCTGTGATCCAGTTTTAACAGGTTTAAAACAGAGAATGTAGAAATCTAATTCTACACATCAAATTTTGGCTAGATACGCTTAACAATTACCTTAGAAGTCTAAAATACTCAAAAATATGGGTGCTACTTTGCCTTATCTTATCTTTGCCTTATGTGTTGAATCTGCTTTTGTATGTGATCTAAACTTAATATTGTGATCTGCAACAAGTAACGTAATGTACAATTTTTAACCGATGTACTTGCTGTTTATCGCTAGAATATTATTAATAGAAAACAATTAATATTTTATTTACATTTTCTCGATGTGTTATATATATATATATATATATATATATATATATATATATATATATATATATATATATATATGCTATTATGTTTTACTATGTAGGTATGATTCCAAGTTAAAATTTGTACCGTATAAATATTTTAACCGATATACATTCTGTTTATCGTTTGAATATAAATAAAATATTTTTTAAATTATTATAATTAAATTTTATTTCTGTTATATATGTATTATAATATGTTTTACTATAGAGATACTGTTGTGCATTCCAGGATGAAATCCGATATCAATTAATAACAAACGCCAGGAAGGATAAGGAAAATAAATGTATTAACGTAATAACTGGTAATACGGATTAGTAGATCCAGGAATGCGGGTTAGTAACACTAATATATAGACAGTCTTGGTATTGAAGTATCGCGGTATGACTCCTTACTGAATCTAGGTGCTCGTAACGGTGAATCTTGTGCTATTATATTACAGACTCCGGGTATTCACTGGTAGTAGAATATATATACCTCGGGTTAGTCCATCTGTGTGAAAAGGGGCGACCCTTATCACCCCTCTCCTTAGATAGGGAGTTAGTATCTTTTCCTTTCTCTTATGGTCGACAATTAGAGGCACTGTAACTTTTCTCTTCCTGGTAGTCCTTCCAATTTCTGTGTCTTTAGAGGAGAGGAAAACAAGGTTTCAAGAAGACATATGATGCCAATTCACATTGCATTGAAATATATGAAGATAGCAGTTGTCAGGGAAGCAAGATATCGGATGTTTCCGTGCTGAGAAGAGTGTGAAAAGTACCTGAGTGGCTTGCATTTAGCTAGTTCGACAGTAAAAACAAATGAGAACTAGTTGCTAATCTTGTCACACGCTTAAATTTATGTAGGTGGGGCACAAAAGAGAGAAAGCCCATTAGAACATTTGTCAGGAAATTATTATTAAAAAAACAAAAGGAAGCGACGTCTGTTCGGTGAAAATATGACTGAAGTCAAGATGGCGAGTCAGATTGAATTAGATTACAGACTCTTCGTTGAAAAGGAGGAGTAGGACATCAGACAGGGCAACAGTATTCAATGAACAAAATAATTGTTGACTTGTAAAATGTACAAGATATATTCTGACGATAAATATTTACGAGTACGACACAATGAACAAAATTTGCTTGCATTTGATATAGCAATTGATTCGATATTGTCGCTCCACTTCATGAGAGAGACTTGCTCCCCTGTGTGTGTGTATATATATATATATATATATATATATATATATATATATATGAAGATTTATTTTAACAGTAAGTATAAAAGGACCGTAAAACGATAAAAATTAAAAAAGAATGATATATGGTAAAAAACACTCACATTTGCAAACAATTTGTTGTGGATTCCGGGATGAAATCCGATATCAATGAATAACAAACAACAGGAATGGATAAGGAAAATAAATGTATTAACGTAATAATACAAACTGGTAATACGGGTTAGTAGAGCCAAGAATGCGGGTTAGTAGCACTAATATATATACAGTCTTGATATTCAAGTATCGCGGTCTGACTCCTTACTGAGGCTACGTGCTCGCTAACTGAGACTCATGTGCTACCCTCCTCTATGATTACTGTCCGGGTCTTCACTGGCGGTAGCATATGTATAACTTGGTGAGTCCATTTGTGTGAAAAGGGGAGACCCTCAATACCCCCTCCTTAAATCCTTTTTGGGAGGAGTTAATATATTTTCCTTTCTCTTATGGTCGACAATTAGAGGCACTGTAAATTTTCTCTTCCTGGTAGTCCTTCCAATTTCTGTGTCTTATTTTGGTCTTTGAATCTCGAAGACTTCAAAGATCTCCTCCATCGACTCGTCATCTTCTGCGGGTGACGAGCTTGGCTCTTCAACCCGTCTATTTTGTATTTGGTCAATATGTTTTTTTGTGGGTAATTTTTTGGCCTATTGTGTACATCACGTTTCCTTGTCTGTTAATTATTGTATTTGGTTCCTCATAAGTCATATTGTTACTGAAATAGACCCATTCTTGTTTGAATGATCTCTTGAGTACTGTAGGCTATGTCAGTTTTTATTTATTTTTTCCTTCGTCCTCTGAATAAATTCATCCTTTTCCGCTTCTTTTCTTATCACAGGTAGTTCCTTTACTACCTTGTATAACTCTTTACTGTTTTCATCTGTGGTAGCAAATGGCGCGTTTCGCTTCTTTTTACATACTGGTTGGAATTTTTTTTCAATTCAATTCTAGCTGCACCCTTACAAAACGAGCTGATAGGTGAAACCCATACGCCGAATTTTTTCATCATGTCTGTACCCACTAGATTTTCTGTATCTTTCATTACGTATATCTTGAGTTTTTTGTTGTTTTCCCGCGAAATTTAATATTTACGATTATTTCTCCTTCGAATTTTATACGCTTTCCTGTCACCGACTTAGGAATTTTTTGTGTATGCAACATGGTTGGTCTATTAATCTTTTTCCATGTCTGTAGGTTAATTATCGTTAGATCGGAAACCCGAGTCTAGTTGCAATTTTATCTTTTTATTTACGATTCCAAGTTCCAATATATTTCCTTATGTTGGTATTGTCTTCGTCATGCATCCTAGTATCTCTTAACCTACTAGTAGCTTTTCCGTTCCTACAATGTGATGCCTAGTGCCACATTTTTCCACACACAAGGCAGTTTTTATATTTAAAACGGCAATCCTTATTCCAGTGTAGTCCTCCACATCGATAACATGCAGATGGGGGGGGCTTATATTTGCTTCGATTTACGTCATAGTTTGCCCTATATGTTCTACTTTTTCCCTTATTATAGAATTTTTGTTTTCTTTCCAGGGAGGGTGAAGAACATAAACTTTTTTTTAACTTACGTATATGAGATACTCCTGACTCCTCAATGTTCTTCGAGTCTTTCTTTATATTCAGGCATTTTTGGCAATCTTCTGATAATTGTTGTAGTGTTTGTCCAGTTTCATTTTGTAGTTTTAAAAGCATTCTTTTGCGCATTTCACAATCTTTTGCTGAGACTAACCCTTGAACAAAGATGAGACACTTGAAATTGTCCGGTGTTAATTCTTCCAACTTGAAGTCGTCGCAATGTTTATTCACGATTACGGCAAACGTGAAATAGTCCTCATTTTCACCCTTTACCAGGTTAAGACATTTCCACGTCTTGTGAAAGAGTGACGTTTTTGGACTAAAAAGCTCTGTAAGACATGTAACTGCTTCGTCAAACGCTAATTCGTTCGTCTTTTTTGGCAAAATGTAATCCACAAATTTTGTGTATTCCTCAGTTCCTAATTTTCTGAGCAACAGCTTCTTTGCTTCCGTCCAGTTTTGACAATCGATGTTGTAGATGTCTTCGTGGCGTCTAAAATAATCCCCGAAATTTTTATCCTCTTCTAGAGAGTATTTGAAAGTTTCTATCGTATTCCACACTACGTTCTTGGGAAAAAGTCGCCTTTTCTTCGATATGTTGTTGTTTGTTATCCGCTACCTTTAATATTATTTCCTGCGTTTTTAGTAATTGTTTTTGCCATTTTTCTTCCATTCTTTCTTGGTATTGGAATTGCTGTTCGTTTTGTCTTTCTTGGAGTTGTAATTGCTGTTCATTTTGATATTTTACAAGTTCTACTATAATACTTTTAAAATCCTCCATGATAAGAATCATACGAAAAACCCGCTTTTCCGTATTTTAGTCCTCGTACATCTTTTGTCGCCAAGTTGTTGTGGACACTGGCAAAAACGGCAAAGGAGACTTTTGTTTTTTGTTTTTTTCTCTATGTGTTCGAATAACTCGTCGTTAATTTGTTGTGGACAACGAGGGAGAATTTTGTTTCGATTTCCTTCCCGTGAGAGTTCGAATTCCTCATCACCAATTTGTTGTAGACAACGAGGAAGAATTTTTTTTCCTTCCCGTGTGAGTTCGATATACTCGTCGCCAATTTGTTGTGGATTCCGGGATGAAATCCGATATCAATGAATAACAAACGCCAGGAATGGATAAGGAAAATAAATGTATTAACGTAATAATACAAACTGGTAATACGGGTTAGTAGAGCCAAGAATGCGGGTTAGTAGCACTAATATATATACAATCTTGGTATTGAAGTATCACGATAGGACTCCTTACTGAGTCTACGTGCTCGCTAATGGTGACTCTTGTGCTACCCTCCTCTATTACAGACTCCGGGTATTCACTGGTAGTAGTATATGTATACCTTGGGCGAGTCGATCTATGCGAAAAGGGGAGACCCCTTATCAGATACCATCATAAAAATAAAATTTGTACAGTTTCGATATTTTTCCTTGTAGATAACAAGCAAAGTAGCATAGACTTGTGTTATACAATGATTTGAAGGCGATTAACTATAAACACGTCCAACGGCAGAAATGCTACTTATTTAATATTTTATATATTCCCACTTGGTAATATTTGTGCCGATTTCTTCAACAGTTTTGATTTTGTCACATAATATCTTAGTACATATTATAAGCATCTTTCCTTAAGTCATATTTGGCAAACTGGCACAAAATATTTCTAGTTAGTAAGACCGTCTACCTCTTAACTGTGGTGTTGTGCGCAATTAGAGTTATTTTATAAAACATTTGTATCACAAGGCGATAGAGAATTCTTTCCTGTACATCATAAATAAAGAGCACGATTGTTTCAGTATTAGGTCCTTTCCCCGAAGTTATTAATTGATTAGAGCTATTGATATAAATGACTGCTAAATTTTCATTCCGAGCGTGTTTAGTATTTTTAATTTTTTTTAAAAAAACCTAAGATAATATAAAGCAGAGAATCAAGACATAACATTAACAAATTGCATAAATATGAGCGTATATATATATATATATATATATATATATATATATATATATATATATATATATATATATATATATATATATATATATATATATATAATATATATTACTTTTACTACCTATCTTATATACAACGCTTTGTTCTTGTTTTTCCTATTTTCGTTCCCGTTATTCATTACTCATCTTTCTTAAGTAAGTGATATGATGTCGTCAACTTCCATTAGTGACATTGGCAAACATTTCGATTCGATATTTTTTTTAATCTACGAGAAAAAATAAGAACTGGGGAAAACCTGAAAATTCTTTTAAGCTTGTAACGAATGAAAGAATGTATGATATAGGAAGGGAACAGAAGATTAAGCATTAAAATCAATGTAAAAGATATATAGAAAAAATGAATCTAACGCAGAGAATATATAAAAGACATGCTGTGTAAACGGGGCTATGAAAAGCGTGTATGCATTTATGTATATGTAAAAATAGAACCATAACACGAATGTGAAAGTAGAGTTACATTCATGTAGAATAAGTGTTGGGTAATTTTTATATAAAATTAGATATGTATTACGCATACATAATAGGCGCTAAATTATGAATTTCTAGTTGTCTTACATATCTATTTCTCTATAGTCGTGTGAGTGCACGTCCGCGCAAACTCCGATATTAAGAACACATCTTTTATAAATATAGATTTTTAATAGAAATAAAACATGCATATTTATATTATGCATGACCATATAAAGAAAAACTGATTATGAAAGCGCGTGGACATATTCCAAAAAAGAAAGACAACTCAGAACTTCACTATGACAATTATCAAGCAAACAACGATATACTCAGAATCGCTTTGCTGTTAATTATTAATATAGATTAACGGAATAATTACGCTGGTAATCTTTTCTACTTTGTAAAAGTTTTAAAATTTCAACTAAATTTTCAAGGTAGAATTGTACATTTATCTGATCTCAGTGTATTTTCTGCTTTTAAAGATATGGCCAACGAAAGTTCTTTGCAAAAAGAAAACATTGGTGTGTGTACATAAATTTCCTTTCATCATTGAGGGTTAGATTGAATTAAGTTGTTGACGTATATATAACTGGAAGACGGATGCTTCTAAATTAATGATTTCTGATATCGTAGGCTATCACACAGAGAGTAGAGCAACACATTTTGACAAAATATATCCCTACTCGCCACAATATTCACTATATTTTCAGATACCAAAATATATGTGCAAGGGCATACAGAACATATCCCATATCCCAACTTAAAATAAAACAGTAAAATATGTCGATGTATTATGGGATATTGGCGGGAAATATCATCTTTACTGCATCAAAACTAATGTATGTACTTGACGACATTAATTGAATCCATAGGATATATTACATTCTTGATCATCCTCCTATATGCGAACATAGATTAATGCATAGATGTAGCTATAGAGATTAAAAATGTATGCATGAGATAGAGAAGTACCTGAGCGTACACACGAATTTATACATATGTTTATCACTGTATATTTCGATATATATTATAACTGTTACTAGTTTAACCTGTGAGGTTATCGCTGACTTTTTAAACTAATTCATTGTACGTCATGAGGCATGCGATTAGTAGTGAAAGTAGCAAGTGATTAACTTCGTAAACAAAATAAATTCCCATAAATAATTAAGGCAATTATTTTTAATTCTTATAAACGTTGTGTTGCCTTTATATTTTAATACATAACAATTTCTGATTTTATTTTGTTTTAAGGTTATATTTCTTGATTTAATTTATATGCAAATGTTTTAATTTTTCAAGGTTGTACGCAACCGGTACTATCAAATATTTCTGGATACTGTAATAGGTTTATTACTGAAATGAATTCTATCTCAAATTTTATTTTTTTCTTTATTCTTCTAAATGCGTAATGAGATCTATATTTGCTTCATACGTCTAATTTTATATTAACATGTTTTGCTTTTTATTAACCACTTAGTTTATTATTGACACATTACAGATTCTTATGCCTCCATGAAAAATCATATTTCAGGTTATCGATGATGCTAAATGAATATTAAAATTATATATCCGTGGTCAGACCGTTCGTTTCTGACCCTCATACAGAGATAACAATCTTGTACTATTTTGGGAGAGGTGAATTCTTGATGTTAAGAGCTATAGATTTGCTAAACCCATGTGGTGGCATCGATGGACAGTGCCGGAACATTAGACCTATGCCTTGCAGGTGTAATTTGTTAGAGGATAATATTTAGAAGCCGTCAACAGGTTCTGAGGAGACGGGCGAGCTGCAAAATGATTAGTAAACGGTCAATATTATTATACATGATACATATAAGACCGGTAGTAGAGAAAGAATGCTGTCACGTTATTATAAGACAATTACACTCTTCAATATTCCAAAACAATGTTGACTATTTTTTTTATTTTCATCATCTCCTTCAGTGTATCTCAATTATTTTTCTTTGCGCCTCATTGTTCTTGCTGTTTTCAAGATCCTTCAGGATTGCAGAATTGGTGAAGTGGTGCTATACACACATATATATTGAACAAGAGTTTATTTTTACATGATTTTTCGAAAGATTCACTTTCAGTATGTGAACTATTTCAAAAACTAATTCTCTTCACGTGTATGTTGGCATTTATATATTAATTTTTATTATATTAAATAACCTATCTGATTTTAGAAGGAGTATTTCAAATTCATAGTCTCGAAAATAGTTACTTCCTTCTTTTTAAGCGTTACAAAAGACGTACATGCACCCTGTCTAATGTTATTGCAAACCACTTGTTTAAGCGCAGAAGTGTTTTCAATGGCAGTCTCAAAGAGGCGTACCAGATATTTTCATCAAACCCTTGTAGATGCACAATAATTTTAGAACAAGAGTGATGATGACTCTCAACAAACTCCAGTTGTTCGTTGTAAATTTGAAACTGATACTTTACAGTTTATCCTTGAACTGCCACCCATTCCAGCATGTTACTTATTCCTTTATTATTTTGACTGTGATATGTATAGGAATGTGTGATTCCCCAAAATCTATTCCGTAATTATGTGACCATGAAATTTAAAAACTGTAAGATTTTATTATTATTCGCGTTGAAACTAAACTTGATACATATATATATATATATCTGTGGGTGTGAGGGGAGCATTTGTAAACAGTGATTATTAAAGCTAATATAGCACGTCTCTTCGGCAGAATTGAATCACTGTTAGTCACTGTGTGTTTATCTAAATCTAAAAATAAACACGCTAAAATTCACCTTCATCCCCTTCAGCTGATGGCTTAGTGGTAGAAATTCCGACTGACGTCAATTCAGTCGGGTATCAATCCTAGCTAGAGGCAACCGGATGTCTAGCCACACTGATGAGCTGTGAAACAGCGAAACAGTATGTCTGTGGATGACAATATATATATATATATATATATATATATATATATATATATATATATATATATAATGCGTGTGTAAAAAATGTAGATGTTTATATAAATAAAGGTAGAAGTTGTTTTGACCACTCATTTGTAAGGCTCAAAATTGTGAACCTCATATAAGTCATAAGTTAATCGGTTGAATGTCTTCCATAAAGATTGTCTCTGCACGATCTGTGGTTATACCTTTGAAGATCTTCTCGTAAAATCCAATGTTTGAATGTAGACATTCGCGATGCAGTCATTGCTTCGCTAGGCTGGTCAAGTGTCAAAGACACAAGGCAAAAAATACCTATGGTCCTCATGTTGGACGGTCGTGGCCTAGTTATAAAGACAAATTAAGAGTAAATTCTTAGCTGTCAATGTACCTCATGATAGCTTCGAGCACTATGCCTTGATAGAAATTATTGGAAAGTTGTGACGAAGACAACGGCGAAAAAGGACAGCAAAAGTTCCTGTTATGCTTCGAGATACAAAATATGTAGATTTATAGTTTCTCGTCTGAATGAAGATTTGACTAAAAAAATAATGATGTTGTCAGATCATGCTACGTCGAAATCGATGGGAGTGTCCATCATATATATATATATATATATATATATATATATATATATATATATATATATATATATATATGTATATATATATATATATGCTTGTGTGTGTGTGTGTGTGTGTGTGTGTGTACAAATAAAAAGGAATAACAGACAATTTAAGATGCCACAGTTCTTAGGATTACTTTTTTAAAAAATGTGCTCAATAAAACGTAGAGAAAAATATAGTCAGAATATATTAAATATAATATTATATAACGCTACGCACAAAGTTCCGTGTTTGGCACTTTAAAAATTCTACCTCGTCAGTTGATGTTAGATAACTTATAATAAAAATGAATACTTGGGAAATCAGAAAGCAATTCGGTAGCTTATTTGTGAGGTAAATAGGAGTGGTGAAAAACAAATATCCAAAAATAAAAAAAACACATGTGTGGGCAATCAAAAGACTATTGCAAACTTAACGCTAAGACACAGAGAAGTAGACATATTAATTGAACCTTAAATACGATACATATTATATTAAATTGGCACTAAAACATGGCAATATTTAATTTGTAAAATCAAAAGAAATTTAGAAAATATTATGTGAGCTATTATATATTAATAAAATAATGGATATGTAATTGTAATGCATAGATTTTTTATGAACAATTCTATTAACTATATCTTAAAATAAACATTATACAATGCCTACAAATTACTGTTAAATCACTACTCTGATTTAGGATGAATTTACTTTTAGGAAACTTTATAATATGGAGCTTTCCATGTAAACATATGAGACATGGGTGATTTAAGGATTTACAAATTTCGTTTTTTTTATTTTTTTCCATTTTACGGGAGGCTTTTTATTAATTTCTTTTAAATGCCAAAATTATTTAGAAAATGATGTTCGGTTATGAAACGCATTGTTTAAAAGAAGATATATGTTGTTACCATCTTTGTTTAAAGTCGATTTTTGTACTACAAAATATAAATTTTCTGTATAGCTGGGTTTACAGTGGATGGAAGAGTACTTTGGTAAAAACTGATTCAGTAAGATACCTAATTTGCAATGGAAACATTTTAGAATTTCTACAATTGCATAATTTACTAGCAAGCTTCGCACGGTCACTATCGCTTCGCAAAGTAAGATATATTCACTAATTGAAAGTTTTGCAACAAAAATGTTAAATGACTATTTCATTCATAAATTGGCTTGGGAAATTTACAAATAGATGCCAACTTGAAATCCAAGTAAAATGCAAATTTCAAACACTTTTTTGCCCTATAAAAGACGATATTCCAAAAATAGAACAACTTTTATATGAAAATCAAAACAATCCTCGAATAAAAGAATAGTAATGAAAGATAGTTAATGAATTAAATATTTTTTTAGATCAATATGCAAATTAGTTAAATCTGATGAGTGGTATTGCCTAGAAGTAGATAATTTATAATGCAGATATTGCGCTTTTAGTGTATAAATTCCTCCTTGGAGAGATTTCGCATTATTATCATCTCCCAGTTGCGTCTCTGTCTTTGGTCAGAGTGCGCTCAGGGGCTTCTCTGTTAAAAGGCAGAGGGGCAACTGAGAAAATTATACTGAGAGCTTCCCAGCCCTGGGGAACAGCTGCCCGAGGCCGCGCCCTCCCATTGCACAAGAGGGATGGATCGGTACTCGCGTCGAGACCAGCGCAAATGACGATTGCGTTGGCTGTGGGCGATTTTTTGTCCCTTGCTCGTTTCCCAACTTTAAAAATACCTTGTACTAGTGGGGGGGGACAGAGTAAATACTGTGTGTCAAGTCATCTCGATGCGTTTCTACCACGTTTCTTATAATCTCTTAATTGCGTCTCTGTCTTTTGGCAGAGTGCGCTTAGGGGCTTCTCTGTCAAATGACAGGGGCTACTGAGGAAAATAAAACTGAGAGGTACACAGCCTTGGGAACAGCTGCCGCGCACTCCCATTACACCGGAAGGAGGGATCGGTGCTCGCAACGAGGCCAGGGCAACCGACGGTTGCGTGGGCTGACGGAAATTTTTGTTCTTGTCCCGGGTTTACGCGCTTGGGTCCCCACATTCGAGGGGTTTCTAACACGTTTCTTTATCATCTCTCAGTTGCGACACTGTCTTGGGGCAGAGTGCGCTCGGGGGCTCCTCTGTCAAATGACAGGGGCTACTGAGAAAATTATAGAGGTGCCGAGATATGGGGAACAGCTGCCCGAGTTCGCACTCTCTCATGACACTAGAGTGAGGGATCGGTGCTCGCACCGAGATCAGAGCAACCGACGGTTGCAGGGACTGTGGGCAATTTTTGTCCCTTTCCCATTTGTTCGCACCTGGGGCGCCACATTAAAAAAGACCTTGTGTCAATTCTTGCCTCAGTGTGACGACAGAAGAAATACCGTGTGTAAATTCCTCTTCGGGGGAGTCTCTAGCACGTTTCGTTATCATCTCTCAGTTGCGTCTCTGGTTTGGGCAGATTGCGCTCTTGTGCTACTCTGTCAAAGGGCAGAGTGACAACTGAGAAAATTATACTGAGAGGTGCGCAGCCCAGGAGAATAGCTGCCCGAGGCCGCTACTTCTCATGTCATCAGAGAGAGGGATAAGTGCTCGCACCTAGGCCAGCGCAACCGACTGTTGCAGTGGCTGTGAGCAATTTTTGTACCTTGCTCGCGTGTTCGTGCTCGAGTCCCCACCTTAAAAAAAGACCTTGTGTCACATCTCGTCTCAGTGGGGAGACAGAATAAATACCGTGTGTAAATTACTCCTTGGAGTGATTTCTAACACGTTTCGTTATCATCTCTCAGTTGCGTCTCTGTCTTTGGTCAGGGCGCACTCCTTGGTTACTCTTTCAGACAACAGAGTTGCAACTGAGGAAAATTATACTGAGAGGTACCCTGCCCTTGGGAAAACAGCTGCACGAGGCCGCAATCTCTCTTGTCACCAAAGAGAAGGACCGGTGCTCGCACCGATGCCCCCACAGCCAACATTTGCGGGGTCTCAGGGAATTTTCGTTCACTACCCGGGTGTACGCGCTCGGGCTTTTAAGTTAGTTTATAAAGAAACGTGCAGTACAATTTTGCGTAAAAAAGGAAATTATGATTTACTCCCCTTGAACCATGAAAGCAACGATAATAGCTAATATAATATATTAATATATTTTTTAACCTCGAATAATCTAGCAACCCTGAATGTGGGCTCAATAGTTCATTGCACCTAACTATTCTAGGGCTTTTGAAAGAGCTATGAATCATTGTACTCGGACCAGTGGGATCTGAGGAGTTGCTTGGATACATACACGCACAAACACGCGTAAACTGTATTTTATAAGATTATCATTATTGATTGCTGTTTCGAAATTACTACTGTGCCTATGATTTACGTGTTGATTTAAAAATTTTTCATAATTCTTTCGAGATTATCGTTAGAACTGTAACTTATTTTAAGTTTATTTTTAATAAAAATCTCAATGACACCGAAAAACTTCTGCATTTAGTGCGAACCATTTGGTTAAATGGGGGTGTGGACCAAATGAGGTTTCTATTTCTACTTTTCCGGCTATCACTCTTATATTTTCTGTATTTAATATCAGATCATTTATAGACTCTATATTTTAAGGCATTGCAGTAAAAATTGATGTGTTTATAAATACATCTTCGTTGTCAGAGATATTACTGAATCAATTTTTGTTTTCCCCCTCCAAGTTGCCTGACGATTGCATCTAGCATGAAACAGACTGTCGCCTCTAAGTGTTGACTTCTATGTTCACTTTTATATTTACATACGCTCTATCTCTGATATTGAGCACTTTATCCCATAAATATAGCACACTTTAAGACTATATTTCTTCACATATATATATATATATATATATATATATATATATATATATATATGTGTGTGTGTGTGTGTGTGTGTGTGTGTGTGTGTGTGTGTATGTATGTATGTCCTTTTATTATACATATGTAATGGTGTAGGTATATGTTTGTAATATGGACGTATGTATGTATATATATATATATATATATATATATATATATATATATATATATATATATATATATAGATATATAGATATATAGATATATAGGCGTAGATATTTATTTAACATAGGATTCGGTGTTTTTGACAATACGATAACGTTTTTACATTTTGGCATATATAAGATTACCTGATATTCATGTGCACGTGTATATGTGTGAATACATATATGGTGTCTATATATTTTATGCTCGTGGATATATATTTTATGTATGTGGATATATATGTGCATATGTCTCTCTCTCTCTCTCTCTCTCTATATATATATATATATATATATATATATATATATATATATATGTGTGTGTGTGTGTGTGTGTGTGTGTATGTATATATATTTTTGTGTGTGTGTATCTCTATGTGTATACGTGTGAAAAAATATATATATGAACGTGTGTATGTATGTATGTGGTGTACGGATGATTTTAAACTTAATTAAATAGGTAAATTTTATTTGTATATATGAAGAATATGTACATTTTGTTATTCTATGTACATATATGTATATATGAGAATATATGTAATTATAGGTATGTTTGTTTTAGCTTACGCTATATATATATATATATATATATATATATATATATATATATATATATATGGGTGAATGTGGTTATATACCTTTAATTTGTATATAGACAGTATATTTGAGTTTTTGTACGTATATATGGGAATATGCTTATATATAGGGCCAACTTGGATTATTGTTAACCATGTATGTTATGTGTTTATTTTATTATAATGTTTTCTATTTTAGACTCATAATATTGCAAATTTGACTGTCATGGTTGCAATGTATATACTTGAAATGGAAAGAGGCTTAAGAAAATATATATTTTTCACAAAATTAGGTACTACACTTTAATCTGTATAAAACGTGTTTCATATATATATAATTTCGGATAATTTTTCAACTAAACCCGTAACTTTAAAAGATATATTCTGGATCCCATTTATATTTACATTTAGATCCCGGTTTTTATTTAAGGTACTTCCTTGCCCTGGTAATATGTAATAAATGCATCCTACTTAATATAATTTTAAACATTTTAAATTTCTATATTATTATATTAATTTATTAATAATAATTATAAATTATTTTTAAAGAGGTCAAGTAAAAATGTTTAGAACAAATTAATGGATAAATAATAGAAGTAAAAAAAATAAAAACAAAATTAAGATTATCATATATTATGGTTAACTTATAGAAGTAAGAATAAATTATAATATATTTTAGGTTTGACGTTAAATTTTAAAGTATATTTAAAAGTAAATATATAATACAAATAAAACTATTCTAGATTGACGATGGTTACGATTCCATGTTGATAAACATAATAAACAAGATCCGTTCGTAGATTAGAAATTTCTTTCGCAAGAATTTAAGGTTAATTCCTTTGTATGTCTTTAATTTATTGCCGTTTCCTATCTCCGATTCAACAGACTCTCATTGTTCGGGTATTTAATTATTTGTATTTTCTCCTGTAGTCAGAGAAAGCACAGTTTATTTACAGACCTTGAGATCCTTGCTTGATTTAGGATTTTCCATTTAACTTTGATGATTTATCTTTGTCTTTTGGATTGTAATAATCTCTCACACTGCATACAATTACAAATTGCCAATTACGTTGTCATAATTGTTTAGATCACACACCTATGTTACTATGCCAATATATTAAAAGCTTCCTATAGCTTTGTCATATTTTTCAGTCACTTTCTATTGTGATGCGCATTTCATATTTTATATTTAATATTACTCTATATCATATTTTGAAAATCACATCTCGTATCAAAGAAGTTAAAGTATCTGAATATGCTGCACGTTTGAGCTTTAGAGTTTTATTGAATAAACAGTTATGTTTACCCCCAGATCATGACCACGCATTGTCTTTTCCCGTTTATTCGAAAATATTGTTTGTGGAGAACTTAGCAGCAATAATGTGAAGACGGCAATTGTACATATCTTTGCTGTTGATGAGAATTTACACCATTTCATTCGATCATTAAAGAGTCTGAATGCATTCAAATGTATTACAGAATTAATGCGTCTCCATCTTGTGCAAATTAACAACATTAGGAAAGGAAACATGGATAATTGTTATAGACATTTAGGAAACGAAGAAAGCACTAACTTTCTTAATCTTGTGTATAATGGAGTAATTTCATCAATTGTCTGACCGATTTTTTTGTGAATAAGAGGATGGAATTTTCCTGTTTTAATTGTTTTAATTGGAGTACTATATATTTGTTTTGCACTGGCTTAATTTCCTTGACTTCAGAGATTGAAATTTTGCTTATGTGTTAGCTTCACTTCCCATTAATAAAATCAAATGCATGAATTCTATTCTTCTTCCAGCCAGCTATGATAAATTAAACATGGCTAGTAACCGGTCTAAGAGAAGTACTACTGTGAATTCTCAAAACGTAGATCAGATGAGGCAAATTCACTTTTCTAAGAATTCAAGACCTTAAAGAAAAATAATTGTAAGAAACAAATTGATTTCTTCGTCCTGAATTTCAAAAATTGAATATAGGCGTTACTGTCTGTTGATAGAAATTCATAGATATAAATTAGTTAATTCGAGGATTTATTTGATAGAATCAGCAATACAGGTATGTTGAACGAAAAAGAAGAATGCATTTCCCGCAAAGCAAATTGACGGACAGTGTTTGCCGTTGGTTTTAGCCGTAGTAGAAATCTTACATGGCGAGAAAGTTCGAATTGTCTGATTTGACATTCCTTACTGAATACTTTGATGCCAGGATGAAATAGTAAAGCTATTCACCTTCAGTTATGTCCTCTCCTCTGCAGCAGGAAAGAAAGCAACAATGACCTGACCTAAATATAGACTCGGAAGGAAATTTGTAGTTTTACAAAGGAAACAATATATTTAAATTTATTGAAATCTTAAAAAATAAATCGAAACATTTACACAATGTTTCATTTTCGTTTTCTTAGAAACATTTCTTTTATATACCAGTACCTCTATACATATCCAATGTACATTAAATGTGCATCGATGGGTATTTAAGATTTACAGTTTAAAGATGATGACATATATGATATTCTGATACATTACACAATATAGATCCTGAGATTTTGTAGTAGCCAAATGCTTTTCCACTTAATATTACGTGAAACATTTTGACTGGAATAGTGGCAGTCAGAATATTTGTCACGGATATTCTCGAACACTTTCCCCGTGCATCTCTGGCCAAATCAAACAAGTTTTCATTAAGTAAACCCAAGTGAACTTGTTACACTGGCTCCAGTTTTTCAGAGAGTTGAAAGTACAGAGGTATACTTTGTCTCCCATCTGTAAAGAAAACCTGTATAAATCATATATTAATAAATATCTAGATTGGATGATTCATTTTTGAAGTTTAAGATTCCATGTCCAGTTAAATTACAGATTATAATCATTTTCCTTACATTTGACATACAGCAAATGTCATTTATTATTGTTGTAACTTTCTCCTGTTTTCGATCTTCCAAATTAGAAATTTTTGGGCGGTGTAATGTGTAGGTACATTTTTCCCGAATTAAAAATCAATAACTTTTATAAATAAATATACCTACTCTCCCGATGTGTATATACACACACAAACACACACGTTAAGGACAAAGGGAAGCATTTCGTTTTCTACAATGAGGACGCCGAACTGATGCTGTTATTGATGGAACTATATACGTGAGGAAGAGGAGAAATATACTAAACATCAGTTCTGTGTATACACCAAGAACAGTTGCTGGAATGGCAAATTCAAAATGTACTTGTACAATTTGACTTAATTTTCTATTTTTATTTTTATATTTTATATATATATATATATATATATATATATATATATATATATATATATATATATATATAATATCACTTGATGATTACTAGGGGTCTTTCCAAGGATGATAGAATTCCAAATTGAGTTCAATGCAAGAACAGAACAATATAATAATAAATACTGAATCCTTAAATAATCCTTAGAATCATATAAAGAAACATAATAATTGCATTTGAAGCAAAGGAAAGAGTTACGAACTGTTACGGAATATCAATTATCCTATATGACATTTAATGCTGGGCAATTTCCACGCAGGAGAAGAGTCTTGAACCAACAGAAATGTGGTTCAATAATGTTGGAAATAACATGGTGTGAACAAAAACGAAATTTGAGAGAAAATAGAAAAATCGAACACTTATACTTCATAATCAACATGTAGAAGATAATATTGAAATTCCTAGCTCTCAGAATGACGAAATAGTTATTGGAAAATTTGAATATCACAGGATAGATTGACGACAAGAGTGACGGCATGATTGACAGAGGAAAAAAACGCATAATCTACTTAGGAAGTTTGAGAAAATGGATGACAGAGAAATGTTTAGCGATGACAAAATATACTAAGGTATAAAATAGAGAGAAAGTTGTGGAGAAAGAATGAGTGCCACCGTCTTAAATATACACAATACATAGACGAAGAATACTTTCTGTTTTATTTAATTAAATCTTTAAAAGTAAAGTTATGGACACCCCCATTACGGTGAGCGACTAATGCGTTTCATCTTGGTTCACCAAGGAGTCTCATATTTTAGTTTTGTTATTGCTTTAGTCGATATATTTAGTGTTGAACCATGATATGTGGACGCCTCAACAGTTTTTAATGCCGTAACATCAATGAAGATGGCAAGATTTGTCAGTGATGGATTGCCTGGTACTGGCTGGTTCATTAGCTCAGTCTTCTTTATGTTGATATTGAGTCCAGATGCTTTCGCTGTTTCAGATAATTTATCAAGGATAGTTTGAATGTTTTCTAGACTGTTTGCGAATAGAACAGGTGCATCTGCAAAGAGAAGATCGGATACCAGCTGCAGACCAAGTATCGATTGGGCTTTGGAACTTTGCTGATTGTATAGAACTCCACTTTTCCTGAGTTCAACATTGAACTTAAGTCAGAGAATGTTTTTTTAAACATAGCAGAAAAGAAAATTGCAAAGAGAAGAGGAGCAAGAACGCAACCTTTCTTTGTACCGTTAGAGAAGAAAAAGGCGTCCGATTGCTCACTTCCTGACCTGACAAAAGCTTTCATACGTTCGTGAAAGGAGATAATATTATAGAGCTTTTTTATAGAACATCCAATTTTGACAAATGTTTCCAAAGAGCAGTTCGAGATACAGTATCGATAGCCTTTGTGAATTTAAAATAACAAATTGATCCTTGTTTTGTTCCCCTGACTTCTGGGCCTGCCGGAGATTAAAAAAAAACATATCCACGGTTCATCTACCGGATCGAAAACCGCACTGGGTCTTTAGTAATGACGATTCTGAGATAAATTCATTAAGACTATTCAGGATGATACAAGCAAAGATTCTGCCAGAAACCGAAAGAAGAGATATTCCTGTATGGTTGTCACATTCACACTTGTTCCTTTGAGCTTATACAAATAGACAATTTAAAAATCCCTTATATTGGTGTATCAATTCTCCCTTTTCCCACACAAAGTTGAAAAATTCACAAATTTTGCGTATCAAAAGATTGGTGACACATTTGTATATTTTAGGTGGAATTCCATCTTCGTCGGGGGATTTTCCATTCGAAGATTGTTTGATGGCATTTTTGAGCTCGAAAGTAGAAGGGTTAGCAGAAATGATTTGTGCAACAGGTCTCTGAGGAAGATTGTTTATTACTTCAAAATCAACAGACGAATCCTGATTTAGGAGCGTGTAGAAGTTTTCTGTTCAGCGTTTGATAATGTAGCTTTTGTCTATTAAAGGAGTGTTAACTGAATAAAAGTTTGGAGATAGACTACTGGAAATGGGACAAAAACACCCTTTAAGTTTTGGTAGAATAATTAGATATCACATCTGTCGTCAGCAGCTTTCTGCAAAACTTTAGCCTTTGCAGTCTACCAGCCCTCCTTCATCTCCCTCCCTCAGTTTTGCTTGAGACGTTGCATGCTGGGATAAGCGTATAATATGCATAGCATGTTAGGTAAATATTTTAAAGTGTTTGAAATTGCGAGGGTCTGTAATATTCGAAATATGGCATTTACAACCAAAGAAAATTATTTAAATGTGGTCCTTCTTCCGGTTGAAGCTACATATCTCTCATTAATGCCTTTAAGTGAATATTCCTTGCACGTTACCGCACCATTTTTCATGATGTCGACTCTGTTATTACCAGTAAGCCATGTTTGCAGAGATATGAATGGTAGTTTGATTGAAAATGTTAAACACCCGCTCTCGCATACTTAACTTACACGTTTATACATTAGTAGCACTTTCGCCAACGTTATCTTTATTTACCTGCGCGTATGCCGGTATACATCTAATTTTGTGTATAGACACACTCTCACTAATATATTAAACGTAAAAATATATGATATCTCTCTCTTTCACACACACACACACACACACGCACACACACACACGCACATATATATATATATATATATATATTAAGCTTTTCACCCCAAGCAAGGAGTTACAGAAGGTTTGAGAGAAGAGTAGATCGAAGTGGTAGAGGAAAGGATGTGGAGAAAGATAGTGGATCGATCAAGGTAAGGGGGTTACAGAAGATGTGGAGCGAGAGCAGATAGGAATGAAAGGAGAAAGGATGTGGAGAAGGGAAGTGGATAGATCAAGGCAACTGGAGATGTATGTCGATTGACGTTAAACTTAAATAGTTGGAGATTATATTTGTCAGGGAAACAGGAATAAGGAAGGGAGTTCCACAGGCGAGAGGTGCGAGACATGAAGCTATTGTATATATATATATATATATATATATATATATATATATATATATATATATATATATATATATATATAAGAAAGAGAAAGAACCAATGGAGTTAAAATACACAGTTCTTAGCATTTACTTTTTAAAAAGGGCTCAATACAAACGTAGAGCAAAATATAATATTATTAAAATATTTTAATTTTAATGCATTACAATAAAGTCATAGTTTTATTGTAATCTATTATAATAAAAGTATTTTGATAATATTATATATTTTTGTGTGTTTCTGTGCGCGCGAATCAGTTTAAAATTAAAATTACTAGTTTTTTTACTTAAATTTTTCATTTAACTTTCCAATTTTCATTATTATCTCGTTTCCAGAAACTAATCGGACATTTTATTCAGAATTTCCATCCCCAATTATAATTACTTAATTGATGAAAATATGTAAATATAAGATAACAAGAAGACGCAGTTTAATCTAGCTTGTTTGAATTCTTACAGCCTACATATCTATTTTATATATATTATTGCTGATTTGTCTCCTTCTTAGATAATATATAGAAAAGAGGTTAACATTTATAACTCACACCAGGTTCAAATGCTTTGAAATGTTAATATTTCTGACATTAATATCATCTTACGAACATCCAATAAAGATCAGCCTTATATCCTCTCATACAAATGCGATAATCTCCAAAAATAGTTTATAGATCATCTCTTGAACAATACGAATAATTTCAAAAGTATTTCCTTTCTTATATCATTTAGGTTTCTCTAGGTTATTTAATTGTTATTATAGTATTTTGTTTTATTTAGATGCCTGCTAATGAGGAATCATTATTTTCAATTATATCTATTCAGATGATTGAGGATAATAAAAGTGTATTTTGTTTCTGTTGTTGTGGGATCCACCTAATCTGCATAGGTGACTACCAACTATATAAATAATGGTTGATACCGGAAGACGAGGGAGAAGGAATCACGAGATCCAACTAGAGACTCTGATCGACTGCGACTAGGCAACACATTCTCCAGGAACGTCTTCCCAGAAATATACAGAAATACTATATGTACTTATTGTGTACACTTTCTTGTTATAATACATTCTTTGTTCTAAGTACATTTTGTGTTGCATTATTATTCCATGCAATAGGCGAGATTCAACATTGAGTCAAGACTCAACAGTTTCCCTGACGAATGATGAAAATTCTATTATTCATGATAACATGGTTGTTAGAACCATTATGAAAACGATATTATTTATATTGCCTTATATTATCAATATTGCCTGGTGATTTTTACGAAGTATTGTGCAAGTTCTTCAGTGTAAAATAAAAACATATCACATCAGAAATTTCAAGGATACTGTAGAATAAATGTTAAAGTCTCAAGAAAAATATCATTCACTTGATGAATTATAAATGTAACTTAATAGAATAGCATATCAAACGTAATAACTATAATTATAAGAATTTTCCATAATTATATACAAGTAAAAGTCTAGGCGTGTTAGGAGAAATGTAGATGTGTGAAAATAACGCAACTATAAAATGGTTAATATGCGTGGATTATTTGGTGGTTTTGAAATGGATAGAATGAAAATCCAATTCAGTCGTTACATTCACAGAAGTCCAAACACCTTTAGGAAATTCATGGATTGATGTCTCTCCGTCACAGTTTTGGGTAAATAGCAGGATAAACTGTAATCTATAGCGTTTTTTAGCAACCTGTGTAGATGGAAAACTCTGAATTCAGAGAAGATTGGAGAGGGTTCGACTACGTTGAGATATCTTGGACCAAGATAGACACAACTCCTGCTACACTTCCAGTATATGTAGTGCTAATAAAACCTAAATGTTTGCAGAACTCACGGAAGATGATTGGTTTAATTCGTCTATGAGTTTACAATATGCTATACAAAAACGGAACTAATAACATTAGAACGATTCAAGCGCAAATATTTTAAGATAGCAAATGTGATATCTTAGAAATACACCAGCACAAAGTACTGGAAAATATATTCTGTATATAAATAGCGTTAAATGAAAAGCATCTAGAAAAATACTTATAAATGAAAATCTGAGAAAAATATAATTTCAATTAAGTGATGAATGAAATATATCATTTAGAAAAATAGTAATAAATGAAAGTGAAAACAATGGGGCATTTTATTTTAGTCACAATAATAAATGATCAGAATGAAGAACAACACGTATTCACAAAACAACTAAGTCAGTACTATTATGTAAAAGGGAAAATTGATAAAATACAAAATAAATCCCATATAATAATCAGTTGAATCAGGAAAGACAACTGTTCATATTCTAAACTGATAATGCAAACTTGTAAGACACAATAAGAAAATACATTTTATATGATGTTTTTAATTCACCGGAACAAACAAATCAAATTCAGTCATGCTGGTCGTAAAAAAACATAATAAAGAAAATAAAATATTTGAGGATATAAATCAAAACATATATAAATACCTACGAGTTAACGATTAACTGTTTATTACATTAGTCTGTGTTTTTAACCGTGTACCATATTATTCTCCGGAATAAACTACGTCTTATTTTCTATATATGTGTGTCAACTTATCCAAATTACGACACAAGAGTTACTCGAATTGGCAAATATATGAGGAAAGAGACAACTGTCGACACGTGATAACAACAACAAATATGAAGTCAGTATTTGGTATGTAAATAGTGAAAATAAGGATAACTACTCATCCTAGATATTCGGACAAAATCAAATCTTGTAAATTTGTAAATTTAGATATATCAATGTAACGTACCTTTTAGTGAACAACAAATTACTCTTTAAATTTTAGATAAGGAACTTTCGGTATATCAAGTTAATGATGAGGGGAAATTATATTTAATATTTTGCAAGAGATATTATTGTTGAGGTGATATATTTTCGCTTTGTGTGTTAAAGCGAAAACAAATCACCGCAACAATAATGTCTCCTACAACATATTAAATATATCGCATGAATATCCTCTGGATAAGGACCAAAAGTATCTGTTGTCGAAACGTGATGTGACGCAATTTGTCAGAACCCTAGATAATGTGAAACATTTTTAATGCTATTATCCTCCTGGATTTAGGTGATCATAATTCTCGATCACATCATTTTTCTTCGTTATTTTAGAATTCATCTGTCTTCTTCGGAAATATTGTAGAGTGATTCTCCTTTGTTTTCTTTATGATTTAGAATCCAGAGAAGTCATCTTCTTGTGGCTACACATAAGCTAGAGATCCCAATTAACCGTAGCTGGGGGTGAAGTAGTGATGCACTATTTTCCTCAGGGCAATTTTTCTCAAAATGAACACAGCAACCCAGGAAGGATCATGAATTGCTCTGATCGATTCAGCGTTCATTCAGATATCCGATATACAGATGAAAATTTAAAAAAAAACAACAAGTTATATGATTTCGGTCATAACGTAATTAGTTCTATGTGAGTCCTATAACATTGAAAGACTTTGAAATGTTTTTTAGACTCCGAGATAGTTAACATTAAACATAACCAAAAATTCAGAACTTCGGGAGCAACAATATTTCCAATCACTTCCAATAATAAATGCGTTTGGATTTTTAGAAGTCAGTGGGGAAAATATTTGAAAATGGAAATTAAGAAAGTGTGACAATATCACTAGACTTCTATGAGCCGTGTACCTTCAATATATATAATTTAATCTTACGGCTATAGCACATCGTAACACCGAAGCGTATGACGCGTCATGTAATACTACCCATAAAATAGTGTTTATTTAGGAATTTTATATTTAAAAGAATCACACTATTTCAACAAGAAACCTACTTGATAATTGTCTAGAAAAACTAATTATTGATGAATAGAAAATCTATATAAAATATGCTTCAATTAATAGATTTCCCTGTTCAAGCGCATTGGAATAAACGATATATACGTATGGTTTGTTAAAAATTACTGAAAAATATCGTAAGAATAGAATTTTTGCGGAAGGAAACTATCTATTCGGAAATCAGTACTGATGAGAGAAGTTGAAATACAAAGCAGAGTGCATATGTAATTAGTGTATGATTTCTTTCCATCCCGTTTTGGGTTAAATAGTATATACAAACTGAACAGCCGTAGCCGTAGGTGGCAAAGTATCTCTGAGTAGGAAACCTTATTTCAAAGACATACCTTACAACACTAAGTATAGTGACATGGAGGAGTACACACTATACCATGGCTGAGGAGATTATGACGTTCAGAAATAATAGCAACAGGGGATTGTGAAAGCTATCAATTCGACTGAGGTACAGGAAAGCAATTTGTAGTCGATAACAATATGTGCATGAGAATGTGATAGCGGTCTTTAAGCTATTGGGAATACATGAGATACGGAAAAAAGATTGAAAACGTCGAAGATTTGAAGAAGCAATATGTTTCCCGGTCAATGGCGAAAATAAACAAAGCCACCAACAGATTTGAAAAAAATACTACAATTTTTGATAAGGCATTGATAACTATCTATGTCTGTACGTATATATATATATATATATATATATATATATATATATATATATGGAGGCACAGAGAGAGGGGGGAAGAGAGTACCTCTGAAGTTATTCAAATCACATAAACCACAATAACTCGAATTACTATGAAAAATTTGACCAAATTTTAAACAATTATTTTAGACGCCAAATTTAGTTAAATTTGTAAATAGTTTCAACATGTTTTAGTAAAGTTATTGCATTTCTTTGTTGAAATTATATTTGTTCTAATAAGACGAGCTTGCCTCGGAGATTTCTTGAAAGGTGATATTTTGCGAATTATTTGAAACATTTTGTTTTTGGCTTCCTCAATACCAGCCTCTTCAAAATCTGAACACTGGAGAAACGTGGTTGTTTCACGATAACTTCTTTATTTTTCGCTACCTTTCGAGGCGAGAAATTCTTAAAGACCTTTCCTTTTATACTAGTGCTCAACATATATTTGCAACAACCCTTTAATCATTCGATGATTTTTGGAAATGTCAAAGGAGCTTCGCCATATGGATATTTGCTCACTCAATAACTCTATTTTATCTCATTTTATGTTTGGCATCTGTTAAATCCTTTCAATTATCCATGTTTCAACATGTGGAATAACCAGTTGCGATTAGATTTGAGAGGCCTTCATGCGCATACATTTAGAGATTTTATAACCAATCAAATAAACGTAATAAAACGTTTTGAAACTACTTAAAATTTTAACTCACTGATTTTGTTGATGTCTACAATAATCGGATGAAATTTGACAAAAGAATTACAAAAAAATTTCGTGTTATTGAGATATAAGTTATTTGCATAACTTCAGATGGAATGTACATATCTCTCACTCTACACACACACACACACCTACTCACACACATGCACACACACACACACACTCACACACATATATATATATGCGTATATTTAAATAAGACATGTCTCGTTGTATAGTTTAGATTATTCTGTCTACTCATTTTCGTTAAGATCCTTTCATAGTCTCGGATATGTTTTTTGATGTTATTACCGAAAGGGAAAACATAGCCGTGCTTATACATATTTCTTTTATTACCAAGTACTTTCGACATATCAATGCCATCATCAGGGTATTGTTTATAGTAAAATGAATATTATAGTATGCATAAATGTCAGCGACAAATTGTTGTTATCTGAAAATTATTTTTTTAATAAATGGAGTGAGGAAAGTTACGTCAGTGTATGACCACTAAAACCGTCCTGAAAGTCAAACTTTTTACAGGTGGAGTGACAGCTGATAACTTTTAAAGGTATGTAAATAAGAATAGTTTAGAGACTATGGTATTATAGAGTAATGAGGATTGTGACTATGATGATAGTGCTAATAATTGACATTATAATTGGTATTTTAATAATAGTTATTTATGTTTTAACGGTAGATATAGCCCCAATGATGATGAAACAAAAGTACAATGGTAAAAATGTGTCAATAATGTCAATGGTAATTATGAAGATATTTGTGGTAACCACGATAAAGATGATGAATATAATAATAATAATAATAATAATAATAATAATAATAATAATAATAATGATGATGATGATGATAATAATGACAATGGTAAATGTTGTACTAATGGTGTTAGAGAAGGTTATGAAGTGATAGAAGCAGTACTGATTATGAAAATAATAGTAGTAGATATTTTATTTTCGGTAGGTACATCAACTGGTAACAACAATATTAATAGGGAGAGTAGTAGTCGTTAAAAATGATCGAGAAGTGTTAGTGGCTACATCCCCTCTGATGGCTGCATCAACTGTCACGGCGGTAGCAGTCTTCGCACGAGTGGTGGTAGTTTAATTAACAGTGCCGGTAGTTTTCATCGATCTGTGTTAATTCCTATAGTGAAGTTTGTGTTAGTGGGTGTGGTGGTATGCACTACCACCACACCTAATGACAGTTTTTGGTGTTTACATTTTGATGGTTTTGGCGTTCTGGCGTTTTAGTGTTCTATCGTATTTTTTTGTTTGTTTCTTTCATAGTTTCATTCCTGGTTTTGATCAGGATATCATCCATAGACATTTTTAACGACAGCAAAACGCCATATAAAAACGCACGAAAAAGAAAAGAGGATACACAGAACAGCTACAGGCTAAATCAAATTATGTTTCTTTTTTCTGTTTTTTTTTTCGTTTTGGTTGTGGTGGGTGTATTTTAGCACAACCATCACTATAGCAATTAACACAGATCGATGAAAACTACCAGCACTGTTGTATGCTCGAACGCATGGATATTATATATATATAAGCAAACACACACCTACATTCATATATCTTAATTTTATGCTCGTCCTACAGATGTCAGACGGAGTTTATATGTAAGCTTATGTGTTTGTCTCAGCAGCTTTTACGTGTCCGTGTGTGATATCGGCAAATTGCCGACTTAGTTAAGCGTTAGACCTACTACAGAAGTTTGGTCACGTCTCGTGTACGAGACCGATAACAGACCCAATCTTCTAATCTCCACACTCGTATATTAGGAAAACAATTCCGTTCAAAATTATGACGGGCCGACGCCATGATCGCTTTCTTCGTTCCGACAGGCCTATTAGTTGTGATTCATGCTGACAAGCACAGTGTAAGAGCGCGCAGTGCGCAGGAAGCATTTGAACTCTGGCAGAAGTCATACGACATCAGCAATTTAGTGAAATCAGTTGTAACAAATCACGCAGATTTCCAGCCGATTTCTTGTTGTTCCTCTTGCTTTGTTCAAAATAACTTTTTTTTTATATTTTATATATTATTCCTTGTTTTGTGTACAGATTTATATACATTCCTTTTTTCCTTCATTTTGATTTTGTAGTTTATTGGAATAGAGAAAAATAATTACAATTTTGTTGTCTTCCATTTGTGATTTCACTCTTGCACTATCCTTCCGCTACAAGCAGTTTTCTCTTCTTCAGAAAATCACTTTTCAAGATGTCTTTTTTCTTTTTACTCTCCTTATTCTTCGCTACAAATGCATTTTTTGCTTCATGCTTTTTTTCTTCTTTACATTGCTTATTCGGTCACTTGTTTTTTTTTCTCTTTCGAATATTTCCTATGCTTAATTGTATAATTTTTTTCAAGACATTTATTTAATTTCGCTCACTTTAAATTTATCATTCACTAATTTCAATTAACCTTAGAGGTTGAATTACTCCTTCCATAGTGTTTATTTTATGAGTCTCTGCTTACATACTTGTCTTTAACCTGGATCATTTCATAAATTTTAATAAAGTTTAACTATACATATATTTGCAGTTTTGTGACTACACATTTTTTATTCAGCTATAAACAACATTTCTACATTTTCATCTATAACATGATATATTTCTACCGTCTTTTCTTTCAAGTATCAAATGCATCTAATTGGTCTGTATAATATTCGAAAATTAAATTTTCTCCTCTTAGTTATATATTCGAAATAAAATAAAACAAATATTGATATATTGCTACAAACCAACAGCTATCAGTTGTTATTTTTTAAAAATCTAGTTTTGATTAGATATATTTTCCCGATCAAACCGTTGTGTAGCGGCCAAAAATGTATAATTGGTCCGTGCAAAATGAGCGGGAATAGAAGTTGTTTTTTTCTCTGTTATTCTATTTGTATGCGGCCTTGTATTATCATAGGTTATATCATTTTTCCTGTTGACGATATAATTCTTATGGACACTTTGCAGCTAGTGGATAAAAAAAGTGCCTTTAGTTATCCCAACCTTTTAAGAACTCGAAGTGAATATAATGTCGGAGATCATATCGCACTCAAAACCTTAAATATTTTACTATGTAGATGTATGGTAGGTTATGATCCAGGGGATCCTACTGCACTTAAAATATGATCTATCTAATATGTAGATTAGGCTTTGTGTCAGTTTTATAGAATTAGTCCTGTCAATCGACTACCTTGTTCATTCAGCAATGTCATAAGTTACTATACAACAAATCAACTCTCAATTGCCACGTATGATTTGAAGTTAAAATTATACATTCATCGTCACAACTGCCTATCAAAAAAGGAAAGTACATATTAATCAATCTAATTATTTCCAAGTGATAGTATTCATGTTCTAATAGTATTATTTTTCAGTTTTTATTTCTTCATTATTCTGCTTACATTTTCTCATCAAAATTGTTTTGACTGTAGAAATGTTAAGCGTGTTCGTTTAGAACAGAATTTGAAAACATAACAGCGTTTTTAACATAGAGTGGCTATTCTTTCAGATTATCTTGTTCCCTTTTCTCTGAAAGTTTTATTGGCCCCTCGATCTGGGGTTTTCAACAAAACGATTCAAATTACATTACATGATGAACTAGACATGTAATGATGTTGACGAAAATGTCATCTGAAACGTTGTAAATAAACTGTATCGATGAGAAATATCTCTGGTAAAGAAATATTTCCTGCAAAATATTCTCCTTCAAATATTTCATCACCTGGATTTCCACTAAAATTAATCAATGTGCTCTTCTCATAAAACTGTTAATATTTCACTACGTTTCTCACCCATCATATATTGTAACATAGTGCTTATTCCATGTTTTCTTGTAAATGCTAACAAGTTTGAAATACAGTTTTGGTTAATTGTCCTCGACTCTGTTGACCATGACCCAGCTCATATTTCTTATTTTCTTGTATTAGATTTTTGACATCTCATCATGTGGCTGTTCCGTGTTCTATACCTAAACATTTAATTAACAGATTAATTCATATAATATAGAAGTTACACGGCCGTCAACTACCTCATGAATGTTTCCAACCGTATTCCTCAACCGCGTGTATTAAAATAGTTATATTCCAGGCAAATTGCTTTCGTATCTCATATGTCTTTGTCAAACGGGATAAAAATATAAGGGCTGGAGAATATATGTAGTAAGATGTATTGATATGGAGTTATGATAGGGGTTCGGCCGGATAGATATATTGATATCTCTATTTTGTATGTAGATAAACACACACATATAAGAGACATGAATAAATATCAGAAAAATCCCAGGGCTTAGCAAATGATTTAATGGTTAGACGTTTTATTAATTGCATACATACATACATGTGAAAACCTCCATACGGATATCTGTGATTGAGATAAATATTTATCATAATTGTTGTTTAGAAAATAATGAAAATACGGATTAGATTACAATTTCTATGTGAAAGGTAACCAAAAAAGTTATGTCCGTTTTTTGATTAGTCATTGAATGAAGTTGAAATATATACGAAATGCGTGTAGCAATTGTTTTCAAATTCGGACAGACGGAAGTAGGAACATCAGACGTTATAAAAAACACGGGTACCGTGCCCGGCCATCAGTTATAAGCCGGACAGCTGTGAGAAGGATGGAAATGTCTACAGATCTCGTCCGGGGCTGTTTGCTTTTCGACTTCAAAGTGGGCTTATCAGCAGCTGCATCAAGTCGCTGCATATGTCAAGCTTTTGGGGATAGTGCTGTGGGTGAACGTACTGCAAGGCGTTGATTTCGAAAATTCAAGTCGGGAGATTTGTCTCACCATGATGAGCCACGCAGTGAACGAACACCGGTGTTGAATGACGGAGTCCTGAAGGCGGCCATTGAAGAGGACAGTCGTCTAACGTGTGGTGAACTTGCAAGACATTTCAACGTTTCCGATGAAATAGTTAGACTTTACTTGCACCGCCTAGGTAAGACGTACAAACCGAGCAAGTGGGTTCCGCAGACGCTGTTCGCGGCACACAAGGGACAACGAGTGGCAGCCTGCGTATCGCTGCTTTCTCGCCACCGTACCGCATCCTTATTCAATTCAGTGCTTAACAGTGATGAAAAGTGAGTTCTGTACGAAACTCCCAAGCGTTCCAGACATTGGTTGTCTCCTCAGGATGCTTTCCCTCACACCGCAAGACCGCCTATGCCTCCACGCAAGATTATGGTTTGTGTCTGGTGGACAGGTTGTTCAGTGGTTCATTATGAACTGCTACCAACGGGCCAAACGGTCACTGGAAACCTATACTTGCAGCAATTGAAACGTGTGCAACAGGCATTGCGCCAGAAGGAGCCAGCACTGGTGAATCGCAAAGGTGTGCTTTTCCTCCATGACAACGCCAGGCCGCATGTCGCGCGAGTGGTCAGGGATACCATACAGCAACTTGGGTGGGAGACTTTGTGCCATCCACATTATTCACCTGACCTTGCGCCATCCGATTACCACCTCTTTCACTCCATGGATAATCATCTTCGTTGGAAATCCTTCACCAATGAAGCAGAATTGCACAGAGCCCTCACGGACTTCTTTGCGTCAAAACCCCCGAGTTCTACCGCAAGGGCATTGAACAGCTGGAGACACGTTGGCAGAAGGTGCTGGATGCCGATGGCGATTACTTTGAAGACTAAATATAAGTTACACATACTGTGAAGCGTTTTCTTTTTTTCCTTTAAAAACAGACATAACTTTTTGGTTACCTTGTATATTTCGTTTTTACATTGGCCTTCAAAGTTCTCTCGTTAGTCTTTGTTCATACATATATGGAAATGCAATGTAATGGATTGAAGAAAAATATGCATAGGTCGTAAATAATATGAAACATTTCCGTTTATTTTGCAATAATGCACAAACAAGTAATTTATTTGTCAATTGATTTAGCTCATATATAACGTTTTCAGCTAAGTTACATCCAATGTAATGATTCTCCTTTTACTGTGCTCTACCAACGTTACCGAGCATGACTCTCCACAGAATTATGTCCTTTGTAGGTCTTAGTACTTTTTGACTTTTCAGCTGTTGTGGATGAAATCCGGTACCAATAATAACAAACGTCAAGAATGAATATAAGAAAATAAATATATTAACGTAATAATACAAACTTGTAATATTGGTTAGTAGTTCCAGGAATGTGGGTTAGTACAAATATGTATATATAGTCTTTGCTATCGACGTATCGCTGTATGACTTCTTACTGGGTCTACGCGCTCGCTCACTGTGACTCTTACCTGCTACGTTCGTTAGCTCGCTCGTTATTCTCCCGTTCGGGTATTCACTAGCAATAGTATACGTATACCTTGGGTGAGTCAATTTGTGAAAAAAGCGGAGGACCCCTCTACATCAGCATACCTCGCAGTCACATTTCTGTTATGTATTTACACATGCTTGATCGGTATATTACTCGCTACATACCATTGTCCCCCGTGACTTCAGAATATCAAATACTCTAAACCACATTTCTTCATTATGTCTCTTTCTTATTATACGTGTAAATAACCGGCTTAATTCCAGTTTCCATAAGAAAAACATGTTCAGCCTAAGGTATTCTCAGCATCCTTTTGTATACACATTTTTATTGTTTACTCTCTTCATATGAGAAGAGATTGTTAAGATTTTAATGGAATATAGTAGGAATGGTATTATATAGCTTTCAGTATTTATATATGCACAAAAAATTAAATACATTTTATTATAATCGTTTTAAAATTTACATCGCTTATATGATAATTGAATTTAATGTTACGTCTCAAAAGAATTCCATTATGTGACCAACAGATATTGCCTATGCTGAAAACATTTAGTTCACGTTAATGATATAAACAATCGGAAAAAACTCGAAGACATCCTTATCATATTCATATTGTCCTATTACAAATATAGTATATCTGAAATTTCAAATATATATATATATATGAAATTTCATATATATATATATATATATATATATATATATATATATATATATATTGGATATAAATGAGATTTACGGAAAAACTCTGTGCAAGAAAAAGTAACTCACTTATTTCCTACAACGAGTAATCAATAGAAACATAACCGAACAGACTTAAATAAATAAGAATAATAGTGGTATAATTTATTTATAACAGGTAATATAGTTCGAAATATTTAATAATCTATGGGTCCTCCTTTATTTTGAATAACCTTTTCAACCGTTTTTGGTATTGACTTGATTAGGTTCTGACAAATCTCATCTCCAAGCATTGAATTACATTTGGATATGAAATTCACAATCAAATCCTCTTTATTGCTCAACTGCTTTCTCGAGAGCCTGTACTTTATAATGCTTCATAAGTTTTCTATGGGGTTGAGGTCAGGAGATTGGGGCAGCCATGTCATAACACTCACCTGCTTCTCATCAAATTATTCCTTCATCAATTTTGATTTGTGAAAGGGAGCTTTATCCTGCATAAATATGAGCTCGGTGGGGTCGATTTGTATCCTTTCAGCAGAAGGGAGCAGACAAGACTCTAAAATTCTCTTGTACTGCTCTCTCCTGTGGGTCTTTTCAATAGGTTTAAAGAAACCTGTTCCATGAAAAGAAAAGCATCCCCAGAACATTATACTGAACGAATGTTTGACAGTATTTACTGCTAAATTCAAAGAGCTTTCAAAGCTTCTTCGGATTTTAGATCGCTTATCGTTTGAATTTAGCTCAACTTTCATTTCATCGGAGAAGAGAACATTTAGTAAAAAATCAGGTGAGTCACTTTTATCGAACAGGTCTATCTCTCTCTCTCTCTTTACATATATATATATATATATATATATATATATATATATATATATATATGTGTGTGTGTGTGTGTGTGTGTGTATATATAAGGTACCTCCTATAATTCGCTGAAGAAAGAGCATAACGGGACCAAAAAACACCAAGCTTGATAAAATTTCACCGTCAAAATATGTGTCATTAAAAGGAAAGAACAAAACATTTTTAATTATTGTATTAAATTTTTAATTTTCTTTTGCGAAATTTTGTTTAGAATCATGTTTTTCTTGCAAAAATCAAATAATTCTCGGATTTTAATGAAACTTTCAGGATTTATTCACAAATGAATAATATTATTTTAGATTTTCTATTAGAAAAATCTATATATCTATCACTATCTCTTCATATTTATCTATCACACTCTTAATATCACAATCATTTCATTCTCTCTCTCTCTCTCTCTCTCTATATATATATCTATATATATATATATATATATATATATATATATATATATATATATATATATATATATATATATATATAAAGCGCTATGTATCTACGCATTCTATTTCCAGGTAATCTATGTATATATATATATATATATATAAACCTATATATATATATATATATATATATATATATATATATATATATATATATATATATATATATATATATATATATATGTATATATATATATATATCTATATATCTATATATAGAGAGAGATAGATAGATAGATAGATAATTATACCACAGTTCAAACGTTTGAGGCCACCTATGGTAATTTTTTAAATTGTCCACCAATTTAGTTGTTTTGTACTTTAAATAAGATAAAATTATTATGCATGATTAAAAAGTGAGAAATGATTTTTTAGTAAAAATTTTATTTTGACAAAAAGAAGAAAATATATGATTAAACCTTGCTCTCATCAATATATTCTACTTTAAACTTGATTACTGCAGCACAGTTTTGCACAAAATGTTATCAAAGTATAAGCTTAATAACTGATTCCATTATTTTTTTTCTATTACTCAAAGAACTTGTTTCTATTTTTTTTCGATGGAGTGGTTTCATTCTACTGCCAAGTTCATCCCATGCTAATTCTGGTGTTAGGTTCAGACATTTGAACTGAAGTGTGTGTGTATATATATATATATATATATATATATATATATATATATATATATATATATATATATATATATATATATCTTTTTTAATCATGTCACCAAAAGCAAGTCGGTAAAGCCACTGGGACACAAGTGGTTACAAAGAGTAAAGGTGGGATAATAGACTGGGCAAAGGGAACCTACGAAAGAATAAAAGCTGAACGGGGTCCAAGACGATTGACGTTGCGTTTAAATTTTTGAAAATTGTATTTATCAGTGAAGCAAGGAAACGGAGGAGAGTTCGCGAGTCGGAAAGTACGAGAAGAAAAAACTGCTGGAATAGAAATGGTGGTTGCATTTAACTAATTCAACATTACAATGGTGAGACGTAGATGTCGGTCTTAAAAATCCGTAGACCGTGCACCAGGAAAAAAAGCTCGTCAGAGCAGTTTCCATAAAAATATTTGTAGAACATACAGGATGAAGACGCGTCACGTCGATGCGAAAAAGACTAAAGCCGAGATGCCAAGTCAGGATGGATTACATTGCAGATACTTCTTTGGATTTTGTCAATAACCTCGAGGTGTGTAGCAGGAGCAGCAGGCCTGATATGGCAACAATATTCAATACCTGAACGAAAGGTAGATTTGTAAACGCACAAGATGGACTCTGACGAGAACATCCTTCTGGCATGACATAGTGACCTAACTTTCCTTGCGGAGGATGTAGCTAATGATTTGATGTAGTCGTTCTACATTAAGACTGCTGAAAACAGGTTGTCAAGAAGTCGCAGTGAGGTGCTCTCCATAAGTCAAGCAGCAGCCATGCGGGCAGGAGTGATTCTTCATGGTGGTTGAATGAGAGCACTTTCGTTTTGGAGGCATTCAAATTTCCGAACCATTACCTGCCTTAGAAAACCACAGGTTTGTTTGAAAAAATCTGGAAGCCAATCCGTTCAAAACGAACTTCATACATTTCACGATTTGATAGGAAAGATTGGATTAAATCAAACAGTCGTATTTTAATACAATAATCCTGGTGTTTACGTAGACGAGCCTGTCAAACGACTTGAAAATATCAAGAGGCACAGCTCGGGCTTCACCGTTACTCTCGCTCTCTCTCTACATATATATATATATATATATATATATATATATACAGAAAGAGAGAGAGAGAGAGAGAGAGATCACTCTTCATATCTATCTACTGCAAGCAGTTTATCTCTATCTATATAATATATACGTCTCTTTATATATATATATATATATATATATATATTTCGCTTTCTCTCCCTGTCTTTTTCTTCTCTGTCTGTCTGTCTGTCTGCCTGCCTGCCTGCCCGCCTGCCCGCCTGCCTGTCTCTCTCTCTCACTCTCTCTCTCTCTCTCTCCATATATATATATATATATATATATATATATATATATATATATATATATATATATATATATATATATATATATTAAAATTCTATTAAATATCTTTTAACTAAATGCATACGTATTAATATTTCATTTGATGCAAGCATTTTTCTGCAATGTTGAATTGGTTCGCTATCAAAACACTTTCAATTAAAGCCATATTATATAAACAGATTAGACATAGGAATCAAAATTTGATTGTTGCCTGAAACTGATAGCCGAAATGCGGAGTTGAGTTCACTGCTTTCACTGTTTAATTTTCATCTCCGAGATTCAGGAGTATTCACCTACAAATATAGAAAATGTAAATATTTGCATGTAATAAGACAAAGTTGAAAAGATATATAACTAAACTTTTTTTATAGTAAGCGTGCCCAAGTCAAAATAAAATACTAACCAGTATGTGGGAGAATTGGTTTGGGTGTAGAAAATATTTAATAATGATCCTTATTAGATTTTCTGGAAAGATTTTCTTTTTTAACATAATGAAGCAGTTAAAGTTTACTAGTTTTAAAATATAACTCGTCGCAGTTAGCTCACCGTTTCCCCAAATCAGCTGATACGTAACATGCTGCTATTTCATATTTTCGCGATGATAGGTAAAATTTTATTCGACACCAGTCTAAGGTTGACTGTAAAGAATGTTCATCTTAGTAAATTATTTTCTCTATTATTAGACTGGTAATATTTGGTAGAGATTGTGATCAGATTTGTAACAAACTGTTAATTCGTTAAAAAGATTGAATACAACAGATGCACTCGAAGTTCCTCTGCCCTATTTTTCGAACATACTTAACTTTTCACCTATATATATGTTTTGGCAGTTTCTGCTATGTATTCTTATATGTACTTGTTCATATTTTATCGTTTTCTATCCTGTTTAGAGTTGATTATATTTTATCGTTTCAGCGGTTGTTCAGATACTTTTTAGATCGTTGTTGGAGAAAATTAATATAAACTTAAAAATAAAGATTTATTAACACAACGAAAAGAAATAACAGATTTTTTTGTAGGTAGTGTATTATGTTCAATTTAAAACATAATTAATAAAACTTTCATTACAATAAATCGATTATTTGAATACAATTAAGTAAAAAAATTAAAGTGCCCTTAATACTTACATTTTAAATTTTAATTTTAACAATGCGATATCTAATGTACCATTAAATATATTTAGATTATTATAATTAAAAATATAAATTATGATTTAATCATATTTGATGCCCCTTATGACAGTTTCAATGTATTTAGAAAAATAAATTAAAAAAAACAAATATAAATGTCAAAATTAACCCATTGTTCGATAGATATCCCTCCTTGAATTGTAATGTATCATATTCCGAAAAATGATAGACAGGATGGCACATCACATACTTTAAAGCCAATGCAAGCAGAAATTACATCCACACACCAAAACGTTAAATTAAATTTTCAATTTTCCATCTTAGATTCGACCCTGTCTCCTGATGCGTCAAAAAACAGCACCCATTTAAAATTTTGAAATCTCATTCAGCATCCAACTTAAGCTCTTAAATATAATACTACACCCCCGATAAAATAAATAATTTTTATGAAGTTATTCAACAATGCTTGGTAATGGAAAAAAATTTCAAATTTTTATTCCCGAAACAAAGTAACTTTTGTGTCGAGAAAAAAAACATATTTAAAAAAATAAATAATATAATATTATGCTTTACTTTGAATCGAGTACATTTTTAAAAAATACATGTTAAGAAACTTTAGTTTATTAATCTGAGTGTTGTTTCTTTTTATTTTAATATATATATATATATATATATCCTCGCTTGATGAGGAAATGGAACTAATGTCTTTGGTTTAATAACAAAATTAAATTCAGGGGCTTTAGCTTCCATTTCTGAAACATGGTTATCACTGTGTAGCGGTAAAACCATATTTTAAAGCGGTAAAACCATATTTTAAATCTATTAATTTTTAATATTAATGCTCTGTAAATTTAAATTTACATTGAGCACTATTGTGTAAAAATAAAAATATCTATAAGAACACCTGATTTTACATCTTACTGTTCTTTCCTTTATATATATATATATATATATATATATATATATATATATATATTCTACATAGCGGTACTACAACGCTATTACGACTCCGAGTTTCATGCCCAACCCTTTTACACGAGATCGAGTGCGTCATAAAAAGATTGATAGAGAGACTCCATCACAGAGAATCTGCTAATGTCAGCTATAAATCTAGCAATAAATTACTGTCGTATTAGCCATCGCGAAATAAGTAACATGCAACAAGCACAAAAGCCTGATCTTTTTCAGAATTGTTATCTCTGGACCAAATAAGTAACCCGGAATTTTGTATTATTATCAGAGCGTATGACTCAGCGGAGGCATGTGAATTATTTGGAATTCTATTATTATTGACACTTAGATTTATTTCGATATCAAGTACTCCGGACACTATGGAGATAATGGTGTCATTCTACTCCGTAAAACTTGTCCACGAAAGATAGACCAATTGTGCTGGAACTAATATGTTTTTTTAAGATCACGAATTAAATATTACCAAGACCACCACCAATACTAAAGTTATCAACTTTCTCGATGTAACCTTGTAATAATGGTTATTATAAACGATACACAACAGATATATACAAGTGTAAATAATTTAGTAAAGAATCAGACCACCACTAAATATTCAAGATAATTTACATAAATCAGTCCAATGTAGATTATCCACCAACTCCAGCCATGAGGAAATATTTGATAAGGCTAAAATTAAAGATATAAACGTTTTAGAACTAAGCAACCTTAAAGTAAATTTAGAGTATTTAGAAATAAAGAAAGTATATAAAAATAAAGAGAAACATCATAAATGCAACATTATATGGTTTCTTAAACCTTTTCGCCGCAATGCAAAACTAAAATCAGCAGAGTTTTTTCTAAATCTCATAAATAAACATATTAGCAATTCCCGAACATTAAAAAGAGATTTTTAACAAAAGCAAGATCAGCCATAACCACATTAATAGCATGAACACATCCATATCCCCTCATGACAACATTATTTTAAGCAAACATATTTCCAACAAAGAAAACGTAATTTCCGCTATAAATAAATGCAACTACCGAAAAAATGTAAAAAAAAAGTCAATGTATGACCGATAATATTATATATCGGGCGGACATACCTTCCGGTAACGATGTTAAATTGTATTTTGCTTCTACGGAAAATCCTTGGAAAATGATTTTTTTACTATCACCGAATGACCAGCAACAATTTAAAATAATAAAACCGTACTGCTCACTCGAAATATTTCTGGCAATTAAAGAATAGTCAACTGGGAAATTATATCTAGGGTTAAGGCTTATAACCTTAAAGGAAACAAATGCAATCTATGCCTAGCTGAAAAATTCATTATTTTAACCCTAGCTTATTGAATAAAAGAAATGAATTGATGGTTTTATGTAGGTTTAAAAAATAAATATGTCCTTAAATACTTTCATCCTGAATAAATTTTTAAATTTCAATTTTAAATTATTACTATTCTTTTATTTTTAATGAAAACACTATTTAATTATTTATTTTAATACAAATTTACTTTTTGGTTAAATAAGTACAAGAAATATCCTATTAAAAATAAAAGAAGAATATTCACATTAATTATATATTGTTATGTCTTTTCGTACATACTTATATACATCACGCTTATTCTATGTGCCAAATATAATTTTTAAATTTAAATATTAAAAATCTGTAATCCCAGCATAATATATAATTACGGCAACATTGTGATAATGAGATATATTATGATTTGAGTTGTGTAACTGCCAGTTCATACTCAGCAACTGAAGATTGTATCGTTCGTGCTAGCGGCGAGGTAGCACGATCGACATAATAAATGTAGCTTTTATATTTCTTAATATGTACTTTATAGCTCTGTTATATTACATTGAACACTGTTGTAAAACTACATTGAAATTACTGACGAAGAAATAAAAATCATAATGGACGCTAGACAATCTATACTAAAACGTAATAACACGACTTGGATTAAAAGTAATAGAGACAACTTCGATGTCCCAATGGGAGCATTTGATTCAGCTCAAATAGCCGATTTAATGGGTATATACATTTTAGATATCGTGAGTAGATTCCTTGACCCTCAAAATGTAGGACTATACAGGGATGATGGACTAGTTGCTGTACCTGATACCAATGGTCCTTTAACATCCCAACTACAAAAGAAAATAATTAAGGCCTTCAAATTTCTAGGATTTAAAATCGAAATTTCTTCCAACCTAAAAATAGTAAACTTCCTAGACATTACATTTAACCTTAACAATAACATTCATAAACCCTTACAAAAGGAAAACCAACCACCCGTATATATAAATATCTACTCTAACCACCCGAAATCAATAATTAAGCAAATTCCAAATACAGTAAATGCAAGAATAAATAAACTCTCCTATAGTAAAACCATCTTTAACCAAAATAAGTCGAAATATGATCAAGCCCTATTAAAAAATAAATTTAAACAGACACTAAATTATATAGATAAGTCAGTTAATGAAACATCAACTAAATCCAAAAATAGGAAAAGGAAAATTATATGGTTCAACCCACCTTTTTGTAACCTTTCTAATATTCATATAGGAAGATACTTCATAAAACTAATAGAAAAACACTTTAGCAAAAATAATTTTAAAAAAAAAGATGTTCAACAAAATGAATTTAAAGATCAGCTATTCTTGCATGAACAATATAGAAAAAATATTAGCTCACATAATGGCAAAATGTTGAGAGATCTTCATAACAATCAAATACAGACGGATCGTAATGCATCCCAAATGAGAACATCAACATGTAACTGTAGGGTAGGATCAGATTGCCCAGTTGAAGGAGTATGCATGGCGGAAAATGTAATATATGAGGCAAAAATTTTCCCCAAAGAGAATATGGAACAGAAGAAAATATACATAGGAATATCGGCGGGAAGTTGGAAACATCGATTTTATAACCATCGCCAGTCCTTCAAAGATAAATTTAAAAAGAACCAAACGGCACTGTCAAAGCATTATTGGGATTTGTTGGAGGGTGGCTTAACCCCACAAATAAAGTGGAAGATCATCTAGAGAGCCAGAACTCCAATAAATTTCAGAGACAGATGCGACTTATGTCTAAAAGAAAAGATCCTCATAATAAAGCATAAAGATCCGGATGTATTACTAAACAGACATAATGAAATAATTTTTAAATGCCGTCATAAGAACAACCTCAAACTAACGAAATATATTTAAAAGTAACTATATAGGAAGACTAATATTACATGATCTTTATTTTTTGCTTTTAAAATGTTGTTATGCACATATGAATATGAACACATAATTGTATGTATATAACTATGTAATTGAACTGAAACATTGATACGTCTTTTGACATGTATATGTATATGCTTTTATATAGAAAAATAGGCATGCTTTGGTGTAATTGTGTATTGTGAACACATATTTGTAGTGGGCGGGTATGAATATTGATATGTACATATATTTTTTTTTTAAATATATGTAGTTGCATGTATGTATGGGTGTATATATATGTATGTATATGGGTATGTGAGTACATGTATATGTGTGGATGTGTGGATGTATATATATATATATATATATATATATATATATATATATATATATATATATATGCATATATTTATATATATAATATGTGTGTGTGCGTGTATGTGTAAGTATGTATGGGTATATGTGTGTCGTGCCACAGATATGTGATTACGAGTAATCTGTGTATGTATATATGTATAAATATATGAATTTGTGTGTTCGTATATATAATATGGGTGACATATAATAATGTAGATACGTTTGAATATTGACATATTTTCAGCATATATGGACATGTGGTTATAGGTATATATGTATATGTATGTGTGTGTGTGTGCGTATGTATATATATATATATATATATATATATATATATATATGTATATATATATGTACGTATGTGTGTATGTATGTATATGTATGTGTGTATTTATATGTATATGTGTATATGTGGTAAGGTGTGTCTATGTATATGTGTGCATATGTGTATACATGTGTATGTATATATGTGTATATGTATTGGCGTATATGTATGTGTATATTTGTGTGTCTATATATGTATATATATGTGTGTGCGTATGTATGTGTAGATGTATGTATAAGTGTATATGTGTGTATGTATGTACGTGTGTATATCTACATCTGTATCTGTGTATGTATGAATATATACATATATATATATGTGTGTGTGTGTGTGTATTTGTGTATAGGTGTGTAGATATAAGGATTTATGTATATATGTATATACATATATATATATATTATATATATATATATGTGTTTGTGTGTGTGTGTGTGTGCATGTGTGCGGATGTGTGTATATATGTGTGTGTATATGTATGGGTGTGTGCAAAAATAAAAAAAGAAAGGAATTACAGGTCTGCTGTTGATGTTTTACCCCATTTTCTTCCTTAATATCCTCCATTTGGAATTGTGAGTTTAAAATTCTTTACAATACGTAAGATTTTTTTTTAATTTGTAATTGAATTGAAATGTATTACCCTTTAATAATCATTACTGATGCTATAATATTTAGATTTTTGATAATTGAATACTAAAGTCATCACCTAATATTTTTTAGGGAATTATAAGGACACACCTATATATATATATATATACATGTGTAAGTATGCGGAAACATTTAAAAAGATATATGTAGGTATTAATACATGAAATTACCCGTGTATACCCGTACATGTGTACCTGTATCAGTGACTGCACATGTAAACGAACGTATGTATATATGAAATGGATGTATTTACAATATATGATAGAGCCAGATCTCTAATATTACTTTCAAATATCACTCCATATTAACTTTAAAAGAATTTTAAGAGAAATTACCAATCTAAAAATAGTCACTAATTATATTCAGGAATAAAATTCAAACTGATAGAGATATCACCTTAATAATCAATTACAACTAGAAATAAACTTATATTTGAAAATAAAATTTTAGTGTTTTAATGTAAAATCTATGAATATTTTACTAATCGACAATTTCATATTAAATCCCCAAAATATTTTGAAAATAATGTTTTTTAAAAAAAACTTTAACAAACATATAATTAAATTCCTTATAGACTGTTTAAAATTCAAACTTATATCAAACATTATAATATTTATGAACTCTCAAAGTGAAGCAAAACAACAGCGTCTATTTCATTCCAAAGAAAGTTAATGAAACTTTCTCTCATTTCTCTGTCTTTTTCTCATTATGCCTTTTTCTCCTCTCCCGCTTCCATATCAATATATAACTTCCGTTAAGTTTTACCGATTTAATGTGTCAATGTCTGGATTTCCTCAAACAATTTAAATTTGAAAGAATAGAAATGTTACATCTAACTCAATCATGTCTCTCTCCCCCCTCAATTTCTAACTTCGTTAATTTACATATACTTAATACTTCCCGTCAGAAATGTGTAAATTTCTGTTCATTTTTCGTTTCAATCTTTGGAAGTAAAATCTGATGATTCACGGTCCTTTAAAAGGGCTGTGGTGAAATAATTTATTATAAGGAACCTTAAAGTGGTCTGTTTTTATTTAAATTATTAGCTCTGATTTACATTGAGCTCTCTGGATTTTATCCTCCTTGGGTCTACCCATACGGATTACCTAGTTTTTCGTAACCTATATATATATATATATATATATATATGAGTGTGTGTGTGTGTGTGTGTGTGTGTGTGTGTGTGTGTGTGTGTGTGTGTGTAGCACCAGCTATTGGTGTACAATTTCGATCTGCGCTGTCACTGTTCATAGTTTCTAAGCAATTACTAGTTTAATATAAACACTGTTCATACTAATAGAAATCCATTTCAATTTGACACGTGCTTTTACATTTTCTCTAGCGTTTTTTCTATCATTTACTTTTTTTACGAATACTTAATTCTTTTCATTATATTTGTAATTGACTTTCTGTCGTTTTTATTCACCTCTTTTATATCTTTTCACACACATTTACTGTTTTTACACACTTGATTCAACTTTTCATTTGTTTTATTTTCTTTCTTTCATGCATCATTGCGTTCACCTTTTTGTATTGTCTTTTTTATTCCGTTATAGTTTTGATCTATCATGTGAGTTTTATACATTAGTTGCTAACTCGTCTTTTTATTCTGTCATCATCAATGTTTATACTGTATTTGTTTTACATATAATTTCTACTCAACTTCTTAATGTGATGCGTCTCCCGTCTTTTGTCTTTCATTCGATGGCTATAACAGCTTGAAAAACACAACTTGCAAAATTCCTTTGGAATATTTTAAACCTGAATAATACCCCCCCAATAAATAAATCAAACACCGCTGCCTCAAACCCGTATATATGGTGGGCTTTTACTGATATCTCATGCACTCGAAATAAAATCAATTTACTTACATATTGTTTATCAGCAACAATCCACGTAGAAGTTCTTAAACTGTCTTGGGCTATTCTCAAATTAAGATAACTATTTCTACAAAAAATAAATCCGGATTTATACAAACGTTATATAGAATTTTCTCTGTACAAAATAAGGAAATAATGTTGCGAAGAGGAATGTAAATGTATAGTTTGAAATCTAGGCTAATGGCTTCTTCACGCAAAACCTGGATGTATGCCAGCGTTCGAGACTTGTTATTGAGGAACACTTTAATTCGAAATAGATTTTTCTATCATCGTTTTAGGACAATAATTTGATCATGCATCATCATTTTGCTTTACTTGCCTCTTTTATTTCGGTTCTGTTCATTCGTTTTCCGAGGCTCTATATGTTGATCAATGGCTGTTATAAAAAATATAAAACCATCATATTTCAACCTAACAATCTCTATATATATCTATCAGTGAACTGAGTTCAACACTTAAATCTTATTACGCTCGTTCATGTACATATTTTCTGCACTTAGTACTCGCTACATAATAATTCTACTTCCAGTGAAAATTCTGCAAACTTTTTAATAGACGAATAATTGGTAGCTTTATTTGTTGTTCTTACTTATTATTTATTAAATAATAATAATGATAATAATAATAATAATAATAATAATAATAATAATAATAATAATAATAATTATTATTATTATTTATGTATGTTATGTTTCCTGCTTTGTATCCTGTAGTGCCGAGTCCAAACTATGGTCCCTAATCCCTATAAGGATAATTGTTATTTGATTAATAGCACATTTCTATATGAGATGTTCCCAGTAGGGCGACCTTCTGGGCAACTTGTATGGTGATGTTACCTGGGACACTGTTAGTAAAATAGTCAATTCCTTCCCTCACGAGGCCGAGGGCTTTGATTACTATTGGTACAGTCTCAGCCTTCAGTTCCCATATCCTGTTAATCACGATCTCCTGTTCCTTGTATTTGAACAATTTCTTGATAATTTTCATGGATGTTTCACTAAAATGTTACTTCTATGTCAATAAACATACACTTTCTGAATTTCCTGTTTTTTATGTTAATATCATGTCTGTTGGTTTGTCTTTTATTTCAGTTTGAATTAGCATGTCCCAGGGGATAATTACGTCGTTATTTTGGTTTACTATGTCTGGGTGGTGTTCATACCATATCTCAGCGTTCTCTATTTCGTGCTTCTTGCATATCTTCCAGTGCACATACGCTACCTTATTATGTATGTGGTTATATTCATTTTTTATCTAGTTCCGGATATCCTGAGATAATATGGTCGAGAGTTTCATCATATTTTCCGCAGGTCCTGCATTTCGGGTTAGTTACATTATTGATTATGTGACAGTGATAGAATCTGGTTGCGAGGCTTTGGTCCTGAGCTGCAATAATTAGGCCTTCTGTCTCAGCTTTCAACCCGGTTCTTCTCAGTCACTGTTGGGTTTTCTATTGGTCAACGTCTGCTACTTTCTTGCTTTTTTTAATAGGTATTTGCCATGCAACGCCCTGTCCCCCCACCCAGATTCTTTTTTGTAATTGCATTTGGCCAATTTGTTTTGCTTTCTGTTTTTTTTTTGCCGTAGATGGTATTCGATTCGTTTGATTGTTGGTAGGATTTCAGGTATATTAAGCTGATTCTTGAAGAGTACAACTTCTTTGGTGATGGAGTGGGTTTGGTGTTTTACTATTTGACTGTGAGGGTCATTGTTGATGTTGTCTTTTTAGGTATACTTCCAATGCAATAGTTGAATAAATATTTAAAGGCATAATTTCGGTTTGTGTTGAATTCACTTAATTTCCGGACAAATCAACACACACACACACACACACACACACACACACACACACACACACACACATATATATATATATATATATATATATACATATATATATATATATATATATATATATATATATATATATATATATATATATATATATATATATATATATACAGGGTGTATCAAATATACATTTACAAATTTTGGGAGTGGGTTTCTCACACCAGAACAAGGACAAGAAACACATAAGCATATGTCCCCAAATCATTCGTTTTTGGAATTATTAATTTGAAAGTAAGATTACGGTAGAGGACGCTGTGTTGTCATGTATACTAGGTTACATTTGTCAGTCGTGTACATTAGAGACTAGTCTGTCTTCAACGTAAGTCGTGTGTAGTAGTGAGTAAACTGAGAAATGTTTCATTTAAAATTCTTATATGCTGCTGTTCGAATGGTAATGGTAATGGACGCGTGTCTGCACGGGTGAAAGATACTGTGTTTCCAGACCGAAGCCAGCCGCGTCATCCAACCTTTGCAGCTATTTATCATTGCGTTGATGAGACAGGATCGGTTGCAGTGGCTCGGGGAATACCGAAATCCGCTCATGCGCCTGTCCACGAAAAACACATTTTACAGGCAATCGGGAAGAATCCAGGTCTCCGTACAGGTGAAGGGACCCTAGCATGTATTACATCGCATAATGCCGCATGCAAGTTTGTTCGAGAGAAGCTCCTGTATCCGTGTCATTTGCAAGCGTTCATTTGCATAAACAGCCGATCCGTTTTTTTTTTGTCTCTTCAGGTTTGTTTACGGCTCAGGCTACATTTGGAAGAGAGGGAATAACACATTTACACAAACAACCTTTCTGGGCGGACATGAATCTCCATGATACAATAAAACCTAAACAACAGCATCAGTTTACTATTAAAGTGTGAGCTGGAATTTTAGATGACTGTCTGGCATATTTATATGTTCTCCCAGAATGTCTTACAGGTGCTGCCTACAGGGATTTTATTTAGGACACACTTGTATCCTTGCTAATACGAAGACCCATGTGCTTCATGCACGATGGTGCTGCGGCACATTTTAGTCACATAATTCGCGATACACTAACTGACATCTACCATGAAATGTGGATACCTAGGGGAGGACCAGTTCCGTGGACTGCACGTTCCCACGATCTCAATGCGCTTAACTCATTGATTTTGTGTTACGTGTATAGAGGGAAGGAGATCCGTTAAGAACCCAGTATGATTGGTCGTCCAATCAAAATATTGGCCCTGTGTTGTATGTTTCGTGGGTGGGGGGCGTGAAGCGCCTGACAAGCCTCTCTCTCACTGGTAGGCCAATCAAAATTACAGCCATTTTTTTACAGACATCAATTTTCAGTGGAACTTTTTCCATGTTCCGTAATCTCACCCTCATTTGACATGTTTATCACATGTGTAATAGTCACCTCCATCTGACAATTTGTCATATCTCTAATCAAACCAAATCTGACCTGTAAAAATTTACATAGTTTTACTAATAATTCCTTTATCAAATTAAAACAAAATTCATGTTCAACAAAACCAAAGACCCCAAAATCTGCATAACAACCAATCCAACCCACGTTCCAAATTTCACCTCTCACACTATAATCCAAAATTTATACAAACCTGAAAGTTCATGATATTGCATTTATTAACATGAAAATATTTTCCTTTCTTAGAAAATAAAGATTAGATCGTTAGTCAACCTTTGACAATAGTCTTGTTATTTCGTTATCTTTCCCAATGTTTTGAATGTTGTGTTGTTCCCTCAAAAAAGATTTTAAAATTATTAAAAATTAAAAGATAAAAATAAAAAGTAACTTAAAAAATAACAAGTTACCTACATATAATGCCATGCGTATTTACTTAGAAATTTTTGACAAATATAAATAATTTCGGGTAGCATATGTCATTCGACGCCATAGAGTTGAATTTCAGTTTCTCGCCAGGTCAAGTCACCCCACGCCAATCAAGACGCCAATTTTTATTTTTTTGGAGAGGGAAGAAACGTCATGCTAGCATGTTCCACCGCCGTCTTAATGGAAGTGTGGTCTTCACCTGACGAGAAACTGAAATTCAACTACTTCATCCTGACCCCAATCCTTAATCTCTTTCCTCATTAACAGGTCGCTTTGAGAGAAAGAAAAAATGTATGCATCAGTGAAATTGAAATCTTCACAATCTTTTCCCATGATTGAACTAAATTACAAATCTTTTTTTTTTTACGCGTGCATATACGTCTGTTATATTTTTTAGTGTTGGCATTAGTATGACCAATCAAATGACGGAAGAACTCTCGACGAGTTAACAGCCAGCTAATCAGCGGTCGTGTCTCAATAAATCACCGTGGATAAGGCAATTATTATTCATTATTTTTACCACAAACTTAATATAAGATATGCCGATGACACTGTGCTGATAGTAGACGCGGAAAGGAAATTACAAATGTCTTACAGGGGTTAGCGAAGGAAAGCGAGAAGAAAGGACTAAGCCTAAACTACAAGAAGACAGAATGCATGGTTATCAGCAAAAGAATGAGTCAAAAACGCAACCTACAGGTCGCGGATACTAATATCAAGCAGGTACAGAAATTGAAATATTTGGGAAATGTTCTAACAGAGGGCGGAAAGTGCGATCCTGAGACCCGAAGATGTACTGGGATGGCCATAGATGCATTCCAAATGCTAAGCAGAGTATTAAGAGAAAAACTCCGTTGGAAACAAAGAAAATAGTACTGAAATGTTACTGGATATCTGCCCTCCTGTATGGCAGCGAAAGCTGGGCAGTCTCCTGAAAGATGAAGAAGAGAATTGTAGTAACGGAAATGTGGTTCTACAGAAAGATGCTGAAGATACAATTGGCTTAACATTTTGAACAGAATGAAATAATAAGGAAACTATCTAACATCAGGAAGAGGCAGTTGAAATTCCTTGATATGTTTTGACCGGATGGATGGCAGAACAGGGTTTAGGAGAAATTAAAAAGAACATATTAAGCGCAGAAATTGACAGGAACATGTGGAAGGACATGATCGGCTACGCCTTGAAGGGCATGGCATATAAACGGGTTTGTTTCCTGAAACTGTTACTCTTCCAACGCTATGAAGTTCATCTGAGATATTATTTTCTACATCATTTTAATGATAATATATGTTGTTTGCCAATTATTCGCTTGCAGCTATCCCCAGTCAATATGCAGCAAAGAATTCTATGTATACAATGCATTTAATTATAATCGTTCAATCGCCGATAGTGAATTTTCCCCTGAAATATGTATAAACAAATTTAAACTTAGCTCGTGTTTATAATCATTGAGAATATTAATGCAGCAAATTTATTTCGACTTGAAAAACAATAGCACTGCATTATCTTTATTGTCACACATATATACATAAGTCAATCTCTCACCAAATATATATATATATATGTGTGTCTGTGTGTGTGTTTGAGAAAGCAACTTTGTTTACACATACGATATACTGTCATTCCCTCTGTTTTATAAATTCTGATGTTTACGTGAAAGTATCCGAAATGAAATACCGCTACTTTTATTCTCCTTAATATTTGATAAATAATTTAATTATCTAAATTAAATTTACTTGAGTTTGTCGAAGCATCTTTTTTTCTCATTAAGGTTAAATTTGACCGAATGTCATATATTTTTCATCTGTAATCATATGAGCTCATAAATAGGTGAATCCCTTGTGATTGTTGCGTAGAATACCGATTGTCTTCATAAAGTTACGACCGAAAAACAAAAACATTTCTTTTATACACAATCTCCTTTCTTTAAATAATTGTTGTATCAGTATCCTAACAGTTTCTTTTTCTTCTTCTTTTAAGCAATGTGAAGCGTGACTTCTTCAAAGATTAGCAAAATTTGTGGAGTATGATTTTAACAATCTGCCATATTTTTTCAGAAATGTTTATAAAAATATGGTTACTATCAGCTTATGAATATTTATCATCTTCACGGTCGTATCAGATAGCATGCTTTTGAAAAGTAATATTACATTCTGTTTAAAAATTATACCAAAGATTGCCTATACAATTTCTGGCAAAAATACGGGTTATCTTATGTAAACCTGCTGCAAACTGAATATTGCAGAATTCGGGAATAACTTGTTTGGCTATAACATGAAAGTCCTATTTTGTCAGTTGTATATGAATCAATTCAAGAGCAATGATAGGAAAACCACCGGCGAGTGAACATAAAATTGGAAATTATTTCTATATATGGACCACATTGAATGTAATCCGAACTGAAATTCAATATTGATTGACAGCAATATTTAGGGATATTTAATGGTAATCTTTATACTATCGCATTTTTCTATGTGAAAAATTATTACAGAGTAATTATTATTATTATTATTATTATTATTATTATTATTATTATTATTATTATTATTATTATTCTTTCAAAATTGTTCTAAGATGAATATATTTTTCTTAAATTCATCTTCTCATATTTTTAATAGAATAAGTTATCTGATCTGACTAAGGCTATATAACCTCATGCGTTTTTAAGAAATTTCTTCTCAATTTTTTTTATTCATCGAGTTGATTGTACAAGTTTTATTCATTTCATCTGTGAGTTTTCGTTGATTTTTCATGTTTTTCATTATGTGAGCTATCATGTTCTTCAAAACATAATCTTTACGTCTTGTTTATGACGATAAAATAAATCTGCGTCTTGGGTAAGACGATAAATTACGCCCAACAGCAATATATTTGATCAGAAGTTTCTGAGGAGTGTGGAACCACCTTTTGATTGTTTGTGATCCTAGGTCCACCCTTATCCAGGGTGGTAGCACCTGTTAGGGTCCCAGCGATGAGTAAATAGTTAACCCCCAAACTTGTGTCAAAACACCATGAAATTTTATCTATATGATACTAGAAATACTTTGTAAAAAATTATTACCAGCAATAAAGGTTTGCAAATAATTATTGCCAGGTATACATTAAAAAAAAAGAAAGAAAAATACAAGCAATGTATTTTGGAAAAAAATACCAGCAATGAAAAAAATGTCCGCATTAAATAACCCATTCAGGTTGATATGCCGTAAAACAAAACAAACAAACATAATATATAGTTGTTTCGTTTTTTTCTCCCTGTTCGGCTTTGTCTTCGTTAATTAGTTAAGTCCGTATACGACTGTTTCTTCTTGATGATTTTGTATAAAATACATTCACAGGATTTTGTATAAAAGATATTCAGATGACCTGATTGTAAATACTAGATTCCTTATACAACATATTTTCCTTAAATGTTTCTAGTTTCTGATATATTTTCTCAATTATATTTTAAAATTGATCATGATAAATGTATTTGTCAACTTCTTCAACAGTTATTGAACTGTCCCACATACAAAACTGCAGAGAAGTTTAGGTATTAAATATAACTATGTTTTGTTTCCTTGGCTGAAATTTTAGTTGGCCACATTCGGTATTCTAGTGCGACTTCGGGTTCTGTATTAGGACTTTTAGCGTTTGTTAAACCTGTGTTAGATACATTGTGTGTTTTTTTAGACCAATCTTTTAAAGTACTCATAATTCTTAGTTGGCAACATGTTTCATTTGTTCCCTCCTGCTACTCTCCTGAATCACTGGGGGTGAATCACGAAGTGACCCGCGGTTGTAGCTCAGTTGTGGGAATAGAATCCAGGGGACTATCTATTTCCTGAATTCCGCGTTAACTAATGCAGTTTTAATACACTACCATGTCAATTTATTTCATGTATCAGACTTATTTTTCTCTCCGAAAAAGTAAATCAATTCTTGAGCTGTCTATATTGTTGCCAAGGTCTGTTCAATTTTCTTATGATTAATTAAACTGATCAGCATAAAACATCTGAAATGGTATTGAGACATCAAACATCTTTTTAGCTAACTTGAGGGCGCAGAATCTGAAAATAACCCTACTTTTTATTGGTGAGCTGCCATTTCTGATGTACAGAAATGCCCCCTTTTTGGAAGAAAATCGTTTTTTCGTTTGTTTTCTGTATATATGGTATTGAGCGATATTTATCAAAATAATACAAACCTCCCAATTCGTATTTAAACCAACGCATATTGGTCTTCTTATTGAGAAATAGTATTTTTGCAATAAAAATCACAATCAAACATTTAAAAATGAAACGATTCAATATAACAAGGCCAACAAGTATTTTCAAATCATTTATTAAACTAACAACAGAAATAAAACCTTCGGAAACATAAGATCTATGGTAACATTTTCATGTTTATTGATTGACATGTTCAATGTTATTTAAAACCCTTTTGATATTCCAGGAGTATCATGTATAAGGGAATAGGTTCATTCAATTGGAATGTCTCTAGTTGGTGTTTATTTTTCAACTGTGAAAACAAAATACTCTCAATGTGCTTGGTTTGATCCGAAGTGAAAGGATAAAAGTGATGGGATAAATTCATAAATATCAAACAGAACATTTTAGGTTTCATTTTTTGATGTCATCTTAATTATCAGTTTCCTAAAATGTATTACTTATTAAGTTTATCAGTTAACTTGAATCTTGGCGATAACTGAAAAACGTTGGTATATCTATTTTAAACTTATTGACTCAAAAACATTTTTTCTTATAAAAAATACATTATTTCATTTGGCTGCCATAAATTGCTTGGCCTACATGAAAACTGATGGGTTTCTATGACCTTTATTAACTAAATATTGCGATTAGATCGTACATTGATCTTTTTTTCCGTACATCAAAAGACGGCAGCTTAGTATGAAAAACAAAGGTCATTTTCGGAATAAGTACCATCATATTAGCTAATAAACGTGTTTTGTTTCTTGACACCAAAATCTTTTTGACCAGTGTGGTTTCTTTCTTCTTGCATTCCTTTACTACCATGTCTAAGATTTATTTCAAAAGTTTTTTTTCCGAATATTTTATTAACACCGGATCATTAGTGTATTTCATTTTTCTCAGATAATGTCCACAAAATTTAACCCTTGTATATTTTTGATATCTCATCGGAAATCACGCAGTATGTTGTAAATACACCATACAATTTTTCATCCTATTTCTATGTTTTGTTGATTACTTGAACTCGTTTTCTATCCACATGGAAGGTGGTATTTCCCAGATGATACAAATAACATTCTAACGCGACTTGTTTTATTCGAACAATAAGAGAGAGAGAAAATATGTTCTCCACATATTTGCAAGCTCTATTTTCCTGGCTACAATAAATCGCTTTTCACATATTTAATAACATAATATTTAAATATTTAATTACAAAATTTACCCATCCGTATCCTTTGATTTTCACCTTGTGTTATAAAGGAACAACCTGGCACACCCCAACATGGATTGGTCAGTCTATAAAAGACTGATGAGCTATTGAAGAAGAAGGAAAGTGAGACAGTCAGAGAGAGCGAATGCGACCCTTACGAACCTCCGTGACTGTATTACGAAAACATTTGTACTTTACGTACAATAAACCATTGTTATTTGTTACCGGATTTCTTGTGCTATTGTAATCTTTCCACTCGGGATTACTTTGTTGTTTATATCGTATAATCCACGATATAACAGTAGCGACGAGGATTCGAAAACAACTCACGACACGTTATAACAGCGGCGAACGTAAATTCAAAATAAACACACAAGGTAATTTAACAGTATCGAACGAGGAGTGAAAAAAGACTCCCCTTCAAAGATAACAGCGACGACCAAGTCAAACGTCGAATAATACGTTTTTACCAGTCGCTGGACTAGTTTATCGACTAAAGTTAAAGTGATTTTTATTTTTATTTTTGTTGTGCCTTAAAAAAGTAATATGGAAGAGTTCTTGGAATTTTCGAAAACCATGTGTTCTGCTATGCAGCAGCAACAGACACATTGGGAAGAACAAAATAAATCGATTCAAAAACAAATCGAATTATTGCAAGTACAACAATTCCTGTATCAACAACAACAACAGATACACATGCAGGAACGGCAGGAACAGCAGTTAGACTTACGAAAGAAAAGTTTAAAGCAGCAAGAAGTCTTGGAAAAGATATTAACAAAACAAGTCGATCAAAAGGAAGGATCAAGATTTTTCTCTGTTGAAGGGATTACTAATTCACTTTCAGAATTCCATTACAAACCTATGGAAGGTGTAACTTTTCCAGCGTACTTCAGACGGTACGAAACAATTTTTTAAAAAAGATGTCAGTTATGGTCTGACGAAGAAAAATTATATTACTATGACAAATATTAGGTGCTCAGGAAAACACGAAGTACACTAATTTTGTTCTACCAAAGAAGCCGGAGGATATAACGTTCAAAGAAACGATTGAAATATTGTCTAAACTATTTGGTGAACGGGAAAGTTTATTTCTTACACTTTATAAATGTTTAAATATGGTTAAACAGGAAGAAGACGACTTTATTTCATACGCAAGAAAAGTGAATTCTCAGTGGGAATTATTCAAGATCAAAGAAATTAAAGAAGACATGTTTAAGTGTTTAATTTTTGCTCAAGGGTTAACTGCAACAAAGGATAAAGAAATTCGTTCAAGAATACTGGCAATTATGGAGCAAGATACAGAAGTAACGTTACAGGAATGTCAGAAATTACTCAATATAAAACGGGACAATATAAGTATAGAGGAGAAAAATATTGCCCAAGTAAAAGAGTTAAACAACGAGTCTACAAGGAAGTAAAATACTACTGCAAAGCATGTGGTGGAATAAACCATGCTACAAGTAAGTTTTATTTTAGAAATAGAATATATTATGAATGCGGTCGAAAAGGTCATAAAGCTACTGCTTGCAAAAAGAAAGAAACATCAGATGTCCAAAAGGATAAATACAATTGTATCTAAAAGTGATACAAATAATGAAAAAAGAAAGTATGTAAATGTTAAAATAAATGGTCGAACTATAAGCCCTCTGCTTGATACCGGAAGTAACATATCTATAATCGACGAACTTACATGGAAGAAAATTGGACAACCAAAACTACAAAACACTCAGAAAAGGGCCAGAGGTGTTTCTGGAAGACAGCTAAAATTCAAAGGAGAATTTTACGCGAAAGTGTCATTTGAAGATAAAACGTACAAGGCAAAAATCTACGTCATATCTGGAAGAAATTCAAATTTATTTGGTATTGACTGGATTGTGTTATTCAATTTATGGGGGAAACCACTTAACACGTTTTGTAGAAACTTAAATGTGTCGAATATAGAAAATAGCAAACAGACAGAAAAATTCGTTGCAGGCTTAAAAGATGAATTTAAGGAAGTATTTGCTGACGGACTAGGTTGCTGTACTAAGACTGAAGTAAAGTTCGAGTTAAAGGATAATGCAAAACCAGTGTTTAAGCAGAAAAGAAAGGTACCATTGTCGTCATTGGAAATGATAGACAAAGAATTACAAAAACTAGAAGAGTTTGGAGTAATTGAAAAAGTAGATTACTCTGAGTGGGCGTCACCCACGGTGTACGTAAAAAAGAAAAATAAGAAAATAAGAGTATGCGCTGATTTTTCAACGGGGTTGAATGAATGTCTAAAGGACCACAGCTATCCTCTTCCTACGCCTGAAGAAATTTTCTCGAGGTTGAATGGAGGAAAACTTTTCTCGAAAATTGATCTGTCCGAAGCTTATTTACAAGTCAAAGTTAAGGAAGAATGTACAAAGTATCTAACTATCAATACACATAGAGGGCTATACAACTTAAAACGTTTGCCGTTCGGGTTGAAGGTAGCCCCAAGTGTGTTTCAACAAATTATGGATATGATGCTGGCTGGTCTTGAATTTGCAATGGCAATCTTAGATGACATATTGATAAAGAGCCAAAATTTGGAGGAGCACAAAAATCATGTTCGAGAAGTATTCAAGAGAATACAGAATTACGGATTTACAGTGGGCCTTGACAAATGCGATTTCTGCATGAATAGAATTGAATATTTGGGTCAGATAATTGATCATAAGGGAAGAAAGCCTAACCCAAATAGAACAGAAGCTATTAGAAATATGCCTATACCGGATAATGTAACAATATTACAATCATTCCTGACCTTCGAAAATTATTATAGTTTATATATTCCTAAGATGCACGAGTTGAGAGCTCCGTTAAACAAGTTATTAAGGAAAGGTAAGAAATGGTGCTGGACAAAAGAATGCGAAGAAGCATTTCAAAAAATAAAAAAGTGCTTATTATCGGATTTAGCATTAGCACATTACGATCCGAAAAAGGAATCAATTGTAGCATCAGATGCAAGCGAATATGGTGTAGGTGCGGTAATTTTACACAAACTTGAGGACAGATCAACAAAACCGATTGCACACGCATCAAGAACCTTATAGATGCGGAAAAGAATTATAGTCAGATAGAAAGACAAAGTCTGGCAATAATTTACGCCATTAAGAAATTTCACAGGTTTATTCATGGAAGATCGTTCGTTTTTCAAACGGACCATAAACAACTACTGTCGGGTTTTGGTTCGAAAAAAGGCGTACCATCCCATACTGCAAATAGATTACAGAGATGGAGTATTATTTTACTCAACTACACTTTCAAAATGCAATACTTGCCATCAAGTAAAATCGCACACGCAGATGGTCTATTAGATTAATCCCCAAAAACTTTGAATTGCTGGAAGAAACGGTTATAGCAGCACTAAAAGAGGACAAAGAACTAGCGGAAGTACTTGTTAACACTGTTAGAGAGCTACCAGTGACATTGGAAGAAATAAAAATGCAGCGAAAATGGATGAATATATTACTAACATGAAGAAACATGCAAGGTGGAACGAAAAGAAGAAAAAAGGGTTACGGGTGTCTCCATTTTCGATATGCGACGAAACGCTGATGTATGCGGATAGAGTCGTAATACCGCGTGTCCCACAAAAAAGATTTTTGAAAGAGTTTCATATGGGCCATCCTGGAACCTACAGAGTGAAGTCGCTAATGAGAGGTTACGTTTATTGGCCTAGAATGGACCAAAATATAGAATATATTATAAAACAATGTAAAGGTTGTCAGTTAGAAGCCAAAGCTCCACCGATAAGGACTCAACCCTGGCCAAAAACGGACGTTCCCTGGACACGTATTCATATTCACTATGCAGAACCATTAAAGATATACTATTATCTAGTAATCGTAGATAGTTTTTCCAAATGGCCTGAGGTTTATAGGTATAAACAGCCGACAGCTTCAAACACCATAAAACCGTTAGACGAAGGATTTAGTCGTTTTGGATTAGTAAATACAATTGTAAGCGACAATGCTACTATGTTTACCGGGAAGGAATTCAAAGATTACTGTGATTCGTTGGCAATCGAACACGTAACAACGCCGACGTACAATCCTAGATCAAACGGACAGGCAGAAAAGTTTGTCGACACATTTAAGAGAGCATTAAGAAAAAATAACGGAATCGACACTGAAGAAAAAAGCTTACAAAATTTTTCAGCAGTATATAGGATAACACCAAATCAGAATACAAACGCTAATCTCTCATCTGCAGAAATTATGTTTGCAAGGACAATACGTTCAGTGTTCGAGAGGATGTTACCAAATAAGAAAAAGAAAAAATATACGAAAGTAAACACAAAATTTACAACGTATAAAGAGGGCGATAAAGTCTTCTTTAAGAACTATCGGTCAGGAAAGTGTTTTTCAGAGGACGGTATAGTGTCAAAAAGAATCGGTAGAGTGATATATATTGTAAAAGGAAAAAAATTCCAAAAGACATATTAACCAAATGAGATATCGATACATTGAAACCGTGGAAAATGACAGCGAAATACCGATGGAAGTGTTATACGATCCTTTCCAAATCCACCCCCCCCATAAATAGTGAAGTACCGATGGAGGTAACATCGACTCCAAAAATCACTAAATACACTAACTCGGAATGGTGGGAGAAAAAGTGATAGAAAAAGAAAGAGGACTACAGGTCTATGTCCAAATCCAAAGAGAAAAAATATTGAAAGCAAAATTCTAGGGAAGAATTTAGCTCAGGGGAAGGTGTTATAGTAGAACAACCTGGCACACCCCGACAGGGATAGTTCAGTCTATAAAATACTGACGATCTACTGAAGAAGGAAAGTAAGACCGACAGAGAGAGTGAAGGCGACCCTTACGAACCTCCGTGACTTATCTCCTGTTTTCCTTAGTATTACGAACTCTTGCTCATTTGTACTTTACATACAATAAACCATTGTTATTTGTTACCTGATTTCTTGTGTTATTGTAATCTTTCCACTCGGGATTACTTTGTTGTTTATATCGTATAATCCACGATATAACTCCTTGTACCATATAAATGAATTGTGTAGCTTTATTATAATCGCCTAGAAAACAATCAAAGGATGAATGAAGATGAAATAATGTCAATTCCATTATAAATGTATGCCTATTTAGTTATTTCTTCGTTTGGATAATTTTCACTTAACTTTTCTTGTTCCAAGTGTTTAAATATAGTAGTTTCTTCCAAATCCGTCATGGAACAAAAGTTCAAGAGAAAATAATTATAAATCTTTACTTTCAGTAATAAATACAATACAATCAAATAAATAATAGCATGTTGCATGTTGCATATATTTTGAAACTAACTAAAAACGTAACACAATAAATTCATTTTCTTATTTGTATTTGGTATGATTATTTCTAAATATGCATTCCGTTTGTTGGTTTATTATTTTTTCACCCCAAGCAGGCATTAAAGACACTAAAACACGACGAGGTTACTGGGTGAGGAAGAATAAAGAACAGCTACATCAATAATGAGCGGGAAGAGAAAAGAAAAATCAAGAAGACAGCAGATAGCGATTGACATTGCATTTAAATGTTTGCAGATTATTGTTGGCTGGAATGCTTGGAGCCGCAATGGAGATCAAAAACGAAAGATGGGAGGAACTTTTAACATAGAATTTACGGCTACATCTCGCCAGTCCAACTGTAAATTGATGATATTTCCACGCTGGTCTAGTACTGCGCTTAAATTAGAATGCCGTTGGTACCATTGCGTAGAGCTCATCCGAACAATTACCATGAATGTATTTATAGAAAAGATACAGGCAGGCAACCTTACGGTGGTGAGAAAGTGCCTGAAGCCGAGCCGCAAGATCAGGATGGCTATATTGCTGATTTTTGTTTTGGATTCTATCAAGGAAATCGTGGTAAACATTAAAAGCACCGGACCATATGTGGCGGAAATATTTCAAGCATGGACGAATAATAGGCATATAGATATATATGACATATTCTGGTAGTCAGAGAAGGTGTAAGGAGTCATTTTCCTGGAGGACAGCATCAGAAGCGCTGATGGAAGGAAGAGAAGGGACTCTCAGATTCAGGGAAGTTTCGGTTTGGAGTCGTTATAATTAACAAGCCATTCTTTGCCCCAGTTAATGCCGTTTGATTCATCGGCTGCCATTTTGACCTTATCGAACTGATCAGATTTACTATCGTGACAGGAGTAAATGGATGTGTCATGAACGTAAGTTGAAAGCTGATGCCATCGGTAAGGTCATAAATGAAAATTATAAATAAAGCCGGACCAAGGATAGAGACCTGTGGGGCACCCGTATTAGTTTGAATTTATCTAGACGAGTGGAAGTTCAATAAACATTTAATTTCCCGATGTGATAGGAAATATTGGATCAATTCGAAAATGTATCTGGAGACAACATCACTTTTGAGCTGGTGGAGAATACCTGTATGCCATATCAATGTCTAACGCTTACAAGATGTCCAAAACTACTGCCAGTGCTTCACCATTTTTATATCGAGCTTTATAGACTAGGCATTGATTATAGCCTCTATAATTTTCCAAAAACAGGTAGATGGCTAATAGACTGATATTTGGATGGGTTGAACAGTTTACCCGAGTTCTTAAAAACTGAAACTGCAGATGGTGACTTCTAGCAAACAGGAAAACAGAAAACTTCGAAAACATTTCTTATACTGTTTAGAGAGAACAGGAGCCAATTCTTAAGCTCACTTCTTAATGAATATTACAGGGATGCAATAGGATCCATATGCTTTATGGGGATCTAGATGAGAGATGATAGCTGAAATTATAGATGTGGTTTTATGCATATCACTAAACAGAGATTCAGTTCTAGAAGGGAAGTTAGGCAGTGATATTCCCTATGGGCCAAGAGTAGAGTTTAAGGAGAATTTACGGACGAAGTATTCAGCATTATCAGCAAAGGATGTTACCACCTCAAATTGATTGAAAAGAAGAACAGGGACCTTATGTTTATTTAATGCACTATTACAGCGCTTCCATTATACAATAGTGCCAAAGTTGTTAGATGCAATGTGATTCTCTCGGCAAACAGAGACTTAGCTCCTTCGAAGTCTTGTTTACATTTATTACGTTCAGCAACGAATAGACCTCTGTTGCGACGTGAGCTGTCACGGTGATATAGCCATGAAATAGTGATTCATGTGTGCTATATCTGGCGAGCAACTGCTGTGAAACATGTAGGGAATGGATGTTTTTCCTGGTATTTCCAAGAGGGAATGAAAGCATCTATGACTGTTCTGACCTAAGAAGAAACTGCAATGGTGCAATTCTCAGTTGGAAAGCTAAATATATCTGTCCAAATAGCTTCACGAAAGAAATCACGGGTCCCAATCAGTATGATTGTCACAGAAATAGGTCTTATGAAAGGAGTTTAATAGATCATTGGAACGAAATATCAATAGATACCACAGAGTTATCTGAGTTACCAAGAGTGCAGTTGTTACTAAGCTCGGTAAGCATTTCTTACGGAGCTTCGTAACACTTCAAGTAAAGACGACTGTTTCTCGATTTTGCTAGGGAAACGATTAGTTAAATCCATGTTTTGAGTAAGTGGTGGGTAATGTATAATTTAATGTCTGAATAGAGTCAGTACTTTTAGAAAGTTTAAGCCACGGTTACCCGCTACCTCTTACTGTTCATTTTGGCATCAATTGCTATTGTAAGTGTCAAATTCGACATGACTTCTTTCACCATTCCGTATCCAATAAATTTCAACTGTCTCCATCATATTTAGGTATCCTTTGTCTTTCATTTTTTTAAGACTCCTTCATTTTTTACGCGCCAAGTCCAAAAGTTTTTCATCATACACTATTCTATTTATCTATGAAGAAATTGTTACACATTCACTGTCATATCGGAAGATTCATATTAAATAAGTGTTGAATAATAGTTTATCAGACTATTATTTTATTTTTATCAGCTGCGACGTTCGTAGGTTGATATTCGAGGTCAAATGCAAGACAAAATAAGGAAGTTGATTGTGAATGGCTGAGCTAGCGTGGGAATGATAGATATTGAAAGGTTTTTAAGCAACTTTGTACTTACAAGTCAAGCAACATAGAAGATTTTATTTTCTTGTCAGAGACGACTACCCAATAACTGGTAACGGCCCCCACTGTATAGTTAGTACATGTCGACGTTAATTAAGTAGTTAAGTTAAAATTCTCTCTGTTGGTTTCTTTTCATTGCCGAAGCGAAAAGATTCTCAACCCCGACCGGGAGAAAACGGGAGAGAGAATACAATATTGTATTTAATTGTCAGCGTTGACCAGAACATCCCAGCATGGGGATCCAGCGGGTTACAAAACAACATGGAAAAGTTCGGAAAGAATATTATGACTGCGGACTAAACAATGTGAATATAAAAAATAATCAAGACATAAGGACATAAAAAACTGAAAGTACGATGATATTACTATGTTCTACTACACTCTCTTTCTCTCACACACTCGCACACATATACACACGTACACACACACATATATATATATATATGTGTGTGTATGTGTGTATGTATATGGTAGACGAAATAAACTTAAATGAAATAGCAAAATCACAAATCATATAGACAGAAGGACATGAAATCCGACAACAGGATGTAATCAGCAGTTATATGTTATATAAACTCACAATTACTCAAAAAATAGTTTGGTATAAAATAGCGCAACAAGTTTTGAGATGCCACCGAACCAAGACAAACGGCAAATCGGACATACCAGTCTTAATCACTTATAAATGTAACTATAAACAGAAGTATCTGAGTCATATAAAAATACGCATTCACATAAGCAAATATGCTTTCAATGAAATATATCTGTTGCGCAAACAGACAAACATGTATCGACTGACAATGAATAGGACATGTTATTTGTATTGATCTTGTTTCCTTTCGCGTTATACATTAGGGCAATAACATTGGTAAAATCGTACAAAAATAGTATCTCCACTGAAATCCCAGAATTATTGAGCCTAATAAAACACTGAAATGACTATTTTTGCAAGTTCAGAAAAAAATAACTAGATGTTAACGATACACATTCTAAAATTAGAACAAGTACCCGTTAATATCTAAGCCCGATTAAATTTAGTTCCATTAGTCAGAGCTCGACAAAAAGGTAATATAAGATATGTCCCAAGTTTTCGTTTTGCTTTTTAAATCACAAAACCTAAACGAATGAAGAAAGTGTATATCGGAAATACATCTCAAACCAACAGACTGAAAACCCTTACTTCAAAAACCACGTGCAAATAGAACACCTTCAATATAAGATGTAGTTATATTTTCTAAAATTAGTACTAATTCTCTCTCTTGTTAATTATTTAGGACAATTACTTAGGCAATTGTCATTGTTCAGTTCATTATACATATTTGTCAACTACCTAAATTTGTTAGTACTGTCCAGTTTTTTCTTCCTTATATAGGAACACAAGACTTTTCTTATTACTGAAAAGAAGATAAATGGTAGGCAAACATTTTTTTTTAATCCAAATTCTTCCATAGATGTAAATATGGCGAAGATGAAACTGTTTCCTTTCTGTAACTGTTTATTAGAAAGTAATGCAAAAAACATATGATTCTTGTGTTTAGTAGTGAACAACTACTTAAATTAAGCCTTACCATTCATTACAAATAAATGTAGCCAGAGAACACGATTTCGTCACAAAATTGTTAAAGATGCAATCATAAAGAGTACCTCCAATATTTTAAATTCAAAACACTCTGGACGCTTCTTCTTGATATACACTCCCGCTCCCTACTTTAAAGGTCGGAGAAATTTGTTTTGTTTTTGTTCTTTGCTAAATCAAAATTATGAAGCAAAACCACAAAATCAGTACAGCTAGTAAAAGCTTAAGATTATATATTATGCATGTCATGTTTGTATGATATTCTCGCGTTATATCAAGTGCTTATGCAATATCATGGCTTCATTATTTTAACACTTGTATTCTTTCATTTAAAAATAAAAATAAGGAAACTGAATTTGGGCATAATACAATGCCTCAAGAATTTCATTGGTTCACATTTTTGAATTATCAGTTAGATAAAAAAATTATTCTAACAATTTTTGGTGAGTGAAATATATTTCAAATGTACTGAATTTGCAAGCATTTAAACTATTAGTGAAATTTTACAAGGAATACTGAAATAGGGCTGACTAAACAATGCCAAGTTTAAATAGCAAAAACTATTTCGTTAAATACAGAAGTTTTGTTCTCAATAACACGGATTTGTGAAACTGTTTTCACACACTAATCTTTAACCTTAAATCCTGTGTAAGTGTTTTAGTTTTGCGATAATGGAATATTTCTCAGACGATCGGTTTTGGTTTCCGTACATTGGTGTTCATCCGATTAACCTGATATATATGCGACTACTGGAGAAAGAAATTACATAATCCTGTAACCTATCCCATCAGCTAATTTCATCCAACACGGACTTTCGTTGTATTTTTAGCTTCCAGTGCAAAAGGTAATTGCGTCTGAGTCGTACATATGTTTCACGTAGACTACAACAATAACAACAATCCATAAACTAGATTCGCTCTCCTTATTTACATTTATCTTTCGGAGAGAGTGGGAAAATTAAAGTTAATACATGATTGCATGTAAAGTGCGGTCGGTGCGAACGCGAGCAAATGCACTCACTATATATTTCAATAAATATCTTTTGAAATGTTAACTTTTCTGTTTCCGTACGACAGATCTTACATCTTGGCTCATTGTATGTAAGAACTCTTCAAATGTTTTTCATCGGGAAAGATCTCTTGACGACTTCCATCACGTTACCACCGTAGTTTCCTCTTCATTATCTATAAAAATTATTTTCATGGTAATTGTTCTGATGAACTTTGCTCTTTGGTACATCGGATTTTAGAATTTAATATACTTTTGAAGTAATTCCCTAAAGCAGATATTTCGTTTGGTAGTAGGGGGTCATTTTCCAGCACTCGGCCTACATATCAAAGCATACTCAGGATAATACACTTGAAGATACTGAACATTTGTGGATCCTGAGACTGTTTCATCGCTGACTGTTTTTCATAATTGCGAAGGCTTGATTTGCCTTAGCAATTAGGCTGATAATTTTTTTTTCTCGTTTGAGATTATGCCAAATTAAACAAATGAAGATATTTGTTAGTACTTTATAATCGCATTCATAACCCCTTCAAAATTAATTCTAGATCTTTCCTATACAATTTCCATGAAGAATTTGTAGAAGTATTGAATGATCTCAATGATCGAATACTTCCTGAAGATTCTCCTTTAAAATTAATGTGTCCAATGGTAAAATCATACAAATATGTATCGGAAATGTGTTTAGTTTTTGCTATTCCCAGATAGTTTCCGCTGGATTCAAGGATTTTTGTGAAGCACACTATTAAATTCACATTTTATGCAATACTGTGTACTGAAATATATATATATATATATATATATATATATATATATATATATATATATATATATATATGTATGTGTGTGTGTGTGTGTGTGTGTGTGTGTGTGTGTATATCTATGAAAATCTTCCCAGAATTAATTTGTTTGTTGATTAAGGCTTACATTTATGCAACTCTTTGTGTAACAATGTATTGTAACCATCATAAAGAAAAAAAAAGATTTCTGTTCACTATGAAAGCTATGCAAGTATATACCATATTGGCTTCAAAGAGGAATTCATCACAGTTGGGCTGGCCGAAAGTGTACACGTGAAGGAAATAAACTGTTGAAATATTTGGTTTGTTAGAAATACATCAGAAGCAACTTTTTTTCAGTGTCCCTGGAGGAGTTTGGTGGTAGGACCCTGTACAATATCCCGTACTTAGTACCTCTTAATTAATTTAGTTTTTTTCTTATCTCCAATAGACTCTGTTTTGCCATCCATTCACTCGCCAGTTAGGCTATGCCTTGTTTCCCTCGACCACCTTGCATCTAATATTTCTTGTGAGTCTCAAACATTCCAAGCCATCATTCCTCATCATATGATCTTAAAATGTCAGCAGGGTCTTCCTGATGAGTGGAGTTGTTTGCATTATCTATAGAACTTCGCCGTTGCTCAAATATTGGGTCCAAAGTAATCTCATCATCCTTCTGTAGAATCACATGTCTGGTGCTTCCGTAAGGACACTCTCCAGAATTTACTGCCAGGTAGGAGGGCTGATATTACACAATAGTTCAGTACATCTTTCCTTGTTTACAACGAAATGTTTCTGTTTCTTAATACTTTGCTTTGCTTTGTAAGGCATATTTCGCTATCCCAATGCGCCTTCAGGTTACAATTTCACCATTTCTGCCATCTATCAAAGCACTTTTCAAACATATAAATTGCTGTACTTATTTGATTTCTTTATTTCCGATTAGGAATTAGCATGTTGTGCTCTTGCTTTAGATAACAAATATGTGTTCTATTTTCGTGCAATTGGTTTTGGTCATTTCTTCTCACTTTCTGAAGGAGATTTAGTTTCTTTTCTGTGTCTACTATTTTCACTGTGTTATCTACATATTTTATGTTGTAAAGTTTGTTGCCACCAATGAGGAATCCTAGTGAGCCTTGTAATTCTATGAGAATCGCCTTGCTGTATATTTGAATAGATCGGTTGAGAAGACACCTTCTCGTTTTACACCCCTTTTAATTTTTGTATAATTAATGAAATCATTTTCTATACGTATGCATGATATTTGATACTAGTATAGGTTCTGGATTATTGTTATATACTTCTCAGTAAGTCACCGAGTTTTCATAATTTATAAAACACAGGTATACACCATCTTCCTTTGTAACGCCCTTTCCTATATCATTTTGACCAAAAATATCGAATTCCATTTTCCAGTCTCTCTGGTCATGTCCTATTTTCTTTTTGATTATGTTGCGTGTCATATTCATTCAGTTCAGATATTTTCTTATATGATTCGTTAGGCTGATTCTCCAATGGAGTTCACATTCATTTGCACATTGTTTCTTAAAAAATTCTAGGAAAATTAATGTTAATTGGTTTTCTTTTATATCCCTACTTTTGTATATTTATTAAGACCGTAATCTTGTCAGTGGACGAAATAATCTGAAGCCGTCTGCATCTCTACTATGATTCCGCCTGGTCCCGATACTTTTACTCTTTTTTACTTTCCGATCCTTCGATATTTCTGTATATTGCCGGCAGTTCTATTACGTCGTGGAAGAGTTCACCGATGTATTTAGTTCATTTCTCAAGTATTTTCTCTTTGGAACGACAACACCCGTAGCTAAACATTTTTGACCATTAGTCCTGTCGACGGTGAGGTATATAGCATGGTTATGATTACAGTTAAACTTATGATACGCAGGCATTTAACAAGATATAAAAAATGTAACATTACATTATATATGCTCTATCCTCAAGATAAGGAATACTGTATTTGATACAATTAACGATAACATGTATGCAATATAATCCTCGATAACTTGTATTCAATAAAATTTACAATACATATATTCAATTGGAATTCTTTTCCAGTAAGTAATTGGATATTTGCTTAAATATATGAAAACAAGCAATTTATCAATTAGTCTACTCATACATATCGGAGGGAAATAGTAGTACTCGATCGCATATAAAAATGCGTACGAAAAGTCGAAATTATAAGGATATTGGAAGTTTTCAAAAGTATTTTTAGTTACATGTTAGGAACTGCTGGTTCTTTTCGTTATTAAATGACATCATACTGATGTTTTGGTGTTATTCTATTGTGACAAGAATAATAGTTTAAGTGTCAGTCTTTTTGGTAGCTTGTTTTTGTTTGTCTGTAAACTTTTATTTGGATGTAGTTATTTGTTCTACTTAGAATACTATCTAAGGATAGTGCGTTTTTAGTTTAACAAGTAAACTCTCTCATCTGTTCACCGCTATTAAGTATATTTACAAGGTCTGTTACATAAGTGTTGCGTAGATATATAATTAGAGTATTATCTATGTATTTAAAAATAGGAATAATTTTGTGGTAAATATACACATTTAATTAAAACCGGTCAATTATTTTATTTCTGTAAGAATATCCAAATCAATGTGTTTTACACCTGAAACATAGGAGCAAAAACACTACCGTAAATAAGACCCAGATCAGCGACTTGAAAAAAAGATTTTACTAAAAATTTGTCATGTACTAGAAAGGATTAAAAAATAATAAAATAATCAAAAAATACTTTGTACTTCCCTCTTAATAATAACGAATATTTGACGATATTTTTTTATTAAGTTTGGGCCTTTTTCATCATGCTATGCTGTTTTTCGGCGAAAAAGTGGAGGTACATACATAAAAGAAATGCAAGATAATACACACACATATACATACATACATACATACATATATATATATATATATATATATATATATATATATATATATATATATATATATATATATATATATATATATATATATATATATATATATATATAACAGACATACTCCATTGCCTCTCCTCTAACTGCTTTAGAGTTGCTGAAGTTGTGCGTTTTTCTTTGAAACTCGTCGGCCTTTGATGACGGCAAGTGTGAGATGGAGTGGATGAGGGTTTTCTTTTAAAATTGCCGCTGTGAGACGCTGAATACAGATCAGTACTGAAGAGTGGAAAGGGCGGACGAACTAAGTAACTAAGGAATGAACAAGCACAATTATAACAAGATTATATGAAATCAATTATAACAGCAACATTGATCCACTTTCATTGAATAGGCCGAAAAAGTAAGTCACTTAACGTCTTGGAGGGTTTGTCGTTCATTACCCAGTAAGTTTCTAGAACATTAGAGCTTTCTATAATTTAAAACTAGAAGATATACTATTCTTTTCATAATTTATAAAACATAGGTATACACCATTCTGACTTTGTACCGCACTTTCCGATATCATTTTGTCCAAAAATATCGAAAATTGTCTGGCATGGAAAATGTTTTCCTCTTGTAATTTTGCAATATTTTCTTCAGAGTTAGACATCTCATTATATCTGAAATTTGCTCAGTCATACACATATTTGAATAAAGAAAACTGTTGGCTGCCAACAGTGACAACGTTGCGGCAAATCCTGAAGCCAAGCCGTCACGAAATTTAATCAACACTATTTTGATCTTTTCGGTAGAACCAAGAGAGGCTCCATATGATGTGGGCAGGACACAACCACCAAATATAATCACCCAGGCCTAAGCCCAAGAACAGTCAATCATGTCAAACCAACAAAATACTGAAATTTGACCCAAACTTGGCTCTACCATAATCTTGGGTGATAAATGAACACCTGCAAGATCAGCTCTTACTGAGCACATGGTTTTAAGAGCCCTCAAGATATATATGGACATGGAGGAGCCAACGTGAATTTTGTACATATTGAAGTAACGATCGCCTTCCAGTGCTATGCAAATGTAGAGGGAAAGCTACGGTAATTGAAGAGAGCCAAGGCAGCACACTAACTGCCACACGACAGACTGCTGAGTGGACTGAATTTGGAGAAGAAATATATGGATTGTGTTAAAAGCAGATACAATGGAAAAGATAAATTGAAATAGTCATATTCAGAAATGCGTTAATATTAGCAATGCAGATCACTGCCCCCAAAAAAGACAAAAAAGAATGGATGGCAGATTTAATTCCCCATCTGACAAAAATGAGACAAAAACAATGACAATATGTGGCAGGGAATATTGGATTCTGCACAAAGAAATTGGGAACACATGCAAACCCGCTAAAATAGAATTGCTCAAGGAAAAATATGCGCAAATAGAAAGACTGAATACCACAGATAAAGCAGATGTGCAGAAAAATAATCGACCTAACACGAGAAGTAAAAACATGTTCATCAACAACATGCATAAAATCTAAGGACGGGACATTGATATTAGAGAAGGAGAAATTAATTAAGAGATGGAACTCATGTAAAGGAGAACTCTTCTACGACGAAACGGGAAAACCGGAATACTCAGAAATATCGAAGAATCAGCAATATTAAAATCAAAATTTGAATCAGTACTAGCCAAATTAAACAGCAGGGACAGACAGTATCAAAAGAGAGATACTGGCAGCTTTAAATCATTTCGGTATTGAAAAGATCAGAGGCAGAATAAAGGAAATATACAACAATCTGATATACCGGAAGATCTAAATAGATCCAATCTTAGAGCACTACCTTGTACCTGCCGTACAAACTAATGTGAATACATCTGGAGAAAGAGCCTAACGAATCATAGAAAAGAATCATTATTTTTCATGAATAAAGCTCAGAGAAGAGTGAAGCCGCAAATGGGGCAAAACATTGTGGGCTCGTTACGGGACCTTGCCATATTGCGAATGATATTAGAATAATACAGAAAATATACTGGCAGGAAAACTGCCTGCATATGGATAGAAAATTAGTCAAGTAAATATAAAAAATAAAAAGGGGTGTTCAACATATAAAATTGGTTACCGACAGCAAGAATCTTAACAACATAATCTATGAAGACGATACAGTATTGACTGTAGTCACAGAAAGGAAACTAAAAGACCTACATAATATAGTAAATGAAAGCTGGTAGAAATGAATTTACATAAATTGCAATAAAACAGAAAGCATGATTGTTAACAAAAGGAACAGTCAAACATGCGAATTACAAAAGGGAGAAATCAATCAAGTACAACAATTCAAACATAATGGAAGCATTCTAACAAAGGAGGCAAATGGTGAAACTGAAATCAGAAGGCGCATTGAGAAATGGAAAGATGCTTTTCCAGTGCTAAGAAAAGTATTATGAAATAGGAAAAAATCATGAGAAAGAAAGACAAGAGTACTAAAATATTATAAAATATCAGTCATCCTATATGGCAGTGAATGGTTGGATAATCTTTACACTGATGAAGACGGGATCTGAAGCAACAGAAATCTGGCTCTAAAGATGGCTGCTGAGAATACCAAGGACCGTATATTTGAGCGACGACGAAGTTCTAGAGAAATGCAAACTAAAAGGACACTTATTCTTAACAGAAGGAAGAGGCAGTTGAAATTTCCTGGACACATAGTGAGTAAAGAGGGCCTGGTAAGTTAAGGGAGACAGGAAAACAAAGCGGCAAACTTACTTGAATGAATGGATGGCAAAGCAGCTCTTTGGAGAGATGGCAATTTATTGACAGCTACAAAGTACAGAAGTAGTTGATTACCATGATTGACAACACTCAGAAGTTACAGGACATATAGAAGATTATAGATAAAATATAAGGAATCTACAATGTTATTGGTCCTGACCTGGTATCCTAGCTTCATTCACTTTACCAGCGCCGTAATATAGATTATCTTTCCTTTTTCTAAAAATATTTTCATTGTAATTGTTTTGATGAGATTTCAATTTTGTTAAAATTTAAATTGATAATAGATCGGTGGCAAGATTTAATGGTTAGTAATCGTAATTTCTATGCAAACAGTTCCTGTTCTCGCACTTCTCAATTGTGGACATGTCGTCTATCTTTTTGATTCCTAGTTAACTTTGATATTGAAAAATTTAAATAGAATGAAAATCGTTTTATTTCATCTCCCTAATGACGCTTCTTTTATTGCCCTCTCTCCTTAATAATACTTTTTTAAAACTTCTCTTATATTTGCGTATTTGTAGCTTTATTAACTTGCCTGTGGAGATATGATGAAAAATATACTTTTTTAAGAAAACAACAATTCCTTACATCTCTAGCTTATCGTCAATTCCTCTTGCTGTTTTGTTTTTAATCATTCGTATTCAATCTCTTTTTAAAAATTATAATTTGTGAATTTGAAAAGTGTTACCTCTTCCATATATACACTTTTTATTTGGCTATTCGATTGTTTATATTTTATAATTGTTATTTTTTTCTTTCATTCCGTAAATATCAGTGAATGCTTTCAGAGAGAGACCGTCTTCGAAAATGCAGTCATTAATAATAGCAAAAAAATAGTTTGTAGCTGTAGGTCTGTGTTGTGACATAAGACAATTATGATATGGGAGATAATTACAGTTGTTATTGATAATACTTTTTATAGTTACCTTTTTTGATATGAAGCAATGGGAAAAATCGAAATAAACCTTGGATCCGTTCCAACATTTAATCCTTGCCCAAGCTCTTTCAAGAAAATGTCATTGTAATTTAGTGAGAATATACGTCGGTATTTTTTTTATCGTAGCAGTCAGACAAACACTATTAAATATATGAACGGATACTTTGCAGAGCTAATGAAATCAGCTGAAATCGAAAATTATCTTGTGAATTTTAAAGTAAAATAAATATTAAAATACGTATATAGATAAAATAAATAATAGTTTAAGAAGTGCGCGACAGTGTTCTATTTGGATTTTTTATATTATTTGAAAACATTTTGTGATTATATCCACATAGCAATTTGTAAAAAAAGAAACTAACGCTCTGAAAATAGTACATTCATTTATGTACCTCAAATTAATACGATCACGAAGACAATTTCAGAGATATTGACTAGATCTGACATTCTGAGCAACTCTGCTGAATTCTAAATCTATTCTTTCCTATTATTATATGTAGAATAATGTTTTATTGGAAAACAAATGATTGGATTTTCAGCAAAAGATCATTGCATTATTAAAAAGATAATAGCATCAGATGGCGAAAAAATAAGTCTGAATTAGTTCTTTGTTAATAAGGATTGAAATCACTCTGGAATTTTAAACAAAATCCGGATAATTTCTTAGAAGTGAGCGAAGTTATATCTGTGCCTTCCCAAAGTTCAGAAATGCGAATGTAACAATCAAGGCCGGAATTGGAACTCAGGTCGCCGATTCCATGTCAATATCCGTATCTCTATCCTCACATTTAAGATTATTGAAATATAATTTCAAAATATATGTTTAAACTGTCATCAATTTTATTTAGTTCGTGCTTGTATTTTAATAAATTTATATGCGTGTAAAAAACAAAACTCACTATCCAAGATAAAATATTTTGCGGATTTGTTTACTGTTGGTTATTCACGGTAATGTCACGTGCAAATATTTTATAGAACGCATTTATAAATATATTACACGCTGTCAAAGTTTCGAAAGGAACCCAATTTATAGGTTCGCTGAATGATAGGAGTGATAAATGAGTATAAAAGGAAGTGGAAGGAAGTGAAGGTTTTAAAATGATATTGTAATTACTGACGTCTGACTTAAAGACTGTAGGTTACAGGGAAGCTACGAGGCAGGAGTATTTGTACCAAGTAACAGATCTCGAGAAGCAGCTCTATTTGTGGAATTTCTCTTTAAAATGTGAATTCACTGAAAATGTGTGTCATTCAGCTCGATGGAAATTCTTGATAAATACAGATGAGACAAAATGTATATATTTCTTGATGGTTATTCAATGGCATTTCACTTTTTATTATATCTATTGTTATTTTTTTATTAATCAGTTTAAAAGGATATTTAATGAACCAATTGTCAAAAGACTTTTTTAAAACATCTGACCAAGTGAAAGTATGCGGTGGGGGAGACAGGAATATTCTAGATTGAGTGCAGCTGATCATTTTCACATCATCTTTTGAAATGGATTGTATATACAAGTACGGATTGAGACCCAACAACGTCGTCGAGCTTGTAATTTTAGATAGTCGTTCCTGGAGAAACTAACAGTCTGATCGGTGATGGTGAACATATAATTGCTTCTTTATTTGTGGAACTTAATGTTTCAAGGCAATTTACCATTGAGCTGTTAGATCCAGATTAGAGTAGACGAGATTTTCAGAGTGTTTTTATAAACTGTAGTATTATCTGCATAGCTTTTTAATAAATATATAAGGCTTTTCCCAAACAGAACATTTATACATTGCAAGAATAGATAGGAACTAAAAGAAATCCTTCGAGTATGATAGAATTGATTTTATGAGCCTCAGAAACATTGCCTTTCACGACAGCATTTATGAACCTATCATAGACAAAGAACGTGATATGTAAACGCCTTCAGACTTGATATTAGTTTTTGTCCGGTACAACAAACTTATATGACAAACATTGTCACAATCGTTTGATATATTGAAGACATTCGCTCTGGTGACGATGCTATCACCGGGGCCTTTAATTATTCTACGGTAATATCAGTCAAAATAGCATTCGACTTAATGTCTTTTTATCACTTACAGGATTATTTCTAATTAGATGATTAACAAACAATATGTATCATATCTTCAAGCTTAAATATGATACATATTCTAGCCAAAAGCAATTCATCAAATTCTATATTCATTTCTTTTTGATTGCTTTGGTATTGTGAATACAATTAACGTTCTATTTTCGTAGATAATCTCATTTTTCTTTATATATATATATATATATATATATATATATATATATATATATATATATATATATATATATATATATATATATATATATATAGGTACCTGTTACAGGAATTAAACACGGTAGGCGAAATTCATTTTATTCAAATTAATATGCCATCTTGAATTTTTGCTGAAAAAAAACATAAATAAAATTATTTCCTCATTCAGAAAATTTAAAGTTTCTGCACATTATCGAATTCCCCGTGTTTTCACAGGGAATTGTCTATTAAAATATTTAATTTCATATATATGAGAGAGACGATAAAATGAAGGCGATGTATCTTGCACTAAAATCTTCATTTTATGCACCTATAAACCTGCGCTGGCATCCCTATTAAAAGAAGATGTGTAATGCTGAAAATACATTTACGCCAGACTTTGTAAGCAAAAAGAATTAACTTTTCTAATGTTAATATTTCGGTATTTTGGCACGTTATTATCAACACATTCTAGAGTGAAAACATCTTTCACTGTTCGAAGTTGTATTGTTTTTGTTCTATTAATCATAGTCATACCAACATTTTCATTGCTAGTGCAGTCAGTAATATAGATACATATTTTGGAGTCGTTGATCCACTTTTAAATGTACCCTTCCATTTTACTCAGTAATATCTGTCACATTTCATTATTCTGTATAGACTGCCTTCAAAATAATAACTATTTTGTTACTTAATTTTAAATAAAGATATTCTCTATTTGGCTTTGAATACATGTCTGCAAAATAAGTCCACATTAGTACTACCTCCCACAAGTCGCAAAAAGTCAACGTACGAGTTTCATGGAATGAGACAATTCTTTCTAATACTAAAAAATACAATAGTAGTTCTCGTTTTTTAACTTTACAAAATCTGCAAGAAAATAATTGTGTTCTGCATAAAAAAGATATTGAGTCAGCCATACATCATCACCATGTAAAACAATCTACAAAAAATGACAATTTCGGATGAAATAATTTTTGTCAATTAATTATTTTTCGTCTTGTTTTTCTTTTCTAATTCTTTTGGTTGTGAATCTACCTCAGAAAAAGCACAGGTAATATCAATTGTGTAATCGATAGCATCAGTTATCAGATGAAATAAATGAAGAATGCTTACTGCTTATATATGAATTAAACTTCATGAAGTCGGGGTATGGCAACGGTTTTTGGCATTCAGTTAAGGGAATTTAATTTCATATCTTCTGCTAACTGAATTCTGGGAAGGGATATAATTTGTTGAATTCTTATACTGGTCTGTTGAATTTTACAATATTTCAGTAGTTCTCATTTTTTTTCATTTCTCGAATAACATGCAAATCCCCCATTGTCTCTTCTGTGATAAATGATGCTTTAAATTTGATATATCAGTATCGTAATCCCTCAAAATTGACTGTAAGGAAATATGAAGGCAAAAGAAAATGTCCTCTTAAGACCGTTTTGCTCATTCATTCACAGGTCTTCCTTTTACCAAATATTTATGTTTTTCCGTCAAATATCGCCTATATTTTGAACCAAACCAACTTCGTATTAAATATGTATATGCATACCCAACACTTATAAAACCAAAACAGCATTAAGTGACACAGATGTAAATAGACACTCTAAGCGACAGAGTAAGCGATCGTCTGACTACCGCTTTCTTTGAAATTGTCATTACGTCCAGAATTCGGGAGACATTAGATAACAAATACATCCCGAGAACGATCGGCGGAGATATATAGAAAGGCCGATAAGAAGGCGTAGCATAGTGTGTTGATACTCTGTCTCTCTCTCTTTTTTTCTCTCTCTCTCTCCAGCTGTGTACTCTCAGGAAGAGATGTATCAAATTACAAGTCCTTCCTAAGAAGTAGGTTGTTAGTAATGGTCAGTACTACGAGATCAACACGGGTGTTCCTTAAAACTCTTATCGGGCCTACTTTACTTCTGCGTTATTTTAACGTCCTGCTAAAGTTCGTACTTCGATCTTTACTGAATATCTCTTCAGATGAATCAACGGTATATTGGAGCACCTTCAACTATCTACTGGGTCAGAGCCTGGCAGCTGATCTTTAAGCGGCCTTGTTTAAATACAGTACCTCAACAACTAGTAAAGTTCCATCATCAGCGAGCAGATGATGACCAAATGTTCTTTTAATAAGACTATTAGTGTTGACTTCCTATTGAGCATTCAGAAGAATGTAGAATACACATACAAGCCATCGTTAAATATGTTGCAAAAATAGTCGTTTCCTTTTGCTTCTACAGTAAAGCACTTGATTTCTCCTGCTATGCTCTCACTTTATCGGAGACAACATTGGCGTACTGCCACCATATATGTGCTGTATTTTCTCAGTACTCATTTTCAAGCTTGGAGATTTCAAAAGATTTTCCGCTTCAAGTCTTTTCTGCATCTGTGAAGAGACTGTCAAGAATCCACTACCATAAAGATGAGCCGACATTAAATCACTGTTCAGACAGTCTACTTTGTGTCTAACGAAATTTCCCTGTTTCTTAATACTTTGTATGGCGTTTGGAAGATTGATTTCTTTACTTTTTTTCTATTCAAAGCGCCCTCGGATTTCTCTCTGACATCTTATGTCCTCGTTTTATACATTTCCCATATATCTTTGATTCATGTACTTGCTTGATTTCAGCCTCTCTAATTGCTAGAATGCACTATACGTTGTTAATTGGGCTGACAAACTTACATACAATATTTAAAACAAATGATATTTAATCCTTCCTAGTCACTTTATTTTATGGAAATCTGTATGAGTTTCTTTTCTGAGCCCACTATCGGCACTTTGAATTTCCATTTTAATATATTAATACATTTTAGAATTACTTAGGATATCATTCTCAGATGAAATGTAGAAAAGCAATAAAATATATTAAGAAATACTCCCTCATCATACAGAAAGCATGAGTGTAAATAATGACAAATCCTATAGTAGTCATGCAAATGAATTAGACATTTATATATGTGTGGACTCTGTCTATAAAAATGTGTTCCATCTCGGCATTTCTGAAAATATCCAGTTCTCTTTTCTTCGAAACACCGTTAGATTGTGTCATCTTATTTTATCAATTACCCGTTCCAATATTCGTTATACCAATCAAAATGGAATATACCATCTTTTGCATTGCGTTTAATTTAACACTACATAAAGAATGTTAAAATATCGAAATTTGTATACATTTTTATTAATCCCTGCTATTAACTTTTCTAGCCAACCGATATATCCCAATGTTCATCTCTTTTTCATCTTTTTTTACACACAAACACGCACAATCATATGCACACACACACACACACACACACACACATATTTACACACACACACACACACACACACACACACACACACACACACACAGAGGCAAACATTTATCTGCCTTTCCATTCGATTTGCTATAGTTTTAATATAGAATTCAAAATTCAGGAAATAATGCAAAGGCTATAAAGCTTTGCTTTCATTTCTTATTTGTTCTCTCTTTCGAACTTCAAAAATCTAGATCACTAGAGTCTAGCAGCGGTTTTATCCTCTGGCCTAATATGCACAGCGCAGTGGAAGAAGAATTGAGTTGTAACATTCAGTATAGCCGGAACCAAGGTGGTATGGTTACAGTATGAATATTTTCGGTCATGCGGATCAATTGTTTTATCAATGTCGCTCCTTGAATGTCGATATGATTCCAGACCACACCAAACATCAAGTGGAATTCGAATATATGATACAATCGACAAGCCGCTGAAATACGTTTCTTTCATTCTACCATTATAGAAAGGAACTGACTCCTCCTGTGGATGTCTGTATTTACGTGAGGCAGGTCAGAAACCACATTTATTTATGCTCAATAAATTCACGTTGTCCTAAAGACTGAAGAGAGCTGTCGTAACAGTTTACATTGGCTTTATTTATTAGTCAGGTTTTTGTACTGAAATATCTTCAGCAACTTGATCTTTGATCCAAATGTCTCAATTCTTAGGACAGTTTTAAGACATCCTTAGGATTTCATACATCACACTGGCAATTATTCCTTCGATCAAATCAGAATGTTTACTTTTATTTTAATGTTTTTCTTCTTCCTTTCTACTCAGGTACCTTTATTAGATTTACTATTACTCTCATTCCTTAAGAGAATAGTTAGACATAAGCCAAAACGGTTTCGTTGTTTAAAAAGGTTTATGTTGATTCTGCTATCACTATAGTTCGGGCTGATATCATGGTTGAAGAAATTGAACGGTTCAATGGATTTTCACACTTCATTTGCGCCACTGTATAATAGGAGATAAAATATATGCTCTGTCTATGCTGTCGTTGAAGTATATATGATAATATGAAGAGTCTTGATGGTGACCTTCTGAAAATTAAAACATTTAATTGTACGAAGAGGGGAGGGATAGATACGTGATTTACTTTTATTTGACCTTATTAAAGAGTCGCTAGTAGACACGAGAGTTAAACTTATTAGAGGCCTCATTTATCATTTTATCCGCAAAAATTATTTAGCCTATTTGAGTCATATATACGTCTCTGATGTGATCGGAATAATCACACTGCAACACACGAAGAAATATTCCGTGGGGGGGGCGATATCGGCACAGAAGGCCGGCCTGAATCAAGGAACAGATTTTGGTTTAACCCGGTATTTCTGAGAAGGAAGAAAAGCGACGATGACGGATTTACCCCAATAAGAAACCTATGTGCCACAAATCTAAAGGAGAAGGTTAAGAATTTCAATCCGCAGGATATTCCAAAGAAATTACAAAATGGAACCGAATCGGTATGCTGGTAACAGAAAGAAGTATTGTGAATATGAGATTACTTTCTCATAGAGGAATCAAGACAAATATCAACATAAAATACTGCATGGACCGAATTGCTAAAAGGACAGATTTTTGATGCTCGATATCAGGTGGGAGCAGAGGAAAGAACAAATCGAGAAAAGAAGCCTATTGATCAGATTTACGAGTAGGAGAATCCACTATTTGACCGAGGGACTGAGCAACAGAAAATTAAAAGACTGAATATCAGCTACACCAGTAACATTAGAATGACTAAGACACTTGACGTAATGGTCATAAAAATCAGCACAAACTAACATCTTCGCAGATGGATGTAGAGAAATTTCTATGCTGTCATAAATTATCTTTAATATATTATTATATATATTATTATATTGTCTCTATGTCCTTAGAAGAAGGAGAGTTAGGAAAGAAAAAAAGCGATAGCTAACAGTGTAATAACGGAAGTCGAAAGCACATGAAATAATCATCAGGGGAGTCTAGATACTAGTCCTGGAAGGTTCTCCCAGATATAAATAACGAGGTCTTATGTATGCTAGACTTTTTCGAGGAAGCAGAAGATAGCCTGCAACAGAAAATTCATTGAGCACTATAGAATTTAAATTAGTTTTGTAAAGTGCGAAGATATCTGGAGAATATTTTAAAAGAAAGTTTTCTAAACAACAAAGTTGAATGTATTACTTGAATATTGGAGAAAGAAAAGTTGATGGGATTTCTTCATTGGTTTGCTCTTATATATTTTGCATTTGCCTGTCATGAAAAGATTTTGTTAAGAACAAGATCAGAATAAATATCACTATCATGAGTGGCAATATAAACTGACAAAAGTTGTTTAAGTCTACAGTATAATGTGGCCTCCGGGTGGCCCACCTGATATAGATGCTCTAACACATACCTCAGCGCAGTATTTTGTTCTGTTATTGGTTTTGCTTATTAATAATGTTTTCCTTTTTTTTGTAATTATTCTTATATTAGTGACTTTGTTTTCCTACTTATTCTGAAATAATTACAAATTGGTGATTGTGTGTGGAATTAAGAATATAACATATATAGAATTAGATTTTATAGGGGTAACGTGAGGATATAAACTTTTTTCTTCAACTTCAGAAGTGCACATATCGTGGCGAGTTATGAAATAAAATATACACATAAATTAGCGTATATGTATGTTTAATATTCTATAAGTGACCATCGATGAAATTCGTTTTCCAATTCTGAATCTTCGAGGGATCCTTAGTAGGATCTATGAAATGTATGTCTGTTCAGATCATACCATTAGTTTTCAACTCACATACGTATTAGAGAAGATAGCAGAAATACTTTTACAAACAATATATATTTGTACTATCATAAAATGTGACATTTTGATTTGAAATCACTAAAGCATAATAAATCGACTGATATGAGTTAAGAATAACAGAACTGTGCCTGCTTCCCCACCTCTTACATAAATTTATTCCAAATTCATTTCCAAATTTATAGTCTGAATTGCAAAAGGTCATTAATTATTTTTCCCATCATGTTCATCGGCCCTAGTTTTAACTTTGTCTCATGTAAAGCTCACAAAGTTGCCAGTCTGTCTTCATTACAGATTTGGCCAATATTTTAATGATACACATTAAACTTAGGGCAGAATATATTACTGCCGCGATTGATTTTCTGAATATTTATTCAACCAAATTCTTATCTTTTCATCAATAAACAAATTCGATAAATAAATACTGAACTTTCCAAATAGATTATGCTGCACAAATTATTCAGACTAAATTTCACAACATGGATAATTTTCTGACGGCCTTGACTTTAATACATTCCTAGCGTCTTTTAGTGCGGTGCCTTCTGAGTGCGAAATATGCAATTTAGGGCTATTCACTTTTACAATATCCTGACAGAGCATGAAGAGATTGAAGCAGTAGAAATGTGGTTCTACAGAAGGATGTTGAGAATAATGGGGACTGGACATTTGAGCAACATTTTAGAGAAAAAGGAAAAAAATCATCCATACTTAGAATTAGAAAGAGCCAGGTGAAGTTTGTAGGGCACATAATCAGGAAAGAGGGCTCAGAAGTTTTTTAGACTAGGTACAAACTGAATTCAAGAGGTTCCGAGGAAGCCTATGCACAACCTACTTAACGTGGTTGACTGAATGGATGGCAGAAAAGAGTTTCGGAGAGATAACAAAAAGTGAAAAGATATTAAGAGATATAATGGGCATGGAATATGGAAGACCTTTGATCGCCTACGTCCTGAAAGAACACAGCATATAGAAGAAGAGTATATATTGAGTAACATATTGGCTTATGTCAGGAGATAATAATGCTCTGAATATTTCTGAAAATAATGAAAATGGCATTGATATACGCTATATTTCTTTCGTTTATCAATATGAAATCATTACAAAACATATTAATTCACAAATCTGTGGAAATCATTTCTAGTTAAAACTTTATTTTAAATTGGGCATTTTGATTACAACGCTGAAAGTCAATCCCATTGTAATTGGTCTTTGTTGTTCAAATAGGACAACGAAAATATTTATTAAAAAATGAAAACATCATTGAAAATAAATGCACTTGTTAAAAATATGTATTACAGGAATTTCTAATGATGGAATTGCTTATTACAATCAAATATTGTAACAGTTAAATGTATCATTTTAAAAAGTTTCTACTGGAAAAATTGACACTCGCATTAGATACAAATTATAGAGATTAAGACGGACGAAGAATGGATAGGTCTAAATGATCCTTGAAAAACAAATATATCATAACATCTGAGTCCAATGAATAAAAACTCTATTTGAAGGCATTCACGGATAGATTGATATTTTCAGCACAGTTTTTGAACTATAACTGTCGTTCATATCTACTGATAAGCTTTGCAACGTCAGTGTCTTCACGTATTCTGGGTTTTAGCCAAAAAAGAATAGAATACATCAAGTGGGACAAATTCAGATTCGCGAAAACTTGAAATAAACCAAAATAATTCAATTTTACTTGAAAGGATTACCTAACTATATATTTTCTTACAATCTTTTTCGTTGGTTTTTCTCTCGCATTTTTATTTAGACGATGTTAACATAGTAATCTTACAGAGAATGAAAAGAACATGCGATTCCCTTGAACTGATAAGCTCCAATTTGAAAGAGAAATCGAAGAAAAACGGAGGTGGCGAAGTTTGTACGGACACACAATTTAGGTCGAATAATGTAACATGTAAATACTTTTAATGAATGAGACTCAAGAGGTGCATGACAAATAGAAAAAGTAATAATCAAATTAATATCACCACACACACACCCGCATATTTCAAACAAAGCATCATTATCTTCCGTTAATATGTCATTAAATCATATCAACAGAGTCGATTAATGAGAGTGAGATACAGATGCAGAAATATTTAAATTATTTTCAGTATGATTTAGTAACAAAATTGTTGAATAGAACCATTCCATTATTTTTTTCTTGTTGACTCTTTTCAAGTCTTATCATTCGAAAACATGAAAAATCTGAAAGTACATCAATGGGGAATGCCTTAGCTGAAAGAAATATTGTAAATATCTATACGATATATTTTATATTTGTATGAAATGGAAGATAAAATATATATTATCGCTTAGGTTAAGAGATATGAGAATTGATAAAAAAAAGTAAAATTCCCAAATAAAGCGAATTTAGCAACAAGCAAGTAGGAAAACAAAAGTCACTAATAAATATTGCTTTCTATATGAAAATAAGAAATAGCTATTTAGCGATTAACTTTTTGTTTTCCCTTTTTTCTTCACACAGATAAACATGAGGTTAGTTCATGATTGTAAATGGGAGCTATTAATATTATAAATTAAACGGAGTAATGAAAATTATTAAGAAAATCCGTAATCAGAAGAACCCGTCCTTGCAGATTAGGAGCAACAGCAATTGGTATGCTTGAAATATATTTATTAAAAAGCGTCTTCATTAACGAGATATTTACTTTAAAAAAATGATGCTCAATAATTAAAGCTAATGCTATTTACACTTGCACAGTTTGTGAAATCCCTTGATTTATGCAAGAATTTCGCTCATTGCGCTATTTTCAGGACATTACATCCACATCAATGGCCAAATTGCATGATATGATTTATTGGGAAACCGCAACTAGTTAGTTTGTCGACCATGTTTAAATTGTTTATATCCGCTTATTACCTGAAAACTTTTCAATAACTACTAGCAAAGTCATCTTCAAAACAGTTTTGCCCAGAAAATTTCACTAATACGGCTGACGTATGATTTTGTTTTTGACACATGTTTACAGTTCAAGATGTTGGATTCCTTCACTAAAAGACGCTGGTGAGAATTGGATACTGGTTAGAAGGTGAAAGCTTTAACCGTATGAAATATAGTCCATCGGCATGCGTAAAATTCATTTAAGCTGTCTTTTCGATAATTTTGCATAAATAAATCTCCTACTTTGCAGTTTAAACCATTTAAATTATGTATAAGGTAATCATAAAATGAGAACCTGAATATTTCTATCCTGAGGCAATATTTTAATTGCTTGAGTTTTTTGTAAGTTCAACTGGATTATGATGGCATACGTTCACATCATGTTGAAAAACCGGTTCCCATACGTTCACCGAAGTTACAAAACGTCGAGCCTGGTAAGTACCTAGGTGTTTGACCGTTTGGAAATAACAGTTGCTGTAGGCTTGTATGTGCAGGTGGAGTAATGAAGAATGGCCCAGAATTGTTAATCGCAGGGGCGAGTTCCAATTCCAGTTGGGTTCACTTTATTCGCTTATGCCCAAACACCCTTGGAAAAGGAATGAATACACCTCTTCTTATCCAGATATGGGTTAATTAGTAGGATTTGTATCACTTAACCATTATTATCTTAAACAGTTCTTAAAATCTAAAAATATATTATGGCTTTAATTAACATGCAATGGGTTGATAAGCCGTAGAAAATGAATCAACCAATAGATTATATGAATGAACAGTAACATGTCCATCAAACTAGTAAAAAAATCCCATCATTTACAAGGAAATAAATAGTTGAAGAAATTATCGACTTTTTCCCTTGTCTTCATCGTTTCTGTACCCGATTATATAAAAGAATAAGTAATTTAATCTCAGATACCATGAAATTTTTTTGGCCAACTGAAACAAACAACTGGTTTCAATTACATTTGTAACTGGACATCGATAGATATTTTTCCTTGCTTTGTGAACCTATTCATGTTTCTATTGACTGAAAATTGAATATGAAAACGGCGGGTAAACATTTTGAAAGTAAAATCCTGGGCCCCAGATGGCATCTGGAATTTCATTTATCATATTTCTAATGGTTTCTTCTTTTAAACTTTTGTCTCTCCTATCAAATTGCTGAAACTTTTAGCAAGTTTTTTTAAAGACATTTGACAAGTACCTCCCATTCCAACAAATATATTCAATAACACACACACACACATGCATACACACACAGATTATACACACACACACACACACACACACACACACATATATATATATATATATATATATATATATATATATATATATATATATATATATATATATATATATATATATATACAGGCATCTAAATCTAACATATAGTAAAAGGAGATGTATGTATATATTGTTCGAAAATTTGCCGAGGATAAATCTTTGTCCTGGCTTCTGCACACGATTCGACCATTGTTCCTACCGAGATTAAATGAATACCACCTATATATATAGAAAGAACAGAGGATGTTTGTGTGTCTGTCTGTGTGATAACTTTTTAATCGAGAGCCATCCAACTGATTTGTCCAAACTTGGCACATTCATTGTACATTGTAAGAGATCAGTTCTTAGCAGAAAATTAGATAATCTTTAAAAATCAATAACCGATAAAGCTGATCAAAATCGATAAATTCCACTTTTTCCTCCGATTTCGCTCAACCTCAGTATGTAGGTTACTTGCATCATGATGAGCTCAAAGATACCACAATTTCATTTCTACGCGACTGCGTTTAGCGAAAACCGCAACAAAAATCGATTTCAACACAAATTTTAAACAAAAACACCCTCAATTTTCAAGGAATCTGATACAAACTTCATTCAATTGTAATCAACAATAAATTGATTGTTTAACCATCATTTAACTTGATAATTGTACCCACACATATTGGGAAAACCAGCGTAAATATCGAAAGAATTATACTGGTTTCTTTCTTATTTATTTTGATCTTTCAACCTATTTTCATCAGACTTAACACTTCCTTTATAAATGTATCTTTTTTTTACATACCTGTTATCATACTGACAAATTGTATTTCAAAATCTTTCAAAATAATTGTGATCTGAAGTGTGTCTTCATGTTGCCTGTTTTATCATTTCATTTCCTTGCCTATCTCGGATTGAATAAATATCGATTAAATCTGTTATATAAGCAACTGCATTAATTCAAAATGTTTTTAATGAAAGTACTTTAAAATAATTGAAGAAGATCGACTCTGTTACATCTAAACATGATGCTGTATTTGCTCCGTTCTATTTGAACACATTTTCTGATCGTACAGATGGGTATGGCTGCTATATATAATACAATGAAACAATAATAATCAACTGAATGTTTTCTACTCATGAAACCAACTATCAAAATCAGGGTTATATAAAAACATACTCTCAGTTTTTATTATATCTCATACACCTTTTCTTTACCATTTAACCCCTGAGTGTTCATTTCACTGAAACTTGCCGTATAAATGTTGGTTCTCAATTTTCAAACCACTGTAACCCACCCTATGTATCCTCTGCCATAATATATAATGACATCATCGTAAATAACACATGAAATCACGTAAACAGTGAGACGTTGACCACGAACAAGGAGACATTGAGCGCTAATATTTATGAGACTGAGCAGGAGGAACACTAATGGGTTAAATATACATACATTTATAAATCTTCAGTTTGGCTGTGCACTGAATACTGCTGAGATATCTGGTTTAGATCTCCTGCAGTATATCTTGAGATTCTTGACAAAAATCAGAGAACGGTCTATAACATCATCGGTCCTGGTCTAGCCTCTTGTATTTAGTCACTTTCTCATCCTTCTTAATTATGGAACTCCCTTCTTATTTCTTGCTGCCTACAATCTGCAGAAACTTTAATTCGACATCAAAACAATCTTCTGTTTTCCTGAACCCTACTCCTTTCTTCTTTCCTCAATTCTCTTCACAAAAGTCTTCTGATTTCCTGTAACCCACTGCGTCTTAGTGGCATTATCACCTTGCTTGTGGGGAAATGGTAAAATATAAATTAAAAAAAAACGCAGATTATTCTTTTAAAATTAGATATGTAAAAATAATAAACTATGTGAGTATCAGAGATATGGTTCATAACATTTTAAATGCACTGTTATTTCAGTGGAATATATCTGACCACAGTCAGTATGTTCAGGAGAGAAAAGGAATCACTAAGAAGAAAATGCGTTCAAAGTGTACTAATAACACAATTCTAAACAATAAACTTCAAACCAGGACCTTTTATAATATCACCAATCAGCGAAAAATCTACAGTAACACAGTGCAATATACAAGTTCATCGAGATCTACTCAAAGTGGTCGGATTGAAAATACAACAGAGAGCAATGGCTCTAATATATATTATTATTATTATTATTTATTTTTAAGCATTTCATTTAATTTACTGTCCCCCTTTTACACGTCATGTAAGCAAAAGTTTTTTACTCGGTTTCATTATCCCCAAAGTAGATATTTTAAACACATATATTTAAATCATTTTAGCCATCAAATGACACCTAAAATTCTCAAATTAGAATGCAGTAATAGATTGGCAAGTACTGATGGATTTGCTAGACATAACTAAGTTCTATTCTAAAAGCTTCTTCTCTCTCACTTATCATTTGTGGAATTCTTCGTGATTCTTGATTTCCTGCCAAAGAAATCAAATGTCAAAAGTCATCTTCTGTCTACTTGAATCCTGTACACTTATTGCCTTCTGTTTCCTTCACACACAGTAATCCCTTGTGCCTTAGTGACTTTATTGCATTGCTTGAGCTGCAACATTTATATATATATATATATATATATATATATATATATATATATATATATATATCAAGGAAAATCTTAACACGAAGTCGAAAACACGGTTATAAATTATAAATTATTTCAACGTATTAGTAACACCTGTCTCATTAGACCAAAATTACAAATGGTTTCAATTTGAATTTATTGAGAATATTAAAAAAAAGATAATAGGAAGGCTAAACGATTGATCTAGAAAATCTTTTTTCTGAGGATTGATGAGCTATCAGGAGGAGGAGGGATTTTCTGTTTTCAACACAATTTTCATATGAGGTGGTTGAAAAAACGTAGTAACAGCTAAATTACTAACAAATACACACACTTATATATATATATATATATATATATATATATATATATATATATATATATATATATATATATATATATACAGACATACATATACATTTTAAAATCGTACTACTCATACAGCAATCGCTATCACTTGACTTAAAATATTTTTGCCCTTCCTTGCCATTCAAGGAGTGCCCTTTGCCGTGCTGATGTTGCTACATGCCTTACTTCTTGCCTATCTGACAAGCTCTATACTAAACATTAAACATTAATTCTGTTACGAAAAAAGAACTAAACAAAATGAACACAAAACGATCAGATTTAAAAAAGGACTTGTAACTGGAAAAAACGAATGAAAAAAGAATATTAACAACAAATACTTTTTCCCACCCAACCCAGTTCTGAGGAATCAGAATCAACGTTGAGTTTAAGCACGCGAATGAGCCAATTGGAGTAAAGTGCCATGCAGATTTAAATTTTTCACACTTGTGACGAATGCAGCTATCGTTTTTTTTTTTGCATGCTAGCATGCTAGTAAAAAATCGTGTTAGTCAGCTGTTGGCTCTGACGCTGGCCAATATACTCTTCCTGCCTATTCGTGGCAGCCAGCTATAGGCTCTTACCCTTGCCAGTAGAAAATGGCCGCAAACTACATGAAAACTGCCGTATAAGCATGAAAATATCGATTATTTCCACTATCGATGGGAGTAGGGAAATGCAAAGTCGGTCTGGGTCTTTTAGCTAACTTGGAGCATGTGCATGTAAATTTTGGTGCAAATCCGTCGAAAATCTCGGCCGTGCATTCTTTACACACACACACAAACACACACACACACACACGCACACACACACACACACACACACACACACACACACACACACACACACACACACACACGCGCACGCACACACGCACGCACGCACACACACACCCACACACATCCTGCGTTTTATAGATAGAGATATATGTGAAATATGCAGGCCGGTAGAAGAAATAAAACAATGATTAAAAAGAGATGAATCCTCTATTCAAATACGTGAGTCAAATGAGAATAACTTTTAAAGAAAAATAGGTAACATCATATAACGTACATTTATTTAAAAAAACTCATTTTAATTTTTTTATAATATTGAAATTTATGTAAATAGATATTAAGTGCTACCTATTTATTAGCAAACTTGTATTCAGGCATGTAATTTCACAAACACACACACACACACACACACACACACACACACACATATATATATATATATATATATATATATATATATATATCGAGTATGGATGCGAATACAAAAAAATTATACGATAAAGAACAAGTAGGCGAACGGATGTTAATGTAACATGTTTCAACTTAGTAGCGTTTTGTTAAAGATCAAAAGATAGAAAGGATAAAACAGATAAAAAACAGATAGAAAGCAAAGGAACGCAGATTAATAGTATGTTGTGTTGGGCTGTTTCTTAATTGTTTGCTACGTGTCACGTGTAATAAAGTAACAGTTAATATTTAAATATATATGGCAAAAATTCTCGACGCTAAAGTGTGTAAAAATTAGGGGGATGCAACAGGATGATTTGATTGGATATGTGTCACGTGTAATGAAGTAGCAGATCACATTCAAAACGTGTGGGAAATCATACCGGATGCAAAAGTACGTAAAAATTAGTGAGATGCTGCAGGACTTTGAAAACATTGTTTGTTTACATTTTTCATTAATGGCTTTCTCGTGAGTATTTTGAATATATTTTTTAAGTATTGAAGAGAGATATATTAGATGCATCAATAATGGATCTATAGAAAAATGATGATGTAATTTAGCTTTTTACACGTGTGTTAACATTTGGTAATATTGCTATAAATATATTTTCATAAATTTTTCTCTATAAAGGGTTATGTTCTTTTTTGATAAGCCTGTCATTCGCGATATATATATATTAATGTATATACGTATTATCACACGTCGATAACACGGCTCGAACTCATAGGTTCAGAATACTCACTAAAATTTAGGCGTTATAAAATTCGTGTTCCCGTGGTGTTGATTTAATCCTGTGATAAGACTTGTTCATTTTATTGTTGTTGGCTATAATATTTAAATTATTTATTTTTTATTTATATCAAACAAAGTCTTAATTTCAAAAGACAAAATAGTAAATATAAACTATTATTTAAAAATGTAAATAAAACAATTGAATTTACACTATGTATCAAGGAGCATACTCACTTTTTGCATGGAAAACGTCGTTAGTGATACATAATAGCAATTATGTGCATCTGGGCACTGTTTTATAACACCTGTGAATAAATATATATGTACGGGCAAGTATATGTGCGTATACGAGTATTTTTATTATACGCATTTATATATATATATATATATATATATATATATATATATATATATATATATATATATATATATAGTTCACACACAGAAAACTTAACTAATTTCCACGAATATTTCATATTTCTTCATTATCCAATTCTTCCATTCAGTCTTGTCTGTTATGTCTGTCAAATATTCAGCAGAACAGCTAATTAATAGTGAGATTTGCAAAAAAAAAAAACAGTGATATCCAAGAAGCTCACAATAGACATAGACTGTTGGAGGAAAAAATGTTTCCCATAAGCTGGGAGATAAATGGACACGAGTGGAGATAATTAGAGCTATTCAATGGAAATATACATGAAGCAATGCAAAGGTAAAGGAAAACAATTTTACGTAAGGAAAGATTTTAAGTAAATGAGACTTGTGTAAACCCCGGGATTCTCAAAACAAACAGTACACTTAATAAATTAGCAGGAACTGTTGTGATTGTGTGTGCTGGACAATCATGTTCACTAAGTTTAGCGTCAATACCTGAGTAAAGCGCAATTTTCAAATTATTTTGTTAACATGTAAATGTGTTCCGAAGTATTTTGGGATGATGAATTTTGAAGTTTATAAAGTAGAAGCTATATGTAATTAAATTTACAACTCGTTTAAATAGATTGTAAAACAAGCTAAGTGTCGATGCACAAATTTATATCTTTTTCAGTATTATATGCATATATATTTCTGTACTCATTGTTTCAATTTAGATTAGTATTTCATGCATTTTCATTATTTTAAACACGTAAAATACTGTACTTCCCTATTGATAGGTCGATATCATAATGATAGACAGAGTTCTACTAGGATAAATATATTGTATTAAACCAAATTTTTATTAAACCGAATTTTCCATACGTAAATTACAGGTGTGTCATTAAGAAAAGTCAGATTTCAAACTGAACAAAATATACAAGAAGTGTCTGCTATATCTGTGGCAATTCGAGAAAATATATTATTTCGAAAATTAAATTATAGTTACTCTTACAAAGCTGCAGCATTTATTTATTGATCACACTATTATATATACAGCTAAATATTGACAAATTATATGAGGAGAATATTGCTAATTATTATTCAACGAATGTAAATATTTTAGAGACATGAAATTTGTAATTGAATCACTGTGAAGTAAATGAGTGAAAAGTAATTGCATTAATGTACATTCTAAAATATTAATGTACAATATGCATTATCAATTTCAATCTTTGAGTAAGAAAGAATACTCCATATATATATATATATATATATATATATATATATATATATATATATATATATATATATATATATATATATATATATATTCTTCATATAGCACGCATTAAAACAATATTTCTTCATTTCGAATTGATATTTTATTTAATCTAGGGGTAGATGATGATAGACAAATTTATGATAACGAAAGCAGAAACGATGACATTAGACCGCATGGACATAATAAGCCAAGAAATGCAGACAGAATTTTCACAACGAATTTTAAATGCTTTGATGTCATGGTAAATTTTTAGTTTTATTTCTTCCGACATGTCTTGAAAATTTTTTATAACAGAGATCAATTTTTTCGCGAGATACAAAAATATATTTTCCAGAAAAATGAATGATCTTTGATATGATTATATGCTACGAGTTGATGAATGATTACATGACAGGAATTCATAACTGTTTCATTCCAATGGGTCCGAGAACTCAAAGGTTTTATGCAAATTTGTGTTCCAGTTAATGACCAGGGCTTAATTATACCAGGAAATATTCGGATTAAAAGTGCTCAATACACATATAAAAAGATAATTTAACATGTAGAGCTTTTAAGTATAGAAAATGAGGAAATCAACGCATTCCGCTACATTGGTTTCAAGTTTCGATATCTACAGGCGAATTCGCTCAATTCATTTTTACACGTTGAAATTTTTAATAAAGAAAATTATGAACGCTTTATTTAAAACAAAAAATGAATGTAAAAGCGAACAACGTGAGGTGTGAAGAACGTGAGGAGGAACAGGGGGAAATAAAGTGTAATGGAAATATACCTTTGGAAGATTAAATGAAATATACTTACGATCTTTTTTACCTTCCTTCGGTTAAACTCAAAAGAAACATTTCAGCAAGAAGACAAAGGCTCATAATCTCCGATCTCTGGTTCAGAAGGTGATTTTCATCTAGAAATAAGATCATTACTAATTTTTCCTATTGATATAGGTTGAATATGTTGCTACATCTATCTATCTATCTATCTATCTATCTATCTATCTATCTATCTATCTATCTATCTATCTATCTATCTCACTATCTATGTGTGTGTGCGTTTGTGTGCGTATGTATGCGTGTGTGTATGTGTGTTTATATATATATGTATAAAGATATATGTATATATATATATGTATATATATATGTCTATATATATGTGTATATATATCTGTATATATATATGTGCATATATTTATATATATGTGTATGTGTATATATATATATGTGTGTGTGTGTATACGTATATATATTTATGCATATAAGTCGGTATATATATGTATATATATTAATGTATATGCCGGTATATATACGTATATATATATATATATATATATATATATATATATATATATATATATATATATATATATATATATATATATACACATATATATATATATATATATATATATATATATATATATATATATATATATATATATATATATATATACACACACAGTCAATACAACAATTCTGAATATTTTTACCCATATCTCAGTATCTATTACCCGTATGATGCAAGTTTTTTTTTTATATGTTCATAAGGACAAAAAATACAAAAGAATGTAAAACTCAATTTTCCGGACAATATGTTAAATACAACAGTTTTAAAAAAATGTCTCTTGTTTAATAATCTCGGGTTACTTAAGTGTTTTAGAATGACCAATTTTTCAATAATACATAAGTTACATCCATTTCCTTTCCCTTTTGAAATTTGGCTGTTACTATAATATCCCAGTTTATAAAAGTGGAACTACCACCATTTTTTAAATGCCATAACTATTTATTGAGAGCTGTGTTGTTTCTGTCTTTTATATTACCTAAATTCACTTAATGTTGGTAAAAAGGATATTTTCAATGATTTCCAGTGGAACCAAAATAAAATTTAACGTCATTAACTTAATGTATACTCGCTCGATATACAATATTATCCGCCATAATAAGTAACAGATATTTTTTCGGCTGTTTCATTTATCTTTACATTGTCTTTATTGGAAATATATTTGTTTAGCATAATGTTGTTATATTGGGATATGGTTTATCTATGTTATTAACGTAACTAAAGCTGATCTTAACATCATTTTTGTAAGAATATTTTAATGTTGGTGACTGTTTAAAATGCTTATGAATTAATTTTAAGATTTTTTTCCGATATTCGTTTGAACTTTACTAATAAAAGAGCGATTAATCCATATGATATTGCAATTACAGTGTTTGTGCTTTTTTGTACCTACTCGTTTGTTTTTAATTACTCTAAATAAACTTTATGATGGCTTAGTTCTAAACCCTCTATATATTTAAAACTAATATAATGAAATATTTGATAATTACTGAAGCTGGTACATAATCAATCTTAGACTGATTTATATAATTTATCTAGAAGTTTATGGAGGTTTTTTGATTCTTTACTGACGTATTTTTGGTTATATAATTCTTTTGTTTATGGTTTATAATAACTATTATGCATATCTAAGGTTGATTTGAGAAAATCTTTCACTGTTGTTGGTGGTAATATTTAGTTCGTGAACTTAATATCAAACTCGATGAATATACATTCATTCTTCGATTGTGACTTCCATCACCGATAATCTGCTAATGTAGGAGATAAATCTAGCAAAACAATTCTGTTCTATTAACGATCGCGAAAGAGCTATCATAAAGCGGGCACAAAACCATATACTATACCTTAATGGTAATCTGTGGACCAAAACAAGTAACCCATGAATTCATACTGCAATTGGAATATTTATATCAACGGAGGCATGTAAAAATTTGGGTATTTTATTATTGTGGCAAATTAGATTTAATTTCGACATGAGGGGCACCAGAATCTAAAGAGATGAGTGTAATCTCCTCAGTAAAACAAGTCCCCAATATATAACCCGATTGAGAAAGCAATTGATATTTTTAGATATATTTGTAGTGCGTGTGCTTGTCTCATTATTATTATTATTATTATTATTATTATTATTATTACTATTATTATTATTATTATTAAAATTGCAGAAATAGTGTAAAGGAAGTTTTATCGGTAGCACAAAAACATTTATCGACAGATTTAAGATTTTTATGACTATCATTCGAAATTTCCCCATAACAGAATCAAGTCCGTCTCCAGGAGTGCGCCTCCTTCTATTATATTTTCTTATTTAACAATGAAATAGTTATGGTCGAAGGTTAGGACCACTGAAGAACAACATGAACACAAGAGTAGAAATAACAAAGATATATTACATGAAATAATAATACAAGATGATGAAGGTGTAAGTATGACAGTCAGACTGGTTTGGAGTGAACTATTATTGGCTCGACTCGATTCCGTCTGGTCCCTCTCTCTTGAGAGGCGCAGTATTTATAGTGTCAGGAAGAGTTCACTCTGTCGTTATAGGTAAGGTCAGATAACAGAAATATTTATATCATTAATATTATATATATTTATTTATTTTAAAAATTTCATTATTTTTATGGGATAACTTTTGCTATTTATTTGAACATTTTGAAAGCTGCGGATATTTCATCTGTCTAAACATGATATAAATAGGTTTTGTAGTCAGTTGATCTTTGTTTAAAGCGGCGCAAAATCTAAACACTGCCGATATAAGAACTAAATTTGTTGAATCTGGCAGGATAATAGAATTTCCGAATCAGTGTCTATAAAAATGTATATCAGATGAAATCACTCCCAAAGTTTCAGATAGTTGCACAAAATATTTGCACAATAGTCCAGGATATAGACCAAAGAGATTTATTTCTGCAATGATATGCCAGATAACAGATAAATGCTGCATAAATCCAAACTCTTCTGGACGCATCGAAATGGATAAAAAGTTCTTAAATTTCACAAACAGACGAGCAAATAAAATAATTCAAACATGGAAACAGATGGCAGCTTTCAATTCTTTGCTGATCTACAACTATGCACACTTGTAATTGAGTGCCTATAACTTACGTGGGATGATACTTGCAATTCAACAAGCATGTGTCAGATGTATTATTGCAAAAAACAATATTTATTACAGATAACGTTTTCAAATATCGCTAGTGGATGTGACGATTTACCGAACTGCAGGATAATTTGGAAAGAGATAAATTCATTTAACCTGACATCATTTTATTTCCGACAGAATACATTCAAATGCCGAAAATGCGGATTTTGTTAATGAAGCTTTTTTTATAAGTCGTCATTGTATTGCTTCTATATCGCAATTATGATATTTGTGCTGAGAGTGCCTGAAATGATTTCTTCAAATAAACTTTGTAATCTTTATTTATCTTGGAAGCCGCTTGATTACACCATCATCAAAAACTTTTGGAGTAGGTCGGAAGCGCTGTTAGAATTTGTGCAGTAATTTAATCCAAAACTTTTGCAATGAAGTTTATTAAATATTCCGGCATCGTTTGTTTCAAACGACGTGTCAGATCAAATTTTCCAAGTAATTAATTAAGTGTAATGGTGAGGTAAAATATAATTAAAAATAAAAAATCCTCACAGAAATTCGAATAAAATTATCTAAGGTTTCGCGGGACGTGTTACTAGTTTGGCAATTGCTGTGGAAATTGTTAATTTTGTCCAGTTTTCCAAATACTTTAAATTTACAAATGCTTTTTACATTAAAATAAGGCCAAATGCTCATAGGGCTGAACAAAAATTTAAAAAAATAAATTAACTTGAAATTTCCGTTTTAGTTATGTAACACACTACCTCCCTTCCCCCCCTCTATCTCTCTCTCTCTCTCTCTTTCTCTTTCTTTCTTTCTCTCAATGCCTCGTCCGGAGTTGGAAAACCATAGCTTCCCACAGATTTCTATCTAGTTATTATTAGCAATACTACAAATTTAGTTTTCGTCTTTGTGTTATAGAAATGTGGATAAAATACTCAATTAATTTACTCATATTTTCCTCGAATTTTATGCTTTCGGTCTATCCTGTATGTGCTAATTATTCCAAACGTTCATTCGTCATTTTCCATGCCAAATATTCCAACTTCCTCGTCCTGGTTGTGAATAGCTATGCCATTTTTTGTTTTGCCTTACTTGACGCATCTCCTCGCCAAGTCTTTTCAAAATATCTTTTTAGAACCATATATCGATCTAACAGGTGTCTTCACGTAATTGTGTGTGGGCTCTCTTCGTCTTTTATTCCCTTCGTAAAGAAAAGAAAATTATTCAATGTTTTTCTTGTTCTCTTCTTGTCTCTCGCTCGTTACAGCAATATTTATGGTTTAAAGCTTACCCAAAATAATCAACAAATAAATCAAATGAAAATTTTAACAATACGAGAAATAAAGAAATACACGTTTGTATTAAGAAATAAAACGTGTTCGTTTATAACAAAAAACTATGCAGTAAATTGAGGAAAGTTTGTTCTCGTCATCTCATTTTAAAACATGCATGTTTTCAGGGGTTCAACATCTGTCTACATTGTGAACTTATCTCATCTTCTTACACAATTCGACTCCATAACTTCGGTTGTTATCTTTTTCTTCACTAGTTCCCAGTGTTCCTTAATTGAAGTCCTTTTCGATATCCATCACGAATCCATTACATTGCAAAGATTTAAAACTAAAACCATTATTTCAACAAATACTACCTCTAATTGTGTACGTGTCGATATATTTAAGCATTCATATTTTTTATAAACGCGTGAGCATTTGCGTTATAATTCATAAAACTATATACAGCATATATGGGAAATATGGATATTGATTATTTTAATGTATATAGTTTGTATTTATTTCCACATAATCATAATGGTAGAAACACACATTTCGAAGAGCTCTTCTGCAAAACTGATGTCCGTTCACCTCATAAATGATATGTCACTTTCAGATAGAATATATTAAAGTTAGTGACTAACCATAGAAATCAGCAGTTAGTCTCATTGACTATTTAGGCGACAAAGCTACGCTTTTTTTTTTACAATAAATTTCCTCTAAATTTGTGATTTACGTAAGTCCTAATATTTAATATGACGTACGTTTCAAACACACACGTGATATATATATATATATATATATATATATATATATATATATATATATATATATATATGAATAGATAGATAGATAGATAGATAGACAGACAGAATGTCGACTGCATATGGAACATGATTAACCAATGGAAATACGACACAATATCAAAATACTACAATTTATTTCTCTATATCTCATACTTTCATGCATTCATAAAAGTGAGTCGTGTTAATTTTATAAACGTTTCCTATTTGTGCTTTATGTCATTCATTCCCATACACAGACATATATATATATATATATATATATATATATATGTATATGTGTGTGTGTGTGTGTGTTTGTGTGTGTGAGTAAGTTTGTATGTGTGTGTGTGTGTAAGAAAGAGAGAGATGCGTGCGATAAGCAAATTTGGTATTTGATGTCTATAAATACAACTTAACACGCCACTCACACAGGCTCAGAGCTATCTCTCTTCTTCATTTATTCTTTACATTCGAGAGAAACCTTTATGAGTAATACCGATTTTACGTCATATCCGGCTTTTTTGGCTTCCTTGGTAGGGGCCGATATGTCGTCTCTATGGGATTGATTCCGGTTTCGCAAAACCTTACATATTGAGATTGACAGCGAAGTTCAGAATGAACCCTTCTGTACCTGGTCTGCCAAAAACATGGTAAGCGCTTTCGTCTCATATGTCCAAATGCAACTTCTGAAGTCAGGCTTGAAAAAGAACAACTTCAATGAAATACAGAAAACACTTGATGGCTCTAACTAAATGTTCATTGCATATAAAGAAAAACTATTTGAATGAAATACCTCTTCGAGATTTTGGTCGCAATATTTAAAGTGGTTTCCAGACAATCAACTCTCACAATTTTTCGGTTATGTGTGTGTCTGTGTTGTTTTCACATCGGCCCGGGAATCGCGGGTTTGCTCTTTAGTGATATTTTCCTGTGAACACAGGTCATCTCTACAGTATTGGAAAAATAAATAAATAAAAACGTCAGTTCTAAGTACTCCATGACCGAATTTGAAGAAAAAAATTAATTTTATTTATTTATCAGCGAAAAGTGAGTAGGCAGCGTAATCTTGGTTTTGCTCAATTTTACTGAAAGTTGTATAGCGAAAAACAGGATCGATTTCATTTTAACATTTTACATCTTAAATTGCAACACGTTTCTATTGTAATATTCTTCTGAAACATATACCCTACTTCACTGAGAATTTTAACAATTATCATCCATTTACATGCCACAGAAAATCACCATCCTTTAATTTCATGCACTTAAAAGTTTAAACAGCGCCAGAGAGCTGTTATATGGCGGTTGGATGAAAAATAGAAACCTCCAAAATAAAGTTAAATCTGACGATGCACCAGATATATAGGAAGGTTCTCATCAACAAACCTCGGAGTTAAAGATAAAAATATTTCTGTGTGCTCTACAAAAATGTCAGGAAATGTAGCCTCAAGATGAACCCACATTCAATGAAAGAAGTAATCAGATGCGTGACAGAAGAACGCTTCGTCCGTGTTTCTCTCATGAAAATTCATTACTCTTGCTAATTCTCCAAGGGAACTGTCTAAAGAAATTGGATTCAAATTTGAAACGGACCAGACACACATGACAGATTCTATCTCATCTGTTTTCCATTGTCTCTTTTCCACTCAGAAAACATTAAAGCAACCTACATTTCATTCACTATATATATATATATATATATATATATATATATATATATATATATATATATATATATATATATATACACACACATATATATATATATATATATATATATATATATATATATATATATATATATGTATGTATGTATGCATTCTCCTGCGTAAAAACTTATAAATATTCAACGAAATTCCGTATCTGTCTGAAAATCACATGTAAAAATAATTTTCAGATAAAATTAATTGCGTCACAGATTAAAGGGTTACAAAATTACATGTAGTTGTAATATATGGGGTAATAATAAATATATAAATATATGTTTATATATATATATATATATATATATATATATATATATATATATATATATATATGTGTGTGTGTGTGTGTGTGTGTGTGTGTGTGTGTAAATAAAAAGAAATAACAGTAAGATATATAATCCGGTGTTCTTATTGATATTGTTATTTTTACAAAATAGTGCTCAATCTAAATTTACAGAGCAATAATATTATAAATTAATTGATTTAAAATATGTTTTTTCGCTACAGAGTAATAACCAAGTTTCAAAAATGGAAGCTAAAACATTCGAATTTAATTTTGTAATTAAATTAAAAACATTAGTTTCATTTCATCCTCCAGCGAATTTTGGAGTAACTTATTTTTTTAAATTTACTGAGTTTTAATGGCACGGCAAAATTCATAATTCACTGTTTACAAGGATACAGAGAAATTCAATCATTCAGACAAGGCGTGGTAGTGTGTTCATTTTATTAACTTTTTTTGTATCAGTTATTCGTTACGTTCGACAAAGGTGTTATGTTTAGGTATGTTAGGGATGCATTTTTAGTGTATCTTTATTGAAAATAGTACTTAGTTTACTTTCACTAGGAAAATGTTTGACTATTATGCGAGGAATTTTTGTCCCAATTTGTTCTTTACCATTTCGTTGTATGGTGGCGTATACCAAATTATTTTTCTATTTCTGTTTTTCTATGCTTTCCATTTTCATTTTAATGTAAGTTAATTTTGTATTTTTGTAGCCACTATCTTTTAGAGCTTTATTATAGAAATTAATATGTTCATCGAAAATCATGTCATTTGCTGGATTTGTATTTATTCTTTTTCGGATAGTTAAATGTATATGCTTAATTATAGAGGTGGGTGATTTGATTTATTGTGTGTATATAAAGGATTGGTATTGGGTTTTTCATAAGGTGTATATATATTTTTCTTTAAATCTAATGTTATATCAAGGAAGTTAACTTTTTCATTTTGTGCTAACCTTAATTTAATTTCATGCTTTTAAATTCTTTATATAATACCTTCATAATTTTATCTATTTTAAAGTTAGTAGAGTTTCTAATAACCATAAGACCATCGTCTCTGTATAAACAAATTTCAGCTATATTAATATCACGGTGTCTAAAATTGTATAATATAAAAAGACCTATGAGATCAGAAGACTCAGCTGAGTCTAGTGAACCCATTGTGATGTCAAAGTGGTCATATGAATTCTTTATCTGTTGCACACCTTTATGTATCAGTACCGATTTTTTCGCATTTATAATAATGTTCTTTTCTTCTTCTGTAATATCCGTGTACTGGGTGGCAAAGTCCAATGCATTCATGAAGAGTTCTTTAGAAACTGATTAGTAATAATTTACAATGTCAAACTGCATCAGTGTACATTTGTTTTTTTCCTTTATATAAGTAACCCAGTTTATCACGACTTTGGTATTAATCCAAAGTTTCAGGCCTATTTTTCCTTTAATTTGTTTATTTACCCTTTCACGAATAAATTTTCCGATATCAGGTCTTGAAGGATTTATTATCCTTCTAGTCGGATTAGCTTCGAAATCTGGTTTGTGGTCTTTTAAGGTTATATGGCAATATTTTTCATATATTTGTTATACTCTATCACTGATCTTCAGTGTATCAGTGATTTTTTTTACTGCAAGTATTGATATTCTGGACCATGTTGAGGTCATTATTATTCGCCTTGTAGTTCTTATGTAAATACTTATTTATTAGATCGTTGTAGTCTTTTGTGGTTGTTTTATAGAAGTTTCCAGTTTTTTCGGATTTTACTAAACGAATTCTAAACTAAACATCTTTTAAAATAGTAGTTAAATAAAAAGTATTCTAACCTTAACATCTCTCTCAAAGTATTTCAAGCACTTATAAGAATCCAATAAAACACCTAGAGTAAAATGAAAGTAAAATGTAAAACTAGAATATGTAGGCAATTAAATACCCATGTCATTTGTACATACATGAGAAACTATATATTAATGAGGTTATAAAAAATAAAAGTTTACTGAATCAGAGAAATGAATTAGCTATTTTATGCAGTCATTGTCATAAATTTACCTTCAATAATATTTAAATACAAAATTTAGAAAAATATGACTTGGTAATATACATACTTATACTTGATATGAAAAAATAATTTTGCATACTGTAAGTAATTCTAATATATTTACTTGTTTTAAAATAAATATAGTCTATTAAAAATTAAAAGTGAAAATATTTTAAGATTAAGTTAAATAAAACTTATTTTAACCTCAACCTCTGCCAAAAATCTTTAAGTATACAAATAGAAAAAATGCGGAAAGAATGTTTTGCCGTTAACAATAAAATTAAAAAAAAACCCAGACGACATGCATTTAACGGATATCAGAATTCGTTGAAAAATACATCCCTAAACTTTCTAAATATAACTCCTTTTTCGAACGTAACTAATAACTGATACAACAAAAGTTAATAAAAATGAACACGCTACCACCCCTTGTCTGAATGATTGGATTTCTCTGTATCCTTGGAAACAGTGAATAATGAATTTTGCCGTGCCATTAAAACTCAGTAAATTTAAAAAATAAGTTACTCCAAAATTCGCTTGATGATGAAATAGAACTAATGTTTTTTATTTAATTACAAAATTAAATTCGAAGCTTGTAGCTTTGATTTTTGAAACATGGTTATTACTGTGTAGCTAAAAATATTTATAATCAGTTAATTTGTAATATATATGTATATTTGTGTGTGTTTGTGTGTGTGTGTGTCTGAGTATTTGTCTATCTACGTATATGTAATATATATATATATATATATAGAGAGAGAGAGAGTGGGTGTATACATGTAGAGAGACACACATAGAGAGAGAGAGAGAGAAATAAAGAAAGAAGGAAAGAAAGAAAGAAAGAGAGAGACAGTGTGTATATCAAAAATATGGTGTACCCTATATATATATATATATATGTACACGTGTCTTTATCTATCTATCTATCTATCTATATATATATATATATATATATACACACACACAAATATGTTCAGTTCACTCTCTGTGGAAACACTTGTACACAAACACAGACTGCGATGGACAGACCATGTTGTCCGTATTGCGGATGAGTGAATTCCAAAGTCATTAATGTATGGAGAATTAGAAATGGGTAAAAGACCAACGCACAAGCCGAAACGTCGTTACAGACACTATCTTAAAGATTCATTATATGAGCAATATTTGTCTGGAAAACTTGTAGATTCTAGCTGAAGACCAGGATTCTTGGAGAGCTGGTATGGCGAATGTCATCAAGAACTTCCATGAAGCGTCAAAAATATGCAGAACTGATGAGAGTGGATCATTCATTTTCCATGATGTGACAACCAGGCAGTGTGCCCTATGCAATAAGATATTTCTGTTCAGGGCGGGTCTCTCATTCACCAGAAATAACACCAAAGCCAACGATTTCGTAATGGCATGTTTTGAAGGATCGATATGCACAGAGGTGTATAAGACCTGGTCGCACCTAAAAAGGTTTATGAAAAGGCACATCGGGAGTGATGATGATAAAAATTAAATTAGTGATAGATGATAAGCTTGCTTTATGGGGCATTGTCGTTCACACAACCGATGGATGCAGTGTTGAGTTTAACTGGAGGGTTGGAGATATCAGTGATAATGATGATTTTTGTGTGTGCCGAATGACAGTATATATATATATATATATATATATATATATATATATATATATATATATATATATATATATATATATATTGTTAGATAGATATAGATATAGATGTATATTTGTATATATGAATTTCTGTATATATATTTTTAAATGTATTTATGTATATATATATGTTCATATATATCAGTAAATAAATATCTATATGTATTTTGTATATATATGTATATCTATCTATGAACATATATAAATATGTATATTTATTCATGTATATATAGATAAACAGATATGTGTGTTTATATATATATATATATATATATATATATATATATACGTATATATATATATATATATAAATATATATATATATATATATATATATATATATATATATATATATATATATAAATATATATATATATATATATATATATATTTATTTATTTATTTATTAGCTATTTCATGCTATATATATATATATATATATATATATATATATATATATATATATAAACTCTGTCTCCGGTGTTGACTTCAATGTTCACTTTATATTTATATTTTCATACGCTCTATCTCTGATATTGAACAATTCATCTATAAATATAGCCACCTTAAAACTATATTTCTTCATAAAGCTATATATATATATATATATATATATATATATATATATATTTATATATATATGTATATATATATATATATATATATATATATATATACATATATATACATATATATATATAGCCGTTTGTAAGCACATAAAAAATCTTTCTTGTGCAATAACAGCAAAAAGGGAATTGTTATACTTATTGTTACTATTCTCGTGTACTTTCAATATATATATATATATATATATATATATATATATATATATATATATATATATATATATATATATATATATATATATATATATGTCTTCTGTGTGACTGTAAGTTTGTATATATATATATATATATATATATATAATGTGTATGTATATCTGTATGTATATATGTACATATATATATATATTTGTGTCGAGTTAGAACAGCTGATATTTTACATTCTGTGGCTAATCCCGTCCTTATTTATGTTAGTTTAGGGTTTCGTTTTTTCCTTAGTTTCTTCATCCAAGTTTACTTAGCTAAGGGATATATCCTCATTGGGCCCTTTTTTTCTCTCCGTATTTTTTCTTTTGTTTAATTACCCATCTCCTCCCTCGTTAGCCGGTCAATTTTATTAAGTTCCCTGGTGAATGCGGTGCGCTTTTTCGTTTCGCATTTTTTTTACTTTTCGTTGTTGTGTTTGACTCAGTGTTTAGTTGAGTGAGTGCTTGGGATGAACAAATGACTTATATTATTATATTATTAAAGTCCCCTGTTAATTTCGTCCAGTGAACTGATGTTTCCAACACTGTTGAGGATTGTGTGTTTTCTATAACTATCATTATTGTTACTTTCTTTTTATATAGTTTTTTTATACATTCTCTATATATTAATTGTGGTTTAGATTTTCATTGTTATATTATCACCCCCAATGAAAATGAATTTTACAAAAGAGGACTAGTTAATAATTCATGGAGATATTGTTGTAGTATAGTGGATGTAGTAAGGACGTGTTTTGGTTTTAGGAATATTGTTGTATGTTAAGTCAGTTTTTGTGGCTACTTAATTTAAACGTTAATACAGAACCCCATCATTTACCCCATTCCACTTTTGGCCATGCGCCTGATGTATTAATGCAAATAAATATTTCACTATACGCATCAACATTCGGATCACAATTCGGTGGTTACTGTTCGATCGAGTATTATCGACCAAATAATATTAGTGCGAGTGTATTTCGAAGAAGTCTGACATCATTAGCGTTCAACGACGTTACTATAGTTTTATCTAGAATTATAAAATCTCTACCACGACGAACATTACGAAAGTGACAACAAGTATTCGTTGACTTAAAACATATTTGAAATGACATATTCATTCAAACACAAAATTGTGTGTGTCTGTGTGTGTGTGTGTATAAATGATGAGGATTCGTAATATATATATATATATATATATATATATATATATATATATATATATATATATATATATATATATATATGGTGTTACGAATGCTCATCAAAGTTCCTTCCAAAATGTGTGTCCTTGCTTATATTTTAGAAGAATTTTAAATGAAAGTGTAGCGAGGGAAGAAAAACAAGAGGAATTAAGTAAATTCGAATATTAACAATTTTAATCCAACTTGCATGCATTCGAGCAAAGATTGTACATTTTCCTATCTCTTTTGATAACGTCTTGGCAAAGTGATTTAACACACACACACACACGCACGCGCGCACTCACACACATATATATATATATATATATATATCTTTATATATATATATATATATATATATATATATATATATATATATATATATATATATATATGAGATTTGAATAAGCAGCTGTAAATAGAGTCTCCCCAAAATTAGCCTTCTGGCATAAAATTGCTCTATGCCATAAAAATTGACAAAGCTTTTGAATATTAATTCAAAAAATAAGCAGCAATGACTAGCCCCTACTTTAAGTTTCGTGTGTTTGAACACAGTCTTCAGGTAGTCAGTAACTAGCAGTAATACGATGATTACCACCGGACGAGTACAATTTGTTAACTAAACCAAACTCGCACAGTGTGGTGGGTAGATCATCCCGCCAACATCTAAAATGGGCAAAAATAAAAATCAAGCTGGATAGATATACATATATGATGATGATCCGCCGCTTGCCCACATATGATGGGCGCTTAATCAGGTTCCCTGCCAACCTTACACCTGTCTCGTGAATGATACCGAAGGTGACTTGCAAGGCCGGCAGCGGACTTGTATGACTTGTTCCACAATGACAGACTGTATTTGCCACAACATAGATGGATACGAATATGTCTGATTTCTTTGCACCTTTTCAGTTCGGATTTGGTTTTGCATACTTTGTCACAAAGCGTGCAACCTGACACGCACGCACGCACGCACGCACGCACATTGACTGGTAATAATCCACAATATCGAACTGTATTATGGTGCAATCAGGCTTATTGTCGATGTTGGTAAACCAATTGATGACTTCTTTGGTATTAATCCAGAGTGTTAATACAAGGCGTTTTTTGATTTGCCTAGTGATCCTTTCTAGGTTTCTTTTGCTTATATTTCCTACGTCGGGTCTGGTTGCGTTTATCATTCTGGTAGTGGAGTCTTCCTCAAAATATTGTGTGTTGTCCTTAAGAGTGATGTAGGATTCCCTTTCAGCCATTTTGCATAATCTATCACTTATTTTTAATTTTTCAGTATATAATTTGACTAGTTTTGTTGATACTCTCTACCATATTCATATTGTTATTATGAGCTTTTTCATAAGTCTTAGTTAAGTTTTTTAATTAATTTGTTGTAGTCGTTTTTGATAAAATAAAATAAAACAAAAATTCCCTAGACACTTCCAGACATATCATGAAGCCAAAAAGTTATCTTTCGCCGGAACTGACCAGACGGAGAGCGTTCATGAATGACATCATCCGCTTTGAAATATATACCCCACCCTACCTCGGCTCGACCTCTTTTCAAAAGGTAACTTATATGTGGATAAGCATTAACTGTTAGACCACCTAACCAAAATGGCCGCCCCAGCCATTTCCATAGTAATTATTTTGCGAACCAACACGCTTATAAAGATGCGTAATCTTCCAAGGTTGGTTATTCCTAAATTTTCGCTTGAGGATGGAACAAGACTTGATACCTTAATTCAATTTAATTTTAATAATTATATTGAGGGTTTCGGCTCACGTTTTTGAAACATGAGAACTCTTATGTAGCGAAGGAATTGTACATATATATATATATATATATATATATATATATATATATATATATATATATATATATATAAACCATAGCTCAGGTAGACCAAAGCCCTGTGAATTAAATTGGGTAGATGGAACTCTTGTGGGCCGTTGATACCTGTGCTAGCACGAACCCACAATACATCGTGGCCGAGCGTTTGACCGTGCTGGCCTTGGTGAAATTGTTATTCACGCTCCTTATCATTCTGTCTTCCAGAAACTCTATCTAAGATCTGCTCAGCATAGTTGCAGGAAAATCCACAGATGAGCTCTCTGGGTGTTAAGCAAACACAAATGTGCCTGAGTGAGCGTCTGCCATAGGGATAGTCTAGCTGACCTAGTAGACGGGTATCCTTGAATACCTTTGCCAGCTATCTGTGTATATCAGTACCGGTAAATTAATGACAAATTTGAAATATTTTGCTTTAGGTTAGGGATAAATTAAAAACGCATGAGTTGTTTTAATTACACACAGCGTGGAAACCCTGTACATTAGATGTGTCTTGTTATATAGTATAATCAATTTAATTCAGCTTCATTATGCTATCATACGTTTTTTTAAGTATCTCACATTATGTTATTAGAAGATATATACAAATCTTGAGCGCAAAGTGAGTGTGGATGATTTCAACGTTTTCATTAAATTATCTAATAATCACACACACTCACACACACACTAACAAACACACACATATACATTAACCGATATAGGAATTCACTGTGTTAAAAAATTCAGCTGATGTTTATTTTATCCAGAATAAACTGTATGTTTATTTACTACATTTCTTCGTTATTCATCTGCAAGTGTCATGTTATCTTTGTACATGCAACAAAATGTTTTGTCTTTTGCTAATTATTTATAAATGTGTTCAGATTAGTTTTGTATGATTTTGAATATCACTTTCAAGTGACGAAAACAACTTTTTGATTTCAATCATAATCTTTGTTAGAATTTCATGCATTTTATTTAAATACTTAAATAAATAGAACCTATTTATGCACATTTGAAATTTAGAAATTTACATGGTCAATTCCTTGGGAAGTAACGTTTTATTTTGACTTTTCATCACGAATATTTTTGTTATTTTTTTCCTTTTTATTTTGCCTCTGAGAGAGAAGAAACAAACAGAAACTAAACAAACTGATATTATTTTAAATGGCATGTGCTTGAAAACCGCGTGGTTCTAATAATATGATAATGCTAGATATGAAGAAAGTTAAATTACTTAATATCTACGGACACAAACTATGAATATTTAAATTACGTTCCAGTATCTGGAATGCCGATTTTCAAGATATGCCCGCTGATTCAACTAGTAACAATTCTTTCCATGCATCGAACTAGTGTGTATGTTTTTTTCAGGTTTTTACATTATTATGTCTATATGCGAAACTATATGAATGCGTCTATATCTGTGAAACGGAAATTATGCATATTTATTTATTTTTAGTCTTGCATATTAATTTTCACACGAATTGCTTATTTAAAAAAAAAGTCAATATTTCCCGCGGCTCTTTATCCACAACCTGATTTGAAGCGATAGCAAGTGAATGATTCGTATTGACTAAGCTTGAAAAGGTCAACATTGAAGTAGACGATGGCAAATGTACAGGTCATCTGACTTGGAAACTTGTGTCAACGTTATTTGAATTTTGAAATATTTGTCTCTGCTCTAAATTTCCATGATTGACGGGATTTTAAAACAGAATATTGGTGATTTGCACGTGTATAGAGAAATGTTGATGGTATATTTGGAGATGAAAACTTGCTTTCAAACCGAATATCAAGTTGGCCAAATATAATATAAAAAAGGGAATAAGCCCGGGGAAATATTTCTGGATGCAAAAGATATCCGATACAAGCAAAAATCAGTTATGGACAAAATTACGAAGAATTTTTTTAATGAAGAGAAAATAATATCCATTCATATTCATGAAAGCAATCTCACATAGGCACGCACACAAATTTCAACGGTGGTATATTTTATCCGTTTAAACGTGATGCCTATTAACTTGCTTCGAGTATGTCAATTCATAATATATCGTTAGAAATCAGATGAATATATATATATATATATATATATATATATATATATATATATATATATATATATATATTATTTGTAATATTATTTTAATATTTTGAATATTAAGCAATATATATATATATATATATATATATATATATATAAATATCTGCTGTTTTTTTAAATCTTATATATATATATATATATATATATATATATATATATATATATATATGAACACAGCCGGCTCGGTCCTAGGTTGTTCACACTCTGGTCAGTACAGTCGATGCTCAACTTAAGGTTATCTGCTTTCCGCTTAGTTCCTTCATCTTCTTCCGCCCCACATTGTGTTTCTTGATCAATCAAAAATAAAAATAACAAAAACAAAGTAACGAGGAATGTCGACGGGCTAATTTTCAATTGGTTTATATAGTTTTTTATACAAGAAAATTAACCCAGTACGTTAAACTCACTAACGTGTCACTTTGACTTTAACTTCTAAATATTTGATCAAGTTCAATCAGCAAAGAAAGAGGGACTGATTTCCGCAGCGATTCACATGTCTCTGGGTCACTTAAGCGCTCTGTCTATATGTATTTCGCCCGAATCCCACCACACGTCAAGACTCGTAAATGTTTATATCAGTTAATTATTTACTCCAGTTTTGGAGAAATTACACTTACCTTCAAACTTAGAGGTCAGTTATTCAAAAGAAGACATTCTTCGACAACAAATTTTGATTCACATCTCTTTCTATATCATGACTACTATCGATCCGCAATCGGTTACTTATTGAAAATATTAATTTTTACCGGTTTAAAAAATTGTGTTTATAACGTATTTCTATGTCCAGGACATCTGAGTATTACATTTGATGTCGAATGTCCAATATGATACATATAAGTTTATGCCCATTTTGAATTTTTGCAAAACGATATTTCCAGATTGTTTACAATACCGGCTTTGCGTATTCTAACAATTCCATTTGGCTTTCGCCTTACATTTTTCTGCCTTATTTCATTCTGCATTCTAAGTTATCAGAAAAAAAAACTGTCTTTGTTTCTCGATTCGTATTTCAGTTCATGTTTTCGCCTTAAATGTTTTTAACGTTTTATAACCCTTTCAATTCTCCAGTTCTTATATAGGGTTTTCTCATTAACTCTTTTAATCCTAAATCCATACGATTACTGTCACAATAGTGTCACATTCCTCACCATCCTATTTCTGTCATTTATTTGTAAATGAAATAATAATAAAAATAATGAAAACAACAAGTGTTCTTCGTCCATCGGATTTCCACTAAACATGCAGTGGAATTAAAAAGTCTTTCTTCGTTCTCTCCACCATAATTCTTCATGCATCATTTTTCCTCTAAGCATACATTAGAATTAAAAATTCTTTCCTCTTCCTTTCCGGTCCATGAACACGCGCATTTACATAGGAGTACGTAATTCCTTGACCTGTTTTTATGGTTCGTTTTCTTTGTCGAATGTCCTCTCCCACAGTAGGGGATATTGGTTTCCCTTTGACTCTTATCGATTCTGTTTCCTGTTCTAACGCATTCAAATCGGACTCTTCATCGTCTGGTTTAATTCTGCTTGAGTATAGAACACTATATGGCGTCCTATTCTCGATTTGATGAAAGCTTACCAATACCTGTGTATCATTCAATTTCTTCCTCGGCTTTTTCAGCTGCTATATTACTGTCGGTATGACAGCAATGACTAAGATACATAACATAACATACCAGATCATTATGATCACTTAATCATCTCTCTTTACTGCATTCTCTTTTCCTATGGTACTCAAAGTGACTTTCGACTCGTCCAGACTAATTCTTTCTACCTGTCTTAATAACTTTGGCATCGGCTTTAATGTAGCTTTCGGCAATTTTTCAACCACTGGTTCCCATATCTCTATCCACTTATTCAAACTTATTTCGCTTAATTTCACCAATGAATCTTCATTCTCACATTTCTCTTTGGCCTGATAGCATGGGGGAGGGAGATTGATACCCAAGTGCCAAACATCCCAGGAGTAACTCTATCAAAGCCAGTGGTAGTTCTATCCATATTGCTCCAGCGGATCTCTCCTCACATACTCTAGACAGATCCATCTGGATTTTGTTGGCTGTTACCCAAACCCCCTCAGATATACTGAGAGCTTGTAGTAATATTTATTTGCCAAACCCTCCAGTCGAAATCATTCCTTATTCCATCTTTATCTTCGTTAAACAAATCAATCACATACTACGTGTGATTCCCCGTCACATAAATGTTACGAAAAAGCGTCCCTAAATCAACGGCCTCACATTTCTTGTTGAATTTAAATCTATATATTCAGCCTCAATTTGATATTTTGCAACTGCAGCCCGTCCATGTTCTGCCCTGGAGCAAAGACTATGTAAATTTATCACTTGATATATCTAAAAATTACATTCCCTATCTAACAATGATTGGGCCATTAAGACCAGTAAGTTATCTTCTAGTAAAGTATCACGACTTAATGCTGTTGAGTTTTTCCATAACTCTTCGGTGGGGGCCAACTGGCAACGCCAAATGATGAGTTACCGCGGTTTGCATTTTCAACAATAACTCCTTTAAGTGACCAGGTCGGGGACAAATGTCCCAGTGATAAAATGTCCAGTTGAGCTCTCCCAATCTCTGAAAAATTCAGTTCATTGATTGTCCTACTTTACTAAGAATTATCATCAATTGAAAATACTGCTGGAGGAAACTACTTAAGCCCTGTAAGCCCATCGCCATGGCCTTAGAGATAGTGGTCACTTCTTATCGCTATTTTTGAATATCACGTATTAAACCATTTATACATATTCTGTATTCCACCGGTTCTAATCTTGTCACATTCAGTATATTTCCTTGTAGCACCTGGGCTAAAATTCTCTGATACTTTTCCACTACTTCAAACTTTTCCCCTGTAATTTTAATTTCTGCTTCTGTAATTGTTCCGAACAGAATGTTTAAAGCCTTTCCAACAATGGGGATTACTGACCTTTTTTTTCCTTCTTGTCTGTAACAGATAGATTCTTTCTACATTATCTGTCGCATGTTTCCATCGGGATTCCATTATCGAAATCGCCAGCTACAGTTATCTAATGTATTTTTCCGCTCTGATATAATTCACTGCCACCTTCATTCTGGCTGTCCTTATCTTAAGTATTTCACTTTCACTTCGCACTTTATGTAATAGTAACTCATATGGGTTCAAATCTATCAAAAAATTGGCCAACCATTTTGACCTTGTTAATATTCCTTCGCTTGATATCTTGAAGATCGTATTCTGGCTGTATATCCAGGCTTCTACCATCATCATCATCATCATCATCATCATCATCATCATCATCATCATCAGTAGTGTCAGTCCCTTCATACCAGCTATTCCTGCAAGGCTAACAAGATTTCCTTGCATTTTCCTGATCATTCAACGTTTACACCATTTCATATTTAACTATGACACAATAAGTGTTGAAGGGATATCTCGATAGCTAATTATTAAATTCAGAGTTTCTTTTGTTTATACTTCCTTGGATAAATGCAGAGTTGAAGGAAAGACACATCTGATTTTACCTACAAAGAACCATATGGCCGAAGCTGAAAACTGACTACGAAAAGGAGACATTATTGTTTTTAAATCCAAGTTATGGAATTGTCTCGTGGTCATAAGCCGGTAAAGAAAAGTCGGTCGAGAGATAAATTTTAAGACTTTCTGGAAACAAAGGCATTGCATAACAAATATATTCCTGCATAAAGAACATATATTCCTAACTAAAGAATTGATACTGCACTACCATCTCTGTACAAGAAACGTTATATAAACCATTTTCTTTATTACAAATTGTCCTATGACTTGTGGTTCACTTTGTCTGGATCAGACCAATTCAAAGATTCCTGTCGACAATTGATCATCGCCGGCTTTGTGATCGAAATGAAACACAACATGGGACAATCCAAGACTTATTCTCCCAATTCTATGCCAGAGTTAGCCAACACATGACGGCTGGCGCTCAGCAATTTAATATATTCTGAGCTTAAAATTCTCAGAAAGTATAAATTATTCCTCTTTTACTAGCTCTACCTGACACCTCTCTCCTAGGAAGGATTTTTATGTTAGTTTCAATATCTAATGGCATTAGCTTATTAGGAAAGCTCCCAAATAGCGTCTCTTTTATCGCAGTTTATGTCAGCCCATATTAATCAAGAGTCCCTCTCTAGGTGCCCCCACTATGAAATCAAAGACCGGCCCCTCAGCAGCATCATATGCCAACAGTGCCGCTTCGACCTCTGACAACTCGTAGATGGGCTGTTTCTTTCCAATAGCCGTTAACCAGTTCTTAAAATCTCCTTGGTTCCATTTATACAGTGGTACCCTATGTCCTCCCACCAGGTTTTTAAATTAATCAGATACCTGAGTATTGTTCCCCTCTTATCCATCTTTAGGTCGATCGGCGACATTATCCGATCTATATTAGCTCATTACCTAACTGTCTAGCTAACTGTCACTCGGGAAAAGTGAAACAAACCGAAAAATCCAGTTACAAAAATTTTCTATTGGAGAGGTTCAAAAATATCACGAGAGAAAAACAAGAAATTAAAAAGTGTCTTAACTGTCACCTGTCGTCGTTCGAATTTGTTCGGGGAGTTTTGCGCAGTTCTTTGACCTTGGGTTGATATTCTAAATCCATGTTGACTTCTCCTGGGTCGAGCCATTAGCCACGGCATTAATTATGACACATGTTCTTATTCTGGCCACAGGTCACCAATTATAACACAATCGGCCTGTCTCGATACCGTGTTGTTCCCACGCTGGTCAGTAGTGCCGGCGGTAGACAGATGGTTTATTGCTATTGCCAGTCACGATGAGCGTGCTGCTCCTTTGTCCGCTGCTGTCTCGTTTCGTCTGCGTCATATGCCCTCTAGCGATTCAACTGCTGCGTAGCTTTTCGGAGAAAAATCACCGACCTTAAAAAAAGCGACCAGTTTTTCAAAACGATTCATTATTCGAAAACAAAATTGTTTAACAATCCATTGTATATTTTAAAGGCTCTCAATTGGTTACTTATTCAAAAAAATAATTTTCTAAAAAGAAACATTGTGTTTATTTTCAGGTCCTTGATGACAAAGAATTAACTCTGATGACGATTTTTCAATGTGGTCCATAAAACGTTTTGCCCATATTGCATGCTTACAAAACGACACAGTAAACTTCTTAAATTAACGGCATTGCGAATTCTAACAATTTCGTTTTACTTCCAGGTTATACTTTACATTCCCAGTTCATGGTTATTAGAAAGAAATCATTGTTTCTTCTCGATTCATATATCAATTCATGATTTCACCTTACAATTTGAATTATCCAATAAATTACATGGAGGCTACAGATGAACAATTTAGTTTTAAATTCATACTACAAGTGTCAAAATACGTACATAAACACACACACACACACACACATATATATATATATATATATATATATATATATATATATATATACACATATATATATATACACATGTAACACTATACATAGATAAATATATAGAGAGAAAGAGATATAAGTGTGTGTGTGCATATATATATATATATATATATATATATATATATATATATATATATTACAGTATATATATATAAATATAATTATATTATATATGGATATATAATATATACATATATATATGTGTGTGTGTAATATATGTCAATATATATATATATATATATATATATATATATATATAAGTCTATATATATATATATAAATATATCAGTACATTAACTCTTTCATCTGAACAACTTTTAAGCAAGATCTTAGGAATACAATTAAAATAAGCTCTCCTGTACCAATAAAATGGATAAAATTATCAGCTCACATAATAAATATATTTTAAGAAATTTCTATGGCATAATAAAAAAAACTTGTGACGAACCCTCTTTAATTGTAGATGTAAAAATTTTGTTCAGTATTCGGCAATTGCAGATCTACCAGAATTATATATTAAGCAAACATTTCCCCGTAGATATGAAAAATTAAAATGTTTACATTGGAATTACCGCGGTGGAATGGAAACAATTTCATACCCGTAGATATTATTTTACTAAACCTAAATTAAAACATCGACAGCTCTTTCAAAGAAATTTTGGGAATTGAAGGAGAAATTATTGAACCCACAGATCTTATATATAGGTGTAACTTATATCTAGAAGAAAAAATTAGTATAATAAAATGCAATGATCAAACCTACTATTGAATCAGCGGAATGTATTAGCATTAATATATCTACAAAATAATTCAAATTTCCATTATATATGTTTTACTATATTAGCTACACTATTTCTCTAACCCTTCAAATGTCGAATGTAACTATTTCTAATTTCTATATTTCCTTTTTTACAGTATATTAATTATATCTTATAATTGTCCCCTGTTCCAAGGGAACGTTTTTCTTTTATCACGTTCATATCTTTATCTATAATTCTAGTGTTGTTTTTAAACATAACATTGTATTTTTAATCCTTTTCTATGTAAAATCTAAAAATAAGTTATATTTAAAAATATGCCTTCTTTTTAGATTTATCTTATATTTAAAGAATTTATTTTGTTTATTTGTTTCATTATATTTTTTATTTTTAAATGTACAATTTATTTTACCTAATATATGTTTATTTCTAAAAATATATTTTATTGTTTAATATAACCTATTGATTTTATATTAAATATGACTTATTTAAATATGACTCATTTTTAAAAATAACTTATTTAAATGCTATTTTTAAATATAACTTGTATTTTGACTGTTACTTTTAATTATGGCATTGTATTTTTAAACATATCTTTATGTACATATTTTAAGTTCTTTTTAAACTGCTTTTTCTTCCATCCTTAGTTACAAATTAACTTTTCAATCTTTATAAAAACCCAATATAATATCATCAGGATAATATCGAGGTTGAATTCTATAGGATTTTTCCCTTTAAGACTCATACCTTCCACCATCCCCTGATCATTGACTCGTGCCTTTCCTCTGACTGAAACACTGAAATGGATAATATCTGTATTAGATTTTCGATTTTTGTAGCTTTCTCGGTTAAATTTCTAATTCCGTCACGAAATCAGACTATACCAGAATGGAATAAGAATGTCTAATTTTATTTTTCTGGTTGTTTCTTCGTGTTTGTGTTTCTTATGCATTTAGTTACAAACGTATTAAATAATATTATTACGTTTATTTTGATGTATACTATTATGTTTACAATTATTATTAATATTATCAATTTTATTATTGGTATTATTAAGTTTATTGAGATACATTTTAATTTATTGATCAATAATGGCCTTACGGAATCCATTATTAACGAGTGATTGACGTTATGTAATTCTTTATAGAATATGGTTTATATCATTTGTCTGTGTTGGATTAAGTTTGTATAACAGCTAACTTACATTGTGGCGGGCAATCGCTATTATAATTCAGAAGACAAAAGTTAATGCTAGTGAGTTTTCTATATAGTGAAATAGTAATTTTATGTATACTGGAATCAATACGTGTCTCAAGTAATGGAACTATTAATATAGATTTCTAGTGTAAATCTGAGGAGAGTGTGACTTTCAAATTTGTTTTTGTGTTGTGTAATTTGATCAATATATTTAGCTAAAAGGAAAATGTCATCCATGTATCTTACGTATATAGCGGAGTTATTAGAGTCATTAATATTTTATTTTCTAAACGTGCCATATAATAATTGGAAAAAATGAGACTAAAGGAGATCTCATCGCGAAGCTGTCTATTTGAGTATAAATATTACTTAAGGGGTCATGAAAAAATATTCGAGTTAACATGCTAATTATAATTGTTTAAATTAGTGGGTTTAATATTCATGGACCTGATAGAAGTGTGATTAATACAACACAGATAATGAGGTCAATCGTTTCATGGACGTGACATTAGTAAATAAATTTTGTACATCCAAAGATGCGCCTACTTGGTTTTACAACATTTAGAATTTGTACATATTATTTTGTGGAGATAATAAATTATTTATTTGAGAATTAGGGGTAATTCATTTTTGAAAGATAATATGTTGGTGTAGGTATTTTTGAAATGTTAGGTCGTATGGGATGAACATTATCATGGATTTTTATATTTCCATGAAGGTATACATTTTGATAATCACCTATAATAATTTGAAGTTATTAGAATACTGCATCAGCATTGTTAGCAGTAATAAATTTAATGATATATATATATATTTATGTTGGGAGGTCATGTTATTGTGTTTTAAAGTTACTGGGATCGTAAAAATGGCCTGCAATTTTAAGTAGTATTCATGTTTCATTAATATACAGAAAGTCTTCGTTTTATCATATCGTCTGATTTCAATACTCTTGCTGTTAATTAGTATATATATATATATATATATATATATATATATATATATATATATATATATATATATATATACATACATATATATAAATATATATATATATATACATATATATATATGTATATATATATATATACATAGATAGATACATACATAGCTAGCTAGATAGATATGTGTGCATATATAAGTGAGTATATATGTATATAGATATATATGTGTATATATGTATAAATTTTTATTTATACATATATTTATACATATATATGTATACGTGTATATATATACATATATTTAAATAGATGCATATATATATTTATAGATATATTTATCTATATGTATATATATATATTTACATATATTTTATATATATTTATATATATGTTTATATATACATATGTATATATGTAAATTATTTATATGTGTGCGTTTTTTTGTATACATATATATATACATACACATATACATATATATATACATATATACATACATATATATATTTACATATACATAATTATATATGCATATGAATACATATATATATACATATGCATATACACACATACATATATATATAGATATATATCTATATGCATACATATACATACATATATATATATACATATATATATATATATACACACTTATATATATACATATATATATATATATACATATACACTTATATATATATAGATATACATATGTATATATATAGATATACATACATATATATGTATACCTATACATGCATATATATATGTGTGTGTCCGTGTGTGTGTGTGTGTGTGTGTGTACCAGAATTTTATGGCGATATCTTTTGACTTAGTATTCGCGCAAACACGTACCGCTTCCAAATGTTTTCTCTAAACAATTTGCCTAAATGGATCACACCATGGGAGTGTCTTCAGCTTGTCATTCCGTCGTCGGTGACTTTTATGCCGTTTTCTCATGTTCCGAGCTTTAATTTTGTAACAACTCTACATCGATTCTATAATCAGTTGATCATTGTAATATATATGTTGAATATCTATACGTCTGTATAATACATACGAAATTCTAAAGAGCTCTTTGAAATAAATATTTATATTATACCTTCACTTGTTTATGAGCCATGTTTTAATTCTCCCTGTCCTTTGTATCTTTCGGATTTTTTTTTTATTTTCAAATCATACATTTCCTTTACTTTCCTAATTTTAACAACAATTTTTACAAGCTTGTTTGGTAGATCATTCGCTGATTTGATTGTCCATCTCACCTTCCTTTCCTAACTATCTACACTAAAAATTATTTTCATCCTGATTCAATGTATAAATGTAGTTTTGTTCATATTTTCTCTAAGATTTTTTCTTGCTAATATGCTTAATCAATGTTATTACAATCGCCGATGTAAATATTGCGCACCCACTGATGCGTGTATATTTTGCTAAAATCTCTGGTAAAATTTTAATATCACAAACTAGGATCGGTATGTTCTCTATAAATATATCACCATAATCAACTCTTAATTTTCGGAAATATTAGAAAACAAAGGGAATTCAAAAATTTAAAAAAGTTTACAATATTAAAAAATTCATAAATATTCCTGGCTTTAGCATCCGTATTAATTGTAACAAAAAATTATATATATATATATATATATATATATATATATATATATATATATATATATATATATATATATATGTATATATATATATATATATATATATATATATATATATTGACATTTCTAGTAAAAAATGAAAAAAGATGTTTTACTGTCAAGAAAATATAATATGCGAACACATTATTTCTCACATATTGAATGTTATTTATTTCAGTGTTTGAAAAAATCATTGTAATATTGTGTGAGCAAATTATAAAGAAGAATAATTATACAAATATAAAATGTTTTAATTTTAGACTGGTAGAAGCATAATATCATATCAATATCTGAAAGATATTCTGATGTAAATCCTATGAAAATAGATCAGTTTTCTGTTTGGTTAATGCATTAATTTACTTGCCAAGCAAACAAAACATGACATGCAATATGTGAACGTATGCTCACACGAACATTTACGTATATATACATATATATATATATATATATATATATATATATATATATATATATATATATATATATTTATCCGAAAAAAGAATAATACAGAGTAAACATGATGAATGTGGATTTATCGAGAATGCGTAATACTTAAAACATATACTGCTGCCGATATCTTAAATTGACACTTTCTCGTTTGCAGTAGCGGTGTCGGAATCTATCGTATGACATATAAGATGGATTTGTTCAATGATTGTTGTATTTGAATCATTCGCGGAAAGTCAATTGTGTGGCACCATTAATAAAACTGTATATCTTTTCCCTGGTTTTTATTGGAAAATATCCTGATCAAGCAAATAAATATTGATGTTTTGTTGCGTAAAGGACTTTTGTTTTTTGGAAAATTTCCTTGATTTCACTTCTGTCATTTTACATTTATTTTGGTTCTAACAATTTGATTCGGGGTGTTTGGGCTTAACTTTCCTTCTTTTAGATAAAATGTATACTTTGGAAAGAAAGAGTTCGTTCTTGTAATAGGAAGAGACTACATTCCCATGTAGTGCAATTTATGTAATAAGCCTCTGTGCACAAAGATAAATAAATTATTTTTAATAGCCATTAATCAACATCCAAAGTTTACATATTATATAAGAAAATACAGTTACGAATTTTTTGTACTGAAACGGACTAAACTTGAACCACTTATCAAGATCGCACCAAATCGTCTAATACCAGATATGCATTTATCTATTCATTGTCTAACCGAAAAAATTTCACCACCGTCTGTCTGCGTGTGATATATATATATATATATATATATATATATATATATATATATATATATATATATATATATATATATATATATATATATATATATATATACAGTAGCGGCCATAATATAAGGAACGGAAACAACAAAGACATAAATATGTGTATTACTTAAAAAGTTATGCATGATTAGCAATTAAATTTTTACTGAATAAAGATTAGGGTTTAATGCATAAACATTAGGCAAAGTTACAAAAATGTACATAATATTTTTTTAAAATAAAGATTAAATGGAACAAAGGAAATAAGCTACTGGACAAAAGTTAAGGAACGATCTTGTTAATAATTGTTTGTGAACAAAATATCAACAAAATTTAATATTTGGTAAACATCCCCTTATTTTCAATGATTTCTCTGCATCGTCGACCACATAATCTAATTAATTTCTTGCAAAAATCAGCAGTAATTCCCTCCCATTGGTCTTTCAATAACTTCCATTGTTGATCCTGGTTTTTCGGGTTTCTTTTCTGAGGTCTTTCTCCAATTATCTTCCAAACATTTTCTATTGGATTCAGGTCGGGGCTCTGGTCTGGCCACTTCATTAGGGCGATTCCTTCTTCTTCAAATAAAGCCAAAACCTTCCGAGCCTTGTGTCAAGGTGCATTGTCCTGCATGAAAATAGGAAATTCATAAAAAATATGGTGTAATCTTGGTACCACATGCTGCTGAGGTAGACTTTTGTAAATCTCAGCATTGATATTGCCATGTACGCGGATGATAGGGCCAACTCCTGCAGTGAAATCATTCCCCATACCATTACACTGCCGCCACCAAACTCAACGGTTTTCTTGACACATTGAGAAGACAGTCTTTCACCTGTTCTACGGCGTACGTAAGTTTTGCCCTCAGAACCAAATATAGTAAACATGGACTCGTCACTAAAATGAACTGTATCCCATTGTACGTCAGTCCAAACAACATGTTCTCTCGCATACTCCAGGCGTGCCCTTTGGTTTCACTTTGAAATGAGAGGCATCGAAGCTGGAATACGGGCATGCAATCCTGCATTTTTTAACCTGCGAGCAACCGTTTTCCTTGAGATCTTATTATCTGTCTCTTCATTAAATTTACGGTCAATCGATGTAGCTGTTGCAAAACGGTTTTTTGTAGATATTCTAACAATTCTTCGATCTTCTCTTTGCGATGTTTTTGGAGGTCTGCCGGTATTTGGTTTTGCATCTAACGTTTTATCGGTTTTATACCTGCTAATTACACGATGAACGACACTTTTAGACCTATGAAATTTCTGAAATTGACTTTTTTCTTGATAGTTAACGATAATGAGTTTTATTTTCTTCAAAAGAGAGCGTTTTGCGTGTATAATTTGCCATATTGCTTAAAAATAAAGCACTAATGATAAATGAACTTTTACTTATTGTTGAAAAGCTATATCGAATTTTTTAACAATTTAAATTAAAAGTTAATGCAAATTATTAACATCGTTCCTTAACTTTTGTCCAGTAGCTTATATCCTTTGTTCCATTTAATCTCTATTTAAAAAAAAACTATTATGCAAATTTTTGTAAATTTGTATAATATTTATGCATTACACCCTAATCTTTATTCTGTAAAAATTTCATTGTTAATCATGCATTAATCTTTAAGTAATACACATATTTATGTCTTTGTTGTTTCCGTTCCTTATATTATGGCCGCTACTGTATATATATATATATATATATATATATATATATATATATATATATCCTGAAAATGCTCGGAAATGATTGAATGCAAAGTTCAGCGTGAGAAAATTATGAAGGAAATAAGCAAGAAGATTTGAAGTGAATGAACTAAGAAAGGATGACGTGTAGAGGTCAGAATAGATGTGGTCAGATAAACAATTATGCAGTAGCCTGTGCAGCCAAGCTACTGTTTTAAGGAAATACTGACGGGAACGATGGTTAGAAGATGGAGAATATTAGTGTCCGAGAGGTAAATGTCTGAAATCTCGATAAAATAAACTTTTATTGGAAGGGAAATATTTAATATTTAGTCAGTAATATATCAGTGCATTTAAGCGATCAGATTATCATTTGATCATATACGTTTTAATAGTGCAATAGTCTGCGCGAAAAAATAAATCTCTGTTAATTTTTGTTTAGAGGAAATTAACTTTTCAGTAATAACAAAACACTCTATCACACACACACACACACACACACACACACACACACACACACACACATATATATATACATATATATATATAATATGTGTCTGTGTTTGTTTCTGTTTGCATCTGAACTGACAAAGAAAGAAAACAAAACTGCTGACAAATTTACCCAAGTATTCTTGAATAACAATATCGACCAGTGCCCTCTTAGTCATATCCGAGGATATTTTTATCCCTTTCAGAGTCAGCGGTCCTTTTTTCATATTTAACATTTTAAAGATTTATTTGTTGATCTCCGTCCTACGAATATTGCTTTCCTCTGCGTTATTGTCTCCGCTCATTGATGTTCGTCCATTCATTTATCCTTGACAGCGCATGCTCAGTCGATTGAATTTAAACAAGATTGATTCACGAGCGCCATATTCAAACACTCATTGTATTATAGAACATAGCGAGAGGCACCAATTTTACAAGTGGAATGGTGCGTGTTCCTTGTTCAAGAAGTAACAAACTTGCATTCTGGAATTGGTATACATAAAAAGATAGAAAATAAACTACGCATCAATGATAATATTATTAAAGCAATCATTGAACAAATTTATTATGAATTTAAATCAAGTTTGTTTGAATGTAATTATTTGATTTGTAAGCAGTACATGAAGAAACTTTTAATTTATGTTTGCAAATTCAGAAACTAGTTCACACGATGGGACATGTTAGTCTTTGATCTATACGAGATATACGAGTCAATCAAAAAGTAAGTCAACTATCGCATAATGCCCTCCACTTCAAAATGGAAACCAGTCTTAAGAGCCTTTGTGAATGCCAGTTACATCGCTCACCATTTAATTAAGTGAATCAGATTCTATAAATGAAGATGTCAAGAAAAATTGCAGTTTCTTATTTACCTCAAAAAAGGAGTTTATTAGGATGAATCTATTTCAGGGTCGAATGAATACCACTAGTTGGGTAGTGACAACAAAAAATGTTTAATATGCACTATACTGAAATATGCGCAATAAAGTCCACAGGCAATTGCTAGGATTCGATTATATATTAGCCGTTTCTACTGATGTTATGATAGTTTTCTAGATGTTGCTATGCATATATTTATATACGGCTTTGTAAAAGATATTTTTAACAGTGTACCCGTGATTTTCCTTTTATTTATCTTACCACAATTTTTTTTTTCTCAGAAATATATTAACAGGCATTAGAAAATAATTATTTTGATGACTTTTAATGAAAAACCAATGCAAGAACCATCTCAACGAAAATTCAACTGAATATTCAAAATATTGGGAAGAGAGTTTCTTACGTAGAAATTTAAAAACACAACGCCATCATACACACACACACACACACACACACACACACACACACAGAGAGACACACACACAAACACACACACACATATATATATATAGGTAGCATATCAATCAGGAAGGAATTTCGATCCCTATGACTGCGCTCTAATTCTTTCTATCCCTCTCTAATACTCACACAAATATATCTATATATGTATATATATGTATATCTATATCTATATATATCTATATCTATATATATATATATATATATATATATATATATATATATATATATCGAAAACTTAGCGAAATTTATTTTTCTTTGTTCCTCTTCAGTATTTCTTTGCTCCTCACATATATGGTTTGAAGATCACTTGACCGATAACTTTCACTGCAGATTACTAATTATATAAATATACTAATTTTCGCACTCGTTAACGCACACCTTGTATTATAGAGGTAGTTAGACATCGGGATCAAAATTACTTTGAAACAGACATTATATCTTGTCTGTGTCTGTACGTGTACTTAACTAAATTAAAAACGGAAGGTGGTCCTCGTGTGTTTCTTATAATATGCGCATTTAATAGACCGGACAATAACATGCCAACAAAATGATAACGGCATTGTCAATAAAATTGAAATTTATTATATACTAGGTTTTACCCTAGTATATAATAAATATTCTATTGGTGGGCATTTAAGATACCGCCTGTTATTATTGGCTTCATCACAGTAGATAGGTAGGAGTAGTTGCGACAGGCAACAATAAACTACAGAAGAAATCAAAATTGATTGCTGAATTTAAGTATTTTATTAAGATATATGCTTACCTTATAAATGTTCAAATATACTTCTTCTGCCGCCACATAATTTAAAGACAATTTGATGTATGTAGTTTCTTACTTTAACATACAAATAATTTTTTTTCATTGGTGACTTTTGCCAGATTTCTCAATTAGTTTCGATTATTTCCAAATTTATTTTCCAATTATATAAAATGTTATTGTACAAACAAAATTGTCGCAAAATATGATGTAAAAAAATCGCCGAATACAATCGCAATAATGAAATTTGAGAATCCAAAATTTTAAGATTTCCTGTCAGAGTCGGCCTGATTACAAAATGTTTTGATATTTTGGCCTACAGTCTCTAAGAGTAATGTTGACACATTGACATCCGCATTTATTATATATATTTATATATTTTGACTGAAGTTCAGGAAAATATTAATATTTACATATAAGTTTTGTTGAAAATATTGGTATCATTTCTTTGTATTTTTATTCTTCAAATTTTATTAACTTACCTGTTAAATCTACACCATATATATATATATATATATATATATATATATATATATATATATGTGTGTGTGTGTGTGTGTGTGTGTGTGTGTGTGTGTGTGTGTGTGTGTATGCTTTGTAGTTTACACCAATCATTGCTTCTACCTATCCCATTTGAAATTGCTTTAAGTGAGTAAACAATTCAGTTGCGTAAAAATCGGGCTATAAATATCAAGATGGATGTAGGAAATATAGACAACATCTTAGCTGAGTTTCCTTTCTCCTCGTTTCCTTGCCACATACAATACCTTTACGCTTCAATTCTGACATCGCAATTTTTTCAAAGCTTGCTCATCTCATAATGTCCATTCAGTGGATACACCAGGGAAGAATAAGAATGGAAGATAAAGACCCAGCTTACTGTAGCGTATTTACCAGTGTTGTGAGGCGAAAATTTTAGAGTGCACGTTCTCTTAGGAAATCATGTTCAAAAGGATGCTCGAAAAGCAAAACTTAATCGACTGATCTTTATACAAAAGAATAACCTCTCAGAATAAGCTACAGGAAGAGAGAGAGAGAGATATGGGATAAAACAGAGATCAGATAAGATTAAGGATATCATGTAAAAATAATTTGAATGGAGGAAACCATCGCTGATATTTAAATATTATGTTTATTTTTAATTATGTGTATTTAAATAGTAATAAAATGAGCATATATTATCAGAATCATAAAGAGACATCTAAACGTTCTTCCTGTAATAGCTTGGCATGCTTGATCGATTACAACTGAATACTGAGTTCGATCCTCACTGGGTGAACTCTACCTTTGGCCTTCTGACACATCTAAGCTATGCTTAGACAATCACCATTATAATGAAGGAGGACATTGAAGATTTAACATTCATATCGCGTATCAGGGGTAAAAGTGATAGGGGAAGACACCTATACATCTTCTTCACGAGTTTGTGTGAACGGATAGAGATACTGGGAATGTCTTAGTTTGCTTTGGTTTCTACGGGATATCAACCTCAATGTGTTCTTTAATGCCGACAAGGCTTTTACGATATATTCGTATGAAAAGTAAATGTATTCTTTGTATGAAATCATTTTGTAGATCTGGTTTCATTGACGTTTGTGGAAAGAGTACTTTTGGCGAGAGTCAAATGTTTTTATGATATTTTTGTAAAAAATGTATTGCTGTTATTTTTGCTATCAGGTGATCTCTGGGGATGACAGGCTTTGGAAGGAGCGGAATTTTGCTCAGAGAATTAGATGATAAAATATATTGTGAAACGGCAATTACAATTTAGTACCCATTGAAAACTTAAATGCAAATAATAATATTAATATCATAATATATTAATAATCTGTAAAGAATTCGATAAAAATAAACGAAATCCCAAATCATGTAATATGCAAAGGAATCTCTTTAGTTTGATTTTGTATTTAGTTCATTAGTATTTAGTATTTATATTATTGATGATCCTGTTATAATTAATATTATTACTTGTATTTCACTTTTTAATGTATAGTACAAATTAGACTTATTCAGTAGAAATTTATATTCCAATTAAATTCTTATCAGTGTTGATATGCATAAAGCAGAAAACACTATTTCGGCGTCATAAAATATTTAGTGTTATAGTTTCTCTCAGAGTTCAAATTTGACAGTAAAAAAACGTTGTTTTACCTCAAAGCGTAGTTCTCGGTAAATAGCATTCAGATTTCACCATCTGTCAAAAGAGATATCTTTTATCGAAGAAAGAATAAAATCCAAACTATGGGAGAAAAAAAGAACAAATGTCAGTATGATATGAGAAATTTTTAGACCGTCCAGTGAATCTCTCTGACTATTGCTTTAGTCTCGTGAGACGCATTGACAGAATATTGGCAGAAGCTCAACGATACTAGCCTGTATGAACAATAATAAAATTAAAAACTTAAAGAAGTACTAAACTGCTCAAACAGCCTCATATCCCTAAGCTACAGACATTGAGTAATCTACAACATTTTTTCCAAAATACCTTTTAGAAAATGAACGCTTCAGATTGTATTTATATGTGGAAAATATCATGTAACTTTCAGGTTTTGTTATGTAAAATTAACAATGAATTGATAATGACGTGTTGTGTAAGGCGTCAGGTTTTATTATGAAAACGAAATAAGTGAATATAAATTCATATTTATGGATGAATTCAAAATATATATGCCAAAGAAATATTGTTGATTACCGTAATATCACATATACTTTAAATATTTTATTATTAGCCAAGTCGATTTAGCATCTTTGATATTATACGTCTCGCACCAGTCTTTGATCTAGGGAGAGTTTGTCTGGTGTTTTGAGTTTAAAACTAATGCAGGCAACTGCCTATAGTTATGATCATAAAATTATTTGCAGAAGCTTAATTTTCCTTTGTTTGAATTTTGTTTGCCGTTCTCAAATTATTTTTTCATGATGGCCAAGACTTTTACATTTTAGAGGCTGTGTATCATTTCATTGATTTAGTATGCGTGAATCATTTCTGCTATGTGCGTGATAAGCAGCATTGTCAAACATGAATGAGCTTTATTTTACATAGATATGTTCTTAGTGGCATGTTTCAATGCTGGGAGCTGTAGCACTCAAAGTATTTCATTCAAGTTTATAAAATAACCCTCATCAATTTCCATTAGAGCAGCATTAACTTTGTAAATATTTAAACGTTTTTCAACACTACAAGGCAAGAAATAATTCTTCCCCTCTTCCGTCCATCGTCTAAATCGTGTTTTATTTACTATTTCCATAAAAGACTTAACTTTTAGAGAATATCGTGAACATTGTAGTGAATAGACAACAATAAAAAATATTTACTTAAAATATGATGAACATCCATCGGGTTTTAAATTTCCCGCAACAGAATACATTATATAAAATATTTTGGATAACAAAATATGTTAAAAGCTGGAATTTATAAAGTATATTTAGCGGGTAAAATAGGAATTTCTAGGAAACTGTTACATTGCGTGGTTCATAACAATTCCATAGTAACTGAATTTACCTCAGAATAAAATATATCCTCTGGAACTAACTTTTATTATCGGAATAAATTAACAAATCCAAACATCAAGATCTCTTTATCGAAGGCCTAAATTTCTTGCTATTTGCAGACGACCTCCTTAATATAACCTCTCAAAAAATGGAACATATTCGATAATAAAAACAAAACATAGATAATATTTAAAATATGCTATTTTATATATTGTCGCTTTCAGGTGTATTGAGCAGTGCTAAATATTTAGTATTAGACAGTCTTAAAAATAACCGTGTTCAAATACTTTGAACAAAACACTGATTTTGACACCAGTGGATACAACACGTTTATATAACGGGTGAAATGAGAAAGATGGAAATACTATACTTAATAATTGCGCACTTACCTAGGTATCGCACTCTTTTTTATTTAGACAGACAAGTTAAAAAAATAAACCATATATTTCTCTTTTTTTAAATTGGTATGTTCCACAAATATTCCTTAATTTTCTATTGTCAAACCTAATACTGTAGAGTGGTCACATCAAAACGACTGTTTCCGGTATTGACATTCTAGCTAATACTTGTTTCTTGTTATATATATTTTCTATATTTTCGCCAATATATATCTACAACTTACCATCCCTTTCCAGGTTATTTAAAGAAGAAAATAATTTTATATTTTGATAATTTTTTTTGAGATATTAATGGTTTAGTGATTCATGAATTACTAATTAACCCATGGCTGATGGTTAGAAGTGGTGGGTTTATACCTTTCTCAAGAGTAGTTGAGCGTAAACAACAGTCCCAAAAATTCATTCACAAATATCCGCAGGACATATGGCCCACTAGATACAAGCGTTTGTTGAATGATCAAAAAAAGTGACTTGAACAAAGATTTGTGAGTTCAACAAGTGCCACCGCAGAGTGGAAACTTGGAGTGTCTCATTAGGTGTTAATTTCATATTTATTATTATATGCTATATGAGAAGCAATGGTCACTATAATATTTCTATAAAATTAGCAGACCGGAGTTCAAAGATGCACTTTTTGTCTGCTGTTGATATATTCGTATTACAGTGCAAAATCATTACAGAGCCAAGCAGTGGAAATAGTAAAAACGGAAAAATTCATAGAATCTGAGGTGAAGCAATCATCAGTTTTGAATCGATAATCATTGCATCTGATTACTTTTCATGTGTATTCCATTGGAATTTGAACATCTTTGATAGATAAGCTGTTGCATGATTAGATGAAAGCGAAAACAAAATTTAAAGATAAAACTTACCCAAATGGAGTATGAAAAAAGTTGACAGTTGTTGTTTTCATTGATATCCACATTTGATCAGTTAATGTGCACGATTAAATGCACTAAGGAGTTTTGATGAAATTTACTGATGGAGAGTTCTTGGTCAACGTTGATCTGCGGTCGAGTAGACCAAGTGAGAAGGAGGGCGACAAGAATTTGGTATTTATGAGATTTTGCGACAGTTTGCCAGTATCAGCAGAACATCTGGCTGAATTTGAAAATCGGTTGTATCATTTTTATTTTTATTTTGGATTGGATTAGAGGTCCCACACTAACATACATCTTATTCCATCTTTTCAACGTTCGATGAATACTTGATTAACTTTGGATGTGATAGGGCTGGAAGATAATTGTCTCCAAAGAGATCCTACTCTCAGATTAAAACTATTCTTTCGAAGAAAAATTGTTTACATTACTGTTGAGTCTTGACTCATTGTTGAATCTCGACTAATGCATGGAATAATAATGCAACACAAAATGTACTTAGAACAAGAATGTATTATAACAAGAAAGTGTACACAATATTTACATCTAGTATTTCTGTATATTTCTGAGAAGACGTTCCTGGAGAATGTGTTGACTAAGTCGCAGTCGGGCAGAGTCTCTAGCTGGATCTCTGTATTCGCTCCCCTGTCTTCCGGTACCAACCATTATTTATATAGTCGGTAGTCACCTATGCAGATTAGGTGGATCCTACCACAACAATTACTTACATTATTAATCAGTTATCCTCATCCTAATTACAAAATTACCAACATTTAACCATTGTATACACCGATCTTCTTCATGTGAATGGAATTTCGAATTGAACCTTTATTCGTCCAGCTGGATAGATTGTTTTAATTCTACGCCTACCCCAGTGGACGAAATAAAAGGTTCGGTTCGAAATTCCATTTACTTGAAGAAGGACGGCCGAAATGGTGGGAATATGACAATGAAGATGAGCATAAGATTCCGAATAATGTAAATAATCATAATATCACATGTCAGAGATATAGACATACGAATAATAAATATTGTTAATTACAAAGCAGAAAATGAGAAAAATAATCTCGAATTTATTTTAAAAACAGAACATATATACATATTGTGTTTATTTTAAGGTCGGGCCGAACTTTTTGACTTGCCTCTGAATCTTACCCTCTTTCTATTGCGTCCAATTAATACATCTTCACAGCATAAGTTTAAGGAAAGAATCCGCATCCTAGGACACTGTACATCGCAATGAGAAAATATTTGACATAAATATGCAGTTGTTGGATTCTTTGCCGAGAAAATTAATGTGAAATTATAGATTTTAAAACAACAGCAAAAAATAAAAGCATTTAAGTTTGTTCCCATTTTATACAACTCCTCCATTTATTTAACTGCTTCATCATTCAAAGTAAAAAAGGGAAAATCAGCCCTTTTTTCTACTGTCGCTCGTGAAGAAATTTTCAGTGCATCATACGTACAAAACGTAGCCAACTTCTTAGAATCCAAACACTTCACCAACAAATCCTTGGTACTTGCAAGACACTCACATATCTTTCTGCATTAAATGTTTGTATGCTTATGTTTCAACTATGTATTTCTCGCCGCTGACTTTCTCGTTGTGTTGCTCGTCTTCTTTGTCTTTCGAGATGGTTTTTTTCCCATTTCGATTCACATAACATTTTTTGCATTGAAATATATTAAACAAAAAGCGATTTATATAAAGTCAAGTAGAAGCAATGAATTAAACATACCATTTATCGGTTAAATAATGTAAAACGAAAGGAGTGGATAAAGGGTTAATTGGCCCTTTTTTTCTCTCTGAATTTCTGGAAACAGAATTTATCATTACTTACACTGTTTATATTCGGTCTGTTACCCACATTTTTCTTGTTGTTATAACAAAGGTTCGGACATTGTGCCCTCCGATCTTAATCCAGTGTATATCGAATTAGGTAATCTCTTTTTTTTAGTTATGAAATCTGAATATCTGCATTACTGTATCTCAATGCTATGCGGCCAACCATTCTTGCCCTATGGAAAGGTGTCTAGAACAGTAGATCATTCAGGAGGTTTTGTTTTGCGCGCCGGCAGTGTCGCGCGAATTGCATTCGGCGTTCGCATAAGATTTTAGAAATATCAGGGACGGTTCCATATATGTTGTCCCCAAGATATCAAAAATATAGCTGTCAATATCAGAGTGCAAGTTCCATCAAGATTAAACTCTGGAGATTTCGTTAATATCCAGGCAGTGTCACTATACATTAACACTGCTTCTACAGTGGCTTCAAAAATCTCCGTTAAAGTTTGTCTGGTAGATAAGATTTCCCGATTACATCCATTTTTATTCAAGGTGACCTAGGCTTTATTGATTCTTCTGAGACAGTCTGTATTGAGCATTGATGGTTGACGCCTCTGAATTCAGTTTCAGAGGCATTGGCATAGTCTAACTTCATTGGTAGCATTTTCTAGATGATCGAGGAACACCTGGGGAAATGAAAACGTCCCCCGAAAACATCATAAACAAGGAATCAATGAATAGAAGGAAAATACAATCAGAATCGCTTGAAGAAGGAGGGATATATATATATATATATATATATATATATATATATATATATATATATATATATATATATATATATAAAAGTGGACATGGAAGTCAGCACTTAGAGGCGACAGTCTGTTTCATGCTAGTGCAATCGTCAGGCGCCTGACGATTGCACTAGCATGAAACAGACTGTCGCCTCTAAGTGCTGACTTCCATGTCCACTTTTATATTTACACACGCTCTATCTCTGATATTGAGCACTTTATCCCATAAATATAGCACACTTTAAGACTATATTTCTTCATATATATATATATATATATATATATATATAGAGAGAGAGAGAGAGAGAGAGAGAGAGAGAGAGAGAGAGAATAGATGCTGAGATCGAAAGCGATTGGAGTCAGTCTGTTTCCTGTTTGAACGCAATCTTCAGATCAGTAAATTGAGATATTAAAAAAAAAAAGACCGGAATGAAATCAAGCGGATCGAGAGTGTCACGGAGTCAGCAGATGTAACTAATAAGAGTAGTCGGCTGTCTCGTACTTCAAAGTAAACAAAATAAAAAAATCTCGATTACAAATTTTCACCCCTATTAAGAGTAAGAATAACCCGAAGAATACTGTTGCGTTGCGGCATATATCACTCAAATAAGCAAATTCTAATGGGAAACTTCCGTAAAGAAATCGTCACAACTATCAATAAATGATTTCAAATATTCACGAAGTAATGTATGTATCGCATTTATGAGATGAATTTGTGGAGCGAAGACTTGCCACGTAATCACGAACTTAGCTATGGTACCAAGATATGAATTTGAATGCAGTACTGAATTAGCAGTAAGGTATCATCATTTTACGGTTGAATTTGCGAGATTTACGCGTAATTTCTCTGTCAAGTTTACTCTCTCGTATTTCTCATCTGTTGAATTATCTTCTGGCTTCTTGCTCTCCAACAAATCTAACGATCTTCAAAAATTTAAATGCATTGCCAATCGTACTTACTCTATTCTTGATTTCTTCTTTATTGTTCTCACTCATTAATAAAGTTTCAAAGTTTTTTTATTTTTTCACACGCAAGTGCCTCCTTATTTTGTGACACTTATTGCCCTCCTTGAGGTAAAATGATTAAAAAAATGGCCGGCCGATGCACTGTTTGTAGATCATGGTTCAGTGGTGCTAAATACCATTATATTTTTATTCTTCTAATCTGGAATATTTTTCATTCTACACACGCGCTCGCGCACACACCAACATGCACGCACGCACACACCCGCACACACATACACACACACACATATATATATATGTATATAATATACATTCTGAATATTGACCTGCAGTAACTGTTGCAAAGTTCATCCACATTTGTTTTTTGCTAACAATTCTCTACAAGTATCATATAACTCTTTTATCTTTTCATCTATTATAGATTCAATGCTTTTTTCAAACACGCTATACCTATTCTAAGATAGGATTCTACTGCTAGTTTATAAAAAAATAGTATACAGGCATATACGTTCAGCTTTTCAGCGACTATTTTGCTTTACGCTTTCCTGGTTTTTCTATAATAAATGAGGAATATGTATTAGTTTCGATTGCAATAAACTTTACAGAATTACCGTTTGATTTATTTTTTGTTTCATTAAACTTGTTCACCTGAAGCAAGGCAGTAAAGCCCTTAATGCCCATAGAGTTGTTGGGTATGGAAGAATTAGAAAACAAGAATATTAGTAATGGGAAGAATGAAAGAACAATCAGGAGATGGACAGTAGATAGCGATTTGCATTACATTTAATTTTTTGGAGATTAAAGTTACCTGGAAATCATAAATCCAGAGTGAATTTCCACAAGGGAGAAACGCGAGAAAAGAAACTGTTAACAAAGAACTTACAGTTACATCTAGCCAGCTCAACTGTAAATTGATGAGACATCGTCACCAGTCTAGTTCTGCGCTTGGAGTGAGAAATTGTCTCTCACGACACAGTGAATCAGATGTATTAGTAGCTCACCAAGCAATCGATTCACCATAGACTTTCCAATTCATGTCAGTCGAGATTGTTATCCAAAAAAGGCGAAACGAGTCTCTCTGCTAGAAGTTAGCATCAGCCATGTTGATGGAAACAAGATAGGGGCCTCTCAGTTGTTTAATAAAAAGCAGTTTATTTTTCAAAGCGTTAAAATAAACAATCTACTCTTTGCTCCAATTAACAACGGATTGCAGGCCGTTTGCAATAGTTACCAATTTGACCTTATTGAACTGATCAGACTTACTATCCAGACAGACGAATATTCTTGTGTTATCAGCATAGATTTCAAGTTGAAATCTATTGCCATCGGGGTAAAGAAAATAATCAAAATGTAGGATCGAGGAGAGAGACCTGAGGAACACCTACGTTGTTTATTCTTTAAAATAACTAAACAAACTTCTCTAAATTATTCAATGAAAGATGTCTCAACTTTAGAGAAGTTCGTTTAGTTATTTTAAATTGGATCTTTTCAGATTCACGGACATACTTGTATACATATATATGTACTTATATACTGTTCGCCATTCTTTCAACTCTCCTTCATATTTTCAAGGTTTCTTTTTGAACTTTTTAAATGCATCTCAGATATCCAGTAACTAAATGCAAATCGTCCCACTTGAATTACACAGGATATGCAATTGTCCACAATATCTTTTTATAACTTTCATAACTATAATTAGGAAAAATGAACAACTGCTCTATTAAACTGATTACCGTTATCTGTCTTAAAATTGCATGCCGGCTGTATTTCACATTTTGTTTCCCTATATATTGCTGTATTCATTGGGAAAAGAACACATTAAATAGATTCAAATTATAGCACATGTAATCTAAAATATGGTCTGTGTAATCTCAAACAAACATAAATCGTCTTTTTAATGAAATTTATTACAAAAATTCCATATCCCAACAAATTTGATACCATCTAAAATATCTGTTATTGACGTAGAATTATAAAAAATGTTAATCTGTAAAATACCGTCTTTTAAATATTTAAAACCATTCCTTTATTACGAATATTATACTGTTGATGATACACGATTGATCGGACCAATTTTCTCTTAAATATTCACGTGATTCACTCACTCGACAATTAAATCAGTCGGACAAGTAAAAATAAATAGGCCTCATGTCAAGTAGCCTGTGAGTGCGAGAGTCCAAGTTCATAATCTAAGTAGCAGCCGGATAAATTTGTCAGAGTCTAAGTTATCAGAATACCTTCTTGTGTCTAGTATATTTCCTGCCGCATACATTATGTCTTCATGCGAAGAAACTGAATTAAAAGAAAACTATTTTTTTTTCTTTATCACCGCAGCTGTTCCTGTAACATAAAGATTATTGATCTACTCTGTACTTGCTTCCTTCTTTTCCTTTCTATTTTCTTGGTCGGGGAGTTGATTATATTTTCAATGAAAAAAAATCAACTTCTCAACCTTCCACTGTCTACACTGTGTTTTAAGTAATGTTGCCGTGATTATACTTCGGATTCTAGGCGGGTCTAGATTTGAACTAGCCTTTTTTAGAGAAAGCGTTCCAACAATGGCGACATATTTTGTTATTCTTCTTCTTCTTCTTCTTCTTCTTCTTCTTCTTCTTCTTCTTCTTCTTCTTCTTCTTCTTCTTATTATTATTATTATTATTATTATTATTATTATTATTATTATTATTATTATTATTATTGTTATTATTATTATCATCATCATCATCATCATCATCATCATCATCATCATCATTATTATTATTATTATTATTATTATTATTATTATTATTATTATTATCATCATCATCATCATCATAATTATTGAGGGAGATAGCAACACGCCAACGAAGATATTACGGTAAAAATACACGAAGCCTTCATATGTGTCAGTGTCTAATATGAAACGTATTTACCAGATTCATGCATGACAATTAGATAGGAGTAAGATGGTAACAGGTTTTGACAAAAGTAGTGCATAGTTTTTCATGTGGGGCTTAGTTAGTGATCAAATTCAGGACGGTTAACCCATTCGAAATTGATTCGTCCCTGAAACTTAAAACAACAACAACTCTTCAAATGAAAAGAAATGCACAGTGCTCCGGCCAATATGGGACATGCCCAATTGGTTCTAGACAGAAAATGGCAGTCTATTCTCTGGTAAGGATTGATTATTGTTACACCGGCATTTCTAACACAAGGGAATTACACTGGTTCTCATTATATAGTGCCAGTAATACCTACCCGGTGTGTAAGCAGCGACAGTCCTTTTTGGACGTCTCAGCTGTTCGGTCGAACTCTCTGCCTCTGAGGCAGAGGGGAACTCTCTGCCTTTGGGCGGAGAGGAACCCGGACGAGGTTCCGCCGAAGGGTAGAGCCTCGTTCGGGGTGGTTGACCGCCCCGATCCCGTTTATACGGGTTCTACGGGCAATTTTTGCCCGAGCCTACGGGCTCGGAAAGCCCACATTAAACCGGCCTTGTGCCACATTCGACACACGTGGGCGTGTTGTTAAACATCGTAAGCAGCGACAGTCCTTTTTGGACGTCGCAGCTATACGGTCGAACTCTCTGCCTCTGAGGCAGAGGGGAACTCTCTGCCTTTGGCCAGAGAGGAACTCGGACGAGGCTCCGCCGAAGGGCAGAGCCTCGTTCGAGGTGGTTGACTACCCCGATCCCGTTTATACGGGTTCTACGGGCAATTTTTGCCCGAGCCTACGGGCTCGGAAAGCCCACATTAAACCGGCCTTGTGCCACATTCGACACACGTGGGCGTGTTGTTAAACATCGTAAGCAGCGACAGTACTACAACTGCCTAGCTGAGTAGTACCCGTTTCCTACCTTTGTATCTGTGATGTTAAATACACTTGTTCCTTAAACCAACCTCGACTTGATTTTCTTTTTTTTACTATTGTGCCACGACACAACAGATTGGCGACGTCGGAATCGAAACGATTTCACTGCAGACAATCACCTAAAGTGATTGAAATACAAGGATTCGCAAAATTTTTACGGCAAAACACCTTCGTCATTTCAAACAGATATTTGGATGCGCAGGGATTTATAGCAAATTAATTACTACAATAGTAATTTGGCGACGTAAAAAAAACAAAAAACAACCAAAAACTTGCTACAGCGTGAGAACGCGAATAATATTGTCAATTATTAAAATAATTGAAAATACTGACACCAAGTGTTTCGAAAAAAAAAGGTTCACTGTTTTTTTTCACAAGAAACCAGAGTTTTTTTCACGGTAAGATTTTATTTTTTCTCCCCTTCAAAGTTAAATGATTTGTCGAGTGAAAAATATATATTCACGTAAGTCATTTGTGCTTAACAAAGACTGTTAAATATTCGAGTCATATTTGTGCAAAACCACAAAGAGGTTGAAAAAAAATATTTTCCCATTAGTCGACACTCCTTAAAGCGAGGGACTTTTTTTTACGAGAAATACCGCATGCAAGAAATGACATTTGCAAAATGATTTTTTTTGTAACAAACAAAAACTTGGATTTACTTTTTGGCTAAGAAATAATATATATCTTGTTTGTGTATTAGTTGAGCAAACCAATTTTATTAAGCAAGCCTTGGAAAAACTGATTTTGTAAAAAAAGTGTAAACTGAATGGTGCGTAAATTGAATTCGTACCATGGACGCAGAATTAAGAGAGTCTCTTCTTCAATTGTTTAAATTTCAAACGGAACAAAGTCTCGCGTTGCAAAAGCAACAACTTCAACGACAACTTGAAAGTGAGGAGAAATTTAAAAAAGAGTTTTTGGAGCAACAGAATGCCCAAAGAAAAAAGGAAGAAAGATTTGAAGAAAGACTGTTACAACAACAGAAACGCGTCGAAGAAATCTTTATGAAAACACAGCAGGAACAGAGGAAACTTCTGGAGACAACACAGTTAACGAATGCAAACGAGTATCATAACGCATTCTCCCAGACGGCTGTGTGGAACGCTATTGAAAGTTTCAATTATAATCCAGAAGACGATGTCACGTTTGCTCATTTCTATAGAAGATATGAGGATATTTTCGTATCGGATTGCGGTACATGGACAGACGCTAAAAAAGTTAGGTTTCTGCTAAGAAAATTGGGAACTGCCGAGCATACAAAGTTCGTGAATTTTATCCTTCCAAAAAAGACCAGTGAGTTGAACTTCCAAGAGACAGTTACTCTACTAACAGAACTGTTTTCTACAAAAACTTCTCTTTTTCACAGGAGATATAAGTGTATGAATGTCACTAGAAGAGAGGAAGATGATTACACTACTTATGCAAGTATTGTAAACAAGCATTGCGACGACTTTAAACTGGAGGAATTACCATCAGATAATTTTATATGTTTAATATTTGTGCAAGGGCTGGTTTTAGGTAAAGACGCTGAGATCAGGCGTCGTGTTTTAAATAAACTCGAAAACGAGCCAAATTTAAAACTACAAAGCTTAGCGGAAGACTGTGAACGGTTTGTTGCGTTGAAACAGGACAGTCGTGACATAGAGGAAAGCGGAGTGTCGCACATTAAAAAGGTCCATCAGAAGAAAAATTTGACTTCAAAAAATAACCAGAGAAAAAGTCAGGGAGTGTAGAGGATGCTCATTAGCTATGAAAGCTCCTCCGACTCACTTCGGATCGTGGGCAAAACCGGACCGACCTTGGTCGAGGATTCACTTAGATTTTGCAGGACCGTTAGATGGTTTCTACTATCTCATTGTTATAGACAGTCTATCTAAGTGGCCGGAAATACTGAAGTGCAAGAACCCCACATCCGAGGCAAATATCAACTTCCTGTATGAACTATTCGCTAGGTTTGGAGTTGTAGACTGCATTGTCACAGACAATGGAACGCAATTCACGTCTACCGAATTTAAACATCTCTGCGAGGATTATCTAATCGAGCATATAACCATTCCACATTACCACCCAAGAAGTAATTGGCAAGCGGAGAGATTCGTAGATACGTTCAAGAGAGCCCTGAGAAAAGCTAGTGGATCACCGACGGATAAGTCAATCCAACAGTTCTTACAAGTTTACAGGGTCACTCCGAATGCAAACATCGAAACGTCGAAGACACCTGCTGAGGTCATGTTCGGACGCAAGGTTAGATCAATTTTACACAAGTTATTACCAAACCAGGATAGGCCAAACCTAAAAAAAACGATAACAAAAAAACGGTATAAAGTTGGCGAAAGAGTCTTCTACAAGATTCATAGAAATAATAGGACCTTTTGGGAGTCCGGCACTATTGAGAAACAAATAGGCAACATGGTCTATATGATTAAGGGACCAGATTTCGTTCACAAACATCACACTAACCAAATCCGGAAAAGATACTCGAATAGTGAGGTGACCAGATCACCCGAGGAGGACATCATGGACGCAGTGTTTGATACTTTTCAGGTGCCCATATCAGAGACAGCTCCTGAGAATAGGAGGCCAAAAAGAAAACGGAAATCAACGGAGTTGATTAGGGTAAACCCAAAACAAAAACGTTATTCATCCCCAGACGGGCTATTTTCAAAGGGGGGTGTTACACCGGCCTTTCTAACACAAGGGAATTACACTGGTTCTCACCATATATAGTGCCAGTAATACCTACCCGGTGTGTAAGCAGCGACAGTCCTTTTTGGACGTCTCAGCTATTCGGTCGAACTCTCTGCCTCTGAGGCAGAGGGGAACTCTCTGCCTTTGGCCAGAGAGGAACTCGGACGAGGCTCCGCCGAAGGGCAGAGCCTCGTTCGAGGTGGTTGACTACCCCGATCCCGTTTATACGGGTTCTACGGGCAATTTTTGCCCGAGCCTACGGGCTCGGAAAGCCCACATTAAACCGGCCTTGTGCCACATTCGACACACGTGGGCGTGTTGTTAAACATCGTAAGCAGCGACAGTACTACAACTGCCTAGCTGAGTAGTACCCGTTTCCTACCTTTGTATCTGTGATGTTAAATACACTTGTTCCTTAAACCAACCTCGACTTGATTTTCTTCTTTTTACTATTGTGCCACGACACAACAATTATATAATGTAGCTTCTTTTTTGTCGACAACACAATGCATGTTAATACTTCCAATCATTTTAGATCAGAATGACAGGAGCCATGCTAGGTTTCGCATCAACGCTTATATTATTATTTAATTTCATCTTATACTGTCTTTTTCAAAGATAGTAAATTATTCTATAATTTTTCTGTCTGAAAATGTCAGTTTACTTGGATACGATTATTAAACTTTACTCATGATATTCCATGCTAGTCGTATCGAATCCTTTCCGCTATAATTCAAGATGCAGCAGACTGCATCGTTTGTACAGGAAACACCCTGTGATATTTTCTACATCAATGGTTTTACTGTTTGCCGGGTGTTTTCAATTTGTTTTGTTTGTGTTTTAAACATGGTTTCGTATGAGGTAAGATTTCAAAGCAGCTGTCTTAGGTGGCATTGCCCGGAGATTACACAAGTTCAAGTCTCCTCAATCATCTCACAATGTAATTTTAACTGACTCATTTTGGCAACGATGTAGTCTTGATTGTTTCAATTCGTATTTGGGCTGCCAATTATTCGAAGACACTCCGAAACATTTCAAGTCGCTTCCTTATTTATGATGGCGACTCGCACGTTATTCGAATCGGTACATCTGTAATTATTGTCTCTAATGTGTTTCAAACGATTCCAAATGTGCCACTAATTATAGTTGCAGCAATAATTTTCATATTTGAAAAAATAATCAGCTTTTAATAACTTTCTACATTTCTCCATTTTTACATATTTTTTTTAAATATGAGGGCCAACTGAAAAGCTTATAGACTAATCAAGATACTGTTTATATAATGAATATATCAAAATGATGTTTATTTTCCAACTTAGTCCTCTTTGCAGTCCAGACATTTCTTCCATCGGTGTTTCAGTGCTTGGATCCATTTGGTGAAAAAGCTTCCATGCTGTTGGTCAAAAAAGATATCAACTGCAGTTATGTCGTCATCAACACTCCTTTTCGGATTCACAGCCAAATTATTTTTATGGTGTTGCCCAAGGTGATCAAACAGTTCAAAGTCACAGCCGCGCATAACAACCATTGAAACCAAGTTCTGAGCTTTGTCCTGTTGTGACAAAACACTTTCACCTGTGTTCTTAGGAGTTCTGGTCTGACAACGGTGTCTGAAAATATTGGTTTTATCAGCTGTCGCCTATGTTAATCCCATCATATTAGATGGAATCCTGTTAACATTTGCTAAATCACAGCTGGGATTTAGGAAGCGAGACAGCCCGAGATTAACCCATATAAATAAATGTGTTATCTACGTCATTTTACTGCATTTACTGTAATCATATAACAGGTGATATGGAACGTAATATTTATTGACATTATTGCTATCTTAAACGATGAATATCAAAATGGAATGTTAGTTGGCCAGATTCAAATCGTTTGTATTATGCGTCGAAATCGCGTTTATTAAAATATTAACTTGCTAGTGGGTCGGATCATTTTGCTTGCATAATTTACAAGATACATGAAAGAAAATGATGATATACATATTCTCGAATGTCCATATGTGATTATACATTTTCATTCAAATGTGATAATTATATAAATTAAAGAATAATACTACGAATCTTGCAATCTAACTTGGTTCTCATTAAAAATGAATAAACACATCACAATCATTAATTTATTCTGTTGTGTCCAGATATTAGATTCATTAAAATATCCTTTATATGTATATATCACTTTTGTCTGGTAACATACAGACTTATCATTTATGATAAGAAATACAATTTACCCAATTCATCACTAAAAGCACATTTAGCACATACATTTTCGTGTCTTATGCACAGTATGGAAATATCTAAATTCAGAAACTTGATCAAGAGAATTTACTTGGAAAGAATTAGAACCTTATAGATCTCGATATATTTGTCACCTGCATTACTGAGTGAACGCATCGGAAGAAAAATGGCCGATTGAGCTTAATTAATTAGTAAGATTGAAGCAGGGCAATTAATGCAATCAACGCGGCTTCTTCCCAGCAGCGAAAAGCACTTAGCATGATTCGTTCCATCAGTAATCGCCGAATATTTATTCACAAATTATATACGTAAGTAATAAAGTATACCTGTTTAAAATGATGTGAGAAGCCGCTTATTAGTGCATGAAAATCAAAAATCAACAAAATTGTGAATAAATAAAAACAAATTCATATATTATTTACATAATGCGTTTGAGCTTCGATAGACGACTGTCTCACCATAACGAGAGAAATAGAAAGTGAACTAATTGAGCAGAATCACCGACAAATTCCTCTTTTGCTTTTACATATATTAAATATATTTCCATTATATTATTTTTAAGTAATTAGCGCTAAATTCCAACGGATATTCAACATACATGAACTAATAGTAGTCAGATTTGTTCGACGCTGAGAGAAAATATGAACCAATTAATGCCTTCAAAGAAATCTTAGGGCAAACCCACATTCATTCGTACACATACATACATACATAAATATACGCATATATATAAATATATATATATATATATATATATATATATATATGTGTGTCTGTGTGTATATATATATGTAGCAAATGTACCAGTTTCAAAATGCCTCAACATATTAATATACCGTCTTAGAAAATCCAAAGAAAAAGTTCTTTTACCTGTCCATAAAATTGAGCACATGTGCATTTAATGATGAATCACAGCTTCTTCTCTTTCAGTAAACATTTCTATAAGCAAACATTTGGTTTAACTATGCGATCACCGATAATCTGTGTGCTTGTCTGTTCATATATCTTTGAATTCGGTCCATTTAAAAACATCATACATAAAAACAATCCACATATATCAGATACACAGATTACGTTCTTCTAATATATCCTCAAACTGAAAATATATTACACCTCATAAAGAAAATTGACGTAAAATCTACCAACGAATTTATAAATGAACTTGAAAAAGGCACATCACTACATTTATTCGATATCTTATTTATACGTACAAATATTTATTTAGAATTCAAAGCTGGTCGCACAACCTCTAACAGAAACGATTTTATTTCTATTCCTACAACAGGCGAAAAATAAAATCAGGCTCAATCATAGGAATTTACCTCAGAGAATTTAAGATATATTGTCTAGAAAACGTACATGAAGTAAAGTAATACGTTGAAAAACTTTTAGACTTCTTCACTGCCTACCCACGTCATTGTCTCCTCAGCGGGAGAAAACGATCATGCAAATTTCACAAATGCACAAACGACAAAACGTCTCTCTTAATATCAAAAACACAAATTCATAAGCTTATCTCCCAACCATCTCTCTACAAAATTAGAAAATAAATTAGTTATCCCCAACACTAGTTTCGTTCACCAACTGCAAGATATTTGATATGTAGTTATGAAGAAAGGTAGATCCAACATTACTTCTGATACGGGGATTTATGAATTGAATTTCCAGCAATTAGAAATATTAACATTGGCGATTCATTAAATCTAAAAGTCTGCATTTGTTAACATAGGAAAGACATACTTCGGGGCAACCAATGAAACACTTTGGTAATAAACTGGGTAACATATTCATTTTATAAATACCATCGTAATTAAAAAATAAAGATAATTCATTACGTAGTAAATACTTCTATGGTAGTAGGATAAATCACTTACTATCTATAAACATACGTCAATCCCAGTATAACTCTTATAAAATCCATGCTTAAAGAATATGAAATACGTCTGCTTTCTATTACTACCACCACGATAAACCGTGTTACGTAAAAACGTCCCCAAATCAACATATACAATGGAAACTGGAATTATCGTAGATTTACATAAATTTACACACGAACGCTGCTTTGCAAGACAAAATGCACGTAACGTCTGCATAACCTAATCAAACAACACAAATAATTAACAACACCAGTTGTTTTTATGTTTTCTCACTTTTCTCTCCATATCTCGTTCTCTCATGACGCTTTCATAATAGCGAAATATCTTAGATTTAAAAAAGTTTCCTATATGTTCCTTATCCTATCGGATTTAGATCAATATCTGGTCTATATTTGAGCGCAACTTGCACACACACACAAACACACACACAGCCACACACGTACATATATATACTAGCGGCATGGCCCGGCGTTACACGTGCTTGATTCAAAATTCGTACGACTCATACAGCAATCGCTATCACTTGACTTAAAATATTTTTGCCTTTCCTTGCCTTTAAAGAAGTGCCCTTTGCCGTGCTGATGTTGCTACATGCCTTACTTCTTGCCTATCTCACACTGCGAATTTTTCTAAGCTCTATACTAAACATTAAATCTGTTACGAAAAAAGAACTAAACAAAATGAACACAAAACTGTCAGCTTTAAAAAAGCACTCGTAACTGGAAAAACCGAATGTTAACAAATACTTTTTCACACCCAACCCAGTTCTGCGGAATCAGAATCAATGTTGAGTTTAAGCAAGCGAATGAGCCAATTGGAGTAAAGTTCCATGCAGATTTAAATTTTTCCCACTTGTGACGAATGCAGCTATCGATTGTTTATGCATGCTAGTTAACATTCGTTTCAGTCAGCTGTTGGCTCTCACGCTGGCCAATAGAATCTTCTGGCCTATTCGTGGCAGCCAGCTATAGGCTCTCACTCTGGTCAGTAGAAAATGGCCGCAAACTACATGAAAACTGTCGTAGAAGCATAAAAAATTGATTATTTCCACTATCGATGGGAGTTGGGAAATACAACGTCGATCTTGGCCTTTTCGGTAACTTGGAGCATGTGCATGTAAATTTTGGTGCAAATCCGTCGGAAATTGCGTCCGTGCATTCGTCACACACACACACACACACACACACACACACACACACACACACACACACACACACACACATCATGTCTTTTATAGATAGAGATATATGAGGAGGCGCGGTGGATATCGGCTTAGATTGTGGAATCGGAGAGCCGAGTTCGAATTTCAGTCGAATGCATTACATTCACTTACATGCTAATACCCTTGGGAAAGGTGCGAATCCTCTTCTTCTCCCTCCAGCTATGGGTAAATAGAAGGACAGACTGGGTTCTATAGCCTTGGATGGAAACTCGTCTACGACAACTCTGAATTCAAAACCTGCGGAAGGTCATTTGGGGTGCCTGTATTCGGCCCTACAAATGTGTGGATGGTCTTGCACGAAAACTTCACTACTATAATCAAATCTCATTTGCTGTTGTCGGGCTCTCGGTTTCCTAGGAACTGATCTGCTTGACCCTCATACGTCGAATCTCAACGGGAGAGCCGAGTATATATATATATATATATATATATATATATATATATATATATATATATATAGAGAGAGAGAGAGAGAGAGAGAGAGAGAGAGGGAGAGAGAGAGAGGAAGAGTCTACGTGTGTTTCTTCTGTTTCAGTAACCAAAAGATGAGCATCAGGTCAACAACAACAATTTCCCGGTATCCGTACACTTCAACCAACCTCGTTACAGCATCGACGACGTCAGGTGTGGGATTTTAGCGTCCTGGGTTCGACAGTCAGGTCAGAGTTGATATTCATCCTGAAAATAAACTCCCACATAAAGGTCTAAACAGAGATTTGGGTTTCCTCAAAGAGTATACCTTCCACAAGGAAACCCATTACCAGAAACACGACTCCACGAATGAGTCACCACCCCACATTTGTAATAACAATTTTAACAGACATATCTCCCCTACTATATCTTTCTGCTCTGAAACCTAGGATTTCGAAATATTATAAGATACTTAGAGTATATTTATACTCATCAAACTTAACACACAAAGCATCTGTTTTTGCAGACACTTTTCCCCTCTTTCCTTCCTGCACTGTTATTACTACAATAACGTTTCTATATCTTTATTTTTTGTGCACCCCCATTTTCTGATTGTAGTTTTCGAAAAGAATTTTTATCAAAACATTTTATCCGTTTTTTGCAGTTCCTATCCTCTTTATTCCCTTTCATTTTATTTATATTACTTTCTTGCCCTCTCTTCCCATCTAGTCAAATCCATCAACATTGACCACATAAGGGACGTCTTCCACACCCCAAATCCTAAAAGCCTCTTCCCTTAGTTCAAAATCACCCCCTTCCACACCGATAAAGACAAAACCTACCAATGCGTTCACTCCATTCACTTTCAAAAATGTTTCGCAGGCGAGGAATAAAGCAGGGATCGGATTTATACTAATCATACCATTCACAACGAGTTCACACCAGCAAAAAAAAACAAAAAAAAAAAAACACCGTTGGTGAGTCTTCCCCGTTCTCGCACCGCTGACGATTGACACAGGCGTGTCCGAAAATTTTGGACTTATAACATTAATCTCCATTCTTCATTTCTGTTTTGCGATTAACAATTAATATATAATAAATTCTTTTCGCACTGATCACATTGATATCTTTTCATTTTCCCTTGTTTTATTAACCAACCTATTTATTATATATATATATATATATATATATATATATATATATATATATATATATGTATGTGTGTGTGTGTGTGTGTGTGTGTGTGTGAGTGTGTGTGTGTGTTCATCTTCGTTAATACAACTCTGGATTGCTTGATACAATTATCCGCTATTATACATAGAGCACTATTTTATTAGCTCCCCAACTCCGTAAGACTCTCGCCGGAAAGTCGTTTTCATCATGCTATGCTCTTTAGCGAACTCATGGAGGTACATCACATCTGGTCCTGATTTTGCATCTCGGCTCCAGTCACTTTCGCATAGACGTGATGCGGCTTCTCGCTGCCTTTCCTACAAATAATTTCATGACATCTGCTCTGATGAGCTATTTTTACAGGTACCCCAACTGCATGAATTTAAGCGTGCTACTAGGCTGGAATCTCGGTCCCACGCTTTTACTGTCGAAACAGGTAAATTTAACTACCTACTCCACAGCTTCTCCTCTCGCACTTCCCTGCAGTGGAATTACTTACCTATTACTTGCTTCCCTGACAATTTTAATCTTCAAACATTTAAATGTAATGTCAGTCGACATCTTTTGATGCCTTTATCGCCATTCTTATTTTTATCTTTTCCTCAATCCCCCACTGAATTCTGTCTCTTTCCTTACTTTTACTCTCTATCGCCCCTTGCGTACTAGTTGCTCTCACGCCGGCGAACTGCTTAACATTTTCAGCTGATAAAATATCATGAGTTGATACATAGAAAATAAAAAAGTCCATATTATGAGCACCTCAAATATTAATGATAATACTTTCATTTTAATTTTTTCATGCAAATAATACATGGTTGGTATAAAATTGCTCTATGAATTCAACCCGATTGATTGACAAGCATTGCTCTCGGGTTTTTTTTTCAGTTGTATTAACTTCCACTGTTTACTTTTTATTATATCTAAATACTCGATTTACTTTGCTAATTCCAAAGTTGTTGGTATCCATTCGGAATTTTCAACAATCTTCAAGTAATTTTCCAGCTGTGTAATTTATAATAGCTTGTTCGTATCAACTAAATTGAATCGCCTGATATTTCTGAAATTTCAACCAGAAGTAGCATTGAAAGAAGGCTGTTGAAAATATGTTAAGAACACGAAGCAAAGGAAAAGGGCTTTAAGGAGTTGCTCCCTTGAATTGAGCGTAGACTAAAGCGTGTTATAGCGAAACAACCACATTTGGCCAGCTCTCATATCTTTGAAAAAGCTAGAATTGTGAGAGTCAAGAACAACATAAGGTGTAGTATACTTTGGGAATTTGGATCTGTAAAAAATCTCCTAGGCAATCTCCTCTCACTTAGGCAAATATTTTAAAGCATCAAAATTGGGCCAAGTAATACATGAAAAAGTTTTCACGGACGAAACTTGAGTAACATTTGATGGACCTTATGCATGGATCAGACGATAGATTTTATCCAATTCAGACGTTCCTGTGTCTAAAAGAATGTAACAAGGAGGCAGTAGACTTATAATGGACTGGAATTGTCGACCAAACCATTACTGGACCATTCAAAGTCGGTGAATGTGTTAAACTGAACAGTGATAACTATTGCAATTTTACGAATAGGTAATTCTTTGCATGGTACAAGCCACAATCTCGCAGTTTCAAATTGAAGTGTGTATTTATGCACGACAAAGCTCCTTCTCATGCATCTAAGCTTACTCGTGAATTATTTGAGCATAAAAGATATACAGGAGAGAAGACAATGTAATGACCACCACCAAGTCCTGATCTGAAAACTATCGAAAATCTATCGTCAATTGTGAATGTGAAATTATACTGAAGTGGCAAAAAATATAACTGCAAAGTAGACCTATAGGAAGCAATTAAAATAACCATGTTTCAAACTGAACCTGCTGAATGAAAAAAAATAACAAAATAAATTGATAATAGACTGTTAACTGAAACGTAGGGTCGCTATATTAAAATGTAAAGGATTCAAAGAATTCTCATACGTGTTTGTTATTTGTTCTATAATAGGTTTTGATAAATTTGTATTACCTTTTTAATGAAGTAAAATGTGATTATTTAAAAAAAAACTAATACTACTCACAATTTTAACTCAGCTTGTTTTGTTTAAAATTTTACAATTTTGTAAAACCAAATTTGCATTATTGAAGTTTATATGATTTTCTTAATACCTTCAGACAGGGTGTAGAAGAAAAAAATAAGTCTGATTTGTCCAAAATTTATTTTCACATCTAATGGTATTAATTAACATTGTTTTAACGTTTATAATTAAAAACTCTCTTATTTTCTATTTCAAGACTAGACATATTATGTGCAATTTTTTCCTTAATTTTATTCATATTATTTACGTTTGGACAAATGTCCTCATTGCAGTGATCTTTTGTTGTTTTCTGTAGCATAAATATTTGGCGTTTGTAGCCTCCGGCATATTTCGGGGTCTGTCGATCCGCGTCACATCAGTTTATCTCGAAGTGAAACCTTTAATTTTTTTCCTCAGGCTGACCGTATCTAGGCATATATTTTCTTATTCATTCTGCTACCGTTTCCACCGTGTCTAAATATGGAACACAAGGCTCGTGAATGGAAACAAAAATTAATATGCTTCCAGAAGATTGGAGGGCATTACGAACGGAATGATTAGATAATAAGAACACAGATGAGAACATTCTTCTATCCCATCCTTTTGTTCCTAATGCTCAATGTCTTCCTAGTTTTCTATAATTATCTGTTTCATTTTTGCTGCTGTTTTGATTTTTCTTCGAATCTCTAAAATGTCTTTCAGCCCGTCATTACATAGATATTCTAGTAAAGTTTTTGGTCCGTTCTTTTCTTTTAGTTTATCATTGTTACATTAGTAATTTCTACTCTTTCAGTATCTTCATCCTAATTCTTCATTCTAATTATGCTTTTCCAAATCCCTAACGCCCTTTCTCTATATTCTTTAGATGTTTTCTCTATTTTAGTATGATTCTTGCTTTTCTCCCTTTTGCCAAGACCTTAACAAGATTAAACTTTCCCTAAAGTATAATCCAATAGCAGCTGTACGGTTGGGGAACTGAATACTGGACTCGTTATGTGCTGCCCGGGGACAAAGAAATAACACGGAAAGAGAACACTAATGCATCATTAATGAAAGGGCGAGAAAATTCCCCCCACATGTTACAGAATGACTTCTCGAATCTGAGACCTGCTAATTCACAAGGATCAAGATTGAAACTAATAATAACCTAAAATAACAGTCACGTTAAAAGGCGTACGTCGTAACGAGGTAAATAAGTTCTATTTCTAAATGAGGCCGTGACAGACATTATTTTTCTCGCCAATCTTTTCTTGACATATCTTTTTTTCAGCGTCCAGAATCTTCCTTTTCCACACTGGTTGTCCGTTTTGATTTTCTGTCTCGCTATTATGAGTCTTCAGCGATCTTACAGCCCATTTGCATCAAGTGTCTCATTTACTCTTGAGAGATATAACGCCTTCTTTCACTTTGATCTGTCGACCATCTCTTATTTTAATGGATAACATCGGACGCAAAAACATTAATATTCATATGGCTTCTCAAATGTGAAAGGATGACAGTAATCTATAACCATCAGCTAACGCACCGAAATAAGCTGATGTATGCACTGCGTGTATTTTGCTCATGTTTCCTCTCGTGCAGATCTGTGAAGATTTCCCTGCGAGTGTTCACTTTCGACATTTGTCCCCGTTATTCGTCATAGTGATGTTAGATTTTTAATTTTCTCTCTTTATAATGTTATTAAAAGAACGTGAAACTATCGTCATTGTGTAAAAATCAATTTTATACATGAACTAAATTTCATAAATGACAAATATCAAGTATAGGGAGGTCACTGTCTCTTTTCATTTTAAGCCTTCTCCACGTATTAGTTTTATTAGAATTCCATATTCGTATATGTTAGGGAATATTGCATGAAAGAAAATCTGTAATTTTTTTCCAAATCGGTACTTGTCTTCGTCACTGCATCCAATAGTATGTGTTCACTTACGGACGTATCAGAGTGAAATAGCTGTTCTCGTATGATCACCGAAGTTAAGCAAGGTCGAACCTGATCAGTGTCTAAATGAGTAACCGCTTCGGAATACCAGGTGTTATAAAGTTGTATGTGCGGATCGTGTAATGCATAACGGCACTGAATTCATAATCAGAGAGCCAGTTCCAGTCGGGTTCGCTATATTTACTTACGCGGAAATATCATGTGAAAGGTATAGATCCATCTCTTCTCCCACAGCTATTTATTATGGCTTGAATCCGCAAATCATTATTCTCGAAAACTTCTTAAAATATAAAAAATAGTTTTGGCTTTAAATAATCAAAGAAACGTTGATAATCCATAAAAAATCAATCTCGATTTGTTCGTTTTCTTTTATTTGTATTTGCTTTCTTCTGACATGTCGATATCTAAAGAAAGTCATGTCCGATTTTACCATGTACATGACAAAGGAAGATACAAATGCTTTGAAGAAATATGTAACCATTAATATATCCTCAGTTTTTCCTGGAACATCATTCCATCCGTCAACAATATATAGATGCAACAATTGAAAATAATTTAGCTTTTGGTGTAAAATGCTAAACATCATTTCTTGTTATCAACCTTAGGCCATGTAATTCGTTCTGCAAACGCCTAAACCAGTGAGAATCAGATGGAACACGTTCGAGAGAATATAGACGATGAAACATTTATCTTCAAGAGCTCATGTAAGAAATAGTCATTCTTGCAGTGTGAGGCTGGATATTAGCGTTATGGAAAATTACTCCGTTTCTGTTATATGCTATATGTTTTCTGTCCAAAGCTGCTTTGAAATGACAAAGCCGTTGTCAGTAAATAGCGTTGATTGCTTGATTATTATCTAACATATCTTCATGACGAATTTCATGAATGTTCCACCATAAGCATCTTTGGAATAAGTTCCCTTCTCGATTACTGAGCAACTAGGCTTCATCGAACGATCAATTGATAACAGCATTTAAAATTATGGTAAATGACTCATTTCTCATCACCAATAACAAGCGTGCCTAATTTGCGTAAGACAGTCCTATGAGTAACATGAATTTTCTCACCGATTTCCATATTAGTCATGGTAGGATTTGCAGTAATTGTAAATTCAAAATACTTCGAATGGAGTCTGACTTGTCTGGTCCTTGAGATGTAAATTTCCACTTTTGAAACTGTAAAATCATCTCCGACAAATTGTTTTTCAAAGCATCAATCTCTTATTTGCTCTGGATGTTTTTTGCTACTGCACTTGCGTCGACACCTTGATGACACTCATAGAGTACAATCTTTCTAATGTGCTATTTAGTTGGGACGAATAAAGCGTCAAATTCTGAAAGAATATATAAAGAATAATATTGGTTTAATTTGAAAGATAATATATAAAAATTATCGTTAATCGCATTAGTAAAGAACATAAAGAGGTAATAAATTAAGTTTCTTTCTTCATTCTGTTGCTTTCAGCTTCATTATTTTCCGTTTTCTTTCTGTTGCATTTTTCTTAATTTCTTCTTTCCGTTGCATTTTTCTTTCTGTTTCTTTCATCTGTAATTCTTTAGGTTGTTTTTCCCTTTGCGTTTACTTTCTCCTTGTTTTCTGCTTAATCTGTCCCTCTGTTTTTTCTTTTCGATTTTGTTTTATTTTTTCCAATTATTTCTATTAGTTTCTCGTTTTTCTGTCCTTTGCGTTTATCTTCGGTTTTTGGCATCTCCTGTTACCTTTTAGTTTTTATGTTACAGTTTTCTATTTGTTTTATACTGTTTGTTTGTTTTCTCATTCTGTTACTCTTTATCTCTTTATGTTCCCTTTTCTTTGATTTGTTTTCCTTATCTATTTCTTACCTTTCTTTTTCTCTCGCTGTTTCTTTTGGTTTGTTTTTCTTTCCCTACGTTTTGCTTTACTTTTCTTCTCTCTATTTCTTTTTACTTAGTTTTTTTTTTCACACTCTCAAGTTCTGTTTCTGCTTCATCCTCTGTTTCCTTTTCACTTGGATTCGACGTTTTGACGGTACGCAAGTGCTATAAAAGAATATTTGTTGTAGAAAATAATTGCTCAAAAAGTTATGTAAGAGCTGAAATGTAAGGATTTGGTAAAAAGCAGATATGGGAGAAATACTCCCTATATGGTTTGTCCTGAATTTTGTAAATATATGGCATGGCAGATGAACTCAGCTGTTTTTTGGTGGAGCGTTACGATGAATAAATCATTTCACAGCATCTTCAGCGAGTGATCGTATATATAGGAACAACTTGAATTCAAAGGTGAATTTGAGTCCCAATGGACGCACAAGGTGATGAGAAACAGTTTATCATGGCGGGAGAAAAATCCCTGTCCGGTCGGTGAAGATGAAACTTTTCCAGGTTGGATTTAGATGTTAGAACTGCATAAATGGTGCGATCTGATCAAGCACTGATATTTCCTAATGATGTGAAAATTTCGTCTTTCCATTATGTCCTGACGTTAGGAAAATCTAACATTATACTGCGTGCGATGGATAAATTGTTGTCTAATTTATGCCTAAATGAAAATAAAAAAGACATATCATTTTAACAAATATATTTACCAAAATTGCACAAAAATGTATTCAAATAGTAAAGAATATATTTATTCAATACTATCGCCATTGGTTACAAATAAAGCCTTCAGACGATTTCGGATATCTCCTGCATCTCTTCTGGACGGTTTGCTTGTTTAAATTGGTGAATGCTGCCATAATCATTTCTTTTATTTCATCTTTGTTTTTACAAGGATTTTTGTTGATATCTCGTTCAACTATGCCACACACATAATAATAAAGTGTGTTGAAGTCTGGGGAGTTCAGTGGCCATATGTAAGTGATTATGTCTTCGCAGAAATTGACTGACAGTCATGACTAGGATCTTCTGCTTGTGTGGCATGGTACATAGTCCTTTTGCCAGATGTGGGGTCTTCCAGCACCCACCCAGTTGACTATGCTTTCATTCGTTTATATTTACCTGGTTTACACTTATGTTTGTTGTTCTTGTCTAAATTTGTATAAAGTTCCTGGCAGTATTTTCTTTACGCATTATACACATTTCTAAGTTACATTGTTAAAGAATATATTGTCGTTTGTATTTTTTCATTTTCAATTCTCTGTGCCCTTTCCTCTTCTATCTGCTTTGGTCATTATTTTGTTTTATTTTCTTTCAATTCATATATCCATCTTCCTCCCACGACATTTACTGGCAAAAAATGTGTTGTCTTAATATATATATAAAAAAAAATTCATTACCTTGTTTATTTTTTCATCAGTTTTTGGAGAGAATTATATAGCAGGTTCCGGCTGGCCATGTTCTTCCTCAAGAACGTTGAGAACAATTCAAATATATCGATACGATTGTCCAGGGAGACCAGCCTGATAGAGCAATTTTTGATTACATTGTCCCACAATGAATATACTGCAAAATCATGAATGCGGTTTTCTACAGTACTTTTTGATTAGATCACCAAAACCAACTCCATTTTTCGCGAAATGTCTCCGGATTTTTGTAATGTACAAGGTAAATCTTTCCAAATTTCGAAAAAACATTAGAATTATGAATATATGTATAAATATTAAACATGTTCATGTAAACGTTTCATTTCATTTAAAAAACAGGCTTATTTATTAAAAGAAAAAACTTTATTAAAAGTAGTCATTTTTAGAGTGTTTGTACTTTTTCCTATGTTTAACATTCGGCCTGTAGCAATGAAGGGTTCAGCAAACCTCAACTAGCATAGCAGGAATCCAATTGCGTTTATAACAAATTTCTATTTTGACAACATCATAGTGGAAACTTTCTCCGTGTCCGTCGCTGATTATTGTTGCATTTTCAAGAAAGGAGTGCAGATGTGAGTGCAAAAATTCCACCTTTAGTGGCGTACTGCATCCTAAAGTTTTATATGCTTCAATCATACTTTGAACTAGTATTTTGTAATTTGGCTTTAGTGCCTTCTAAGGAGATCATTACACACATGTTTGAAACTTTTTAAGGCCCCCAATTCCAATTTGTTTAATGATGCTTCAGCTTCATTGTCTCTCAGGAACTGTCAAACTTGACGACCGACAAAGAGTGCTTCTTTAATTTTAGAACCACTAAGCCTTGGAAATTTGATTTTAAAATATAAAAATGACAGATTATTGTGTTTTATGGCTATCACAAGTTATTTCATTAAGACCAGTCTTATATGAAGTGGTGAGAAGATTCTTTTCTCTGGCCACCTTGGTCCATATATAATGTTATATGAACCAATTTCTCACTCTGATTTCTTAATGGTCATTCTGTGCGAGTGTAGTGTTCACCTCGATTTCGGCGGTCCCATTGACACAAATCAAATATCGTATAGCCCTGCAATTCATTCAGAATAGCGACTACCTTAAGATCTGCACAGACTAACCACTTATGCTCATTGTATTCAATTTTGTTTGAAATAAAATCAAGATTTCTGTGAGTTTCCTTTAAAAGAAGAATGTGAGTTAAATGAATCGATAGTAGTATATTTTCTATATGCAAACACAATATTTTGGTGCTATGAGGAGAGGCAACAATGAAAAACATCCACTGAGTAGGCTCATGCTGTAAATTTAGTTCTTCAAAATGTCCAGATACATCATTAAATTAACATAAATTGTTGTCCAAAGAACATTTTATTTTACTATTTATATTTTGGAATGGAAATTGACGACCGAAATATATCATGGGCCCCACATGTCTACTTTCCAACATACTTCAATGTTCATTCAAAATGACCAAAATAAAATTTAATAATCTTCCATTTGGAGTGCTAATGATCTGTCGTGAGCCCTATGATCACGTCACTGACTGCTGACAGTTTAGTCGACATACTCACTTTTTAAAAAATATTTTTTCTATCAGACCTCAATACCTAGACACAGAGCTATCACACACACACACACACACACACACACACACACACACACACACTCACATATATATATATATATATTTATATATAACGCATATATGAAGTCATGTTCCCTCAGTAATTATTCATGTAATGATACAATTTGAAGATTTCTAGTTCTTGAATATTACTTGAGATCTCTTAAGCAAGGGACATTATATTTCCGAAAAATATTCTAGCAAATATTCTTATTATTTTTCTGTAGATTATTTTGTTTTCCTGATATAATCTTTCTTTATTACATTATCTTTTCAAGTATCGTTTGTATATCTGATATAATGTTTATTTTTTCGTTGTTTTACTCATATATTTTCACCAAATTATTTCAATTTTCTTACCCATGCTTTAAATGTATATCATTATTTTTCTCAAATATGTTTAGTTTTAGCACAAAGATATTATTTATTGCAATTTTGTAATTTTTTATTTTTTACTCTAATTTCATTTTCCTAATAATACACTATTTACTTTTATCCCATTTGTATTTGTGATTCTGAGAATTATCTTCTTTTATCTTTTGCAATATTTTATTAACTTTCTTAACATTCCAACGCTCTTTTGCAGAATCTTTACACTGTTATCATTTTGCTGGTTTCGTTTTTACGTTTCTTCATACACTTCAGTTCTTTCATCATTCCTATCATTTTAGTGATTCATTCATGACAACCAGCGCTCAGTTGGTTGCTTTCATTTCATCTGGTCTCAGTCATTGTCTACAACGGAGTCATTCTCAGTATCATTCCCGCAACATCAATTCATTAGTTCCGCCCGAGAAAGACGAAGAAATTTCGATATCTCTGGCTATTAGCAAAATTCATGAAGAGTATAGCATCAATTCGAAATCGATGAACTGGAAAATAGAAATCACCAGGTCTTTTGAAATGTCCCCAAAGATATTCGAAATGACGTGACGTGATGGTCAGAAAATGGCATGGTGGTTAGCGACGATATGAACAATGAAGTGTGATGCGATTCCGGAGCGAAATGTTTGATGGACAACTATGGATGGAATATCAGAAAAGGAAAAACAGCTGAGGATGATCACATGAATTCGCTACCGTTCAAGATGTTCCTTTTTCCTACAGTTATGTTGGCGTTTCCGCGTACATCTACGGAAGAGTGCGCCAAAATTATCACTGTTGATATTTTGCACCAATAAATGGTAATAGTTTAAGAAAAAATAGACATGGCTACATTTGTTCACTGCATCTTGCCTATGCATACATGCACCTCTTTCTCACATGCACACATTCACACACACACACACACACACACACACACACACACACACACACACACACACACACACATATATATATATATATATAGAGAGAGAGAGAGAGAGAGAGAGAGAGAAATAGAGAGAGAAGGAATACACTTAGATGGCACAACACTTGATATAAGTGTTGAATACCATAATGGTTGAACATTTATATTTATATTTATCCTAAATATCCGGCATAACTACTAACTTCCATGTTTAATTCCACAGTGATGGGTCCCTCTATCACATGGCCAAATTTACGAGAAACTCAGTAAGCCCTTAAAACACGATATATAACCAAATCCAGCATGCGAAATATTATAACATGAGAAGGTACACAAAGTAGAACAATAATCATCTCTTTCTCTCTCTTTATATACACATATATGTGTGTGTGTGTATATGTGTGTGTGTATACGTGTGTGTATTCTTCAAATGGACACGTCGTTTCTCCTAGAATTCCGAAAGCCACAAATTAGATTAACCTTGGTTTAAAAGAGTTGAATGCATGTGTTGCATGATTAACCAATGAATTTCTAACAACGCGAAAGTAAATATATCAGAATTTATTTCTTTTTTCCATATCTGATTCGCTGATTCATCTTTAATAGAAGTGAAAAGTAAATTTGATAAAATGTTCCTATCTTTATCTTGTTAGTTTTAATCCGTTTCACCCTATGTAAGGCAATGAAGCTATTAAGACGCAAGGGGTTTCTGGGTGTGAAAGAATTAGAAAGAGAAACATTAATAATGAACAGGAAGAGAAAAGAGTAATCAGGCAGAGAGTTGACAGTGATTGTCATTGCATTTAAATGTTTCAGATTAAAGTTGTCTGGGAAGCATTGAGCCGAATGGTGTTCCACAAGCGAAAATTATGAAACAAGTAACTGTTAGCATAGAATTTACGGTTATATCTTGCCAGATGAACTGTAAATTAATGAGATGTAGACGTCAGACTCGAACTCCACTTAAATTCACTAAATCTAGATGGCATAGCTAAGAGCTCATCCGAACAATTACCATGAAAGTGTTCATGAAAAACTACACGGAGAGGCAACCTTACAATTGAATGAAAAAAATTAAAATGCAGGTTAAACGTTTGTGGTTGGGGTGGGGACTAAAGTTAAAAGTTAAAATCTAATAGAAAAATAAAAATAAACGAAAATAAAGAAGGTAGCTGAAATAAAAACATAAAAAACAAAAATAAATTTACAAGAAAAAAGGCACAAGGCAATTCATGTTAATTGCGAAAATGTGTTCAATTGTTTCATTCCACGATTTAAAACAGCCCAGCTCTGTCCGTGAAACATGGCTGAGTTATTTCAATGTTGTTATGGTAAATGACGGCGACTGAAACGAATGTACATATATATATGTGTGCGTGTGTGTGTGTGTGTGTGTGTGTGTGCGTACGTGTGTGCATGTATATGCATAGTGTGTGTATATATATATATGTTCATCGCCTTCATTTACCATATATATGTGTGCGTGTGTGTGTGTACGTGTTTGTGTGTCTGTGTCTGTAGATAGATAGATAGATAGATAGATAGTTAGATAGATAGATAGATATGGAAATGGAGGTGAATGACCCTACTTTATAATACTATAAACATTTAAATATACTGAAACACTTGATTTTAAAATGTCTGACTTTGCCTGTTATCGCATTGAGTATAGTTTTTTGAACATAATATCTCTTCGTCATATACTTTATCACGGTAATTCACCGATTATTAAAGAGAGGATTGAATGAATAACCCGTAGGGTAATCAGTAAATTATATAACAAGCAGGATATCTTACACTTTTGTAAGTCTTCAAACCGCCCATGCATTAAATATTGCTGTTTCATCTTGTCTGCTGCTTCTGCTATATATTAGAGATTAATAATAAAAGACAAAGAACAATCTGGAAAGTTATTCATCCTGATTTGACATCTCGGCTTCATTCGCTATCCATTTTCTTTGCATTTTACATGCAACATTTTTCTTTTCTATTTTCAGTTTACGGCTTTAACGGTTTTAGCTCAATGTTTATTCGTCGCTATATAATCTTTATTAGGATTATTTTATCTTAAGGCATTCATTTTGCTTCCTGTGCACATTTATCCATCGGTATGTCTTGTTCTGCCCTGTATTTAGAGATTATTATTAAAATCCAATGAATCTGCAATGTTATTGGTCATAATCTGGTATGTCAGTTTCAGTCACTTTACCCCCGCTGTAACTTTGATGTCATTTTCCTTTTTTTATAAATATTTTCATGGCAATTATTTTGATCATCTTTCCTCAGTTTCGTGCTTGTGGAAATTTCTTCCGGCTTCTTGATTTACAGTTAACTCTAATCCTTAGAAATTTAAATTCTATGTCATCATTCTCTTCGGTCTTCTTACTTTTTCTTTTATTTTTCTATTTCCTTAATAATACTTTCTTATTCTCATATTCTCCTATTCAGTAACCCCTTGCGTCATAGTGGGTTTATTGTCATGCTTGGATTGGAATGATTAAAAAAATCGGTATTGGCAAACGTTATTTGTAAAGAAGCTGTAAATTGATTAGTTAGCGGCTAATGTATGTTTGACAAATTGAAGTGGGGAAAGTGCTATTTTACCTAAATATATACAGTCCCTTTTCTTTTTAATTAAAGTAAAACACATTACATAATTATTAGAAACAACATCCATTACGTTTTGTAACGATAAATTTCAACTGATCCTTGGTTAAGATAAAAATACCCATAAATCTGTAGTAAGATAGTAAGTTTATGCATACACACGGAAAGATTATAATAAATATACTTTTTTAATCGTAGCTTAATACAAGAAAAATTCGAAACATTGATATTAAAAACAAATACTTTTAAAAATTATAATACATATATATTTAATCCAGTCTCAGTACAAGAAAAAAGTTCATGGGGTAAAAATTGTTCTGCATATCGTAAATAGGGATAGGGTCTTTACGCTATCCCAACGCACCTTCGGGTATAAATTAATTGATATGTCCAAGATAAGTATATGTGAATCAACATCAGTACATATAATTCGTAGTGCAACTTAGCTCTACAGTTCTAGTTCGTGATGTACTTGTCTAGATTGAAAGACATGAAATTTAGTATGAATTATAATGTTGAAAATGTTTTGAAGCAAAATATAGTGAAATGTATTATTGTATTATGAAAGAAAAATGTTGTAAAATCCAACATTACAGTTCCAATATTAATCAAAGATACTATCAGTAATTCCATTTAGACTTTTGCAATTCTGATTGTCAAAATTTTCTACATGATTTATGATACAAATATACAGTAAATCTCATTATTTAGTCGTGATTTCTAATCGAGAGATTTAGATTGTCGTCTAAATTACGCAAAACTGAAAACGTTGATATCTCATTTTAAATATATTTAACAAAATTGCACCAAAATATCTTGAAATACTAAATAGTAAATTTATTCAATAAAATCGTCATTGGTGTCAACCCCAGGCTCCAGATGTTTTAGGAACATGCTGAATCTCTTCTAGACGGTCCCCTTGATTAAGTTGATCCTTGCCTTCATTTCAGCTTTGGTGTTACAATGTGTTTGGTTGGTCTCTCGCTCAACTGCGGCCCACACATAGTAATCAAATGTGTTGAAGTCCGCTGGGTTAGGTGGCCAGATATAAGGGGTTATGTGGTCGCATAAATTTTCTGACAGCTACGTCTAGTTTTTCCTGCTTGTTTGACATGGTGCAAATTACATTCGCCAGACATACGTTCTTTCAGCAGCGACCCTATTGAACCAGGGCAGCACTCTTTCCTCAAGGCATTTGATGTAGCTTTCCGTGTTGAGTTTGAAACCCTTTGGGAAGATGAATGGAGGCATAACATTGCCATCACTAGTGATCACTGCAACAGTCATGATGTTGACAGGATATATCATCTAAATCTTTCCGAATCCTAAGCACTCTTCTCAGATTTACATCCAGACACACACGCGCGCGCCCACACATACTAAAATGTTCATATTAGACCTTCCGGTGCGAAATCCAAGCAGTGCAGCATGTCATTTCTACATTTCTGGCAGAGTGACTTTGCGTCATGGAGCTCTTTTTCTCACTGATGGTGCCCAACGACCATACTATACTGGGCATTTGGTTAAACAAAACAAACAACGCGCATGCTCGTAATTAAAAATATAAAATGGCAACAATTTACGCATCGCACCTTGTATTGCTTTTCATTTTCTTTATTTATGACAGTCCTCTTTAGTTCCATTCTTCTAATTCTCGTACAAATTCAAGCACGGCGTCTACATATCCGTCTATATTATATTTGGAATGATTTTTACCATATACAAGCTATAGGGTTACAGCGTAATAGGCACATATTATCTAATTATATGGGGATTTAACTGTAACCATAGAAATTAAATTGTAATGAGTGTAGTGATCGGGGAAGCATCCTCTTAGGAGTCAGTTCCAGAAACCAGCAGTTCATGGGAAGAATTTGCTCGAATTTATATCTCATCAATGGAATACGAAGGGAGTGAGAGTAGTTAGCTACAATCTGCGTGGCATGGCGAGTCCTAGCCTTGAAGGTTAGAAATAGCGGAACTTAGGAACGTATTTTGTTTGATCACCTTCCATGTAAACTACGATAGAACAGCAAGAGTTTGCATAGTGGAAAATAACGTATCACCCACAAAAACAAGCTAAGACATTTTAACTATAGCAAGATTAGAAGGTGATGTCCGAGCAGCTCCTGTCCATATATGGTAGCAGTATTCCACTTTCAACCTTATCTGGCACTTAAAAATGGGGAGTTAGTAAGAAAACTCAGGTAATTACTAGTACGGTACAGGGAACCGACCATTTTTTATCCAGTAAATGAATCGTATATATGAATTCCACTTGAGGTCTGGGTTGTACCAATAGGCTCTCATGTCACGGGCCTTCCCTGAGGGAACACACGTTCATTCCGATAGTTGGAAATCCAGTGTCCGCTCGGTCATGGAGTAATAATACTAGTTTGGTCTCTTATAATGATTGTAGCCTGCGACATTCTAAAGTAACGGAATGAAGCATACATTTTGAATTTCCAAATACATTGAGATGTGCATGTTTATATGTCTATATTATTGCCCCAATATATTAATTAAAATGCTTAAATTGTTATAGAAATTCGCTTGTGTACTTATTTCCAACGTTCCCAAAATAAATATTAATATATTTAAAAACTAGGATATTTGAAAAGACAGTTACCTCATCTAAATAATTATTGAAATTAAATAACGTCATTAATATTAGATCATACTCTAACTAATATTTTAGGAAAATGCAACAGGTATTTCTCTTAGAAAAATGGTTTATGAATTATGTAACGAAGATGGACGCCAGAAGAAAGACCGAATTATGTGAGGCAATATTCATTCCAGTTATTGTAAATGTGACCATATTCTCCTTTCAACCAAGAAAAGTTTAAAAGACTATATTAATACTATGAATCCTCATCCTCTGGATGATAATATAACAAAAAGCTTGTATATTTGGGGTTGAGTCATGTTTGACAATTGAAAACAATATGCAAGAAATTAATATAACTTGGTAGAGAGAAATGTCCCATGTAATATTAAATTAAGATATGTTTCCGCTCTTAGACAAGCTTATACGCAGGATGCAAAGCCCAGTCTTTTAACCGTTGAGAGAAAAGATAGTATCCATGCCTTTATCAAGGGCATAACGGCGAATACGAATAGCTGGAATTTGTTAAAGGCACAATGATTTCATTTTCCGCGCCAGTAGCAATTGCACTCACCGCAAATCTTTTCATTCTGTCGTTAAACCTACATTTGTCTGTCTTTAATTTTTACCTATGATTAGAATTCTATTTACCTATTTATCTATCCCCCTACTTATTTTCTTTCCAATGTGTGTTTTTTTAGATTTTACGTTATAGAAAATGTCACAACAAAATAAGTAGCTTTTTCTTCGACATTAATTTTCAGCTGATTTGAACATTATTTCATTTTGGATTTCACCTGTTTTCCGTCATCGTTCTTTTGGTCTGTTTTATGTCATTCACATGTCATTCTCTTTGCCATTCATTTTACCGTTACTGACTCATCATTGGTTCTTCATTTGGTTCTCGTTTTCCCCATTATTTGTATTTATTTGTATCTCTTGACTTCATAAATATATGATTCAGATTCTTACGCCTATGTCATTTAACGAGACATTATTTTCCATGAAAACTGTTTCTTCGGTTACCTGTCTTAATAAATATCATTAAAATGATATTTAGTATATTCTGTAGATATATTTCTTCTTACCCCCTTTCTCTCTTCATATCATTATTTCTTTCATGTATCTTTGTTGTATGCAATTTAATAAATAATTCTTGATATTTTCTTTCTTTGTTTTTCGATTATATTCACTTTACAATTGTATACAATGACTACTTTCGTAATATTAACACATTTCGTCCGGGTTTATTTTTACATCGTACTTTCGTTTTATATCTTGCTTTTAATTTGAGATTCTATTAAATTATTTGTGAAATATATATAAATGTGCTGTATAAAATACAAGAATGTAGAACGATTAGTTTTTGTGGTAGAGCTATTCTTTCTATATATTTTACAGACTTTAATATCAATATTTTATTTTGTTGTTTCACGCCGCCATTTTACACTACTCTATATTTGGAAAACTATCCGTTGCCGACTATTTTTTTAATTCATGATCAATTCTTTATGAACATGATGTCAGTTTGTTTATTTATATTATTTTATTTACATTATTAATGTATTTGATTTGTTCCATACATATTGTATATTTTACTTGGTTCTATTTTGGCATATCATATTCAATTTATTAGGTTTAGGCTATTATATTTTATATGATTCATTAATGAGTAATGTGAGTGTACGTATTATTATACTTACACTCACATTACTCATTAATTTGTCATGAATCTACAACACCTAATGCATTAATTTCAAACATAGAAATTGGAAACTATTATTTTCCCATTCTCTGGTTTCCCTTAATCCGCCTGTGCCGAACCTACTGAACTCGCGAAAGTAGTATTGTCAGATATTTTGAAACTCATTTTGAGTTGATGTTTGGGTAATATAAGGAATATTGGCGAGCTCAAATTTTGAGTTACTCTTATGCTTTTACATTAGGACAACAACCGATCTACTAAAAGGAAAACCATCAATTCCAAACCATATAGTAAACAACGGAAAACGGCACCATTACGTTTGCCAAACATGGCTTAGAATCCTAAAATATGTTTCGACTTCACATAATCTCATAAAAAAACAAATGAATGAATCAGTCAGAAAACCTTATCTTTTAAATCTCCTTTTATATGAAATGTTCCCCAAAAATATTGTACAAGAAAATTTATAGGATAATTGTAATAAAAATGATATTTTAAATAATTATGAGGAAGATGATTTCAGATTCGACAGAATAGTTTTTTAATGCTCGTCTGCAATGTTAACCTCCAGGAACATTGCAGTGTTATGTGATGTTCAGTGTTCACTGGAAACAATCTGAGTATTATTTATTTCTGAGGTTTTTTTGTTTTTATCAAGTTGCAAGTACGATGACTACATTTTTTTTTCATTGGAATAAACAAGAGTATTTATCTTTTATTTATCATTGACTCTCTTAAATGGTTAGCATCCAGACGGCTATTAAGTGTCATTTGGCTTTCAGGAAATGTTTGCAGTTATATCCTGCTATATTTATCTCCTTCTTCGACAGATTAACTGTGAGTGTCTGCTATGTTTTGGCTGATATATCATTGCAAATTTCCCCCCGAAAAACATAATACATTATAATTGTTCATTATTTTAGTTTTATTATGCCAGATATATGGATATGCGCATTGCGTTGATGTTATCGGCGCAGAATTTGAGAGCGTCAACTTCCAGTCGAAAGGGTTGCATTCACGTTCGCTCAAATACACTCGGAAATGAATGATTCCATCTCTCATTTCACAAGTTAGGGGTTAATCGCAAGGTAAACTGACCTATCTAGCTTTGGTTGGCAGGCACTTTGAGAAAGATGACTCTGAATTCAAATGTGATATAACCAGACACTAACAAGTCATCTCTGTAAAATACACTTACAACGGAAACCACATCAGCAACACATCCCCTGATGAAGCTTTCGACCTATACGCCACAGGGAGTCTACACACACGCACACATGTTAATCCTTATATACATTATGATTACGGTTATGCTATTTGCATGTGTGGATAAATTAGCAGAAAATAGAGCAAAACAGAATTGATAGAAATATCAAATTCATGAATTTATGCGTAGTACTAGATTGGTAAGCGTAATTTACATTATAATGGTTTCTTCTCTCGCACTTCTCGATCGTATAACACTCTAGTTGCTTTGAGCTCTTCTGTCAACTAGGATCTTACAAAAATTACACGCAAGGTGAATTTTCACCTCCTGTCTCTCTGAATCCTTTACTTTTTATTGTCTTTTCTTCCTAACAAATTTTATTACGTTTCTATCATGTTTGTGTCTTTAACTACTTCGTTCGCTTGCTTCTTTTAGTGTCTTATCAGCTTGCATTTTGAAATGATAAAAAAATAGTTAGCATTGGGAAAAGTGTATATGAATCTATTTGACCCCAGCCATCTTGTTAGCCGGGGTTTTATTGAAACAAACAAACAAGAAGATAATTTAAGCAACAGACCACACATTGTGAAGAGCGAAGAACTCGGTTTGATACAACGAGTCTTCTGGACATCAAAAGTATCCCACTTCGCTTTCAGAAAGTACGACAATCCCCTACTTCTGCATTTGGAATGTGATATCTTCTGCACAAATTTACATCATTATAATCTCTTGTAAAATGCTAATGATGATTTCAGATGAATGCATTGTCATATTTGAACGAGGAGTATAAATGAGAAGTTATATATGTCTATATATGTTTAATGTTATTCTTTCCTTTACTTCTGAGGCGTAGAAATACCACTAAATGCTTTACATGTAATTCGCATGTTCAATGAATGTATAATAATAATTCTTTTACAACAGGCATCAGTATAAGAGACCAACCCTGATATGAATCCGAATTCTTAATCAGCATTAATCTCTACTTTACGTGACACGTTACACGAGGTAGTGTCTGAGATATTTTTGTGGTAGTTATATCCTAGTATTCATTTTATTATTGAAATTCCAAATCTTGGTTGTCGTGCATTTCGTGTCTTTAATTTTTTAAATCAATAATCATTTATATTCATGCATCAGACAATTGCAAATTGTGAAAACGCATGAGCATCTCCCGTTTTCAGAAATCAATAAGCAAAGAGACCCCATCATTCATCCTTAAATCTTATTTTCTGTGTCTTTTCTACTTTTATGAAGAATAAGTATTTACTCTATTTTGCTAAGGAAAATATTGGACTATTAATTTTTTAACCATTTCAGCCATTTTACACACAATCACACACACCCATATATATATATATATATATATATATATATATATATATATATATATATATATATATATATATCTTTCCACTGCATTACTAAGGTAACTATTTCTGTATCATAATTAACTATCTGCTACTGCCCGCTAATGGGTTCAGCAAAGATTCTTGGAAACAGAAAAGCTGTTCTGCAACTGACAAACACTATTTATTTATATATATTTTGGCCATGTTTTTATACTTTCATGGTTGATATTATGTACGTATTATTGTTTACGAGATATTAGACAAAGTAAGTCAACATGTTGAGGGTAACACTTAAATAGAATTTGATACTGCTAAATATACCTTCTGATATTTAGCTACATATATCTGTAAGCTTTCATGTGGATATCCAATAACGTGTTTCTACTAAAATATAATCTGCATATCTTGCTCAAAACCTAAGATAAAAGTTCGTACTTGCATGCAAAAAGCACGATGGAAATGAGAAGGGAACACACTTTTTTTATTTAACATCCTTCGACCTGTACAACACTTAAGAAACTGAGGAAACATTTGCTCAGTTTAACGTAATTAAGATTGTGAATGATTCCAATATACCTGAAGATACTGTTCCATTTATGTTCTTTATTTGTATCTCTTCTTTCGCAATTAGACTTTCGAAAGTGCTCTACTGATTATCAGAAGCTGAAGCTGACCCGTATATATAAATAGCCGAGAAAAGTAACAGCACTCGTGGCCTGACGATTGCATCTAGCATGAAACATACTGTCGCCTCTAAGTGTTGACTTCTATGTCCATTTTATATTTACACACGTGCTATCTCTGATATTGAACACTTTATTCCATAAATATAGCACACTTTATGAATATATTTCTTCATATTCAGCTCCTGATAATCAGTAGAGCACTTTCGCTACATTTATAACACAGTATGGACATAGAAAAATTTATCCTCGACTACTCCCTAAAAAACATACCCATCCCATCCCCTTCCATATATAAGCTACAATTTATTGAAAAAACAGAAAGTTTCATAAAAACAATGAGATGTAAAGCCCAGTTTTTAAATAAAAATACACTCACAATAAAAAATACGGCTTCAAAACAAAGTAAATGTCCCCTGCAACAAAAAGAATTAGATGACTTCGAGAAATACTTAACTGACCTAGTTACAAACATAAACTTCTATAAAAAAAAATGCATTAAAAAAAAACTAAAAGAAGATATAACTAATATAAACAATTCAGCAAATATATTTATCGCAGCTGACAAAATAAGAAATTTATACAAACTAAGCCCTCCTACACACAATAAATTACTCAAGAACAACATAACCAAAACATTCAAAAAGGCACCTAAAACAATAGAACACGATATCAATAATGAAGCTAAAACAATCGCCGAAAAATTAGACCAAAATGACCGAATAAGTTGCATCAGCAAGGCGCAAGCCTTTATCACACTAAAAGACCAAAAAGAAAATTTAAAAACCAACCCTGCATGCAGACTCATAAACCCAGACAAAAGCGAACTAGTTAAAATAAGTAAAACGATACTAGAAAGAATTAATTCTGAACTTAGGAAGAAGTTAGGAGTAAACAGTGGGAAAACACAAAAGTAACTATTGACTGGTTTCACAGCATAAATAACAAACAAAATTGCCACTTCCTGCAATTAGACATAAAAGAATTTTACCCATCCATAACAGAACGCATGTTAGATAAGGCCATCAACTTAGCGCAGGAACAAATACTAATAAAACCAAACGAAATCGACATCATTAAGTACTCCCGTAAATCATTACTATTTCACCATGAAGAAGCATGGATGAAGAAAGATAAAATATTTGACTTTACAAATGGAAGCTTTGACGGTGCAGAGATATGCGAAATCTTAGGTATTTACTTACTACACGAACTAAGCAAAATAATAGAAATGACACAGGATTCTATAGCGGTCTCATAATCTTAAGAAACTGCTACAAACATAACACAGACAAAATTAGAAAAGCAATAATAACGATTTTCAAAAATAACGGATTCGACAAAGATATAAAAACTAAACTAAACGAAGTATATTTTCTAGATGTTACCTTCAACCTAAGAAAAGGCACATACAAACCATACAGGAAACACAATGATAAACCACTCTATATACACACATCTTCCAACCACCCGCCTTCTATAATCAAACAGATACCAAAATCCATTAATCGCAGGCTTCCGACAATTCCTTCAATGAATCTATATTTAACAAATTTAAGAAAGACTACAAAACAGCCCTAAAAGATAACGGATCCCCAGCAACACTCACATACTCACCACAGAACACAAAAAAGTCCAACAGGAAAATAAATATCATATGGTTCAACACACCGTACAGCAAAAACGTAAAAACAAACGTAGGAAAATATTCTTCAAACTTTTACACAAACACTTCCTGGAATCAAGCACCCTACACAAAACATTAAACAAACCACAGTACAAATCAGCTACAGTTGCACTGAGAACATGGCACAAATAATAAAAAGCACAACAGGAAAATTATCAACAAACCACACGAACAAATTAAACACACGTGCAACTGCAGAATAAAAAACGAATGTACCTTAAACGGTAATTGTTTACGAAACAACGTAATCTACCAAGCCACGATAAAATCACTAGATAATGAAGAAAAAGTATACATAGGAGTAACTGAAGGACCCTGGAAACAAATAAATTATGTAAACAAAACATATTTCACAAATAGTAAATATGCGAACAACACAATGCTTTCTAAGTATATCTGGGAATTAAAAAACAAAACGCACAATACACCAAAAATATGTTGGAAAATAAGGAAAAGATCATCAGCCTACAACAACGAATCAAAAACTTGCAAACTGTGCTTGGAGGAAAAATAGCTATCATTACCTTCTCAGACTAAAATAAATTATTAAATAAAAGATCCGAGCTAATCTCAAAACGCAGACATGAAAACAAATTTTACTACGTTACTTAAAAACCGAAAACGGAAAAAATAAATAAATACATAAACAAAGAAAATGACAATAAAATAAGCGAAATAAATTAATCCAAACAAATTACCAAATCATACCTGTTAGAATAGACGAAATAGAATAGAAAATAAGAAACAAAATGAATAAAAAATGTAAATAATAAACAAATTAGCAAACTATTATAAACAAAATATTAGACTATAAAAATCAAAACAAAAAATCGGGCGAAAAAAAATGAATAAAAAATAATATAATGCGTTACTTAAAAATCGAAAACCAAAAAGAGAAAATATACATTGTAACAAATAAATATCAAGTAAAATTATTAATCTAAATACATCCAAATATATAAATAAACTAACAACCGATACCTATAAACTAGCCGTTTAGAAAAAACAAATAAAGATAATCAATCCAAATAAATAAATTAAAAACTGTTCCCGCCAAATTAATCGTTAGAACAAACTACAATAATCAACCCAAAAATTGTACAAATAGCTTTAAAGATCTTCCCAAACAAAAACATAACTATTAAATAAGATATATAAACGAATTTTTATTACGTAAATAAAAACACCGATCAAAATAAAAATAATAAATAAATAAATAAATATAAAAGATAAAAAATAAATAAAAACAAGCCAAATAATTTGACCCAAGTAAACAAATAAACGACTTCCGGTAAAATAACGGCCAAAATAGACTACCGACAATGCACCACTGACCCATATATATAATTAGCCGGGAAAAATAACAGCACTTGTGGCATGAAACGGACTATCGCCTCTAAGTGTTCACTTTTATATTTACACACGCTCTATCTCTGATATTGAGCACTTTATCCCATAAATATAGCACATTTTAAGACTATATTTCTTCATTCACACACACACACACACACACACACACACACACACACATATATATATATATATATATATATATATATATATATATATATATATATATATATATATATATATATATATATATTTGAATTGGACAAACTCCGACAATTTATTTAAAGACATTCGATTCCTGTCGGAGAACGAAAATTTTCTATGAAAATTTCTCGGACATCCAGGCCGGTAAATGTTATTTAATACTGTTTATTATAAAAACAGAGCATTTGCTTAAATACTTGTATCTATAAAAAGAACGTTAAACATATCATAAATGTCTTTTGCCGCCGCCTACACGCGGTGATTTAACCACGTTTAGTGGTCCGGTCCTTAGAGATGTAGGATGACTTTTTAACCAGAGGGCTAAGTCTGTGCTAGTCAATGCTGACGCTGGTTCAAGTTGGCTGTTGATCTCTGGCTGTTTCGATACACACCAAGCAGTGGAAGATCGAATGGTATAGTAATGTCTACGTCACTGACGAAATATGTTGCATTCCAAAAATAAGTACCCAAATACGAAATATGTTAATTCATATTTTCAAAACAATCTGGGATTAATTTCTTGACACCACTTGAAATAATGTGAACAAAATAATGTAATTTTTATAAAGACATAGTTTTTAGTGTAAATAATTTCAAATTAAAAAGGCTATACTCGGGAAATAACTCTGTCTTGATCTTAACGCATGTATTATTTATTTCCAGTGACAGATCATCTAAAATATAGATAGCAGAATACTGATAAAAAAACAAACTTGTTCATGAAATTGTGGGAAATTCTTAAAACTTAGAAAGTTGGATATTGTACCAAAAGACGATGTCGACCAAATAAGCCGGCCTCAGGGTTTATTCGTTATAAATATGATTGGTTGAAAACGCAAGAACTTTGGCTGCGGGTATTGCTAATGAAGTAAAAAACATGTTATGCCTTAAATGTTTCGATTACAATAATCAAAATTTATTTGAAAATAATAGGCTTATATGATCGGCAACTGCGTTCAAAACGCTCGGCAATTCTCGAAGGAAATAGTGTTATTGAAATGGTGGACAGATGATTAAGAATACGATTTAGAAGGTCATACTGTGTTCAAATGATACAACAATCAGCTATTTGAATCAAAACATCTGTGGTTGCTTGAGATCTGATGGGATTTTTGAACGGCATTGATTCGAATAAATCATGAATGCAGAAAATTACTTGAAAGTATCGAAACACAATACATTGCCTTCGATCAGACTCTTTAAAATATCTGTGATAATGATTAAAATTGTTCCTTAAAGAGCCAGCAGCATTTCCAAAGAAATAAGTGGTAAATTTAATTGATTGACCTAGTATGTTTTCTTCTCGTTGACATGTCTTTTAAGAAAGTTTTAAATCATGACTCTCCCCAATTCTTTATCCTTTTTAGCTCTTAATAAATTATCTCTCCTAAAGCTTGTTTCGCCATTCCCTACTCAAGCATGCTAGGTAAGTTATGCGATGTTTCCTTCTGTTCATTGTGACTTCAAATTATCCTGTGATTATCAAATTTTCAAAATGTCCTTACTCCATTATGTACCCTAGAAATATTTATTCTTTCTTCCAGATTATAAGTATAAATGTCGTTTTTGTTCCAATCGTGTTTAAAACTTCGTCGTCCCACATGTTCTGCCCGCGATATTCTCAAAGTCCTTCGCAATTCCTGTTGCTTCAAGTAAAGTCTTCATTTGTGAGGAGTTTGTCCAGCAATAACTGTCATATAGGGTAACTGATATTAGTTAACAGTTCTGTACTCTTTGTTTCTATAGAAGTTTCTTGTTTATCTATGCTTTGCTGTGAGAAGATATAATTTGCTATCTCAATTCACCTTCGTATTTTTGTGTTGCACGTTCCACCTTCTGTTAAAACATGTTTCCAAATATTTAAATTCTGAAAATTCTTTGATTTTGGTGTCTCCAATTTGTAATTTGTATGTTGGGCTGTTCCTTTTACTACAACAATGTCTTCCGTCTTTTTGCAATTTATGTCTAGTCATTTCTTCTCGCCTTACTGCATTACCTTCTTTAGGAGTTCTTGCAGTTTCCTTTTGGGGCCTGCTATTTAAATACACCTGCGCATTTGTGTAATGTAGTTGAATGAAAATGTTAAATCCAAGACGTTCCAGGAAAACGGTTTCGGGAGAGTATAAACAGACGTTTTGTGGGGAAATAACATTGACCATTCAGATATGAGGTCAATGTCAACTACTGCTACAACATTAAAAATATAAAATCACCTATGAAATAAATTAACTATGCTCATACTGAAAAACATCTACTTATTTGTAGGACAACTATATGTTTATACTTTCGTTATAGCTTTTCGGTGCTCCAGATTCTTATAATAAATAATAATATCAATTTCATCATTTAATCTTTCACTAGAAAGAGTAACGTCCAGATACGTTGGGCTAATAAGAAAATTATCCTTATTACAAATAGAATGCGTTTGTGGTGTAATTACTATTGAGCTTAAGGCCGTGTCACGTTAAAACACCGGTTGTCGATCGATCATCGAAATTAAGCAATGTCGGGCATGGTCAGTACCTAGACGGGTGAACACTTGAGATCTACCTCCATATGCGGTGATAATAGATAACGGCGCCGAACTAGAGTTTGGAGAGAACAATTATAATTCCAGTCATTTTCCTTATATTCCATTATGCGCAAATATGTACCTCTCCCCCACACAGCTTTAGGTTAAATAGTATAACGTGTATCAGTAAATCATTATTATATATAAAATAGTTTTAGAATTCTAAAATATTTTCTTTTTTTTAGTTAACCTGCAAAAGGTTGATGAACCGTAAAATACAGTTGAGTCAATCAATATTCACTTTTGGTCCATACTCTATCTGGGTATCAATACATTGGCACATTTCTCTTTGCGCAGTTACGCACAGATCTGCCTCAGTAAAGCCCGATACATCTTATACCATAGTTCATATTTAATAGTCATCGTAGTTGATGCATATCTCCTCTAGGCTTTTTGCAAATTTTTTCATAAAATAGTCATGAAATAATCATTTGGCAGCCGGTGAACTTCTGTGAATATAAAGTGTTTTGATTTGAATAATTGATTCGATTAATTAGCTTTAACGAGGGTATGATTACATGAGACAGTTGCAATGCCCATGATTGATTATTTGGGGCCAAATGTCAAACAGGAACTATGCACACAGACGCACACACCCATTTGGGTGCGTTTCATTGCATCTCTCTGCCTCTGTCTTTTAAAACTCATCTACTCACTATTGAAATGCATCAACACATAGAGAGGCTAGCTCACCCACACTTTCAGAATGAGCTACGTCAGCTGTGTCAGTGTAACGGCGACCGCCATTAGTCCTGGACAGGATTTAATAGATTTTACTGTGGAATTAAGAATTTTCCGGAGAGCAGAAGCTGATTTTATATCTTAGGCTTCATGAGATCTAGGCTTTTCTATGACGATAATACCAAATCTATATCAGAAAGGGATAGTTTCTTGACAAACATTGGCAGAAGGTGAAAATTCCTAGGATCTACAAGTCGAAGAAAGCTGAAACCCAACTGTTAGTATTGTGAATTCTTTTTCAGCGTAAATGTTACGTTAGATTGTCTCCTGTTTTGATCTATCGATGTTTTGGATTTCGTAAACAATTCCGGTAATTCGACGTGTTTCTACTTGCCGTAACATAATTCAGAAGTTCTTTAGTTTCTTAAGTCTATTATTTTCATGGTTCATTTCCTTGTAAACTTTGCATTTAATTTTTAAAAATTTATTGGGCAAATCATTTGTAAAGATTTATTGATTGTTTCTTTCGCCAGTGTTTTGAAAACCTTTGTCAACCGCTCTGTTTTCCTGTTTGAATTCTGTTTTGTAATTATGCCCAAACGTGAGCCAAGCTCGTCTTTCGTAGATATAACTTAATGACTATATTTCCGTTATAATAAACTGACCTGTGGTCTAATATTCTTTCTCAATCTGGTTTTCTTGCTAGTAGAGGGTGGTACTTGGCATATGAAGGTTTATTTACAGAAGAGGTTGTTGATCTGCTATACCATTAGTTTTAATCTTTTCTAAAAGCCCATTTCCATTTCGAATCAAAATCGTATTTTTATTCTCTCCTCTCCCCAAAATAAAATTTGTTGATACATTTATCCTGTATTACTATTGTTGTTGTTGATAACTTTTACAGTTGCGCGTTCAGGAAATTCCACGATTATTATGAACTAAGTTTTGACAATATTCCTGATATTTACACGCTTTTCAAAGAATGTTGGCATTGTGGTTTTAGTTCTTTTCTGAAGCAAGGCAAATCTGGTTCTACGGAATGATGCTGAGAATAACATACACTGGACATGTGACCAACGAAGATGTTTTAGAGGGGAATTGAAAAAAAAGGAAACTTTGATTTTACATCAGGAAGAGATATACTGGGGAAAGTAGGCTTAGAAAGTTTATACTTACATGAAAGATTGAAGGCACATTGGAAAGAGGAAAACAATTCATAATCTAACTACCTACCAAGCATGAGTAAATTGATGCGGAACAAGATTTAGGACAGAAAACAAATGGATACATTTATTAAGTTACAGGTATTTGTGGACAATCGTGAACCTCACTGAACATCAAGAGGGGCTTAACTGTTGGGTTTACCAGCTAGGGGATATTTAACATGGAAAATAAAATCTGAAAAGCAAAACATAGAGTTAAACTGAAAAGCAATACATAGTTACGGGAATTATACTAACATCTACAGAAGTGAATAGATTTAAAACCATAAGGGTGTCAGGGATATCAAAGTTTATATAAGTAAGCTAAGAATGGATCACATTGGATTTCATTGGAATATTATTATGAGAATTATAATTATTTTGTATAATCTGATAAGAGCAGTATATTAAATACAACATTGAGTGTTTACTAAACGTAAGCAGGAAAACAATTTTGTGGCAAACCTGCAGATATATGTAAAATATTGTGTGTGTGTATATCTATCTATCTATGTATCTATATATATATATATATATATATATATATATATATATATATATATATATATATATATATATATAAATTATATATATGTAAATATGATCCTCTTTCATAAACTTAGAACCAAATGCTAAAAAAACGATAAAAAACAAATAAAACGTGAAAAATATATTCAAACGGAAAGGTTGCGTAGTTTTTAACAACACATGCCTGAATAATGACATGCTGCTAAAGTATGCATACTTCACACACACACACACACACACACACACACACACACACACACACACACACACACACACACACACATATATATATATATATATATATATATATATATATATATATAAACTATTGGGTGTAGGATTTCCAGTCATGAACTTATCTTCTCGATAAAACTTAAATAACGGGTCACATTGATTTCCTTTGTCTTGTGTGACAGCTAGCGTATGAGAACAACATTCTGATTTCGAAATTCAGTAGAACTGTTTAACACCTGTCCACTATTTATCTAGCTTCGGTTATGTGCCAGCCATCACCACTTTGATTGAAAAATGTGCGACCAGCTTAACAGTTTCTAAATTAAATCAAACGATGGTCCACTATATATGTGTTGAAAATGTCAATTGATGTAGAATCTAAGATGATGGTAAGTTAAAACTAATGTAAGTAAATATTAAAAAACTAATCATTTTAATTAGGTGTAGATTTTATTATTAAAAAAGTAAGAATCATTCAGGCCTATCAGTAATATATTTAGCAAATCTCTATCTATAAAAGGTAGTATGTGTGTGGGTGTGTAACGAATGCACGGCCGCAATTTTCGACGGATTTGCACCAAAATTTACATGCACATGCTCCAAGTTAGTAGATGGCCAAGACCGACGTTGCATTTTCCAACTCCCATCGATAGTGGAAATAATCGATTTTTTCATGCTTCTACGACAGTTTTCATGTAGTTTGCAGACATTTTCTACTGGCCAGAGTGAGAGCGTATATCTGGATGCCACGAATAGGCAGGAAGATTCTATTGGGCAGCGTGAGAGCTAACAGCTGACTGACACGAATGTTAACTAGCATGCAAAAGAAATCGATAGCTACATTCGTCACAAGTGGGAAAAATTTAAATCTGCATGTCATTTTACTCTAATTGGCTCATTCGCTTGCTTAAACTCAACGTTGATTCTGATTCCGCAGAACTGGGTTGGGTGTGAAAAAAAATTTGTTGTTAAAATTCTTTTTTCATTCGATTTTTCCAGTTACGAGTCCTTTTTTAAAGCTGGTCGTTTTGTGTTCATTTTGTTTAGTTCTTTTTTCGTAACAGATTTAATGTTTAGTATAGAGCATAGAAAAAAATTCGCAGTGTGAGATAGGCAAGAAGTAAGGCATGTAGCATCATCAGCACGGCAAAGGGCACTCCTTTAAAGGCAAGGAAGGGCAAAAATATTTTAAGTCAAGTGATAGCGATTGCTGTAGGAGTTGTACGATTTTTTAATCAAGCCCGGGCAACGCCGGGCCATGCTGCTAGTGTAAATATATTACTAACGGACCCAAAATTAGCAAATTTAGTATTTAATTCCACACATTATTGTGGATGTGTCAGGGCCCAAAGATGCTTCAATAAATATATTAATAATGGAAATTATTTTAATGCTTACGAACGAGTACATATATATATATATATATATATATATATATATATATATATATATATATATATATATATATATATATATATATATATAATGTGTGTGTTTGAATTAAATAAGGTTGTCAGTTATTTGAATAAAACAAATTTATTCCATTTCCTTTTTTGCTCATTTCTCTGTTTACAAATAACTCTTTTATTATGTAAAAGATATGGAAATATTTCAAGACGAAGTTTGATTTATTTCCTGAAAACGCTTATTTGATGAGCTGCTATTATTATTTGAATTGCCTTTACTTCATTTATTATATTAGATTTCATTATTTTTCTTTTTGAGAAAAGCGGAAATTAAAAGTCTGAGTTTTTCTTCTTCACTCAACTGGATTTCCTATAGCTGGCATCATCATCATCATCATCATCATCATCATCACTATTGATTATTTGTTTTATTATTAACTTCCATTATGTGCTGTATCCCTTCAAGATTTGGAAGGTCGTGGCTCTTCACTACTTCCTATACTTTGTATCTCTTTGTATGGTTTGTTTTTTCGTTAATTGTCCTAAACGCTCTCAACCATATATTTACACAAGCTTTTTAAGCAAGTTATTCACTGGTTTTTCTCTATTGTCTCAATGTATTCTTTCAGTGTCAGATTCTCCCCAGCATCCTTCCTCATTATGCAACCTGGATATGTCAAAGATCTTATTATTTTTTTATTTAAAGAATTATCCATTATTTCCCATTTTCCTTCAACATTTATTATTCACATGTTCAGTTCATGACATTCTCAACACCATTCTATAGAAGCCCATTTCTGTTGACTCGAGTTTTTTTTCTTCATCTACGATGGGATCCTCTAACATTCAATGCCATATAAGTTGACTATATTTCTCTCGTTCTTTCGACATTTTCAAATTGCAGTTCGATCACTGGATCTTACACTTGCTGAAAACCATAAATTCTGTCTTAACATTGATAGTCCTTTATTCCCGCTTTCTTTACTACCTTCTGTAGGGGCTCATTCATCTTATTTATCTAGTTTTATCATTATCATGGCGACGAATGCATTTTTAATTACTAGTTTTATTAACAAGGAGAAAGTGGATGTTTCTTCATTAAATAATCGCCTATTGTTTTATTTTTTACCTTTTAATACTTCATTTGATATTTTCCTAAAATGTATGTTTTCTTTTATCTTCTTCTTATCTACAGTGTGTGATTTGTTAATAACACTCAACATTTAATTTTTGACAAAATTTATATAACATCTACATTTATTTCAGATTTTCATCCCCCATCAGTATAATGCTTATTACTAGTAAATTTATTATTTTAATTATTATTGCTCTTATTTATTTAGACGTTGAAATTTACATTTATTTATTATTCTATTATTCAAACATTACAACGACTAAGAGACTGGCAAGGCCATATAGAGTAGCGAAAGATTTGAATTCTATGAGGATATATAGGATAGACAACGCTTGATATGAAATTTGAAGCGATTGGCCGAACATTTCGAGGAATCCGTTTCACAATGCAACAATTATAAGGAAGAAGCTCAGTAGAAATTCCTTCTCACCAATGAATATGGATGAGTAAGCTCTGTCTATGTAGAATGGGGAATGTTAGCTGCAAGTGTGTGGAGTGGTTATCAGCAATGATTGTAATTCGCCCGAACGTCTGCCATTAAATTAGCGAAAGAGTAACGGGAGACTAGTATCGTTTCGTCTCAAGGAAAGTGGATGTATGATGGAAATCGATCCATCACACAAAATACCGCGCAAATGATTTTGAAAGCTGTCCAGGCTGCAATATGATGATTGTCTAGTCTCAGTGAAGATGTTGCATTAATGATCCATTTTTGCTTTAATCTGGCTCCTATAAAGTTACATGTCAGGAGTAGCCAGATACTTTCTGGATCGATACAAGGTACGTAACACTTTTCTATCGTCTTAACAATCAATCATATATAAGAGTTATTTTTTAGGTCTGGTCTGAGCTCGACTATCAAAAGACGTTTCAGTCGAGGAGCCTTAACTTAATAAAATCGGGCGGCATTTAAGCTAGCTCCTAGGAAGGGGTAGATGCGATAGGCATCAATATACTACAGAAGAACTCAAAATTCATCGCTGATTTAAAGTATTGAAATAACGTTTACGCTTACCATCAACGATATTTTTTCGGCTGCCACTTAATTTGAAAACGGATTGATGAATGTAGATTATTTTTATTTCATGGGTGACAGAACAGGGACAAATTTATAAGAGTGTATTATTATAGTGAAAAGAAGGGAAACTAGAAATTAGAATTAGTTATATATTCAACATTTGATGAGTTAGAGAAACATAATAGCTAATTAAGTAAAACTGATATTATGGAATCTATATAAATAATTAGGGAACTGAGGCTCAATTCACCGACGAATTCTGAGATTTAAAAGACCCAGGTCTAATTTACAGTAATTTACAGGCGGTATTTACTCTGTCCCCCACTAGTACGAGATGTGACACAGGGTCTATTTTTCGGTGGGGACACGAGCGCATATACCCGGGACAGGAACAAAAATTGCCCTAACCCCCTGCAACCGTCGGTTGCGCAGGCCACGATCTGATCACCGATCCCTCCCTCTGGTGCAATGGACGGGTGCGTCCTCGAGCAGCTGTTCCCCAGAGTTGGCCACCTCTCAGTATTATTTTCCTCAGTTGCCTCTCTGTCCTTTGACAGAGAAGCTCCTAAGCTCGCTCAGCCCAAAGACAGTGACGGAACCGAAAGATGATAAATAGAAGTTGAAATTACTCAAAAAGAGTAAGTTACACGCGGTATTTACTTTGCCCCCACCACTAGGACGAGATGTGGCACAAGGTCTATTTTTAAGTGGGAGCCGAGCGCGTACACCCGGGTCAGGAACAAAATTTTCCCTCAGCCCCTGCAAACGTTAAAATTCCTTCCTTTCTGCTGAGCGACGATGGCTTATGGATAAAATATCTGACTGATGTCAAATCAGTCTTGTATCGATCCCGGTTTGAAGTGATGTGACGTCTAACCACACTTAGGAGCAGTGATACAGCGAATAGTCTGCCTGTGGATGACCATATATGCTAGTTTCATTGAAAACGACTGACAAGTTGTGGTGGTTGCGTTTTTTATATAATTTGTCATGTGTTTGTATATTTTTTCTTTTCACGACATAAATTATATAAACATTGTCTAAGTGCTAACATATTCTAAGTGCTTCCGGCTATAATTTTTGCCATTATCAAGGATGAATTTTATCTATTTGTTACTGAATATATGTATTGTTTTAGGAGTGTATCTGTAGTTATAGGGATGTTTTATTTTCCAGAGTCAGCACATCGTGAGAGCGTTCATTGTTGATATTATTGAGTATTGTTTTTTTTTTCTTTTTTATTAATAATACTTCCATTATTTTTTTAGTTTTTTTGTAGTATATAGTTAATTTAATATTTTTATCGACTGAAGTTGTGTATTTCTTTCTGATGTTTCTTAGTGAATATTCGACGTGTTTAGAGTAACTATAAGCTCGACGAATCTTCACTTAGAAACATCATTACGACGACATCTAGTCAGCTCAACTCTGAATTTGATGAGCTCTCTACGCCTGTCTTGTACTGAGGTTGAATTTTTAAAAAGTCTAGGTACCCTAGCGAGGAGCTTATCCGAACAATTGCCATGAAAGTATTTACAGAAAAGACACATAAAACAAAATGACGGAAGTCGAGGTGCCAGATCAAGACGATAATATTGCTGATTCTTCTTTTGATACTATCAAGGAGCTCAAGGTAAATATCAGGGTCACCGGACCATATGAGGCAGCAATATTCTAAGCATGGACAAATTGTAGCCTTATAGCTACTTATGATACATTCTGGAGAAAAAAGTGTTTCGCACCACACAGTGGACCAGCTTTCATAACAGCCGACGTAGTAATAGTTTCAGTATAGTCTTTCCACTTGATGCCAGCTGAGAAATTTATATATGTATCTTCATATAACAATTTATAACTGCTCGCTTATTTTATTATTCACATCTCATCTTACCCATGTGTGTAGTAGGGGAGTGAAATTTTGAACGTAGAATAAGAGGGACATAGGACTGGGGGGGGGAGATGTCACATGCGTAATCAGTACCGAAGACTGTTCGTCCAAGACATTTGGCGTTACAGGAAAATAGTGGGGGACGAAGGAAGAAAGTAATTTTCAAGTTCATTAAGTACTGTAAGTACTAAATTGATAAAAGTGAACTTCCTTGATATAACATGAGATTTAATGAATAATATATACCTACCTTACAAAAAGCCCAATATTAATCATTTGTATATACACCCTAAGTCTTAACATTCTCCATCTATAATTAAGCATATACCTTCTATATATAGAAGACTATATATCTATCGGAAAGAGAATAAGTACAAATTCAGCAAATGAGAAAATATCCTATGAACTTAGTAATTTCTATAATAAAGCTCTAAAGAATAGCGGCTATAAATGCCCAAAACACAACTATATAAAATAAATGTAAATGGACACAATAGAAAAAACAGAAAGAGAAAAATCATTTGATATACATCGCCATAAAACCAAATGGTAAAAAATAAATTAGGACAAAATTTCCTTGCATTAATAAACATTTTTCTAGAGACAGAAATCTCAGTAAAATTTCTCATAAAAATACCCTTAAATTAAGTTACAATTTTACTGGAAACTTGGAAATGATTATTAAGAAACATAATGCTGATATCTTGAGTAAACACTTAGTCAAAAATAAAAAAAATAGATCCTAAAATTAAAATAAAATGAAGATGAGGAACAATTATGCAACTGTAGAAATCCTCAAAACTATCCTCTCAATAATAAATGTTGTATAAAATCATTGGTTTATGAATGCAATGTTTCATCTATTGAAGATCCAGTCATAATTAAAATCCACATTGGATGCACAAAACATGAATTCACAAGACGTTGGAACCAATATCAAATATCCTTTAAAAATAATAAATACAGAAATCAAGCATTCCTATCTAAATATTTCTGGCACTTAAAAGAAACCAATAAAACACCAACAGTAAAATAGAAATTAATAATGAGAGCTAGAATTGTAGGTCCTTTGTGCATATATGGAAAATTATACATTATTAAGTTTCTGAAAAATAAAGATTTACTTAATCAAAACAGTGAAATAGCTATTTTTTGCAGACACTGTAAAATAGTTTCCTTAAATAATGATTAATTTTGAAAAAGAGATGAAAGATAAAAAAATGTATTTATATTTGATCTTTATTTAATGATATTTTAAATGCAAATGAAATTCTAATATATTTATTTGTAAAAATTATCATATTTTAGCTATTAGAAATAGACAGAGTACTTTAAATGTGTAGGGATAGATTTTAAATATTGAAGATACGACTTACTCATATTCTCGCCACACTTTTAAGAAATATTTTTTTTGTATAAAATTATAAATTGAGCGGCCAAATAAAAATTCCAAAAACTTTTTTTATCATTGAAAAACCCAGACGACATGCGAATAACGAATGTCAAATTTTGTGAGCAGGCAGGCCTGCCCCCTTAACTTTACCTGATTTTGAAAGTAACTTCTATTTTATACATAAGTTTTCTAGGGAAATTAAAACCCCACCAGCCCTTCTCAAACGATTACATTTTCTGTAACCATAAAAATTTTAAATATTAAGATTTTCTGTGCTTAGAAATGAAGTAAATTTTTAATAGGTTACTCAAAAAATTGCTTAAAAATGGGACGGAACTTTGGATTTTTATTTTAATTTTACAATTAAATTTAAAAGTTTAGTTTCTGTTTTGAAAGTTGGTAATTCTCGTGTATTGATGGAACCATATTTTTAAAATAGTACATATATATATATATATATATATATATATATATATATATATATATATATATATATATATATATGAGATAATACCAAAGGAGCCAGGCAAACCTATCTAGGTTTCACCTAAACGGATCGTCAGGGCAATATATATATATATATATATATATATATATATATATATATATATGTGTGTGTGTGTGTGTGTGTGTGTGAGAAAGAGAGATAGAGAGAGATTGTTGTATACCAAAAATATGCTACATCTTATAGTGATATAATTCTAATTTGCATAATTTCATGTCCATGCTATTTTATTTAAACGAATACTCACACGGATTAATATTTAGCACAGCGTGTTAAAATATGGAATTTACACCCGATTTATTATATGAAGTTGATAATCGCGTCTTATAGTCAAGTTATTTCTAGAAATAAATATTTGCTTTACATTTCATACACCTGACTCTTCAACCTATCTAGGAAATTTATTAATCTAATGACTAAATATGATCATCTGTTTTTATGAGACAAATGCAATGAAGTGCTGATTTGCATTATTTCCATTTAAACTTCGCTGATCTTGAGTTCATAATCAGAGATCAGATTATGAACTGCCTGTGAAGCGAGATCTTTGGCAGACTGTTCCACTCCCATTCACATATATGACTATAAACATGCAGAATTATTGTTAACCTTCTACCTATTGATTTTTTCATTACAGCAAATCCGGGCATATAATTATCAGTTATCTGTGAGAATTTTATTATTTTTTTAAAATCATCTCAACCCATGCGAGGCAGTGAAGTCATTAAGACACAAGGGGTTACAAAGTGTGAAACAATAAGAATAAATCGAAAAAATAGAAATCAAGAAGACCGTAGATAAAGACTGCCATTACATTTAACGTTTTGAAAGTCAACGTTGGCTGGAAGGCATGGAGCTTGAAGTGAGTTTCACAAGCGAGAAAACTGTTAGCGTAGAACTTACAGTTAAATACAATTGTGAATCGATGAGAACTGTTCAGCAATCTAGTACTGCGCTGAAATTAATAAAGTCTAGGTACTATAGCGAAGGGTTCATCCAAACAATTTCCATGAAAGTATTTATAGAAAAGGCAAAGAGCAGCTACTTTATACTGTTTGGATAGTGACTGGACCCAAGACGCCAAGTCATAACCAATAAAATTCCTGATTTTTCTTTGGATCTTATCAAAAGATTCTAAATATACAGAAGGGGAGTAGTGGAATGTAGCACAATGGTTAAAGCATGGGCGCATGGCTGATTTGTAAATATGTAAATTAGATTCAGAACAGAATATTGTCTAGCACAACACAATGAACCAACATTCCTAGCTGCAAACCTAGCACTGGATTCAATATATTTGTTCCATTTCTTGTCAGCTGATAATGTAAGTCCGAGAAAGAGCAGGGAGTCACTCTGATGGTGGTTACTATCTACCGTGCTGATAAGAAGTAGGAAGTTGAGTCTTACATACAATTATTGGTTTATAAAAATAATATAGTCATTTAGAACTGACACAAGGATCGGTAGTGGTAACATTTAACTGAGGTCAGTTTACATGTAAATATATAATATACTCACTCACTCTCAATTTTCACCAGGTCAGATCTTCAAAGATATGGTCCGCCAGGTCAAGTATACGGTAAACACCTCATTGGTTCCTTCATATTCTGTTGGTCTGGAAAACGTTCAAGTCAACTTCTGCCCATATGTACGGGTTTGAAGGTTTAAAGCTCCAGATTCTGGCCAAAATAAGCTCAATACATCTGTTTGATTAAAGCGTTGGGTCGTGAATTTGGTAACATCGTAAATGTGCATTCAATCACTGAGGTGGACACTGCGTACTTCGTTTCACTGGAAACAGAGTGAAAATTTAGAGGTAGACCTATTAATGACCAGTGGGAAAAATGAGAGCTTTATAATAAGCTAATAAACGCTTTAGAATGTTTAACTCACTTGATTTAGTTATTCTTTGTTTTTTCTTTCGATCCCAACCTTAAAACTATATCTTTCATGACTCGAAATCTCCACTATCTTGTTTATACAATAGCCGAAATCCATAACAACAACTCGATACCTTTATTCGGTTACTTGTAATCTAAGTTTTTTTAGGACATAAGTTATTAATTAAATTAACATTTTCGCGCTGCCATTTACATTCAGTAACATCAGCCAGGATACCAAGATATGCATGGACCAAAGAATTAAATCTACGGAAAGAGGTGAAAATGTCGGATTTTGACCCAAAAGAAAAAATGTGGATTACGCATAAATATATTTCTTCTTAACTGACAACGAGGGAATACAAAATTACAACTCACAAGAAAACCCATAGGCATTTGTAAATATATTATGCCGGTGGGTTCCATGCTCTCATGATTTTATTGTTTACCTAAAACTCATAATGATAATGTTCCTTTTTGTCTGATTTTCTGTATGATGCACTTCAAGTTGGCAAAGTTTTTTGCTGTGTTGTTGCAACCAGTACTAGATTATTATATGAGTAATAGTATTACCCTACTTGTGTCTACTCTACGCAGAAATGTTCTGTCCGTGCAGAGGATAAGATTCTGCTCATTTGATATAATTATTTTGTTATAAGTCGAGCAAAAGTCAATTTGATCATATTCAAGGACCAAGGAAATGTGTAAGATATTTGGATGACACCTTTGTATAATTGAAAATGAAAGTGAGGCTGGGGTTTTCCAAGAAACACTTAATATATTATACGCGGTGTCGATTTTCACATGTGCATGCAAATGAGAACGACGATGTTCTTCCTTGTGTGTGATTCTTACATCAGTGTACCTGAAATCAATCTTTACTGGTGTATATATCTAGTACTATTCATTCAGTTCTAAACACATGATAATCAATTCGATTAAAAATTGCTTCATCGGGCTTGGAAAAATACTCGAAAATAAATGAGATTCTGCAATGGAATATTTTAGGTGGAAAATTTCAGTTGATGCAACAAATGTTATTTTCCGTCAATACACGTATTGTCTTAAGTGGACAACCTATGTTGAGATCGATCCGAACGCATGTTCTACCTAATCATGATACTAGTTCAGTAATTTACAAATTTAGATGTTAGTTCAATGGTGACTATGTAGGCAAAATAAGTCAAAGGTTGAAGGCAAACAATATGTACCAGCTAACGTTCGCATGTGGAAGGTGGGCATTTTATATAGGTGCGTTATTGTGCAATAGCTGAACATTTGATTAAATTTTAGCAGTGTTTCCATTCTTATAGACAGGACATGTTCTCCGTGCTGATTAAGGTTATAATGATTATCACTTGAAAGTTTGGGAATAAGACGATCTTAAGTCCTACCAGCCATCTCACTGTAAGCAAGAGAAATGTTTAGTGGGTTTAAAGATAACTGGCATTCAAATAATTTATCTTCTTGCATATAACAATCCCAATTCTCTACATCGTTCACATCAGCATGCTCGGCTTCGAAAGCAAACAGGAACCGCTATTTACGCCTATACCAGCGTGACAGCTCCCATTACAACATTTGCCTATTCGTTGCTGCTCGAAATACATATACATGTCTATTTTTCATTAGTCGGCGGTTGTTTAATATTTTAATCGAATTGCACATTACTTTTCGATTTTTGTTATAATGACACAAGAGCGATAATGCAGTTAAACTGTCTTTAATCGTTTTTATATTACGGCATTCACATTGTAGTTAAATGTACCGTAGATTGCGGAGTACAATTCGAGTTGCCAAGCATATTTGGCATACAGTTTTTCAATTTGCCGCATGAATTTGCGACTTCACTGGTTGTTTGTATCATCGTAACAAATGGTGGATGAGTGATACTGTGTTTTACAATAACCTGCAATATGTAGCAGTACTACCAAAGAAGTAGCTGGTATTATGTGTAATGTAGGGTGTTTGTATTTCTTAGGAGTTGATATTGACATTAATGTTATTATTATACATGACGAAAATTTTTAATGTACGTGAAGATATGCCCATACAATATACAGTATATACTGCTGCGTGTTATAGAATGTGTGCTATGCAAAGCATAGAATTTTTTTTACAATCACCGTCATTCTTCACCAATGCGTTTTAAGATATCAGACGGCTCTATCTAAACATTAGTGGAATCTTAAAAATGGACACTTCACCTCACAAATAAAATTGAGGCTCATCTGTCAATCACAGGCTCCCAACAACTCCACGGACGGATGCAATCTATGCATGAAAGAAACATTTATAATGATTAAGTACAAAAATGCTGATGAATTATTGAACCACCGGAATGAACTTATCTTAAAGTGTAGATATAAGAACCTTTTCTAAATTCCCTAACAACATTACTTTTGGAGAATTTTGTACTTGAAGTGTTGGATATTTGTATGGGTACAAACATTATGCATACATGCATTCACAGTTTTTTTGAATAGGATCATTTATGTGGTTTTCTCACCTACATCGATTATAATCTTAAATTATGACAAAATTGTATTTTCTTTATCTATAATTTTAATTTGATTTTACTTAAAATGTCTCTTTACTTATCACTTTATTAATATACTCAATATTTTTGGAGTTTATAATTATTTCTTAAAGCAATTCATTTTTAAATTGATGTCATTTCTTTATCTTGATGTCAAATATCTTAATGATATCATTATTATTATTATTATTATTTTTATTATTATTATCAGTTTTTAATTGTAACGGTTATAATGCGATGATACGGTTTCGCTGCTTAAAAATGTTTAGATAATTTCAATGTGTCTATTTTGTATATGATCACTCCCTTCCCCCACTCTGTTTCTTAATTTGTCATTTCCCCAAAATCTGGATATCCATGTAGCCTCGCTTAACTGCTTTCTTTTCCTCTCTCACCCTCTTACTCTTTCTTCTCTCCATGTCGATCTCTTTTTCTCTTCCCACTAAAAACATTATATTAAAATATCTGTCTTTCTCCCACTTTCTTTCCCTTTTAATATTAAATCTTTCCTTTTTTTCTTTTCTCTCTTGACCCCTTTTTTCTTTTCCATGTAACTGAATAAATTGATCTCCATTCATTTTTGTAAAATTGGTCTGAAAAAATGTACGTCTGAGTGCACGAAATAAATGTTTAAAGATTCTGTATTCATTATATATATATATATATATATATATATATATATATATATATATATATATATATATGTGTGTGTGTGTGTGTGTTGTATGTGTGTGTATGTGTGTGTGCGTGTGCATACACAACGCACACACACACACACACACACACACACACACACACACACATATATATATATATATATATATATATACATATATATATATGTTAATCTTATCAGGCAATATGAAAGGAATTTACTTAAAATAAATAGACAATACCTGTCTAATATATATAATTAACATGCATTAATGAAAAATTGCTGCCGAAATATAGACAATATATATATATATATATATATATATATATATATATATATATATATATATATATATATATATATATATATATATATATATATATATATATATATATATATGTACATCCTTAAATAACAAAATATTAAATAATTGTATATATGCTGAATATCTCAATGTACTTTTTGAAATTCTGTAATTTTATTGTTTGTATTTTAAATATGCATGAGATAATCGTAAGTACTATCTATCAATCTGTCGCACCTACGTGCAATAAACGTGATGATCATGCCTATAAATTTTTATTTGTTGTCAAGTCCATGCTTACAATTTGAATTTTTATTAAATGACGGAGTATCCCCCATGAAGAACAGTTTTCAATTTGATTTGAGATTCGTTTCTATCAATAAATCCTAGAACTAGCTAGCAGGCAGGAAAACACAATTGCCGCTCCTCTGTGCCGGAAAATTAAAGCACAATACGCTGTAACAGAGTACATTACACTGCGAACGCAATACAATAGAATAAAGCACAAGAGCTTATAATAAGCATACTGACGTACTCAATTCCCATCACTTGTTATCGACGGTGCCCCGTGAGTTATAAATGAATATTTCTATCGTATTCAACATTCGGCAGTACCGTTCGCCTATTTTATTTGTGGCAAGTTCATAGACACGTCGCATACCAACCCCACCATCGAATTTTTTTCTTTCTGCCATTCTTTGTAAATGGAAAAACGGTGTTCTCGATTTGAAATGAAGTCATATAAAAAATTCGAACAGAACGCTTACTTCGACTAGATTGAATAGGATGGGCGGGAAAATTGGTTGTAAAGTTTGGCAGTTCTACTACTGTATTTAATCATATTATGTGCTTGCATTCCTCTGAAGGACATGATTATTCTATGTGTGGCGGGCGAATAGCATAAAAACAGAGGTAATTTATTTTACATCATTATTTATTGTCTCAAACGAAATACAAACGTCCAGTTACATTTTCATATAACTTACGGAAACATTTCAAATGTTTTATCGAACATTATCCATCAACTGTGAATATAATTCCGAAGAACATGCATGCTGAATTTTAATAAGTAATTAGAAAAGTGTCTACAATTTTAATTTTATTCATGTAGTTATTGATTATTATCGATTATTATTCAAATTCGAGTTTGTCGTTACTTTGAAATTATTCAAGCAGCAAGGGCGGTCTATCATTGTGGTTTCGTCTGTGTGTTTGATTTATTGAAATTTCATCTTTGCTAATGGCTTATGTAAGCGAAAAGCTTATATTGGATTTAAACATGTATCAATATGGTTATTTCCTTTCGTCTTTCAACGATAATGTGATTAAGCTTATCAGACAATATGAAAGGAACTTACTTAAATAAATAGATAAAACTTTTCTATATTATTTGATGAAACATGAATTAATATATATATATATATATATATATATATATATATATATATATTAACAATTTATTTATATATAAAGAAATTTAGGGTCCCACTTAGAAGTACAAACTTAAAACTAAAATTGATATATATTAACAACTTGGGCTGGAAAAGATCTGTACCTATGTGAGGAAATTTGGGGTTTGTTGCGTAATACACACACACAAACAAACACACACATACGCATACACACACACATATATATATATATATATGAAGAATGAGGTTAATATATATATATATATATATATATATATATATATATATATATATATATATATATATATATATATATATATATATATGTATGTGTGTGTGTTTTGAACAATAAAAATATTAAATAATTACAATTTTCAGACACATATGTGGTATATTAATATTATTTTGTTTTATTATTTCAGTTAGGTTCCTCGACTGGTTGTGGCCAGCATGGCCATCATCAGGAGATAAAAAATTAGGAGAATAAAAATTCCTGCTTGTTAGTAGTAGTGAACTAATGTACTGAATTTCTCTGAAGAAAATGAACTTAATCTGTAGTTTTCATTTGTTATTTATCGTTACATTTGGTCGGTCCTTGTGTTAGTCAAACGAGTTCTTTCAAGTTGTTTTTTAAGATAGAGGCTGGGGAGGTCCAGATATCGCAGAATTCCATTTTCGGTCAGTTTGACAGTTGTATTGTTTGCTGGGAGGGGGATGCGTGTGTTATGTGCATGTTATCTTTTAATTCTTTGGAAGTGTGTATGATGTGTGTAATCTATATATTGATATGAGTGTGTGTAGAAGTGTGAGATCTCATCACCTGTGCAAGTATGCCTGTTTTGTGTGGGTGAGAAATGTTTGTAGGTTTTGATTTTGGGGGTTATATGCTAATTCGAAGTATGTTTTTAAATTTCTGGTTAAGCCCGTCTGGACGAAGAGTTTCCAGCCGCAAATCCTTGTCTTTATGTTCTAATGTTTTTCTAACCTTGTATTTCTGACTTTTCAGTTATAGTGAATTTTGCATGACTTTTAAAATTAAATTGTTGCTCTACACGTAATAATATTTCGTGGTGAGCCGACTTGATCCATTAAAATAATTATTAATTCTGTAGTGAAAGACCCATTCAGATTTCCCCACATATTGTTTCTGGCATAGTGTGCATTTCAATAGGTAAATTTTGTTATATTATGTACCTCCATGTGATAGCTAAAAAAACGCATAGCAGGATGAAATAGACGACAAAATTGACGAAACCAAATTTTATCGTCAAAATGTTTATGTTATCATTAAGAGGAAAGTACAAAGTATTTTTTAATAAAAAAAAACTTTTTTTTTAGAACATCCTAATTTCTGATTAAAATAGCTTTTTTCTCTTTGTATCAGCGGAACTACTAAGTAACACAAAATTTTAGCGCGGTTTTTTACGACAGACATTAATTTGGAAAATATTGCAAAAAATAAAAATAATTTTCGTTTATTAACGAACCTTTCAGAAACTATTCGCAAAATATGGATATTATTATAAATATGTTTTATTTTTTAAAGTTATGGCAAAAATATTTTTTTATATTTATTACTCTCACTCCATATCTAATAACCGCCTCTACCTGAAAACCATTGTTTAAGTCTTCCTTTCAACGACCCAATCACTGTTCAATATTTCGAAGATAAATGCCACTAGGTTTGACTTTAAAAATCCATCAAGCCACATTTTTAAAATCCACATCATTGTTGAACGAATAATCCCTAACATTGGTAGAAAACGACCGAAAATGTGTTAGTCTACGGAGGTTGAATCTTGAAAATATTTTGGGTGTGACAGAACCTCCCATCAGAGATTCTTCTTTTAGTCCAGTAGTAATTTCATGTCGAGTGAGTAAACTGTCAGCAACGGTGGGGCGCTGGATGTTGTTTCTCTCGGTTAGTGTATGTGGTACCCGTGCGCCGAGTTGCATGATGTAATCCATTGAGAGTATCATGAGTGCTTCCATCTTCTGAGTCAATTCCATAATGGTCTGTCATTGTTCTCCGTTAATCAGCACGTACGTTTGGTTATAATCGAATTGAACAGATACGCCAGAATGTGGCGTGTCTGTGATTTAGAACTTAAATCGGGAAAACCATTTATGTGCCATTCTGTCGGCAATAAAGTCATCAACGGGTACAGAACAAATGTCAACTTGGTAATTTTTACAACATTTTTTGTCTTGTTCTTAATCATGCAGTGGGAACGTTTGTGTCCAAATTATTTCGATTAAATTATGTTTTTATGATTAAAAGGACAATCTGTATACCAATGTAATTGACCACACCACATGGTCTTGAAGGCAAAGTAACTTTGTTCTTTGGTTGGCGTACTTTAAAATTTTTCTTTGGCGTATTTCCTTAATGTGAGCAAAGCTACTCTGTTCGTTGTTTTTCTAATCCTCCTTGACGTTCACGAAACATTGACAATCTTCGGTAATTTGCTGTAAAGTAACATCGTGCTCGTTTTCAATCTAGTTGAGTACCCTATGACGTATTTCGGCGTCTTTCGCTGAAATCAAACCCTGGACGAAAATCAAGCATTGAAAATTATTGGCGCTTAACTCTGCCAATTAGAAGTCATCGCAGTATTTATTTACTACACTCGCGAAAGTAGTATAATCTATGTCTTCTTTGCGGGTGAGTTCATATATTTCCAGCGCTTATGGAACAGTGTTGTTTATGAACTGAATGGTTTTGTTAATGATTGATACGCCTCTTTAAATTTCAAGTCGCTGGTTTTCTTAGTTAACAAACTTAGTATATTCTGCTGGGCCTTATTTCCTGGGAAGTAGGCAAATCTTTTTATGATCAGCCCAATTTGCACAATCCGTATAGTATAAGTCCTTGCAGCGTTTAAATTACGAAGCGACTGTAATTTCTTCTTCAGGTGCAAAAGTGAAATTTTCAATAGCACTGAATATAGCGTTTTGAGAGAACGTGTTATCGCTATCCTCATTTTGTTTTTTTATGGACATGCAAGTGCATTTGCTAAGTCTGTGTTTGAAGGTGCATTTCTTCTAGTTTCTGCTGTCTAACCTGAATTTCTAGACGCAATTGCTCAAGTTTCCTGAGGTATGGAATTCCTCCTGTCTTTCTTGATATTTCTGTTCCAACGGTAGTAGTTGTTCCTGTCGTGTTTTGCTTGTACTTGTTGGAATTTCTCTTGTCTTTCTTGTTATTTCTGCTCCAACAGCAAATGTTTTCCTGGTGGTGTTTCTGACTTTCTTGATATTTCTGTTCCAACAGTAGTTGCTGTTTCTGTTTCAAAAACTCTAGCATTACACATTTAAATTCGTCCATTTTACTGCGTAAAACTAAGAAAGGAGAGGAGGGATTTTTTCTCTTTACCCTCTTAAATAAGTATGCTGGACTTGTACGATTCTTTTACTGACTTGTTGGAATGGAAAAAATAACAAGATTCGCCAAACTTCTTCCCAACCACTGAATTGACCTTGTAGAAATCCTCTTGTTTTGAAGAGTTTCGTTTTCACTGTCTCTGCTGTAATTAACACTAAATACTCTTTTGTTTTAGAGTTGGATTAGAATTCCTTTCTTTGCCACTGTTGTAGACTGGCATTATTTTGTATGATTTTACGTGAAGTCCGTTTCTTCGAATCCTTAGTCAGCAAGATGTTGCGACCGAGTAAACGGTTAAGTAATAACAAAAAACAGGTTTGCAGATATATCGTATATTAAACAGTAAGTACACCAGAAGTGTATTATAGGACTAGTGAGTTTGTGTCGGATAAACTACCACGCAATCTATTCACTGTTCCCCGAAGCCTTCTGTCCTACTAATCTTATAGTAGGCGGAAGAGTCTAACATAGACTCTTTTGTGGGAGGTCACCACAACACACATTATTTAGATTTCTACTTCAAACTCCTTGTATTTTGATAGTCTTTTGATGTTCTTCAAAAATTTATTAGAGACTACTGGAAATTCAATGTAAGTGAAAAACATTCAGTTTTTGTAGTCGTTGATCACTTTGTCTCGGCAATTAGCTTAAACCCTTCTACCTGTAAGACTTATAAAATCCCATAAAATTAATACCGGTCCTGTTTCTGTAACCTGGTCTGGGTGACATTCACAAAATTTCTTGCGGTTTCCTCCAAGAGATTTTGCAGTTTGTCTAGTGCATTTATTGGTTCACACTGTCATGAAGAAATTTATAATCGGTGAATGCTAATATCGTGCAATCTCATAGAATATGGTCAATCATTTCTGGGTTTTCATCACAGAATCTGGGTTTTCATCACAGAATCTGGGTTTAAATCAGTTCAATTTTCAAGTATTTCGTCTTGATAATTTCTAGTTAGCAAGCGTCTTATAGTGAGATAGCATTTTACTATTATTATTATATTATTATTATACTTTTCTGAAATCATGACGTTTATCGAGAGTTAATGATTACATACGCAAGATAATGTCAATAACAGTTTTGATCTATCAGTAATAAATCGTTAAATACATTCTTTTTGACATTGTCAATGTTTGGACGTTCAAACTAGTTTCTAAGCAGACATGCAGGACGTCTAACTAGTTTCTAAGCAGACATAAGCTTATTTGTATTTTCTTTTTTCCTGTACAAAATATATAACCCTGTTAGTAAAGTATTTATCAAAACTGCAAAATGAATAACATTAGACATTCTTGTAAATGAAGAACACTATTGGAAACTTTATCGAAACCAGTTACATATTGTCCATTGGACCTTCCAATTGGGAATTATTAATACATTGCCATGTTTATATTCGCATTTCCTCATTCTCTTCTTCTAATTTCTGATTTCAGTTTCAATGTTTAATGTTGTCGTTCTCATCAAACTAGATTTTCATGCAAAATTTATTTAATTTTATTCAGATGGTGATTCTGAAGTTATCCGATGTTTTTAGGACACCTTGCTAGAATTCTGAGTTTCTCTCACATATTTTATTTTGTTTGGGGAATTAGACAATATTTTAATAATTACGTATCGTTTAAGAGAGTAACTGAATATCTTGTTTCCATAATAGATTAAATAGATTTATATATTTTTAAAATTTCCTGAATTTCCCAGTGTTACTTTTTTTCCTATCATTCAAGTGAATTAACTAATTATATTTTACCGCTTGTAATTTATTTTAAAATATTATTTATTTGTGTAATCATTTCACCCCAAACTTGGAGATAAAAGTCACAAAGAGTCAAGGGGTTATTGAAAGTGACAAAAACAGAGAACAATAAAGGAACAGGAGTCAAGTAGACAACAGGTGATGCGCATATACATTTCGGAAGAACGTAGTTGACAGGAAAGCAGGAGACTGGAAGTGATTTCCACAATAGGAATGTGCGGACGAAGAAACTATTAGTATAAAAGTTTCAACAAGAAGATTATGAGACATAGATGCCACTCTAGTACTGCATATAAATTTCTGAATTCAAGGTAGCAGCGAGGGAATCTCATCAAAACAATTACAGGGAGGCGGAAGTATCGATAACGTTGCAGATTTTGGGTATATTCTCAACTATCTCTCATTCTATAGCACATGCAGCATACCATATGTGGCAGCAATATTTGACGTACGGACGAATGGAAGACTTATATATGTGTTGACAGATTCTGCGAGAAACATTCTTTAGCACGATAGAGTGAGGCGACTGACCAATTGATTCAGTATAATCGTTGTAATTGTCAGCAAAGAAATGAGATAAAGAGGATACAGTTGCTCTCACAAGGAATGATAGATATGTGCTTCGTTTCGGAGTCGTTAAAATCAATAAATCATTTATTGCTCCGGTTAACAACAGTAGTTTATATTCTGGGTTTTATGTGCATTTGATATCTTTGCTTTACTTGGGATACATATTGATTTAAGAATATTTACTGAGACATACATATTTTCTTAAAGTTAATTCAAACCAGTTGTCTTTTCCTTTTTATGTCCTTGTCGCATAATGTGTTATGAGCGTATTTTATTTAAAGATGTCCTATTCTCCATATTCTTAAGTTGTATCATGTCCATTATTTCACCGTTTATTTAACATTTTAAAAATTATATTTTTCTCTTAAAAGATTTGATCTGGCATGTGCTTCCAGAACTTCACCTTACACTATCGCTGTCGTTGAATATAATCTGTAATTAGATTCTAGCACAAGTATATAAATGTCAGTTTTGTGTTTTTTTTATTTGTGCAATGTTCTCCTTGCAAATGTAGCTAATTTTACAGCACAACAGGAAATCTATCAACAAAACACCCGAATAAATTAAACCCACGTATAACTGTAGAATAAAGAATGAATGTCCCTTAAACGGTAATTGCTTAAAAATAAAAACAACGTAATATACGAAGCCACGGTAAAATCAGTAGATAATGAAGAAAAAGTATACATAGGAGTAACTGAAGGACCCTGGAAACAAAGAAACTATGCACACTAAACATCTTTCACAAATAGTAAACACGCGAAGAGTACAATGCTTTCCATGTACATATGGTAAATTAAAAATAAAACAAAAAACACGAAAAATATCATAGGAAATAAGGAAAAGATCATCAGCCTACAACAAGCAATATAAAACCTGTAAACTTTGCTTGGAGTAAAAAAATAGCTATTATTACCTTCCCAGACCAAAATAAATTACTAAATAAACGATCTGAGCTCATCTCAAAATGCAGATATGAAAACAAATTTTTACTACTTTACTTAAAAATCGAAAACTGAAATGAATAAATACAAATAAACAAAATAATATAAAAAAACAAGTAAAATAAATTAACCCAAACAAATAATAAAAAATTTACAAACAACTCTCGTTAGAATAGACGAAATAGAATAAATAAAAATAAATAAAAATACATAAAAACAAGTAAAAAAATCAACCCAAATAAGTAAATAGAGTAAATAATAATAAACAAATTAACAAACAAATCCAACCAAAATAACCGTAGAATAGACTACATCAAACAATCCAAAATTTTTACGAATATATATATATATAACTGCTCTATATCGATAACAAACATCACTACGTCGCTCAAAAATAGAAAACTAAATAGAATAAATAAAAATATACAAAATAAAAAATAAGTAAATAAATAAAAAACTAATAAAATAAAAAATAATCCAAATAAATAAATGAACAAATTAACAAATCGCCCCGCTAAAATAACCGTTAGAACTAATAAAAATAAGCATAAATAAGCGAAAACAAGTAAAAATAATCAATCCAAATAAATCAATTAAAAACTGTCCACCCACCAATATAACAGAATAGACTACGGAAAACAATCTAAACAATGGACGAATAAATATATTTAATTATCTTCCCAGATCAAAACAAACTATTGAATAAGCAACTTGAGCAAGCCCCCAATATTTACTACGTTAATAAAACATTAAAAGACGAAAAGAATAAATAATACGAAATTAAAATGAAAAACAACTAAAATAAATAAACCCAATCAAATAAATAAATGGATAAACAAAGAAGTCACTCCCGTAAAATAACCGCCAGAATAGATTACACACAATGCACCACTGACCCATATATATAAATAACCGATGAAATATCCAGCATTCGCAGCCTGACAATTGCGTCCAACATGAAACAGCCTGTCGCCTCTGAGTGTTGACTTCAATGTTCACTTTTATATATATACACACACACACAGACACACACACAGACACACACACACACACACATATATATATATATATATATATATATATATATATATATATATATATATATATATAACAGACAAGGAATATATATTATGGTTTATCATGAAGCTTTCCGAGTATCATATAATGGCTTTAGTTTGAAGAGAAAATAATGACGAAAACTGTCGAACATTTGGATATTTCTTTGTTATATCGGTCGTCGATCTAAGCTTTCTGCTAACATGAGCCACCATCCGTGTGATTATATTGACATTACAACAGAGATATTCACCTTCAAAGATGACATACAGTTTTGTTTACGTAGAAGTTTACTATGCGATGATAACGACCGCGGAATAGCAAGTCGTAAATTCATAATGTTGTTGTATGTCGTCGTACAGGACCACGAAAGAAAAGCTATTATCAGAACCATATGTTTAAATTCATTGTAATATGTTGTGACAGGTTTGAAATTTAATTTTATTGAGTGTGGATTGTTTTGTTTTAATGTAGATGGTCTCCAATATCTTAAGGTTCTTTTTTTAATTTTGTGTGTATGTCTGTGTAAGTGTGAGAGTACTGGGGTGTAATGAACTAATAAATAACATTATGTGCATAGCTATGTTTTTATAAGAAATCTTGTTTAATGGAACTAAGATCATAAAGATGGCAGGTAAGCTACGGAGAGCGTGGATATAGTAAACCAATGTATGTAGTGCGTATCAGAGATACAATATCTGAACGGGCATGTACATTGATACACTACATTGTGTTTTTTTTTATTTTATAGATGATTTAGTCGTGTGGTTTTATGGTTATTGAAGACTAACTTGTTTTATTATTTTTATTAATGGGTTTAACTTTTCTACTTATTACGTTTTTGGGTGTTTCATCTTATTTGTAATTATTATGCATTTACATTATTCGGACTATTGTCCTCATCTTTGTCGCTATATTTATTACAACGTTTCGGCCGTTGTACGCTCCGGCCTTCTTCAGGTGGTTGGAATGTCGAACTGAACCCTTTATTTCGCGACAAAGATGAGGACAATAGTCCGAATAATGTAAATAATGTACATAATATATCATCTCAGAAATATAGACAGATATTATGCATCTGTTTGCAATGGTATTATGTTTATTATGGCGTACACTATTGTGATTACAATTATTATTAATATTATCAATTTTGTTAGTGGTATTATTAAGTATATTCAGATACATTTTAATGTGTTGTTCAATGACGGAATCAGGGAATCCATTATTAAAAAAGTGTTTGATGTTATGTAATTCTTTATAGAATATGGTTTTGGAAGAACATACCATTTGTGTGCGTTTGATTAATTTTTATAACGGTTAACTTATGGGGGCATTCACTATTAAAATTTCTTTTTTTTTTCATATCCATTCAGGATGTATCATGTATCATTTACTGTACAATATTAATATTTTCAAAGTTGCCATACATATCAAAATGTGCATATGCTATTATATGAATTTGGTTGCCATTGTTTTAAATAATAGGCCATTTACATCATAAATATGTACGTAGAATCATTCAATACGCATATTCACCTCTTAATGAATGTGTTGATGAAGAAATGTGCATTTTAAATCGTCAGAACCCATTTTTCTTTATGTTTGAGAGAGATACTTCCTATTATTGATCTTTGTTTTTATCTATTCATCGCTTATGTCCGAGTTTTCAAGATATTTTTTCTTTTAATTATTTAAATTCCAATAAAATAAAGAAACAAAAATAGCATTCATATATCAGCTTCAGAACATTGCTTTCGTTCTTTAACTTGATAATAAAGAGAATGGCAGATATGGATCCGTAATTCATGCAAATAATACTTCTAATCCCCTGATTTTCAATTCACACCAGCCTAAATCCATTTCTTCCACGCTTAAATTCTTTCTCAATTCATGTCGTCTTGATATTTCTCTGTCTTTGTATTAGCAAACAATTGATTTTAATTCAGTTTCCTCCTTCATTCATCCTTTTGATTTCGCAGAATCGCGTAAATATTAAATATTCTTTCCTTTTTCTTCTAGTCAGTAGTAGTGTTTCATCATACGTTCAATAATCATAATGCTAATGATAATGAAATTAATAATTTACTGAATTAAAGTGTCTTCAAAGGTTAGCACTTTTTCCCTTATATGCAATTTTGGGACTAAGGGATTACAAAATAGGTAAACAGCCCTCTAAAAAGAAGAATGCCATGAACTAATGCGTTAATTAGTTAAAATTAAAAAAAAATATGTAAGAATCTTATTGAAGCCAGCGACTACCCAGGATTTTGGCTTACAGTGTATATTTTGATACCTAGCTTTATATCTGTCGATATTTTCATTTCCATTAATTTTCCATGTTAGATTTTCATAATTTTATCATCCTATTCATATTTGAGCGCATTATTTCAGGTATGGAGATTTTATCCCTTCTTTTCCTATTCCACATTCTTTAGTAATGTTTCAGTTATGTAATGAAGAGAATGATAACTGCTATCATTATTTAATCTTATAATGAAGTTTACAGAATTATGTGTGTAATTGGAATGTAAGAGGATCAGGAAATAAGAGATTACTATCTGAATAAGGAAGATGCACAGCGATTGACACATGCATTTCATATGTTGTGGCTGTTTTTTCTGGGAAGCATCTAGGTGTAACAAAATCATGAAAACACATCTGGAAATTTGTCATAGAAATAACGTTATACCTGTTGTGAAAGGCCTTAAAGTTGAAAATTTCTTCCGCAACTTTTTTTCTATTTAATTACTTGATTTAAAAAAGGAATTTATACAATGACCTATTTCATTTCTCTCGTCAACACATTTGTTTTTCAATTTTATCGATATTTGTTGTGTGAAAGCTTCCTGTTCATTACCTTTTATTAATTTGCCTTTAAATTCTCACCCATATATTCGATAAATCTCTCCCCTTTTAACATTAAATTTTATTCTGAAATGAATTTCTATCTTTTAATATATTTCTTCGTGTTTACTTGAGTACTTTCTTTGGCAAATCATCTTACCCTGACACTAAGGGTCAGGTTAATTTCTTCCTCTCTAATTTGAACGTTCGATATTTCTCGTCTGTTCAGCTTCACATCATTAACCGTAAATAGATTCCTGAAGGCGCATTGCTTAGGCGTTTCATTTTTCTTGTAAACATCTTTCATGTAAATAATAATTATAAAATATAGCCTATGACAGATTTATCACAGGGTTTGTTTTTAGACGCTTGTAAGTAGAAACCCGACATTCCTGAAGTAATAAAAAACTTACGTATTTTCTTCAACATTGATTCCTAGTCACTTTAAATCTCACAAAGCACCAAACTATACAATCCTTAATAAGCTAATGGGGCATAACATTAATGATTCATTCGGTTGATGATTTAGATATTGACAACGTAATTTTCCAGAATATCTATGGAAACAATATTTCTGTAGTTAAAATACGTGCGCGCTCATTACAGACGCTGAGTTGTTGATTTGAAAGGCAAAAATTCAAAATGTAAGATCATCCAAAGAAAAATATAACTTTTCGAGTAAATTTGAGATATTTCTGTTGTAATGAGTTTTTATTCAGAACTCTCAAGATAATTTTAAAAATATGCAGTAGTGAGTATTATGCTCGCTCTATCCATTTGAAGCTTAACAAAATCCAAGAACCTCTCAATGCATATGATTAGTGAATGACGTTGTTAATGTTGCACACGGTCGACCCATGAGTCGAAATTATTGACAGTATCGTGATCAATGAAGTATCCTTTTCGCTGTCTTTTTCATCATATAGCGCTCATTGGGAAGAGGCTATCGCAATGAAACTTCCTTCTTATTAATAACTTTATGAACGGAATAGGTATGATTTATCTATGCATGCTGCCGAACTCGTCTTGTGTGCAAAGTTCAAAACTGTTGGAACGATGGACTGAAGTTCGTCAGAATATTCACCAAGGAAAAAGCTATATTAACGACAGGCTTGGGACGTTTCGTCCATTGGAAACGGGTAGTAAAGTAGTAAATAATGCCCCAGGCACAGGGCCAGGTAGAGGCTTTTGAACTATGCCAAGATTTGAAGGTGAGGGTTAATCATAGCCAGCAGGAATATGGCATCAATACACCATGTCTCTCCTGATGTGATTCTGATTTGAAGTGAGAGAATGGCATATGTTTTCAGATAATTTCTGAACTGTTACGAAGAACCTAACATTTTTCTAACCTATTTAACCATTGAGCGAATACGAGAGTTATATTTGCGGTCTGGGGCGAAAGTTGGTTTCAATATACTTTCTGAACAAAGAGACTTATTAAGAGTTCAAACGTTCATTATGTTAGAAGAAATCTTATCGTTCGGTCGGTGATGACCAAACGTTACTAGCTTGGTTTGGGAGCTATTGAAAATTACAATCACTTTTTCAATGTGCTGAGAAAGATGAGAAGAGAGATCAGCTGCCAGACTTCGGTAATCAATAATGAGAAACCTTAAACTGTAGTATCATCTGCATATATATATTTACTAATGAGCTAAAAATATTGGGTCAAATTTGCATCAGTCATAATGAACAGTTGCAATCTCCGCTATTCTTAATGCATTAGACTTCCACTGGTCTTTAGATTTGCTACAGATCGAAAGTGGAATTAATATATATTATCACATTGATAAATGTGCTGAATAATGGTAGCCTCATATTGCTTCCTGAAGCAACTGACTCTTTTTGTTATGATATATCTTTACAAGAATCTCATATATATATATATATATATATGTGTGTGTGTGTGTGTGTGTCTGTGTGTGTGTGTGTGTGTGTGTGTGTGTGTGTATTTCTTACCTCCGAGCAGAAAGTGGAATGCACACATAAACAACACTAACAACAACTTCATTTCAAATGTAATGTTCTTTGAATTAATGTAGAGAATTAATAAGATTAAATTTTCCTTGAAAGAAATAAAAGCAAATATGAGAAAACACCATGATGTTATGATATCAGCATTTATTTCAGTTTTTCTCTTTACTTCGCAGCATCAGTTGTTGGATATAATTCAATTAATCCTCTTAGAAACGGTATTTTTTTAAAAATTTATCTTCTACCTAGCGACTTCAAATAAATTGGTTATAGAAAATAAATAAATTTAACTTGAGATTTCAACAAGTTAGCGATATATACACTCATCATTAGCAAAGGAAACGTTTATTATCATGATGAGACATTGTGTCAACATAATTCGGATAGCTTGCAAAATTGTCAATTAGAATAATATGGAAGGCCTTAACAATAATAGCTATAATGATGCTTCGAATATCATTACAAATATTAAGAACAAAACAGATATGACATTATGAAACATGCACAATTCAATATCACTATCATAATATCACAATAGATTGCCTGGTAAACTTTAACCAATTATTGTCGAATATGCCCCACATTAATGCTCGTTATTTTCTTACTATTTGTAGTTTCGAATGTCAAAATGTTTTCTTCTAAGTACCAGCATTCTCCGCATTCTGGACACCGACATTGCCGTTAATTCATTTCTGAACATTTATTTACTTAATTTCCCAAATATCCAAACAGTATCAACTCCATCCTAATTGTGAAGAGCTGTTCATGATCCTTGTATTTTTCGGTTTCTCTTAGACTATTACTCTGATTATACGATATGGCATTAATATTTTCAAGTTAATATGCAACACTTTAGTATTATTTGAGATAAATACGTGTTGTTCCATTATGGAGAATTAACGTAAAGGAATTGTAAATGTTCCCGTGGTATGTAGTTCTTCTCCAGTGGAAGAAATCACACAACGTGTTGCTTCGATTATCGTTCGCATCTGAATCTACCCCCACCAAAAAGGTAATAACCGATTTATATTCAAAATGTAAACGAAAGATTAAATAGATGGTACGTTTTAAATGTAAACGCGTATTCCCTTTCCATTATACAAAGTGTAGCATAAAACCTCCTACATCACACATGATGGTAAGACGGGATGAACACACCTTTAATATTATTAGCATTATGCGGGAGGTATTTCTGCCGCAACATTTATCTTGGTAATTATTCCAAACAATATTTCACAGTATCTGTCTATATTTCTGAGGTGAGGTATTATGTACATTATTTACATTATTTGGACTATTGTCCTCATCTTTGTCGCCATATTTATTACAATGTTTCGGCCGTTGTACGCTCTAGCCTTCTTCATGTGGTTGGAATGTCGAACTGAACCCTTTATTTCGCTCGCTGGGGTAGACTCTTCTAGTTCCACGTGATATGTTTAATGGGTGTCAGTTATCAGTTATCTCCTGTTAATTCCCCCTTAACTAGGTATTGAACTCACACTCTTTGGGTCCTGTCACTGGTTCTCACTAATGCCTTTATCCACTGTGCAACGTGTCCTTGATGATATCTGTGTATGAATTTCTGGGTAGTATAAACCTAATGTCTTCAGCAACACTTTTTTACCAGAGCTGATATTGAATCTTTTGCTGTTATCATTGCATGTTTTTAACAGAAACCATATTGAAATTTTCGTTGTTATTATCGCTTTTCTCTGGCACTTTTTATTACTGGTTGCCATATTGTATTCATTTCTATGCTTGGTCGGCTGAGGAGATTTTTGTGTCCGAGCTTATATGCTGATTCCTTAAGTTTACGAATTTTCCAATGATAATAATATATAATGTATATACTTATATATAATCTATATATATTGTACATTCTGTATCTGTTATAAATATTATATATATAATGTATTAATTTATAATTTATATACACACATATTTATATATAATGTAAGCATATATAATAAATATACACACACATATATACATATCTATTATATATAAGGCTCAAACACTAATATTCCATGGTTATAATTTATTACATTGGAATCGTAATCACGATCCGATTAATCAGACCTAAAATTCTAAAAAGAAATCGGAAAATATATCTCTGGGTATAAATAATAAAATTTAAGTGAGAGTGTATGTGTGGAAGTGGGAAACAAGTGTGAGAGGGAAATGTATGAAAGCTCTAGAGAGAGGTGTAATAGAAGAAGAAGAGGAAGGCCTAAAGGTGAAGGAGGAGGTTAAAATTTAACAGAGAGAAGTTTTTAAACAGAGGAGTTAAATAACTGTTCAAATGAGTGAGATACAAATAAATATCAATTATTTTCAGATGCATAAATCGCTACTGATTCGCTGACCTAAATTTAAAATTAAAAAACAGACACCAGAAACGTGTGGATACATTTGTGGTGACACTACGCACAATACAAAAAAAACGATATGATCTTAAATCTAAATGCAGCCAATTCATATTGCCGATGTATCTGTGAACATTTTCCGTCTGTTTGCATTACTAACCTTATGCATATAAGAAAAGAGAAGATGAGAGAGGAATAAAAAAAATTTGGAATTATGTACATCAATCACAAATTTACAAATGTTATATAATCTCTTGGTCTTTTGGCTGATATTTCATTCTTGTTAATTTATATCCCTTCATGTTCGATGTCTAAATTGAAAACACTTAAACTTTCAGATGATTGTAAAATTCCCTTTTCCGATTCAGACTTTCTTAGCTAGCTTGTATTTGAACTAATTTTTATGTATTAATTCTGGTTACTATGGAGATTTACACAATAATTTCAAGTAATGATAGACAAACAGATTTCCTTACGTGAATATTTGATGCGTGTAAGGAAACATTGAGTCTAGCGAATTATTTGTGCATAGTATTCGGATATTGACTCGCGCTATCACCGACATGAGAAAATCAAAAGACACTCACGGCTTGCTGGTGAAAACTTCTAGAGCCAAGCAAACTGCATGTGTGTGTGTTTTTGTGTAATATTTATGCACACATTAAAGAAAAGTAGTTGTGCAAATATTTCATATATAGTATACATGTAAAATGACAATATCAATAATGACATGTTAAACAACGGTGAATGAAACCATTATCATGAGTCTATAACCTTTACTATAGTACGTTTTCCTTTTGGTTTTAACCAATTGGCAGTGGGCGATTGAATAGAAATATGCGGAAAATATTGTTATTAAATGATGCGAGATGTAACATTTCAACTCCTGTAGGAAAAGAATATTCGTCATACCATAATCTGACGTGTAAAAAAATGATAAATCACATATTGCCATTTGCAGAGGTGGCCTTGTTATGTACCAAAGTAAATGCAATACATAGATATAAAGACAAACCTAAGAACACAAACTCTTGCATATTAACTTATGGAAGGTCAAAGCGCTCAGTAGACACTAGACAATATGCGTACATTCCATTTTTCTGCGGAAGCCATAAAAAAAGCTTTAGACAATATTGAACTAAGTATTTTCCTTGTTGATCAATCACTACTACATAAATAAAAGAAATGCTGCCTATATATAAACACAAACATTGCAAATTTTTCGGTTCAGATATAACATCTTATATTGCCACCGACATCACTTAGTATCTCAGTGACTTTTATATATTTTCCCGGTAGATTTTATGATGGGCGTGATATTTTGTTACCTCAACATTTCCCGAATAATAATTTTATAGAAACATTTTATATTTAAAGGTATCACCGATCAACAAATGCCGGATGTTTCCACATAAGGAAACAGCGATTATAACAATTATCATGAATTTATAATTAGTATTTATTGTGAACCACGTATATAGCGTCTATATATCCCGCGAATCACTTTCTTAATTTTAAATAAATTTAACATAATTAATTACTAAAAATAACAACGCATTACTTATAGTTATAGATGTTTGTTTATTTGTAACAATCGATTTCTGTAATTTTACCGACAAATTTTACGTTATTTTTAAAGTATGATTAATCTCATCAATAAAACTATTTTGCATTAAATTCTTTTCAGGAAAGAATCGCCTCACGCTAAAGGATCTCCATCTCATCATATATATATATATATATATATATATATATATATATATATATATATATATATATATATATATATATATATATATCAGTATATATATAAGTATATATTTATATAAGTGTGCGCCCATGTTAACATGCATGTAAATGTCTGTATATTTTTAAATATATGTGTATTTACGGATGTTCCTTTTTTTTCTGTTACCAATTTAATTTCCTTATATTGTCTGCCCCTTTTGACAATTTATCACAATTTCTGATTTTATTGAAAACATGGCCTGGATAATTTCTTTGAACTATTTCATCAACAATTTTCTTTTCTTAAATCATTTTTATGAAAACGACGTCTGAAATATCACATTCCATACAACCAAGTGAAAATTAGGCCAATTTGACATGATTGAAAGACATTTTTATGTACATTTATTTTCGTTAAGTAAGTTTTTTTTATCGATTCCCTATATTTTCTTCAGACGAAACTGTTTTTCTTTCAGTTCCCAGAATTCATAAACCTTCTTGCTGTATCATTTATATGTATAGTGCTATAGTGAGCATAAATTTTTATTTCAAAAGAAAAGTTTTCTTATTTTTATCTCTGATAGCCTTAGAAATTCCAATAATACAAAAGCTGAGCCTTATATTAGTTTATGAATTGAAATCGGGTTCAATAAAGTGACTATTGTTATTGTTCATTCCTTCCTTTAGGAATGTGACATATTTCTTTGTCCATAAAGAGATTGAAATAAGAGAAGCACAGCTGAATCTCTAAATAAATTCCATAATATATTTTCATTCAGTTTTGCGAATGCTGTAAATAACTCTTACAATAAGATAATAAAAAATGAGGTCTGAAGTTTTCTTTCAAACATTAAACGGAGTGCAGTCATTCAATGGACTAACAAATTATGAAATTGTGTTCAGAACATAGGAAATAATTTCAAATTATTTTTGTCTAGATAATGTTGTCATCCTTACTGTTTATATTTTGGTTAAAAATGTCATTCTTAACTTTGTTCACATTATATATTTATAATTATTAAGCAAATGTTGCTATACTGGGCGGTGCAGTATCATGCCTAATATGATGAATCTAGGAGTGCTTGAAGGAATTCTTTGAATATATTAAGTGTTGCATGGTTTCCTTCAATTTAATGTTTATACGAGATATCGCCAGCATTAATACTGAATGCATTTCCCTGACACCCATTTATGATTCCTAGAAAATCAAGAAAACATGTCTACCTTATACATAATACACACACACACACACACACATACATACATACATTCATACATACATTCATACATACATACATACATACATTCATACATACATACATACATTCATACACACACACACACACACACACACACACACACACACATATATATATATATATGTGTGTGTGTGTGTGTGTGTGTGTGTGAATGTGTCGGGCGTCGAGCTTATGATTCTGCGTTCATATTTCCATTAGCGTGGCTTATTCCATATAATTAATAACCCTGCAATTTCTTTAATATATCGCTTCTTGTGTCCATATTTTCATCATTGATTTTACACACATTAAAAATTATATTGCAGAAATAATTTTGTCTAAATAAAGAAAGGAATCACTGAATAAAATATTAATAGGACATAATTTTTAGAATTTTTTCACAAATGCCTCTTTTTGACGAATTAATGTCTTTAATTTCGCACATTTCACTCGTTGCCTATGTTTATGCTTCCAGATATAGGAAATAAACCCATAAGAATATTACCTTTTCTCCCCGCTATTAACAAATAAACACACACACATACACTATATATATATATATATATATATATATATATATATATATATATATATATATCGAAATGTAATGCGAACTGAAATAATGGAAATAATATATAAATTCTAACGTTCGCTGCATTAAATCAAAAGAGGGCTCAATACCGACAGTAGAGCAATAATTATGTATTATTATTTTTTCGTATAGACAAAAACAATTTACTCACTACAAAGATGCAACTTCCTTTCGATGCATTTAGTTGCACTTAGACTGTTGAGAATCAAAATTGTTATGAACAATTCTGTTTGTAAGCAGGCCGCACGCGGAACCTCACTTCCTTTTTACTATTTGTTAGAAAAAATTACATTTTAAGAGGAGACGTATAAGGATAAAGAAAAGTTAGGAAAATCAAAAGAGTGACAGAAGGAAACAGTAGTCGTTGTTCATAGCAGTTTAGTGGAGGATTGTTGAGGTCTTAAAATGATGGCTCAACCCGAATAATTTAAATCGACAAAAACAGTAAAGGGTTTAGGCACATCATTTCCAAGCCTCCTAAGAGAGAGGAGTGGGGAGGAATGATGGGAAAAGGAGAGCGTATGAAGATGAAAGAGGAAGGAGGGATAAGTTTAAACTATGGTTATAGCAGTACTTGGAAATGTTGCTGGTAACATTAAAACGAAGCCAGAACTGAGTTGCTTATGTTTAGGCTGGAATTATTGCTACTCGTTTTGTAATCAGTGAATGTAATTTGTGAATTAATAAATTAAGATGTGGAGATTTTTTTCTTGGTATATTGAATACATAAGTTATTTGTTTTTTAAACAATAAATTTTAGCTCTGAATTAAAGATATAAGTAGAAAGGTATGTAAATGTATGGGATATTAATATAACATTTATAAGCACATTTTGACCTGTTGTCGGACTGTATACATTGTAGAATAAATAAGAATGTAAATCAATTTATCTAATACTATTATTAGTATTATATATGTGCAAAGAATTTAAGAATTATAATCTAAGATAGATTAGTAGAATGGTATATAATAGGGTAGAAATTATATCAAAGGAGGTATATTATAGTTTTAAACAATTAAGTTTATGGATTTAAATGTTTAGCAAGTTTGTAATGTTAGATCTTTAATATGCCTACAAAAAGGGTGGTTTCATATCTTTGATTTAATAATTGGGTATTGTTCAAAAGTTCAATAATACATATTTTTTCCTGTATACATAAAAAACAAGGTTCCTTCAAAGATTTGCAATTTTTGGCTTGTTTTAGGATTTTCCATTTAACTTTAGGTGTTTTGCCTTCCTCCTTCAGTTTCCAAAAGAATTTAGAAAATTATGTCATATTGCATTTTCTTGTATTAGTAAAAGAGAATATGTGATTGTAATATCGATATTTAAAAGGTCTTAGTCGATCCCACATACAATTTAACATCTTTGGGGTTCTCATTTGATGAGATATAGCACATATATACAATGGATTACATTAGGCACCTGTTTGGTAATGGACATTGATCAGGGATTCTGCAATTACATAGTTTGGTTACCCAGGGTATATTAGAATTTGTGTTTTGATTGCGTTTATTTATTATATCTAGATTTCTAGAGCAGCTATAACTAAATTTTAGGGTATTGCGGTTGAAAATTTTATTTAATTTACTATTCGTAGGAAAGTGTTTGTTAATTAGATTTAAAAAATTGTGTCCCAATTTGGTACGGACTAATTTGTTGAAGGGAGGTGAACACCAAATTATTTCCCATCTATTGTTTTTTGTAGAGTAACTATAGTTTTCCCTATATTTAATTTCGGATTATTTGTAGCCACTGTCGGTAAGGTCATGTTATAAACAATTTTATGCTTATCGAATATTTCTTTGATAGAAGAGTGCAGGTTGATACAACGTTCAACGGATGATGGCATATGCTTATTAACCTGCGCTGGGTGATTGGAATTAGGGTTTATATGGGGTTAGCATTATTTTTCAAGAAGGGTTGGAAATTATTAAGAGCTAATTTATGGTTACTACTAAGAAATCCACTTGGTTAATGTTAGAATTAATTTTAAATTTACTGTGTATAGATTTAAGCAATCTATGTATCAATTTCCTCAGCTTTCCTAACTTACTCCCGGTAGAATTATTTACTACCATCAAGCAACCGTCCCTAAATATCTCTATATTATTTAAGTTAATTTCATTATGTGCAGTGAGATTGTACAAAATACATAGTGCGATTAATCAGATGACTCAGCAGAATCCAACGATCCCATAGATACAACAAAATTTTCATCCGAATTCTTTATTCATTTTCCATTGTTGTGGATTATTACTGATTTTCTTCAATTTAGGATGATGCCGATTTCATTCTTAGAGTTATCGGAATAATATTCGGCAAACTGCATTCCAATTTGCCGAATATTATTCCGACAAATTCTGTCAGACAATTTCTAGGACCATATTACCACTTTCATCTAGCCACTTAACTCCCTAGACTACAACTCCCTTGATTATTATGTGTGGGGCGCATTTGAGCGAGAGACCAACAAAACTCCTTGATGCACCAAAGATGAATTACACAGATATAATTAGTACAATAGGGTTTTCGAAACTCAAAGAATGTTACATCTATGTCGTCAGTGTTAGCAGAAATCTATACAGCTACCTCTTCGGAAATGTCAAATAATAAGTCTGTTTCATTAAGATGCACAGAAAATTACACACAGACAAATGTGTGTGCGTTTGACTGTAGATTCATGTGCGTCTATGTATAATAGTAGGTATTTTCATAGGCATCTTAATTTGGAAACGGCATACTCTGATGCTTTGCATTCGTCCAGAAGCTCAAATACGAACATTTCATAGTGTTTGAGTATCAATATGAGGACAGTTGAAGGCGTCTAATTGTGATTACGATGGTGTTTGGAGTGTAATTTTGGTAAATATATCTATTAAATGGAATATCAATTTTATTGTCATTATTGCGTAACTTATACAACAATTTTTCTATCGCAACCTGTACAATCGTAAATTCCGAATTCAGAAATTTGGCATTGTTTGATTAGTTCGGGATCATATTGTTTGGCCATCCGGGAGACAAGATTAAAATATTTATATGAAGTGAAAATCATTTATGTAAAGTTGAGAAAATTGACCGCTGAATATTTCGGCTCGAAATTATTTCCCTTCGCTGCTGATTGGCGGTAACGCGTTAAGGAAATGAAATCTTCGTCGGATTTTTGAGATGATCACCCTACATGGGAAAAGATGGAGCGGATATCATCGTAATACTTATTATTAAGGCAGCTCTTTGATATCGCGTCTCAACTAGGAGTGGATTGACAGGCTCTTGAATTTTTTCATCCAGGATGTTTTCCGTTAACCTGTTACCTACGTTGAAGGGCTAAGAATGTTATCATCATGGATGTGATGTATATCATCAAAAAACAAGGTAGAACACGCTTTTTTTTAGAGTTTAAGGAACGTGAAATGATTTGGGACTCACTGATGTGGACGATCTAACAACATATTGGCACATTTAATGTTGTTTTACCGATGAATGAACTAAGAGAATCTCCGAAGTGAAGGAAAAAGATGACATCAAGATTTACACACCTTAGATAAAATATTGTCACACTAACACAAATTGAATCATGTGTATGTCTCTTCATTTGCTTTAATGAAGCTTCTCTCCATTATATGTATTTTTGATATTTGGATGCTTGGTTACAATAGATGGCATGCACATATTCCCACATTTTCTAACTTTCAGGAGTGTTTATGAATTCCGTTTATACTCATTTGCACAGAAGACCGTTGCACAATTGACGAATGACGGCTGATATTTTCTCAAAAAGAATTCTATTTTCATATTCATCAGAAGCGGTTATTTCTATTAGGGACGTCACTGTCAAGACATTTGGTTTTCAATGAATTCTTCTCTTCTTCTATAGCTTTAATTTCAGTCATATCTAAATTGCTGACGGAAGTTCTTAAATAATGTTTCAACATTTT